>CM076570.1:648609744-649809744 GCA_034641835.2 Pinus albicaulis | reverse complement strand
AGGGAATAGTAGGATACCTCGGAGTTAAGAGGATCACTCTGAAACTAAATGCAAAGCCTCTGAAGCAGCGACCATATAGATTTAACCCAAAGTACAAGGAAAAGGTAAAGGAGGAATTGGAAAATATGCTTAAAGCTGGAATAATTGTACCTGTGGAGGAATCTGAATGGGTAAGTCCTATGGTTGTTCTGGAGAAGAAGAAAAAAGGGTGAAATCATAATTTGTGTTGATTTAAGGAAGTTGAATGATGCATGTGTGCATGACCCATTCTCCACACCTTTTACAGATGAAGTACTAGATAATGTTTGAGGGAAGGAGGCCTATTATTTACAAATGGGTTTTCAGATTAGAATTGCACCAGAAGGCAGGAGCAAGACAAATTTTTCTACTGAATGGGGATCTTTTCAGTATACAGTCATGCCTTTTGGATTGAAGAATTCTCCTGCAATATTCTCTAGAATAGTAGTCACAAATTTTAAGGAGTATATACACAAATTTTTGCAATTTTATTTTGATGATTGGACAGCCTTGGGATTGCTGAAGAACCATGTTGCGAACTTAATATTGATGCTAGATACCTATAGAAAGTATCAAATATCATTGAACTTGAAGAAATGCATCTTTTTTGTACCTTTTGGTATACTATTGGGGCATGTGGTTTGCAGACAAGTATTGATGGTAGACTCCATGAAGATTGTTGTTATTGTGAACCTGGAACCACCTAAGACATCGAAGAAGCTGTGAAAAACACTAGGACATACTAGCTACTACAGGAATTTTATCAAGGCATATGCATAGATAAATGTGCCAATGGAAAATCTATTAAAGAAGGATGTTACTTATTGCTGGGATGAAGAATGCCAGAAAAGCCTTGACATACTAAAGGAGAAGATAGTAACCATTAGAGAACTTCTGAAGTCTAAAATAGGCCTCCTGAGAAAAATGTACATCAAAAATAAACTTTATAAGAAATAATATGATTCAAGATGATGATTTCAACAATGGGGGATGATTCACCATTTTTGCGGTAAAAAATTAAAACGATTAAAAACTAATAAAATAATAAATCTACTTTTTCAACTTGTATTTTCAACTTATCTCCCTAAGGTTTTACTAAAATTTCAAGTGGGAGTAATCGTTGGATGAAAAATTTAATTCCTCATCTAAGGAGTACCCATGTTGCATATTTTCGATTGACCCTACTAAATGAAAAATGAGAAATACATGAAAAACATGATTACAATAATTTTTTTCATGTATTTATCATTTTTTTTGTAGAAGGGTCCATCAAAAGTATGCAACATGGGCACTCCTTGGATGAAGAATTAAATTATGCATCCAATGAGTGTTCCCTCTTGAAATTTGAGTAAACCCACAGGGAGATAAGTTGAAAATATGATTTAAAAAATAGTTTTTCTTTTTTCCCTCTAAAATTTGTTGATAGAATCTAATTTTATTTTATTATTTCCACTATTATTTTATAATTTCCTTAGGAGGTCCATTTTAGACCTCAAAATTCCCCTAATGTGCACCAATTCTAGTTTTTCCAGACTGGAATAAGGAGTTTCACGTTCATGTTGATGCATATTGCATAGCATTGTGCTCAGTACTGGTGCAACCAGGAGATGGAGATATTGATCACCTATATCTTTTGCAAGCAGGAAATTTTCCAAGGCAGAAAAGAATTATTTGACAACAGAACATGAAGGATTGGCAATGGTATATGCACTGCAGAAATTAAGGCATTAATTATTAGGAGTGCACTTTAAGATGTTCACAGATCACTCTGCACTGAAGTATTTGGTGGACAACCCTATGCTGGGAGGGAAGATTTGTAGATGGCTCTTATTATTTCAGGATTATGAATTTGAAGTTATAGTTAAGCCATGATGATTGAATCCGGGACTTGATCATCTGTCAAGGATAGAAATTGGTGAAGAACCCACGAGCATTGAAGAGAACCTGCCATATGCACAATTATTTGCGATAAGGGTTGTCGATGATCACTTCGCAGAAATTATTTAGTTTTTGAGTACAGGGATGCCACCTGCGGAGTATAGTGTGAACATAAAAATAAGTTGGTAGTCAAGGCATCTGATTTTTCTTTGATTACAGGACATTTGTATAAAATGGGTCCAAATGAAATATTATGCATATATGTCTCTGAGCATGAAAGATAAAGAATTTTAGAAGAAGCTCATGGCAGAGTTGTAGGAGGACATTATGCGGGAAAAGCGATTGCGCAAAATATTTTGAGAACTATATTGTGGTGGCCTACATTGCACAAGGATGAAAAAGAATATTGTAGATCCTGTGATGCTTGTTAAAGAAATGAAAGACCATCTAGGAGAGAGTAAATGCCCTTAAACCCATAAGTGACCTTGTAGGAATTTGATAAGTTGGCAATATAATTTGTTGAACTGATTAATCCAGCAAGGAAGAAGACTGGTGCGAGGTATATCATCACTGCCACAAATTATTTGACTAGATGGGCCAAAGCTAAGCTAGTGAAGGATTAAAACTTAAGTATTGCTATGAAGTTCATATTTTAATATATTCTGTCCATATTTGAGTACCTGAAGATTTTGATGAGTGACAAAGGGTCACATTTCTTGCATAGAACTAATAAGGCATTGACTGAAGAATTCCAAGTGCATCATCATAAGAGCACACCTTATCACCCTCATTCAAATGGAACAATTGAAGCTTTTAAAAATATTTTGGAGAATTCTCTCACTAAAGTATGCAATGTCAAAAAGAATAATTGGGATTTGATAATTCCAGTAGTATTATAGGCATATAGAACCACTTGCAAGAATTTGACAGGACGAACACCTTTTAGGTTGGTTTATGGATAGGAAGCAGTTATGCCTATGGAATATATTATGCCTAGTCTAAGAATTGCAACAGTAACAAATATGGTAGGCATTGATATCATGGAAGAAAGGTTGGAAAACTTACCTTCTCTTGAGGAAGATAGATTCATTGCAGGATATCATCAACAAGTACAAAAATAAAGTGAAAAATCCTGGCATGATAAGCATATCAAGCAGAGAATATTCAGGGAAGGAGACTTGGTGCTGATGTATGATATTAAGTTCGTGAAGTTCCCCAGAAAGCCCCAAATGCATTGGTTGGGACCACATATTATCAAACACGTCTCAGAGGGAGGTGTTGTTCATCTTGTGAATTTAGACGGTCAAATGATTCCAGGACGAGTGAATGGAAGTATATTAAAGCTATACAGGGATGATTTTGTCCCTGGAACTTCGCACTGACTATATAAATGGGAAACAGAATTTGTGCCACATGGAGTTGAAAGGGGGCGTGGGACTATAAACTACTCTTTTGGAGAAGGACTTCGACGAAGATGGATTAATACGCAAAACTTAGGAAGATATCGCAGTCCGAGGGAGCTATGATGAGGGAGGAATAATTGCATCATAAAGGAGGGTCCATCGAATTTCACCAGAAATATGACTGTTGGAAGTGAACTAGTTGATTCGACAGGAAAGTTTCCATTGAAAGGAGCAGGGAAAATGCATTTAATGAGCATAACTGGGATAATAGGCCTCCAAATCTACATTAATGAAATGAATTTGAAGAGGATCATGGAGTTTGAAATTAAAATTGGTTATAAATATTGCATCCCACTCCGCATTCAAACACTTTTCTCACTAAGAATTAGATTTGTGATTTTTCATCTAAGTGAGAGGTAAGCAACTCGCTACATGTATGAAAATAATTTCAAAGATATTGAAGTAGAATTTCTTAGGAGAGGTCTTAGATATATCATGACTGCTACACCAGTAGTGCATATGAATGAACTGAGGTCCCCAAGAAGGAAGTCTGTTTTAGCAGAAGCACAGAAGGAAAAGTAACCGAAAGGAAAAAATCGAAGGAAAATTAACCGTAGAAGCACAAAAGGAAAAATAACTGTCACCTCGGAAGAAGATCACTAAGGAACAATGGAATAAGGAGAGGTTGGATAAGCATAAGTAGTCAATGTAGGTTCAAGACTATGAATACTAATTTATGGTCGGTATGCTAGAGGATATTGATGTAGAAGATATGGATCCCATTGCTAGGTTGCCATCATATATGCCACTGAGGAAACCGACTACCAAAGCAACAAAGGACCCAGACACTGCCAAGTTTAAAATATTTACACCATTGCTACTAGAGGACCTGCCTATTGAGGGATATTTTTTGGCAAAGGTGCCACAATTTCACATGGAGGACTGGGATTTTTATGACCAGAGCAAGTATCCCCAGTTCGAGCCTAGAAAATGTTTGTGCACTGTCTATTATGAAGAAATCGAAATGACAAGGTTAGATCTACTTAGGTGGGCAACCAAAATTCAACAAGCGGGGCTATTGAATATGATTTATGTTCTTCATTTCAGGCGTTGCAAAATCAACACTATATGTGTGCTCCAGCTGTTGTATTTAGTGTATGATGGATGTCTTTGGTTGTGTTAGTCATCAGTAATTTTTGCTGATATCAAAAGATGACTAAGTTATGATCCTAGATTTCTAAAAAACAAATTTGATAAATATTGTGAGTTTTGGAAATCTAACTGCCTTCATTATCCAAAGTTAAAATATTTTCACTAAATTTCCCCCTCTTTGCCCTCTTAAAAAAGGTTTACCCCACTACTAAAAAAAATAACTTCATCATTGGGCTTGTTTTCCTCATTCCACTCCCTCGCCCTCACTGTCATTCATGCCCTATTTCCTCTAAAAAACCCATTTCTTCCTTTCCTAAAAACCCTCATGAAAACCCCCTTCATTCATCATTTTTTCCTTTGACATATTAAACAGTGTAAAAAAATCCCTTTTTTACAATGTTTAAGGCTAAATTTTAGCCTATCAGGTCCTTTTAATTATGCATAAAACCCTTTTTTTTGTATAAAACTTTCTCTTTTGAAGATATAGGCCTTAAGCCCTTTTTTGCTTAAACCCAGCCCCTTTACCTTCATAAGACCTGACCTTCCGCTTATCCCTTAACCCCTTCCCCATTTCAATTATACCTCCACCCCTTTCACTTTATTAAACCCCCAAACCTTATAAAAGGATGCCCCATAACCTTTGAAAAATCAAACTTGGGCCCCCACCTTTTCATTACACCCATGCCCTTGACTGACTCACCTGCATTGTTGATCAAAGACCTGGACCCCGATCTAATGGCTATCACTCCCCACCTTGTTAATATGAATCCACCTTTAAACCTTAGAAAAGTTTGCCTCCGCCCTTTATTTATTGAAACCTCGGGCCCCACCTTCCACTATACCCTGAATCCATTCATATTACGCTACCTGTCCCCAGGCTCCACTCCTGAAACCTACTCGCCACTCCCCTGAGCCTTTCCGCACCGTTGATCTCCAAACTCGAGATCCAACGGCCTAAGATGCATATCAAAAATAAAGTTGTGATGGGTTTAAAGTCTTAAGACCTGCGCGAAATGGGTGGTTTCACCCTGCCACGCGTCAAGCCCTGGGGTATATCATGACCGTTTCACCCAAAACCACAAACCACCTTCTATCCATGGGATAAACCATTTATGGTTTTTAGAAACCACCTTTTCCCTCCGAGCCAAATTTCAAAATCTCTCTCTGGTTCCGCCTTCAGAACCTTTCCTCCTACACCCTCTCCTCCTCTGCAAAATCCCTTTCGATAATCTAAAACTCATAAAAGGAAATAAACCCTCCTCGTAGGTTTTTAAAGACTAATGGTATGTGTTTTGTGTAGGTTTTAATGGCAGAAAGGCTCACCATGCCCTCCCACAGTCCAAAAAGGATTGGATTAAACATTGGGTGATGATCCAGTGGCTAAATTCAAGTAAAGGATGACCAGAGGGTTTGCACTAATGTTTACCATCGACAAAGCATGATCATCGATGGATCCAATGAAACCCTCCAACCACGAAGAAAGGCCTCCCCTACACACAGAAAAACAAAAAGTCAGAGGAACAGTGAGAAAAAGAAAGTAGAAATATTAGAGGGCTAATCATAGTTCAGAAGATGAAATCAAAGGATTAGACAGTCAAAGAAGAAGTCAAAGAAAGAAATAAGATAGTGGAAAGAAAAAAAGAATAAAGGCAAAAGGATCAAAAGAAATAAAATAAATGATTAAATAAACAAAACAGAGATAAAAAAGAATTGAAGAAAATATGATAAAAAGCAGACAATCAAAGCATAAAGACAAATTTTAAGGCTTAAAGACAGAGATTAAAGATAAAAAAAGGATAGATTAACCCAAAACATATTCGAATGACTCGGGCTATGGCAATTACTCCTTTCAAAAGATATTTGTGCCACCTAAGTGTTGTGTTTCCTTCAATAAAGCATTTAGCAGTTATTAGGCTGAGTCAGACATATTTATTTCTACCAGATAGTTATTGTAAAAGTTATGAATAGGCCTTAAAGTCAATCATTTCACCTATTTTTCCTTAGGAAGTTAAGATGGAAGTTATTGTTCAAAGAAATATCAGTAGATATTCCTGCCTTGAGCCTTGCATGGTATTCAAGGTTAGGAATTCATTAACTCTGTAATAAATAACACTTAAACCCTAGCTTAGCTTCGCCTCCTCATTTGTAGCATAAAAACTGCATCTGAACTCATTATCTTTTTGGCATTTGATGACTCTTTGAAGTAATACATAGTCTCTTGGAAGTTGAAAAGAAAATGAATTCTTAGAACTTGTGGATGTCCTGATTTGTTTGTTGATGGAGGAGGCTAGATCAGTGGATTCTTGAGCTTGGTTGCTAGTGAAATGCTTCTAATCTGTTATTGTTATTTCCAGTTTCATTATGTTTCCACCTTTCTATGTTGTAGTATAATAAAAGTTTTAGGCTAAGAAATGTCCTCTGAAAGCACCTTAGTTTTGTTTATTCTTCATTGCCTTAATTTTTTCTTATGCTGGGACATTTTAGAGCATTCTTAATTTCTCTCTAGACCCCCTAAGCTTTTTTATTTCATAAATAGTTGAATACAATCGGTATCAAGCATGATTTATGGTTATCCATGCTTACTTGCTACCACTAGAACACTATTTTTAAAGTCTCTCTCTCAAGTACCATTATTTAGTGTCTGCCAAAGAGGTTTTGTTTTGATCATACCCTTTATACTTGCTTAACTAATTGTTTTAGAGATATTCATAATTATAATAAAGGATGTTTAGGAGCTCCCTCTTCTCTGATTATAGTTATATGTGTGTCTTAAGTGTTTTCTGTCCTTGAAGGTGAAATCACTAGAAGTTAAATGAGTTTCTCACCTTCTATATTTCGTTGGAAAAGTTTGTCTTGAATTATTATTTGTTGTAGTGTAGATCATAGAATTTATGGTTTGCCCTGTCTATTGATTGCCTCTTCATGCTTATGATATTTAAGTCCCTTTGTTGAGAAGTACATATGATAAAGGATCCTTGATTTCCCTTTACTCTACTTTTCATTCTTACAATTAATGTTCATCTCACTACCCCTAAGAACTTGAAGATCCACTGACCAAGTTAGATTTTCCCTATGATGCTCCTCGATCCATTGATGAACTTATAATGACTTCCATTAGACTCAATTGCCCAATGACTTAGAGATTTTTTTATTCTACCTATACTTTTTGATCATTATACCCAACCAAAACAATCAAACAAACCTTGTAATTAATAACTAGCCTAAAATCAACCATACAAAGAAAATAATCATATCCTTTGCAAGAAAATAGAGAGATCCCTCTCTGAGTCCAGGAAGGCTAGGTCCTAGGGCTCCAAAGACTGGTTCCATGTTACCCCATCATTTGGTATACCAATCTGCTAAATCACAGGACACTAACATTCTGGCGATCACGGTGGGATCTTCTGAGTAAGTTTATGCTTAAATATTCCTTAAAAGATTCAGAAACCCTTGACAAATAGTGTCTGGTGGAATCTGCCACCTCATCACCACCCCAACATTTTGGCGATCAAAGTGGGACACTCTGAGTCAGTGACAATCTAAGTACACCTTAGGACTCTGGAAACCATTATCAAATCATAGAGAACTCAATTGATAGCCATAGAGTAGACTTTTTCTATTTCACCATCTCAGTTGAATGATGATTCAAGTGTAGAAAAATCTCACAAACCTTAGGACTACATAAAAACTCAGAAAAACCCCAAAAACATCCCTAGATTGGTTTTTTGTCAATTATTGGTGGTGGACCATACACATTTTACTTCAAAACAACTAAAAATTTGCACCTAGAGACTCCACTAGCCCTAATAGGCCTATTACTTCACTAGCTCTCTTTAGAATTCCTTAGGATTGTATCAAACTAGCCCTAGGAAGTTTAGAAACCTGGTACTATATTTTAGAAGTTTACTAAACACTGTGAGAGGTCAACCTTATGAAAAACAATCTTAAAACTTTAAGCCTCTCCAAAATTTTGAGTTTGAAATCTGGCTTCACATAGGATCAATACCAGATCTCATCCAAACCCTAATCCTCCTACTATAGTTGATGATCCAGAAAATATTTTGTGGCAAACTTTTAGAGCTAGAAATTTAACTACTAATAGGACTATCCAAAGAACAAGATCTATCCCTGAAAACCTTATAGCCTTGAAAGATCCTCAGTTTGACTTGTGCCATTCGAAGAACCTATTTAGAACCAAGTCACATAGTGATATTGACCAATCTGACTTTGAGCCCATAGAATTGCAACAGAATTCTAGTAGAGAAGCCTCTCCTTCCACTCCTCCTGATTTTCAGTTTCTCCATTACTTCAGCACTTTCCATAAAAAATCTACTCAAAATTAGTTTGCTGGTCCAAGTACTTCCACCACACCCATACACACATCCACTATTCAAAACACTCCATTTCATCCCACTTTCCCTTCTACAAACCCACCTCTTTTAAATCTTCCATTCACTCCTATCATGGCAACCTAGTATGCTCCCTTAGTATTACCACAACCTCTAGTTCCTTTACCAAATGATAATCAATCCAGAATTTCTCATTTCACTGGAACTAAATCTGCTACTACCCAATATCATGTAGATAAAATGGATGATGCCTTTGATTACATGGAAATAGAAGAAGAGACCATTAAGGTGAAAATATTTACCCAAAGTTTAGGAGGAGAAGCCAAAAAAAAGTTTAAAAGCTTAACTCCTAATAGCATAAATGATCTCCCTTCTCTATACCAAAAATTCATCAAAAAATGGGAAATTAAAAAGAACCCTCTCCAAATCCTTTCAGAATATAGCAACCTAAAAATAAATGTTGGGTAAGTTTCCAAGATTATTGTACTAGATTCAATAGTGTTTACAATGCACTTCCCCCAAACATGAAACCTCCACTAGGCTTAGCCTTAGCAAAATTTCTAGAGGGCTTTGACCCAGACATGGCCTATCAGCTAAGAGAAAGAGACCTTTTGACTTTACAATATATGCAGAGGGGAGCTATAAGTGTAGAATCAAATCTGATTGAGAAAAGAGCTAGGTTAAAATTAGAAAAAAGAGTTACATACAAGGATGAAACAATGGCATCAACCTGATCATTTGATGCCAAAATTGATAACCTAGTGAGGGTAATGGAAAGAACGTTGGAAAAGATAAACTTAACTGATAAAGTACCTCCTAGAGAGAACCAAGTAAATCCCCAAAATATAAATGTAAATCCTAATTTCAGAAGAGATCCTATTCAAAATAGACAAAGAGATAATGACCAACAATTAGGCCTCCTTTCCAAGAAAATTATGTAAATGAAGAAGAGGAAAGGGAGACAGAAAGGTTGGAAGAAAATCATGTGAATTTGATAGTATCTGACAGTGAGGGTGATGCTTTCCTCACTAAAGAAGAACAATGATTCTTCTCCTTAGAACAAATTGAAAACAATCATGAGGATTCTAAAGATTATCAATTGTGGTTTGAAAATGCTATAATGGAGGCCCACAAACAATATGATCTTAGGATCAAAAAGAACCAAGAGGCCTCCAAGAAAAATAACATAGAAACTTATGTTAATAATACCTCAGAAAATATTCCTAAAAAGATAGCAAACAATACTAACACTATGGCTAGAAAAACTGATCCGAACAAAGACAAAATCAACCAGCAAAGTGTTGACCCAAGCTGCCCTAGTACTTCTGCTAGTGGCCTTGAAAAATCTGTCCAAAATAGCAGTCCTAATAAAATTCAGCAAAACAGAATTGCTGAAAAGACTATGTTTGACAAATCATATGTAAATATGTCAAAAGAACTAGTCCCTTTCAGCTTTGAGGGAGAAATTTCCAAGATCAAAATTAGCATACCCTTGCTTGAACTAGTAACCCAGGATGTATATAAAAATAAAGTTTTGAAAGCTTTGAATATAAGAAATGATACTGATACTTTAAACTTGACAGATGATAAACCAGAATTGTTGTTTGGTCCTGAAGTAGAAGGAAAATACCAAGAAGGAGCCATACCTCCATTCTATGTCAGCTTAAATATACATGATAAGATCTTACACAATGCCATGCTAGACTCTGGTGCCTCTCACAACCTTATGCCAAAAGTGGTGATGGAGAGATTAGGCCTAGAAATTACTAAACCTTACAAAGACCTGTATTCCTTTGATTCAAGCAGATTCAAGTGTTTAGGTCTGATCAAGGATTTATGTGTCAATTTGGCACAAATTCCTACTAAGGGTCTAGTTATGGACATATTTTTTGCTGACATTCCCCCAAAGTATGGCATACTTTTATCCAGATCATGGGGAGCCAAACTTCAAGGGAACCTTCAAATGGACATGTCTTATGCTACCATTCTATTCTTTAACCATACAAGAAGGTTACAGGGAATCGCATATGAAATATATGGTAAGAAACATAGATAGGCCAAACAACACTCTTGTTTATTCCATTCATTCAGATCTTGATTCATTTATCTTGTTCAATGAATATGAAATCAACACACGAGTAAATGAAAATAAATAAGAATTAAGCCTACTTGAACAACCAAATTTTCCCTAAAATGAAAAACATAGCAGCTCAAAATTTAGCAGCCCTGAACATCAAAATGAGGATGAGTGTGAGATAGAAACACTATGGAACATGAGCATTGATGGCTCTTGTGGCAAAGATGTTTCTAGAGCTGGTGTATGGATTCATAATAAAAACAAAGGAGATTCCTTCAAACTTGATTTCCAATGCACTAATAACATTGCAGCATATGAAGCTCTCCTCCTTGGCTTACATTTACTCAAAGATTTAGGAGCCAAAAAAATATCAGTCCAAGGAGATTCAGAACTGATTATTAGGCAAATAAAAGGGGAGTATTCCACCAAAAACCCAAGATTAAGAGAATATAGGAATGCTACCCTAGATCTCCTAAAAACTTTTGAAAAATATGAAATCACTTTCATCCCTAGAGCTCAAAATAACCTTGAAAACAAGCTTGCCTTCACTGCCAGCAATTGTCAAGTACCCCATATAAATGAACTATTCACTATAAAAGTAAAAAATAGGCCCATAGTCCCTGACAATGAAAACTATTGGCAAGTGTTTGAAGGAGATAAACACATTGATGATTTTCTACAGTCTAAAAATGATTTTGATATACCAACTCCTAGCTCAAGCCATAAAGAAGATTGTTTTGATGGAAAACAAGTCCCTAAAACAAAGTTTTCCTCTACTGCTGATATAAACCAATTTAAACATATTTATAAGGCAGGATTAATTGACAACTTAGATCAAAAGGACCTTGAGGTTTTACAATGCAAAGATGATTCAATACCAAGGGGCCTTACACCATTTGAAGAGCTTTTTGACCTCAATGATGTAGCTAAAAAAAAAAATATGGAGCCTACAAAAACTAATGTAGAAGATCATAACATAGGCAACATAGATAAACCCAAAATGATGAAGTTATCTAGAACTCTTCCTACTCATATAAAACAGGAATATATTTCACTTTTCAAAGAGCTTGGAGATGTGTTTGCATGGGGATACAAAGATCTGAAATCATATGGTACCAACATTATTCAACACAAAATTCCTCTTAAGGAAAATCAGAAACCTTTCAAACAAAAACTAAGAAGGATAAACCCTATTCTATTACCTTTAGTTGAGAAAGAAATAAAAAATATGTATGATGCTGGGATTATAGTTCCCCTTAGATATTCAAAATGGGTTTCCAACCTTGTATCTATTAGGAAGAAGACCGAAGAAATTAGATTTTGCATTGACTTTAGAAATCTGAACAAAGCCTCCCTGAAAGATAATTATCCCTTGCCTAAGATGTATCACATACTCCAAAAGGTGGTTGGATCTAAGATAATATCACTCTTGGATGGTTTTTCAGGCTACAACCAAGTGCTAGTACTCCCAAGTGATCAACACAAAAATGCCTTCACCACACCTTGGGGTACATTCATGTATGTTAAAATGCAATTTGGTTTGATGAATGTAGGGGCCACCTTCAAAAGGGCCATCGAAATAGCGTTTTCAGAAGACATAGGCTATTTCATAAGCATTTACCTTGATGACATCACCGTTTTCTCCAAACATGACAAAGAACACTTAGTCGATTTGAGAATTTTTTTTGAGAAATGCAGGAGATATGGCTTGTCCTTAAATCCCAGGAAAACACTCTTTGGTCTCCAGGAAGGAATAATACTAGGCCACATAATCTCCGATGAAGGAATCAAAGTATATCCCAAAAGGATTGAAGGCATATTGAAAATCAGCCATGCTAGAAACCTCAAAGAATTGCAATCTTTCATTAGGAAGATCAACTTTTTGAGAAGATTCATCCCTAACCTTGCTAAAATTTTAAGGAATATCACAAACATGCTCAAAAAGGAAACATGAGTTAAATGGACCTTAGAATCCAAACAGTCATTTGAAATAGTGAAACAATCTCTCACTCAAACACCAGTTCTTAGCAGTCCTGATTTCACCAAGGATTTCTACATTTTTTCATTTGCATCTGAACACACCATAGCTACAGTGTTGTTGCAAAAGAATAAATTGGGCCAAGAACAACCAATATCATTCTTCAGTAAAGCCTTACGATACGCTCCACTCAAATATAACATCATGGAGAAACAAGACTTAGCCTTGATAAAAGCATTGAAAGATTTCTGAGTCTACATTTTACACTCTCATATCATTAATTTTGTCCCACATACAGTTGTTAAGGACATTCTAAATCAAGACCCTGATGGTAAAAGGGGAAAATGGATTTCTATTATTTTAGAGTATGATTTAGAAATAAGGCCTACCAAGCTGATTAAAGGACAAGGATTAGCAAAACTTATGGCAGAATCAAATTTCTAGGCATTAGATATGAATATGATTGATGTTTTAGAAGAACGGGAGGAATTCAATGCTCCATACATTGAAGAAATATTTCTGAATTCATCTTGGTATGATGATATCATATATGTGCTTCTTTATCTCAATACCCCTCCCTCTTTATCAAAGACTAAAGCTAGATTCCTGAAACAAAAAGCTTTAAATTACTGCATTTTAGATGGAGTGTTATATTGGAAAAATGCTGCTGGCATATTGCTTAAATGTTTTCTTGAGATTGATGCAAGAAAGATCATGCATGAATTGCATGAGGGAGAGTGTGGAAGACACCTTTACTGGAAAACAACAGAAAACAAGATTCTCAGAGCTAGCTATAATTGGCCCACCCTTTTCCCTGATACTCAAAAATTAGTCATGACTTGCCATAAGTGCCAAATTTTTTATGGCAAGAGAAAACTCCTACCTTTACCTTTGCATCCCATCAGTATTGAGGCTCCCTTTCAACAATGGGGTTTGGAATTTATTGGAGAAATTCACCCAACCTCATATGCTCAGCATAAGTGGATCCTTACAGCCACTAATTATTTGACCAAGTGGATAGAGGCCATCCCTTCTAGGAATGCTACTAACTCAGTTATTATCAAGTTCCTTGAGACCAACATATTATCTAGATTTGGTTTTCCTAGAAAGATTATTACAAACAATGTTGCTACCTTCAAAACCAAAATAAAGGTTGACTTTTGCTATAAATATCATATCACATTGGGGCACTCCACAGCTTACTACCCTCGGGGAAATGGACTTGCTAAATCCTCCAACAAAAGCTTGATCAACATTATCAAAAGAATGCGGGAACAAAATCAGAAATCATGGCATAGTAATCTAGTTCATGCTTTATGGGTTAATAGACTAACCACTAAGAAATCAATCAATATGTCTCCCTATTAGTTGGTATATGGCATGGATGTAGTCTTCCCAACATCCTTGGGAGTTCAAGTCATGAAACTTCTCCAAGAAGTGCAATCAGAAGAAAATTACATGCAGAGAAGGCTAAATCAAACTATTCATTTACAACAGAAAAGAGAGGAAGTATACAAAAGGACACAAACAGTTCAAGAGAGCATCAATAAGGTATTTGATAGAAGGACTAAAGAAAATAATTTCCAAATTGGAGATACAGTTTTAAAAGGGGATTCTAGGAGGGAAGACAAAGGTAAACATAGTAAATTTGAGAATTTATGGAAAGGGCCTTATATCATTCATTCAATTAGAGGTCATAATGCTTTTTTTACAAGAGCTGAATGGAGAAGACTTTTTTGGAGGTCCTGTCAATGGCAGGATGCTCAAACACTATTTCTGTCAAGAGTCCTAGCCTCAAAATTTTCATTCATTGTATATAACATTGCATGAGAAAATATTGAAAACAAAAAATATGAAAACAATGAAAGAAAGGAAAAAGAGGGCAAATTAAAAAGAGGTACAGCCCCATACCCAAAAAAATGGTACTACTGAAAGTGTGCAAGCCTAAATGCCACTACTGATTCAAAAAGAATATCTTGTTCAGTCATCTAGCCTAATCATGGTTGAACATGCTTTAAATTTATGTTGGTAAGTTACTAAAAACAATGAATGTCAATATTATTTCAAACTTGACTTATCAAGAAAGATAGATTAGGGAATATAAGATAATGGTTCCACATGCTCAAAAAAAGAACCAAAGAGAAAGATAAGAATGCATTACAAATGATAAATTACAACCCTTATCTTTTTGTTTTACCTTTATACAGAATAATTTTTGTGTGTAGCTTGTTCCAATGCCACAACTGTGGTAAATCAGACTGCTTAATCCTAATTTGAACCATACCTTAAATTTCATGTCAATATTTTAGAGAATCAGAGACTGCCAAATAGTTTAATCTTGGCAGTAAAATAGCCTAGGTAGAGAATAAAAGAGTTCACTAGTTTAATCTGAACTCTTGGAAGAAATAAGAATAGAAGTAGATAGTTTATTTCTGTTTTCAAAATAAAAATGTCAAGAGTATGCTAGTTCAAATGCACTCAAAAAAGAAAAAATGTTAGGAAAAGTAGGTTGGATAAGAAGAAATGTTGTTGAAAGAATCATATGTTGTAGATTGTTAAGGTTGTCACTTCAAAAGAAATATCAGCAAGTGAAAGAGAAGGAAAAATCTGCCCAATTGAAAGACTTGGTCTACAAAAACTCAGAGATTTGATAAAATGAAAGTTCTGGACACCTCCAAAAGGGAGCTGCCCTCCCCAAGTGGAGCCACTGTTAGTCATGAATAATTTTTGTTGATATCAAAAGATGACTAAGTTATGATCCTAGATTTCCAAAAAACAAATTTGAGAAATATTGTGAGTTTTGGAAATCTCACTGCCTTCATTATCCAAAGTTAAACTATTTTCACTAAATTTCCCCCTCTTTTCCCTCTTAAAAAAGGTTTCCCCACTACTACAAAGAAGAACTTCATCATTGGGCCTGTTTTCCTCATTCCACCCCCTCACCCTCACTGTCATTCATGCCCTATTTCCTCTAAAAACCCATTTTCTTCCTTTCCTCAAAACCCTCATGAAAACCCCCTTCATTCGTCATTTTTTCCTTTGACATATTAAACAGTGTAAAAAACTCCCTTTTTTACATTGTTGAAGGCTAAATTTTGGCCTATTGGGTCCTTTTAATTATGCATAAAATCATGTTTTTGTATAAAGCCTGCTCTTTTGAAGATATAGGCCTTAAGCCCTTTTTTGCTTAAACCCAGCCCCTTTACCTTCATAAAACTTGACCTTTTGCTTATCCCTTAATCCCTTCCCCATTCAAATTATACCTCCACCCCTTTCATTTTATTAAACCTATAAACCTTATAAAATGCCACCCCATAACATTTGAAAAATCAAATGCGGGCCCCCGCCTTTTCATTACACCCACGCTCTTGACCGACTCACCCACACCATTGATCAAAGACCTAGACCCTGATCTAACGACTATTGCTCCCCACCTTGTTAATGTGAATCTCCTTTTAGACCTTAGAAAAGGCTAACTCCTCCCTTTATTTATTGAAACCCCAAGCCCCACCTTCCACCATACCCTGAATCCATTCATATTACGCTACATGTCCCCGGGCTCCACTCCTGAAACCTGCTCGCCACTCCCCTGAGATTTTCTGCACTGTTGATCTCCAAACCCAAGATCCAACGGCTCGAGATGCATATCGCAAATAAAGTTGCGATGGGTTTAAAGTTTGAAGACCTGCACGAAATGGGTGGTTTCACCCTACCACACGTCGAACCTTGGGGCATGTCGCGTCTGTTTCACCCAAAACCACAAGCTGCCTTCTATCCACGCAATAAAACACTTATGGTTTTTCAAAACCACCTTTGCCCTCTGCGCCAAATTTCAAAATATCTCCCAGTTTTGCCTTCGAAACCTTTCCTCCTGCACCCTCTCCTCCTCTGAAAAATCCCTTCCGACAATCTAAAACCTGTAAAAGGAAATAAAACCTCCCCACAGGTTTTTAAAGACTAATGGTTTGTGTTTTGTGCTCATTTTAATGGCGGAAAGATTCACCGTGCCCTCCCACAGTCCAAAAAGGATTGGATTAAACACTGGGTGACGATCCAATGACTAGATTCAAGTAAAGGATGACCAGAGGGTTTTCACTAATGTTTACCATCGACAAAGCATGATCATCGATGGATCCAATGAAAATCTCCAGCCACGAAGAAAGGCCTCCCCTGCACAGAGAAAAATAAACAGTCAGAGAAATAGTGAGAAAAAGAAAGCAAAAATATTAGAGAGCTAATCATAGTTCAGAAGATGAAATCAAAGGATTATCCAGTCAAAGCATAAGTCAAAGAAAGAAAGAAGACAGTGGAAAGACAAAAGGAATAAAGGCAAAATGATCAAAAGAAATAAAATAAATGATTAAATAAAAAAAACAGAGATCAAACAGAATTGAATAAATAATGATAAAAATCAGATAGTCAAAGCATAAAGACAGAGTTTAAGGCTTAAAGAGAGAAATTAAAGATAAAACAAAGGACAGATTAACCCAAAACATATTTGAATGACGCAGCCTGTGGCAATTACTCCTTTCAAAATATATTTTTGCCACCTAAGTGCATTGTTTCCTTCAATAAAGCATTTAGCAGTTATTAGGTTGAGTAAGAGATATTTATATCTGCCAGACAGTTATTTTAAAAGTTATGAATAGGCCTTAAAGTCAATTTTTTCACCTATTTTTCCTTAGGAAGTTAAGATGGAAGTTATTTTTCAGAGAAATATATGCAGATATTCCCGCCTTGAGCCTTGCATGGTATTCAAGATTAGGAATTCATTAACTCTGTAATAAATAACACTTAAACCATAGCTTAGCTTCACCTCCTCATTTGCAACATAAATACTGCATCTGAACTCATTATCTTGTTGGAATTCGATGACTCTTTGAAGTAATACATAGTGTCTTGGAAGTTGAAAATAAATTGAAGCCTTGGAACTTGTGGATGTCCTGATTTTTTTGTTGATGGAGGAGGCTAGATCACTGGATCCATGAGCTTGGTTGTTAGTGAAGTGCTTCTAATATGTTATTGTTATTTCCTGTTTCATTATGTTTCCACCTTTCTATGTTGCAGTAGAATAAAATTTTTAGGCTAATAAATGTCTTCTGAAAGCACCTTAGTTCTATTTATTCTTCACTGCCTTAATGTTTTCTTCTACTAGGACATTTTATAGAATTCTTAATTGCTCTCTAGACCCCCTAAGCTTTTTTATTTCATAAATAGTTGAATACAGTCGGTATCAAGCATGATTTATGGTTATCCTTGCTTACTTGCTACCACTAAAACATTGTTTTTGAAGTCTCTCTCTAAAGTACCATTCTTTAAAGTCTGCCAAAGAGGTTTTGTTTTGATCATACCCTTTGTACTTTCTTAACTAATTGTTTTAGAGATCTTCATAACTATAATCAAGGATTTTTAGGAGTTCCCTCTTCTTTGATTATAGTTATATGTGTGTCTTAAGTGTTTTTTGTCCTTGAAGGTGAAATCACTAGAAGTTAAATGAGTTTCTTGCCTTCTATATTTCATTGGAAAATTTTGTCTTGAATTATTATCTATTGTAGTGTGGATCATAGAATTTATGGTTTTCCTTGTCAATTAATTGCCTCTTCATGCTTATGATATTTAAGTCCCTTTTTTGAGAAGTACATATGATAAAGGATTCTTGATTTCCCTTTACTCTACTTTTCATTCTTACAATTAATGTCCATCTCACTACCCCTAAAAACTTGAAGATCCACTGACCAAGTTAGATTTGCCCTATGATGCTCCCTGATCCATTGATGAACTTATCATGACTTCCATTAGACTCCATTGCCCAATGAATTAGATATTTCCTTATTATATTTATGCTTCTTGATCATTATACCCAACCAAAACAATCAAACAAACCTTGTACTTAATAACTAGCCTAAAATCAACCATACAAAGCAAGCAAGTTCATATCCTTTGCAAACAAAAAGAGAGATCCCTCTCTGAGTCCAGGAAGGCTAGGTCCTAGGACTCCAAAGACTGGTTCCATGTTACCCTATCATTTCGTATACCAATCTACTAAATCACAGGACACTAAAAGATTTGGTGAGAAAATCACCATTGGCAATATGCTTATCAGGGGGATAAGCACGCTTCCATTCCAAGTATTGAACCCCACTGACGAGTTTGTCGGGGAAAATCAGGATAAGGCAGTTGCAGATAAGATGAAGGAGAAATATGGCCTAATAAAGAAATTCCATGGATACACTATCATCTCGATCACTGATTAGGTTGTGCGCTTCACCTCACACATTTTGGTTGGAAAGATTATAAGGAAGTGACGAGAAAATGAGGTGTCGGCACTAGTCATGTCTTTCGCTACATAGTGTAGAAAATGAGTCCATTATAAATTAGATGGAAGTTTGTGTTAGTAGTTTCTGGATGAATGTCGAGATGCCCAGGAGGATGGAAAGAAATTCCACTGCATGTGGTTATTGCTCTTGATAGCACTAATGACATGGAGAGAACCTGATGAGTCCCAGTTCCCCACTATGAACCTGGATATCTATGAAGTTGCGAGGTACACCTCGATATGGTTTTATAAAGAGCTGACCTATGTGATAGAGAAAAAATTATTCTTAGTCTTATTGGAGATGGATTTTCACACATTGGTGAGCCAGAATCTAAGGCTATCACCAGATTTGTTTGAATAATATCGCGTGATCGCAGATTTTAAAGAAACTTTTCATTGCATTTATATCCACGTACTTATGGATTCTGAAGAGGAATGGAACCCACTACCACATTTGTCATGGAGGATGATCTTGCATATATTCTATTTTGATGGTCGAGTCACTGGTTGAGTCCCCTAGAAACAAAATAGGAAGGAACTAGTGGGAAAGATACCACTGCGAATAAAGTCACGAAGAATAACCCAAGGAAAGAAACTGAACAGGAAGCAAAACCAGAGACCGAGAAGGACAAAGGATAAACTATTGAAGGTGATCAGGGCAGCGAAGAATTATTAGACAATACAACAAAAATAGACCCCCAGTTTATTGTAAAGAGGTGAAAGATACCTACTGTGGGAGGTGCGAACAAGAAGCACAAGTCCGATTGATCCATTGGAATACAGCCGCTGGTCCTTACTGAAGAGGACATATATGAGATTGATAGAAAAGTGTTGCATGTCACTAAGGACTTGTAGAGTGACATTGAATATCAATAAAAGGTTGTATTTTTGGAAGTGCAACAAGGCATCAATGATTTGAATGTACAAGCGAGCGCGGTCCAAGCAAGTGTGACTCAAGTGAGCATCGCACATGCAAGTGTGGCTCAAGTGAGTGCAGTCCCAAAGAAGAAAATAGTGTTTTCACTGCATCAAATGGAGCTAACGACTGAGTTTCATGCTCTAGAAGTACTCAGAGGGGAAGTTCATTTTGAGAATGTAGAAGATCACGAGTGTGTGAAACACTGGAGAAACATTAGTTTAAATCTTGTTGCGACGCCTATCCAGGTGCTGCATGATTTTCATCAGGGATTTATGGAGGAATTGAAGGTGCGCAAGCATCGTGCCTATATGATCATTAAGGAAGTAAAGTAGGACAACAAGAACATGTTCGATGACATGCATAAGGAAGTGCATGATTGATATGAGGCAACGACACACATACAACAACTGGAGGAGATTATTACTAAAGCTTGTAGCGAGCTTCCTGACCTCCTGATCCAAGTTGAGATGGCACCGGAGGAAAATATTGAGAAGCTCGCCACTATAGTTAAAGATTCTAAGACTGAGATGGACAGGACTAATTTCAAGCTTTAGATGCAGATTCATGAGTTACAATTGAAGCTGCAGCCAGCTCCACCACTAGAAGTACGTGAACAGTGGGAGTCAGATATGAAGGTTGCATTAGAAGGTATTGCAACCATAGTAAAGGACTGAGGCAAGATATTCGAGGACACTATGGAGATATGGACCTCATTGCAAGAGGATCCCAATGTGCAGCAAAGTGAATACGAGATTATGGCGAATCAGAAATAGTTTAATGACATTGAAGTAATGACGAGTGTTAGGTGCTAGTTTTGTACATTTTTCCTACACTTATCTTCCTTATTTTGCCTCATAACCATAACCAATGGGAGTATATTTCCCCCTTTTTAATACCTTTTTACCCTAACTTGTGTTGTTTCACCTTGCTTTTGTTACTTTGCCAATTCACCAATTATTATGATATATCATACCTTTTTATGACTAATTGATGGTGAATGTTTGGAGAAGATCGATGGTCTTTGTGTTGTATTTTCATATGTAATTTGTAGCACCAAAGATATCAAACAAAAATTTCACAAGAGCAGTTCAGATGGTGTTGTTACAACAAAGTGATGTTGTTACACCTTACTGTTACAACTTGTTGGCGAACTGCTGATACAGTTGTACCATTGACTGATCTCATCAATATTTGTTGTTGATATGTCCTATAGCCATTACACTACAGTTGTGATTCCATTACAATAGCTGCAGAAGTTGTTTAGCATTGTATTTTTTGGATAATAGCCTAAGGGTGGTTTTGATTGTAATCTTTTATTTTCTAGTCAGAAATTTATTAGAAAGTGGTTATAACTATATGTGTATTTCGATCAACATGAGAATCGTAAGATTCTCATGACTGATATATCCTTGGATTTTATAATTTAACCACTATATAGTTCTCGACCCTAGAGGTCGAGATGTTAGTGGAGAACATCATTATTTTGGCTCTGTAATTGTGTTCAGATTAATACAGATTATCTTTTTATTGTTGTTACATGTGTTATTCTATTTATTTTCCGTTAAAGTTCTTTCTCTACTTGTGCCCTGCTAGGGAGGAATGGCCCTAGTTCTTAACACGGATTGCAGTGATTAAAGTAGTTGTGTGTATTGAATTGTATGTATCGATAGAGTGTTGTTGCTGCTGTTCATCTGAGAATATATTTGCTTCTATTTAAATACTTTATATGCGGTTACACATATGATACTAGAAATACTAGTTGGGTACTTGTTGTGTGGCGAGCTAGACATATCAATTGAAGTGTGATTTCAATCTTGTAGATCCTTTTATTTCTACATGAGTGATTTATTTCCAGCATTTACTTCAGCAACGATTTATTTTCTTTAGAATTTATTCTGGTTGGTGTATCAGCACAGATAGTGAAAATGTCAGTGGAATAAACATACGCCCCTGGATTGATAATTAAATGTGTGTTGTTCATTCATTTAATAGGTGATTTATATAGCCCAAAATTTTGGTGTCGTCACCAGAGATGGCAGTGACGATCCAATCAATCAAAGTTGTTTCTTAGAAGTGAAATTTCCATGTGTTTCCATAGAGTGTCTCTAGAGAAACAACTTCTGGGCAGTAAGACGAGAGGTAAGAACCTGCGCAGTGATCTAATAGACTTGAGTGGGCTCACCAATGTCTTGCTAGGACACTTGGGAGGTTGAATTTTTGAGGATTTTATTTTTTTTAGAGTGTTTCCAGTGACACAATTTCCGAGCTGTAAGACGAGAGTCAATAACCTGCGCATCGCTATAACAAACCTGAGCGAGCTCACCAATGTCTTGTTGGGACACTTAGTAATTCCATTTTGGGTGTTTTTTTAAGGTGCCTTTAGCTATACAGGCACTGGGTGGTAAGACGAGAGGTAAGAACTTGTGCATCGCCCTAACAAACTTTGGTGGGCTCACTGTTGTAGAAACTGAAGCACTTATAGGATGAATTGATACACATAGGGCCCATGTGTGCCAATAGGACAACATCAACATCTACAAACACACCCGAATCTACTGAATATAGGAAATACGGGTCGTAAGAAGGAAAAGAAGAGCGCAGATTTTGGAAGGAAAATATTCTTTGGAGATTTGATTTCAAGGGCAGAAAAGGAACAATCCATGCCATACAGAGATAATAGGAAGACAGGACCACAGAAAGCAGCTACCATACCAAGTACTGGACCATAAGTGTCTTACTTGTTTGGACCTCACCATCCTTTGAACAACATATCCACTCCTGATATCAAAAATACAGATTCAAAACAACATTGGAGAATTATCGATCAAGATCTGAGAATTGAAGGACACGAAGATACCAGTGGGGATCATCATGGACCTGAGGAACAATGGTCAATTGATCATCAATTAGATGTTGGTAGTGTTGTTAAACAACTAATCCTGGTTGCAACTTGATCCTTCTATTTGTCAATCTCCAGTGCACTCCGAGGCCAGTTCATCCCATCAGAAAGAATCAGCCATGGGGCATGAGAATGTCAAGACAGATAGCGCTGTTACATTTTAATTCCCAATAGTAGTAACACAGGATGAGGCTCCTATAAAGAATATCCGTTTATCATCCCTACCATCCTTTCAAGGGATGGCTGTTGAAGATCCTGATACCATTCTATTCAAATTTGATGTGATGTGTAGAGGTCATGACTACACTTCGGATGCCCATAATATGAAATTATTCCCTGCTACTCTGAAGGGAGAAGCATTAAGATGGTTCATGAGATTGGGTGCTAGCACGATTAGAACATGGAATGACATGAGAGAGGCCTTCCTCTTTAAGTATCAGGACTACTGCTGAACCAGGGATTTGAAGGACGAAATTTTCATAATTGCACAGAAGGAGGAGGAAAGCCTAGAAGACTATCTGGAGCAATTCCACTACAATTTACAGAGGTATAAGTTTAGTAACTTAGAGCTAGAAATTGTAAAACCAATATTCTTAAGAGGTTTAAGAGATGATTTTCTGGAGCATCTCAACATAATAGGAAAAGGAGACATTTTTCAAGAAACGTTTGATGAGATAATGAGGATTTTCCTGTGTAACTCAAGAGGATCTGTTAAGGGGAGAGTTTCAGTTTGGGACCCTTCACTTCGGATACAAAAGTCCACAAGTGGAGGAGTAACCAGAGCAGAGATCAATAACTTATTTGAGGATTTTAAAACCGACCTCCTTAGCACTCTCTCTGCCCAAATCACTATAGTACAAGTCAAGAAGGCACAAGCAGAAGCTAAAGCAGCCTTAGCAATATTCTGTCCCTGATGCAAAAAGAAACACTTGGAAAGAGAATGTGGACTGAATAGTGTTATCCTGTGCAACATCTGTGAGTTGGCACACTCTACGAATCAGTTTCCTAAGTTGCCCAGACTGAAGGTGACAATTCAAGAATCAAGCGAGGATGTTCAATAATCTTATTTTATCAGATCAAAGAGACCATGGAAGCCGCGACCTTCAAGTATTCCTTCATATTTTTCTTCTTTTTATCCTTGGAATAGTGTTTATAATAATCAGTAATACCCATGGAAATATCCTACTCCTTCCTCAACACAATATCCTTCACCATGGAACCTATGGCCATCTCCTCCACCAACGTAATATCCTCCATCGCAACCCAATCCTTGGGGTCAGAACTGGAGAGGAAATGGCCAAGGTCCAATACCCCCTCCAAAACTAATGCAAAAGCAGCAGTTACAAGTGCCTTCTATTCAAAATCCTACACCTCTTGTCCGACCCCAGTTACATATGCAACCTAACCCCAATCCAAATAATAAGGCAGCCCAGAGCATGGATGCTCCGGATACCCTCCAGAATTATCTTATTAATCCTATCAGACTTAATGAGGTTCATCTTCGATCAGGGAAAGTAATTAGATCTGAACATACTCCCATTATTACCGAAGAAAGTGAATCACCCAGGAAGGATATGGATGGTTCTGAGGCAGCTGTTACACATGTAATAGCTAATGCAGCACCCACTATTAATACATATGTAACAACTAGCTCAGGAGGGTTTGTTGTTCCTACAACATCCAACCCAAGTAAGGCTGGTACACCTGTGGTAGCTGACTCAACTATTAGCATTCAAAATCCCCCATACCCTCAATGATTAACTAAAAGTGGGTTGGTCTTACAACCTGAGTCCAAATTCCTCAAGGAGCTGCAAAATTTGTATGTAAAGATTCCGCTGTTACAGGCTCTTAAAGAAGTGCCTATCTATTCTAAAACAATGAGGGATCTATGTGTCAAAAGTCCTAGGAGGAAACCTAAAGACCCTACTACTATCCATGTCATGGGAAAACTATCCGATCTTATGATTGATCAACCTTCGTTGACTAAATATGATGACCTAGGGAACCCCACAGTGGTTGTCTGTATTGACAATCATCCCATAACCATACCTTGATTGATCTAAGGGCAGCTATTAATGTCATGAATAAAGACCTCTTCATCTCTCTAGGACTTCATGGACTTAGACCTACACGTGCTTGAAATACTAAATAGGTCATGTGTTAAGCCCGAAGGAATGATTGAAGATGTGGTTATCACTGTGGTATCCTGGAACTATCTGGCTAACTTTCTCATTTTACAAACCAAATCCAATCTGGGGGGTCATCCTTTAATCTTGGGAAGACCGTGGCTAGCCACTACATATGCATATATCGAATGTAGGTCCAGATATATTGTGATCTCAGATGGATAGGCCAATCAGAACCTGAACCTTTATCCCCTAGAAAAACCTCATATGGATTCAAGTAGTCCCTAGTAGGACACATTTTCACCTGATTATGATCTTTACCTACCTCTTCTCACGCTTGGAAAAGCACAATACTTTAAGGATGAAATAGAGGATGATATCATTAATGGTTTTATTAGTAGTTCACTCCCTGTTGCCTCCATTAGAGATTTGGGAGAAGAAGATGAGGAAGATGATGTAATTATTGAACATTTGAAAACAACTCCACTTACTATCAACAGTCCCATTGAAATCGAACCTAGAAAATGTTTAAACATCAATCCTAACTTGGCTACTGAACAAACCAGATTACTGATACAACTGTTACAGAAATACAAAAATGAATTTGCATGGGAATATACTAATATGAAAGGAATCCATCCTGCCCTATGCACTCACCACATTTACCTTAAAGAAGATTGCAAACTTTTCAGACAACCTCGGTGTCGAATGAACTCCGCACTTAAGGAGATAGTAAAAGAAGAATTGTAGAAACTCCTTAATGCTAATTTCATCTACCCCATTTCTGACAATCAATGGGTGTCTCTACTTGTCATAGTTCTGAAGAAGAATGGTAAATGGAGAGTCTGTGTTGACTATAGAGAACTTAACAAGGCCACTTAAAAAGACCATTTTCCCTTACCATTTATTGATCAGGTCTTGGACACTCTTTCTGAAAAAAACCTATTTTCATTTCTAGATGGGTTTATTGGCTATAATCAAATATAGATTGCTCCAGAAGACCAAGACAAGACAACCTTTACTTTTCCATGGGGTACTTTTGCATACAGAGTCCTTCCCTTTGGTCTTTGCAATGCACCAACAACCTTTCAAAGGGAAATATTAGGTATTTTTCTAATCTTTTGAATGATTGTCTTGAAATATTTATGGATGATTTTACACCCTACATGGATGCCTTTGGGACAAAATTAACTAACTTGGAAAAAGTGTTGGAACATCGAGCCCCATCTCGGGATGGAATTCTGAGAAAATCTTGTTAATTTATGAGCTACAAAAGTGGAAACAAGAAGCAATATCCCTTCGGGATGGGATGATTTCGCTAAAGGAACATCAGAGAGAAATAGACACTTTACATGAAAGATGGATGAAAGCAGAATTGAAAAAAGGGTGGGAAAATTACAAGAAGGAAGCTTTGAAGAAACAAGAATAACAACTGCTACTGTTACAGCAGCACGTTCATGATCTCACCATAGACAAGAAAAAACTTCATGACCTCGCCCTCAACTTGTTGGGTTGTAGGCGGCCTTCTCCGTCCTATCCTATTTTTTTGTGGGAACGTTACTTCTTGTTTCAATTGAAAGATATTATAGAGGATATACCTTATTTATGTTCTTCCACTCATACATTTTTAGATGTTTTCTGTGCCTCCAATTTTGATAAGCAAAGCTTTATGTGTGAGTTATTCTTACACAATATTATTTGTGAACATGTGAGTATGTAGATGGTTGTGACAATATTCTCTTATATGGGAGATCTTCAATTCAGGGCTTTTGTGTCCTTCATGAAGAATCATATTGAATGGCATTTGGCCATTAAATTTGTGGATAATAATGAGGAGAATACAACATTGTGGGTTTGGGAAAAACTAGGACGGGCTGTCAAGTTGAGACGAGAATCTAGAAGAATTTTGAATACCCCTAGGATTAAAGAACCAACTACCACTTATAGAAGAAGAATTGTGAACTTCTGCCTCAATCAGTTCTCAACGATGAAGAGCCAAACTTTGATAGGGTGCTTAAAATGCATGGAAGCCAACAATGCTGAGCTATTGAAGAGGGATCCATTCTCATTCCAGAAATTCGTGGTGGTTGTTACACATGTACTAGCTACACACAGATTGTACAATCCCTTGGTGCTTTGTGGCTGGGAATGAAGTTCAAGTTTCCTTTGATCTGGTTGAACATTGAGGATTACCAGATCAACTATGAATTAAGTATGAGTCATAATCCTAGGTACGACAGTTGATGGCCAATCATGGATACAGGTTGGCAGATAAAGACACAGCTGGTGCTTATGATCTCACCAACCTGCACCAAAGATATTCTCATGAGAGATGAGTTTCAATTGGGGGGAGATGTTGGGTGCTAGTTTTGTACATTTTTCCTACACTTATCTTCCTTATTTTGCCTCATTACCATAACCAATGGGAGTATATTTACCCCCTTTTTCCTACCTTTTTACCCTAACTTGTGTTGTTTCACCTTGCTTTCATTACTTTGTCAATTCCCCAATTATTATGATATATCATACCTTTTTATGACTAATTGATGGTGAATTTTTGGAGAAGATCGATGGTATTTGTGTTGTATTTTTTGATGTCATTTGTAGCACCAAATATCCTGAACACGAAGTTCACAGGAGCAGTTCAGATGGTGTTGTTACAGCAAAGTGATGCTGTTACACCTTGCTGTTACAGACCTGCCAACAAACTACTATTACACGCTGTTGTTACAGACTCGTTGGCGAACTGCTAATATAGTTGTACCATTGAATGATCTTGTTAGTATTTTTTTATGATCTATCCTCTGGCCACTACACTACAGTTGTGATTCAATTACGATAGATGTAGAAGTTGTTTAGCATTGTATTTTTGGGATAACAGCCTAAGGGCGGTTTCGATTGTAATATTTTATTTTCTAGCCAGAACTTTATTAGGAAGTGGTTATAACTATATGTGTTCTATTTTGATCATCATGAGAATCATAAGATTCTCATGAATGATCTATCCCTGGGTTTTTTGATGTAACCACTATATAGTTCTTGGCCCTAGAGGCCAAGAGGTTAGCGCAGAACAACATTATTTTGGCTCTGTAATTGTGTTCAGATTAATACAGATTATCTTGTTATTACTATTACATGCATTATTCTATTTAGTTTCTGTTAAAGTTCTTTCTCTACCTGTGCCCTGATAGGGAGGAAGGTCCCTCCTTCTTAGCAGGGATTGCAGTGATTAAAGTAGTTGTGTGTATGTAATTGTATTTCAGATTATGTATCAATAGAGTGTTGTTGCTGTTGTTCAGCTGAGAATAGATCTGCTTCGATTTCAATACTTTATATGCTTTTACACATACGATAGTAGAAATACCAGCTGGGTACTTGTTGTGTGGTGAGCTAGACAGATCAATTGAAGTGTGATTTCAGTCTTGTAGATCATTTTATTTATGTATGAGTGATTTATTTCCAGCATTTACTTCAGCAACGAATTCTTTTCTTTGGAATTGCTTCTGGTTGGTGTATCAACACAGATAGTGCAACTGTCTTGGAATAAATAGACGTCCCTGGATTGATAATTAAATGTGTGTTTTTCATTCATTTAATAAGTGATTTATATAGCCCAAAAGCGAGGACCCTCGCACCTGCACAATGATTTTACTGTTTACAGGAAGGAAAGTTTATGTAGAGTTAGATTGAGGAGTTCAGAAGAAAATAAAAAATCATGACAGCGTGAACCCAACCTTAGAAGGATGAGGCTATACAGTTATCACAGCCTGAAAGCTTAATTATACTAGGAATAAGAAGAAATATGCGCTTCAATGAATTGCAGGGCCGACTATAGAAAATTTATTGGAGGAAGTGCGACAGGAGAAGACATAGTTTGTAGCAATGATTCAACTGCTAAAGGATGCCTACACTAGTTTTAAAGCAAATACTCAAGGTGCACCAGCAAAGTGACTCAGGGTGAGTCACATGTGAGTGTCAGGGGCTTGATGGGCAGGGCCCAACTCGGTCTAATTTAGAGTAAAAGACTCCACATTTTGAGGAATTGGAGTGTGTGATCTAGAGGAAAGAAGTTAATCGTTCAGAGTTAAAATATTTGCACAGAGTTTTAGGAGTCTTAGGGGCTTTAAGGTGGGTTAAAGCCCCTCTTTTTGTAAATTGATTGAGTTTTTTTTCAATATTTTGAGCTTTGCCCATGGTTTGTGGACAATGGTATTGTAAGAAAGAAAGCTATATAAATCAAATTCTTGTTGAGTCTTAGGAAGGAAATAAATGATGGTATAATCGAAAACTAATTTGTTTGTTTAGTCTCTTTTGGGTCTTATGGAAGGCTCTGCAAATGTGTATGTGGAGGCCTTCATTTATAGCTATGTGTGCAGACCACTTGCAGCTTTGTGCATGGGCCAAAGAAGTATTATACTGAAAAGACACATTATCAGTAAAGAGAAGGAATATTTTGAAGTATTTATGTATAATTGTGATTTTTTTTATGATTTATCTTTGAAATTTCTTTATGTATTGCAAATTCTTGTATGATTTTTTATGCATAGCGAAGTCTTTTATGTTGTTTATACATGATGTATTGGGTTGATTAATGCATAAAATTAATAAAGGTGTAGTGCATGATAGTAATAAGTGATGAATAGGGCATAACTATAAAAGTAAATAATTTCATCTACACAATTTAGGAAAGCATAAGGAAGAAGCTTAGCAATAAATCCATGTCCTAATATCCCTCTAGATTCATAAACCTGGTTCTAAAATTCCTCGATATTGACTCAGGTGAGACTGTGGTCTGCGCAACAGATCGTTGCTGAAAGGGCCAGTAATAGAGGATTTTTTCAGTAGCACAACTACTTAGAACTTGGGTCTAGACCCCTTCAAGCCAACAAGAATTCATTCGAATAAACATTTATTATTGTGTGGATGATGAAGGAGCCTCAATTTGTGTCATGTCTTCATCTTATTGGAAATATTTGTGTTCTGCTTCTTCGGTTTCCTCATGAACCATGTTGTAGGCATTTAATAGCCTTTCATTTCAGCCAAAGGGAGTCATATCATCATTTCCCTTTGATTTAGGAGGAAAATATATCAATGTATAAGTATAGATTGTGGATTAAAATTTGGATTAAAAAATTCTATTAGGAGGAAATTGAACCTATTCCATGGTTGTAATAGTCTCATTAGTTAGTAGTCTCATCATTCCAGAAAAAACCAAACTTTTTGGGCAAGTTTGTCCCTTCATTACACTACATCTTAGCTAAATTAAATATAAAAATTAACAATAAATAAATATAAATAATTATTATTATTATTTTAATTATTTATTATTATTAAAGTTTAATTATTATTATTAATAATTATAATAATTAAAAAAAATAAAAAGAAAAAAAAAATACCAAATTCAAATTAAAAACATAACACGTTATTGATTAAACCATTCATTCCATCTACTTATGACTCTCGAACCCTCCTATGTTGTGCCTTGAACTCTCGAACGTTTCCGCCTCGTGCTTCTGAATCTCAAAGATATGAAATGATATCTCATTGTCAAACCCTCCTACACCATGCCTCTGGCTCTCGAACCCTTCCATGTTGGGCCTTCGGCTCTTGAAGATTGTAATCTATATCTCGCTCTCGAACCCTTCTATGCCATGCCTCTAGCTCTCGAACCCTCCTATGTTGTAGATCTGGCTCTCAGAGGTCTATATCTATATCTCTCTCTCAGATAGGATCTTCCTCATCAAACACTTGAGAAGACGTAAAATTGGAAAAAATACCTGAGAAACATTGATTGATTCATTCCTTGGTCCTTCCAGTAGATCATGAATGAGGGGGTTCACTCTCCTAGTTTGTGGGCCTTAGAGGTATGTTGTAATTTTTGTTTTTAAATGAAGACTAGAGGTGATGGTAGAGAACCATTGTAGTGTTGGATATGTGGAAAGGATAATCGTTAGAGGGATTGTCCATAGTATTAGGGTGGTAGACCCAAAATATATAGTGCACAAGAGGCGCAGATCGTTGGGTATGTTGAGCATAACATTCCTAAGATTTATGCAGTTGTGGAAAACAAGCAGAAAGATCATCAGGCTTCTATCATTCAGATGGGCAGTAAGCTTTGTGATTAATTTGTTTCTATTTTGATTGACCCTGGATCTAACTATAGTTATATTAATCCTAACTTGGTGGATAAGTCTGGTTTGACAAAATAAAGGCATGCATAATCTTGTTTACTGTAGTTGGCTACATGTATGAAGAAAAGAGTTCACCATTGGGTAAGATCTTGTGCATTTGAGTCAAATAGTATTCCTACAATAACACACTTTAAAATATTTCCAATGGGATCATACGATATGCTATTTGGTATGGATTGGTTATATCTTAAGAGGACCATGGTGGATTGCTATGACAAAGCCATTGAGTGCTTGGATGACAATGGGGAACCAAGAGTCTTATAGAAAAGAAGAGAGCCACATCAGTTAGGAAAGTGACAACTATGCAGGCCAAGTGCAGTCACAAGAAATGGTGTCTACTATTTGCAGTTCATATCTCTAGTGACAAAGGTAAGGAATTTGAGGATGCATATGTGTTGAACATGTGTCTAGTTTTATAGCAGTTTCAAGATGTGTTTCCAGTAGAGATTTCAAAGTTGCCACCTCACAGGGAAGTAGAATTTTTTATTGAGTTGGTACCAATGGTAGCACCAACATCAAAGGCACCTTACAGGATGAGCACACATGAGTTGGTAGAGTTAAAGTTGTAGTTGAAAGAGATGCTTAACAAAGGATAAATTAAGCCAAGTGTATCGCCATGGGTCGCACCAGTGGTGTGTGTGAAAAAGAAGGAAGACACTCTCATATTGTTCATTGACTACAATAAATTGAGAAAATTGACCATCATGAACAGGTACCCATTACTGAGGATCGATGATTTTTTTTATCAACTAAAGGGAGCAACAATGTTCTCTAAGATCGACTTGAGATTTGGATATCATCAGGTACATGTCAAAGAAGATGACATCTACAAGACTGCATTCAAGACTAGGTATGGAAATTACAAGTTTGTTGTAGTTCCATTTGGTTTAACTAATGCTCCAACTACATTTATTTGTTTGATGAATAGTGTGTTGTGCCCTTATCTGGATAATTTTGTGATTGTATTCATTGATGACATCTTGGTATATTCCAAGAATGAGGAAGAGCATGTAGAGAATTTGGAAACAATGTTGAGATTATTGAGAGAGGATCAATTTTGTTTTAATCTCAACAAATGTAGTTTATTTCAAACTGAGGTACATTATATAAGATATGTTGTCTCCAATGAGGGAATAACAGTGGATCCAGAAAAGGTAAGAGCCATAATGGAGTGGGAAGCTCCTAGAAATGTAGATAAGGTGAGATATTTCATGGGATTCCTAGGCTATTAGTGAAGGTTCATCAAAAAATTCTCACATATTTCTTACCTGATTACATCGTTGCAGAGGAAAGGTAAGAACTTTGAATGGACATAGGAGTGTGAGGCCAGTTTTGAGCAGCTTATGAAGTTGTTAACACATGATATAGTGTTAAAGATCACAGATACATATAAAGAGTTTATAGAATGTACAGATTCTTGCAAGAGAGGGCTTGGTGGACTCCTTATGTAGGAGGGAAAGGTAGTATGCTTTGTGTTACAGAAACTGAATGAACATTAGAAAAACTATATGACGCATGATCTTGAGCTAGAAGCAATCATCCATGCACTGAAGATGTGGAGGCACTATCTTCTTGGCAGAAGGTTTGTACTGATGAGTGATCAGAGTGGATTGAGGTACTTGTTTGACCAGCTGAATTTGAATGCCAGGCAGGCTAGATGGTTTTATATGATAAAGAAGTTTTATTTTGACATCAAGTACATCAAAGATAAATAGAACAGGGTCTCATATGCTCTTAACAGGAAGATACAGGTAAATCACATTGCAGCTACAAGCTCCTATGTGACAGATTTATAGGATAGGATCTTGCAGGAATATCAACATGATGTCAGGTATATGGATTTTAGGCACATATTACAGTAGAGCATAGGTACGGGTGCATGTGCAGGTACAGGTACAAGTGTACAAGATGTGGACTATTGTCTTACCGCAAATGGATTGGTCAGGTTTAGAGACATGATATATGTGCCAGATAGTAATGATATCAAGAAGGTGATCTTAAGGGAGTTTCATGTGAAACTATATTCAGGTCACCCACGCAATCAAAAGACAATAATTGTCGTGAAGAGATTATATTATTGGCTGAATCTGAAGAGGGATGTAGTAGGATTTGTAGCTAGGTGGTTGTATTGTCAGTAGGTAAAGGCAAAGAGTAGGCATACATGTGGTCTACTATATCCTATTGTGATTCCAAAATGAAAATGGGAGTTAAATTCCATGGACTTTATCATAGGCTTGTTGAGGAGAGTGAGCCAACATGATTCTATCATGGTGGTTGTGGACAAGTTGACAAAGGTTGCACACTTCGTTCTAGTAAATTATACCTACTCATCTAGTGATGTAGCACAAGTGTTAATCAGAGATATAGTCAGATTCCATGGTGTTCCAAAGAATATCATGTCAGACATGGATGCAAAGCTCACTTCCAAGTTTTGGAAGGATTTGTTTGCGGGTTTGGGCACCAAGTTGGCCTTCATCGCATCTTATCATCCACAGAAAGATAGAAAGATAGAGAGGGTCAATAGGATCTTGGAGTACATTTTGAGGATGTATGAGATGCATCAACAGTGGAAATGGGAGTATCCACCATTGGTTGAGTTTTCATACAAAAATGGGTATCATGATTCATTGGGTATGAGTCCCTCTGAGCCACTGTGTGGGCAGACTTGTAATACTCCCATCAATTGGAGTGATCCAGTTAATAGGGTGTTGATTGGACAAGACATGTTGGTAGACATGGAATAATAAATTAAGGTTATAAAGAAGAATATAAATGCAACACATGATATAAAAAATATTTATGCATACCAACATAGGGTATTTAGGGAGTTTCAAGTTGGGGAGCATTTTTATTTGCACATCAATCCCAAGAAGATATCCTTGAGGATCAAATCAAGTGCCAAGTTGGCATCACGGTATTGTGGGCCTTTTGATATCATTGAGAGGATTGGACCAGTGTTCTATTGAATTTCACTTCCTCCAACAATGAAAGTCCATGATTTTTTTCATGTTTCATTACTTAAAAAGTATATAAAGAATTTTGGTCATGTTATTGATTGGTTTGTATTCCATGTGGGGAAAGAAGAAGAATTCCAACCGAAACTTCATTTCATATTGAACTAGAAGTATCTCATGCTTAGGAACAAAGCCATCGAGCAAGTTAAAGTGCATTGGATGCAATTTGGGCCTTATGAAGCTACATGGAACAGGGCAGATCAGATGCAGGCCATGTATCCTTCATTGTTTTCCGGTTGAGGAAAAGAAATTTTGGTTTGGTGTTGGTATTTGTTTTACATATATTTTGATGATGTTTTAGTATATGTACTTATGTATATGGATGTAAATACTGCCATGAGATAAGTTATAAAGCTCCAATAAGTGGTATGGATGTTATATGGTCATGTTATCATGGTTTTTATTTTGAGTAGGTCATTCATTGTAAATACTGTAATGAGCTAATATATAAAGCTCCATGAGAAGTATGTTTATTTTTCAGTGGTTTTGCTGAGGTGTAGGTGTGGTTTAACATCGAGGATGGTGTTCCCCAAGGAGGAGGGTTCTGTAATAGACCCAGGAAAAGGTTCATGTAATAAAAGTTAATAAAGGAAAAAATAAGACCATGATTCAGGGACACTTATTCCAAGGTGAATGTTTATGAAATATATCCTAGTGGGAATCACTAGATATGCGGTTATTGCTAAGGAAAATGAAAATGGAAAAGGCAAAGGAATTAAAGAGGAAAAACGTATTTTTGCTGCATTTATTTATGAAAATAAAGGAAAATAGGAGAAAAGGAAGGTAAAAGGTCATAGGTTGTATGTGAGGAGGAAAATGAAGGAAAATAATGGAAAATGAAGAAAATAGAGGCCTCATTGATAAAAATTATTATGAGGATCAATTGGTACCTTTTGTCAGTTCAGTTTTGGAGCTCTCTCATTATTCTCTCTCTCTCTCTCTCTCTCTCTCTCTCTCTCTCTCTCTCTCTCTCTCTCTCTCTTGGATACTTAGAATTTTCTTGGAGAAATTCAACATTGTGCCAAGGAGGAGAAAGAAAGCAAAGGAAGGACAAGAAAGGAAATGAAAACAAAGATCAAGCACAGAAAAGCAAGATCTAGAAGCTTTAGTAGGAATACTTGCAGGTACCATATTTCATGTGTGATTTCCTCATTGGTTTGGACATGCATGTATTATGCATGTTGGTATTTTGTTATTTTGTTGTCGGTGGCATGGTTTTGTCAGGTTATGAAAACCGTTTTCAGCCTTGCATTTCATTTTTTGGAGGCCATGGTGTGTTGGTATTTTGATCTCAATTTTCAGCTTTGGATTTTCTAGATGGATTTATAATCAGGGCGGATGTGGTCTCAAGGTTCATTCCCAAAGACCTAGGAATCCCTTGACTAGTTTTGGCAAGATACACATTAAAGCCTGAGGGAGGTGTCTCGGTTTAGGGCCTAGTGATTTAGCATTGGATTGCATTAAAGCCTGAGAGACAGGGAGATGAAAAATTACTCAATGATAGTGATTGATTCCATATGGAATTTCCAAGTTCTTCTCAGTTTTTTGATTGGAGCACAAGTTTGGTGTGATCGCGGTATGGTGTAGGTGGAGTTGGTTTAACCTATTGATTCCCTTGGTTGTTTTTTTGGATGATTTTATCCATGAGATCCCACATTCATTCTTGGAATATGGCACAGGGGTGACTGGATGAAGAGATATTTGGCTTAGCCATGTCTATGGTCGGGTTGACCGTGGAAGTCCCGAACCTGGTCGAAATTTGTCTATGTTTAATGGAATCTAAGTTCTCTTTCTTTTGCACCTATTATTATGTGGATTTAATGGTTGTATTTTCATTTTTATTTCCATGGTTTTATGTTGGTTATAATAATGTTTAAATGACTAGTTCATATCATGGTTATTTCATGTATTTACTTGTAAGTGTTAAAATGATGGATGCAAGACCTAGTTGATGCCATATATGTTTAAGGAAGAAGGTGGTGATCCTTCTTGTAATGCGTCAAAGGTGTTTTCAGTCATTCGTGCACTGTCTTGTATCCCAAACATGCAGATTACATTCATGCCAAGTGTTTGACAGAATGTCAATCACGGTTGGGGATGATTAGGTGATCAGGTGCTCAGTTTTAAGCTCAAAAATGGAAGTGCTCATAATCGATCAAAACCTAAAAGACCACGAATTTCTCGTTGCTAGGAATCTGTTTCAATTAATTTCATCGCAAACCGACTCCATATGAGGAAGATAGAGCTTGATGTTCGTTTTCCTAAATAGCTAAAAAATTTGTAGAAATGACAAAATAATGACATGGCAGCCAAGTTAGCAAAAGAAATAATATTCTAGGTATATTCCTTCAATTTTTCTAATGACCCTATGACAAGTATAACTTTAGGACTGGTTGCTAATTTGGGTGATTTGCTGTGTTTTTATTGGTGGTTGGGGAACCAATGGGATGAGGAAACATGGCTAGCCCAGAGGCCACCACATGCCCCCTCCCAAAGGTTTAAATGTGGCTAAGTCTAAGGTCAAATTACATATATACGGTGTGTTAAAATATTATGTCAGATAAAGAATGGAGGTCAGGGTCAACCCCGCGATTTCCCCCAAGAAAACACAACACCATACCAATAGACCGCACCATGTGACTTAACAGTATGTGTGCACAAATTTTATTTATGTTAATACCAATTACATATGGGTGAAGGAGGGGGCCATCCCCCTCATACATGTGATCAATATGCTATAACTTATGGCAGAGGCTCCAAACTGAATGCGCGTTAGCCACTAAACCGATTTTAATTAACCCATAATCATGTTTTAAAATGTGCTTATCCATAATGGTTCCATTAGCGCTAAACCACAAGTTAACCCATGCTTATCACTAATTAAAAACACTTATATCATCATTAGAACAGTGTTATCTTGGAGGTGGAGTTAGCAAAGTCTGCCAAATTCGGCGCTAACTCCAAAATTAGAGGAATTAACTCAATTTCTCTCTAGTTTTGGAGGAGTTTCCCAGGCCAGAATTGAATGAGCCATAACTTTGGCATATTTTGACCAAATTAGGCTCAGAAAGAGTCTATCCTATATGGTTTGGACATTCTGTGCATGTTGGAGTGGGTTTCGGGAGTAGTAGAGGATTGTAAACAACACATTTTTTTCTATTTTGAGTTAATACAAAGGCCCAAGCCATGGAAGCTGGACTAGGGAGATGTAGTCTATGAGGGGTGAACTCCTTCATCAAAATACTATGTTAATGGATCATTTGATGGTTTGTTGTACATTTTATTGATGTTTTTAAGTACTTTGTTTCAATATTAAAATTCTCATGAATTTAACATAAAAATTGACACAATTACCTGTTTAACACTCACAAACACCACAAGGAAACCTATGCACATGAAGCAAATGATCATCAATTGTTTATAATTCTGAAGATGAAATTAGCATAGAAAAACCAACATTCAGATTCAGATCAAGGTGGTATCAGAGCAAAGGTTATTTTCTTGATATTTGTTTGAGTTTTGTGCAAGTTGGGCTTTAATGGTTGCAAATTTGTGATGCTTACAAGGTTGAAGTTGCATAGAGGAGAAGGGAAATTTCCAAGTTCTTCTCGGTTTTGTGATTGGAGCACAGGCTTGGTGTGATAACAATCTGGTGTAGGTGGAGGTGGTTTAACCTCTTGATTCCCTTGGTTGTTTTTTTGGATGTGTTTATCCATGAGATCCCACATTCATTCTTGGAATATGGCACAGGGGTGACTGGATGAAGAGATATTTGGCTTAGCCATGTCTATGGTCGGGTTGAACGTGGAAGTCCCGAACCTGGTCAAAATTTGTCTATGTTTAATGGAATTTGAGTTCTCTTTCTTTTGCACCTATTATTATGTGGATTTAATGGTTGTATTTTGATTCTTATATCCATGGTTTTATGTTAGTTATAATAATGTTTGAATGACTAGTTCATATCATGGTTATTTCATGTATTTACTTGTAAGTGTTAAAATGATGGATGCAAGACCTAGTTGATGCCATATATATTTAAGGAAGAAGGTGGTGATCCTTCTTTTAATGCTTCATAGGTGTTTTCAGTCATTCGTGCACTGTCTTGTATCCCAAACATGAAGATTACATTCATGCCAAGTGTTTGACATAATTTTAGTCCCAGTTGGGGATGATTAGGTGATCAAGTGCTCAGTGTTAAGCTAAAAAATGGAAGTGATCATAATCGATCAAAACCTAAATGACCGTGAATTTCTCGTTGCTAGGAATTTGTCTCAATTAATTTCATTGCAAACCGACTCCATATGAGGAAGATAGAGCCTGATGTTCATGTTCCTAAATAGCTAAAAAATTTGTAGAAATGACAGAATAATGACATGGTAGCCTAGCTAGCAAAAAAATAATATTCTAGGTATATTCCTTCAATTTTTCTAATGACCCTATGACAAGTATAACTTCAGGATTGGTTGCTAAGTTAGGTGATTTGCTGCGTTTTTATTGGTGGTTGGGGAACCAATGGGATGAGGAAATGTGGCTAACCCGGAGGCCACCACGTGCCCCCTCTCAAATGGTGAAATGTGGCTAAGTCCAAGGTAAAATTACATATATACGGTGTGTTAAAATATTATGTCAGAGGATGAGTGGAGGTCGGGGTCGACCCCGCGGCCTCCCCCAAGCAAACACAACACCATACCAATAGACTGCACCATGTGACTTAACAGTCTGTGTGCGCGAATTTTATTTATGTTAATACTAATGTACATATGGGCAGAGGAGGGGGCCATCCCCCTCATACATGTGACCAGTGTACTATAACCTATGGTAGAGGCTCCAAATTGAATGTGTATTAGCCACTAAACCGAGTTTAATTAACCCATAACCGTGTTTTAAAATGTGCTTATCCATAATAGTGACATTATCACTAAACCACAAGTTAACCCATGCTTATCACTAATTAACAACGCTTATATCATCATTAAAACGGTGTTATCTTGGAGGTGGAGTTAGCAAAATATGCCAAATTTGGCGCTAACTCCAAAATTAGCGGAATTAACTCAATTTCTCTCCAGTTTTGGAGGAGTTTCCTAGGCCAGAATTGAATGTGCCATAAATTTGGAATATTTTGTTCAAATCAGGTTTAGAAAGAGTCTATCCTATATGATTTGGACATTCTGTGCATGTTGGAGTGGGTTTCGGGAGTAGTAGAGGATTGTAAACAACACAATTTTTTTCTTTTTTGAGCTAATACAAAGGCCCAAGCCATGGAAGCTAGATCAGTGAGATGTAGTCTATGAGGGGTGAACTCCTTCATCAAAATACTATGTTAATGGATCATTTGATGGTTTGTTGTACATTTTATTTATCTTTTTAGTACTTTGTTTCAATGTTAAAATGCTTATGAATTTAACATAAAACTTGACACAATTACCTGTTTAACACTCACAAACACCACAAGGAAACCTATGCACATGAAGCAAATGATCAGAAATTTTTTATAATTCTGAAGATGAAATTAGCAAAGAAAAACTAACATTCATATTCAGATCAAGGTGGTATCAGAGAAAAGGTTATTTTCTTGATATTTGTTTGAGTTTTGTGCAAGTATGGTTTTAATGGTTGTAAATTTGTGATGCTTACAAAATTGAAGTTGCAGAGAGGAGAAGGGAAATTGTTGGTTTCTAGTCCTGAGGTTAGAACTAGAAGAAGGAGCGCCATAAGGCTACCATCTCCACCCAAAGTTTCACTCCCAGATGCACTTGAAGCACCTCAAGTTTTATCTCTAGTTGAGATTGAGGAGGTACAAGTAGTACCAGAAGTTGAGCTTGAATCCATAGCCATCATGTCAGGTGTGGGAAAGAATGAATTTATTTTAGAAGAGGAAGCATACAATAAGGTTTTCTATGACCTAACTGAAAGGGTTAGGATCCTCTTTTAAGAGAGGAGCACTAGTATGGTTGGAGAGAATTGTAAGTCTCCACATGGAGAGGGAACCTCATAAGACAAAAAGGATTCAGAGAAGGATTCAGAGGGAATTGGAGGAAATCCTCCTCCATCTCCACCATCTTCATCATCATCCTCGTCATCACCATCAACATCATCTTCCACAACACAACACAAACCACCCATAATCACTCAAAAATCCCAAAAGGAAAAACTCCCTTACTCAAACTTGATGTCAAATTTGAGCTTCCAATGTATAATGGCGAAGTGAATGCAGAGAAGCTAGATAATTGGATTCGTCAATTAGAGGTTTATTGCATAATTTATACCCTTCAAGAAGATGGCATATAGATTCAATTGTATTCCTTGAGGATGGAGGGATCAACACTTGTATGGTGGGAAGCAAGGACTCAAGAAGAGATTAATAACCATGGTAATATCTCAATGTCTTGGTCAAGTTTTATTGCTTCCATTAAAAGGAAATTCTATCCTCTAGCATACATGAAAAAAGCCATTATGGACTGGCAGATTTTTAGACAATTGAAAGGGAAAAGTGTACAAGATTGTACTCATGAATTTAGGAGAATAGCTCTTATTTTGGGTGTTAATTTGTATTCTCAAGAAACTTTGTTAAATTATATTGGGGGTTTTCACAATTACCTTAGACATACTATTTTTATGTTATTTCCCACAAACTTAGATGAGGTTTGTGTTCAAGCCACACATCTAGAAGAAAGAGGGAAACATAGTGCAGATGATAAAAGTGATAGTTGTTGAGCAGTGGAAAAGGTATGAATTCACTATGTGTTTTCTCATTTTTTACTTTAAACATAATTCTTTTTACCTTAGAAAGATGATTTATTACAAGAATTATGGTAGAATTGTAAAGATTTATGTTTATTGTAAAATATGACTAAGAACTACCTTTTTATTGCTAAAAACAGGAATTAGGCGAAGTGAACAGCTATATCAGAGGCCAGGCTAAAGTAAATGCAACTGCTATTCCTCCAGCGTTGGAAAAAATCCTGCTAAAGACAAGGAAATCCGAACGCATCGCTAAGAAAAGGCGGGGGATAGCTCGGCTTCAGTCAAAGGAAATCAAGTGACAGCTAAAAGAAGGGAAGCGAATCCCTCAATATCCTTCGATCCTGAGGGATCATTGTTCAAACCTCATCTCATTCCTTGTCTTGTCCGTCAGAGTCTGTTATATAAGGCAACACCTTTAGTGATTGTGGGGGAGATCCTTTGATTCAAAAAATTTCTTTTGTAATATTACGTTTTATTGATTCTCGGCTTTAGAGAGCGATCTCTGTAATAATTTTATGCTCAATTAATATAAAGGCACGTTTCATTTCATCTTTTCAAGTTCTGAAGTAACCCAGCAGTCTTTCACTGGTGCTAAGGGCCCGAGCCTAGTGGAATTACTCTACTGTTTGTATTTCTATCCTTTGCTTACTATCGTGTGATAATTGTGTTTAGATTCATTTTGATTACAGAGTTGTTTGATTGTTGTTGAATTGAGTTCGGGTTTGATGTGAGCGTTAATGAATTGCACTGCTATTCCATCTTAGCAAGGATCATATTTACTATCTTACTCATCTTACTATCTCTTATAAAGCTTTGCCATTCTATACTTAATTTTGGTTGATGTTCCATTGGTTTATGGTTCATTCTGATTGACTATTTCATAGTGTTGGCTATTGACAGGGTTGGAGTTGAAGAAGATTTGTTACCTGATTGCGTTAAGTTTATATTTTTTGTTCCATTACTGTTTGCTGTTCAATTATTATTTGTTGTTCATTTCTAATTCGTTAGGTTCAGATTTGCAGAGAGATTTTTTATAGTTGCTGTGTACACATAGGAATTACGAATTGTTGTTCCTTTCCAATTCTTGCTATTAGAAGAAGTTCTACTTAGTTATTTTCATCAGCAAGTAGTTCAAGTTCAATTTCATTTTGATTGCTTAAAGCATAGGACCGTCAACTGTAGAGAACATTGGTTAATGCTTCCAAGTTCCCAGATTGATTGCCTTGTCTCCGTGTGATTTCAATTGCATCGATTTCTAGGGGAACGAGTTATTGTTACTGTATCCCTGATTGATGCTTTGCAGAGTGAGTAGTTAAGATTTCAGAGTATTTCCATTCATGTTACTGTAATTATATTTCTTTACAAGCATCTGTTTGCTCTTGTATCTAGAATATTGTACTACATCTTTCATAGCATTACTCTTAGCTAATTGCAGTCTCAAACAGAGTACACTCTTGAAATAAAAAGTCACTCTCGGATTGATAATTAATGTATGATAATTAGGTGTTTGAAAGATACCTTTTATGCCTCAACATTTTAGCGCCATTGCCGGGGAGAGTGTATGCCATTTCAAAGGAGTGATGCACAGTTGATTTTCTTTTGCTCGTGAAGAATTGGGTATTAAAAATGGAAGGTAAGAACCTGCACACCGGGCAAGGAACATACTTGCTCACAGCCTGCTTCATAGAAGAATTAGGTAAACTTTTTTCTTTTAGGTAGGAATGAAGGCTTGTTTTCTTGAATGAATAAACCAGCTAAACAAAACAAAATTCCTCCTAAACCCGAAAAACCTAAGGGACTGGTGACCCTTGGGCGAACAACTTTCATTGACGAAATCCTTAAAAATACTAAATCTCAACCATTAGTAGGACCTAGGAGAGTTATCTCTAGACAACCTACTAGTTCCCTTCAGGCCCCAGAATCACCATCTGAAGCCTTTGCTGAGATACATAGTCAAACAGTGGGAATTGAGCAAGATTCCCAGGAAATTGAGAATCCCTGCCTAATTTCTCCACAGGAAGGGAACTCTAGTAATCTCCGTGAAGGAGAAGGGGAAATAGGAGAAGCAGAAGAACCAAAATTCCCTCTTGAAATAGTCCAGACAGTGAGCAGTCCAGATAAGGGAAGTGTTGTTAAACTCATTCAAGACCAAGGACCTGAATCTCCTCAAATAGTAGGACAGCAAGGAATACTTATTGTTCCAGACCAGGGAAGTGATGTCAAGGCCATTCCTACTCCTTCTAGTCAGCCTAGGAATTCCCTTGAGATCCCAGAAGGATATTGGCACATCTTTGACCAAATGGCCCAGAACCAAAACCAGAACCAGCAAACACCCCAGCAAACTTCCACACTGCAATATCTTATAGTAGATACTGCAGTTAATGCACCTATGAAAGCCATTCCCCTTCAATATATTCCCACATTTCATGGCTTGACATCAGAAGATCCAGATGCATTCCTGTTCGAATTCGATGTGTTATGTAGGGGGTATGACTATACCACCGATCCCCAAAAATTAAAACTATTTCCTTCCACATTAAAAGGAGCAGCCTTACAATGGTTTATGGGGCTAGGTGGGGGTGTCATAACTGATTGGGATCAGATGAAAGCTTATTTTTTAAAGAAATATCAAGATTATTGCAGGTCTCGCAAACTAAAAGATGAAATATTTCAAATGACAACAAACCGAATGAAACCCTGGAAGAATATGTGGAACAGTTTCAATACAATCTTCAGAGATCTCCTTATACATCCTTACCCTTACCTGATAATGTGCTGAAAACTACATTAATTAGGGGAATGAAAGATCAATGGGTTGAAACATTGAATATTATGGGAAAAGGTGATATATATCAGGAAAGCTATGCTAACATCATTGATTTGTGTATCAAGAGTTTGAGGGGCAATACCAGGCTAAAATCAGCAAAACGTGACATGATTACAAGGGACAATAAGACCTCCAATGAAGGTGTAACTCATGTAGAGATTGGCAACCTGCTGGAAGATTTTAAAAAATATATACTAGGGACTCTAACAACGCAGTTCGACATTATGCAAGCCAAACAAAAGCAAGCAGAAGCAGAGCAAAATTTGGCAGTATTCTGTCCTAGATGCAGGAATAAACACAACCACAAAGAGTGCCCGCTGGATGTAATCAAAGTTTGTGCCATTTGCATGAAAGATCACCCTACAGAAGGATGTCCCTTGCTTCTCGGCCTAAAATCAGTCTATAAGGAGGCAAAAGAAGAATCAAAAGTAGTATGTCTACTTAATCAGCGCCGACAATGGCAGCCACAGCAATCAGGTATGCCAACTGATCCATTTTCTTCTTTCCAGCCTCGTCAATACAATGCTCAGCAATATAATGGAATGTGGCAAAATCAACCACCTTTCCCTAATTGGTCACAACAGCCATTCCCTACATCATCATGGCCAAATCAAACAAATCAAACTAATTGGCCAAACTTTCCTTTCTTCCCACCATTTTGGCAAAATAATGCTTATCCAACCCAATGGTCCCCCTCTACTTCGCAGAGACAGGCCTGGCAGTTAAACTGGAAAAGACCTACAAATAAGCCAGTTGGCACAATTCCCCTCTCTCAACCTACACTTCCAGCTCCCTATACAAACCCCCATACCAACTTAAGACCGCGACTCCCACCCCAACCCAACCCAAACCCAAACAATAGGCCAGTTTAGTCTGTCCAAATAATGGAACCACCAGAATTAGAAACTGAACTGAGGGAGTGTAATGACCTCCAATTAAGGTCTGGGCATATAGTAGAAAAAGAGAGAGACAAAAATGTTCATATTGAAGATCTGTTACCTGTAGAACAAACATTACAAAAAGAGAAGGTGGTTCAACAACAAGCAACAACCTCTTTTCCACCATTCCCAGAATGATTAATCATACCACGTCCATTAGAATATCCAGATTTTGATCTTCTGGGAGAATTAAAAAAATTGTGTATAAAAATCCCTCTCCTCCAAGCTATCCAAGACATTCCTATTTATGCAAAAACCATTAAGGAAGTGTATAAAGAAGCCAAAGAGGAGAACAACCACCACCCCAACTATCCAAGTAGTCGATACTCTATCTGACTTATTATCAGGAATGGAAACACCTGTAAAATATGAAGACCCAAGAAATCCTATAGTGACGGTGCAAATCAATGGGAAATTGTTCCCAAATGCCTTAGTTGATTTGGGAGCTACAATCAATATATTAACAACCACCACCTGTCAAAAACTTGGCATTACATCACTAGAACCAACAACAACCTTATTAGAGCTGGCTGACCGATCGGTAGTCAAGCCAGAAGGTACACTACCAGATGTAATGGTATCCATAGATTCCTGGGAATACCCTGCTGACTTCCTGGTTATTAACCCAAAGAACCGGCTAGATGGACACCTATTAATCCTAGGTAGACCTTCGTTGGCAACTGCCAATGCTTATGTTGGATGCCGCCAAGGCAACATGACAATAACAAGCTAGGGAAACTATGTCAAGAATTTATCTTTATATCCCCCAGCCCAACCAAGCCTATCAATAATCAAAACAAGAAAACAACCTGTATCATATCTTATGGAAAATATGAGATCACCTCTAACTGTAGAAGATTCCCTTGATTTTAAAGACCAAACAGAGGATGATATCATTAATAGTTTTATTAATAAACCACAAATTAGATCCTATCTACAATGTCACATGATCAAAGCAACATTTGATAATAAAGAAGAATAATATCCTCTGAAAGACATCCCTGATCAAGTAATACCCACTACTTATGTATAAAATAGTAAGATTGTAGAAATTGAGTCGGGAAAAACTCTAAACATTAACAAAAATCTAACTGTTGAAAAGGAAGAGAATTTGGTCCAATTACTATGGAAATACAAAGCAGCCTTTGCATGGGATTACCCAGACATGAAGGGAATTGACCCCCAATTATGCACACACCACATCTATACCAAAAAAGATGCGATACCCATTCACCAACCCCAAAGAAGACTAAACCCTCACCTTAAAGATATTGTGAAAGCTGAATTACAAAAACTATTGGATGTCAATTTCATTTACCCAATATCTGATAGCAAGTGGGTCTCTCCATTAGTAGTGGTACCAAAGAAGAACAGGAAGTGGAGAATATGTGTAGATTACCGAGAACTTAACAAGGCAACCTAGAAAGACCACTTTCCCCTTCCTTTCATTGACCAGGTATTAGACACATTGGAAGGAAAGAAATTCTTTTCTTGATGGCTTCAGTGGGTACAATCAAATCCATATTGCCCCTGAAGACCAAGACAAGACTACTTTTACCTGTCCTTGGGGGACATTTGCCTACCAAGTCTTACCCTTTGGCCTATGCAATGCCCCTGCTACATTTCAAAGGGCCATTCTCAGCATCTTTTCAGATTTAATAAATGAAGGGCTCGAAGTATATATGGATGACTTCACACCTTACAGAGATGATTTTTAGCCAACATTAGAAAATTTAGAAAACGTGTTACAAAGATGTATCGAAACTAGGCTTTGTTTAAGCCATGAAAAGTGTCATATGATGATGACCGAAGGAGTTATCTTAGGGCACTATATTTTAGCAGCTGGAATTCAAGTGGATCCAGCTAAAATTTAGATAAGTTTGTTAATACCCACACCCACTACACAAACAGAGGTACGTAGCTTTCTTTGATTTTCTGGTTATTATAGGAGATTTATAGAACATTATTCTCGAGTAGCAGCACCTTTATATGCACTAACTGGAATGTTGATTTTATTTGGACAGATAAATTTGACAATGCCTTCAACGATTTGAAAAAGCTTGTCTCAATAGCCCCAGTGCTGAGGGGCCCAAATTGGAATTTTCCATTCCAAATTTCATCTCATGCCTCAGACACAGAAATTGGAGCAGTGCTTGGGCAGGAGGAAGATAAAAAACCATATGCAATCTATTATATCAACAAGAATCTATCTCTTGCTGAACTAAATTATACTTTGACTGAGAAGGAATTTTTAGCTGTAGTACATGCTGTAAATAAGTTTAGACATTATATAATTGGGCATCCTGTAGTACTATATACTGATCACTTTTCCATTAAATTTTTAGAAAATAAACCTGTTACAAATGGAAGAGTGACAATATGGTTGATTTTATTGTAGGAATTCGACATTACAATTAAAGATCGACCTAGAAAAGAGAACCCTGTAGCTGATTTTCTGTCAAGAATGCCAAAGCCAACAGATACAAAAGTAGTTGAAGACCACTTCCTAGATGAACATTTTTTCACTGTTACTATTAGAACCCCATGGTATGCTGATATAGAAAATTATTTGGCAATAGGTAAATTACCTAAACATCTAACCCTTAATGAATGAAAGCAGATAATATAGCATAGTATCCGATTCTCTTGGATTGGGGGCTACCCGTTTCAAACATGGTCAGATATGAAAATTAGGAGATGCATCCGAGAGGACGAGGTATTTGATATCTTGAAAGCATGCCATGACGGGCAGTGTGGCAGAAATTTTTCAGATCGTAGAACTGCCCATAAGGTTTTACGAATAGGCTATTATTGGCCTACCATTTTTAAAGATGCCAAAAAATTTGTGCGGGCCATTGATAGCTGCCAAAGGTCAGGTCGCCTTGGGCAGTCTGACAAAATTCCTTTGAACCCTCAACTATTAATTGAACCATTTGAATGCTGGGCACTTGATTTTGTTGGCCCTATTAGCTTCCCATCAAACAAAAAAACATATATCCTAGTTGCAACTGAGTATGTCACTAAATGGGTTGAAGCAGAGGCACTTTCAAAAGTTATAGAGGACTTTGTAATACAATTTATTTTCCAAATATTTGTGCGATATGGCCTCCCGAGGGACATAATCACAGATGGAGGACCGCAATTTGTAGGTAATAAACTAGCTGAAACATTACAAAATTACCACATTCAGCACAAGATTACAACCCCATACCACCCACAGGCAAACAGCCAAGTAGAGAGCACAAATAAAGTGATAAAATCTATATTGACAAAAATTGTTGCCTCACACAGACGTGACTGGGCCTACAGATTTCTAGAAGCATTGTGGGCATACCGAACAACATGGAGAGCCACTACGGGATATTCACCATATCAATTGGTATTTGGAAAAGAGCCCATCTTTCCAATAGAGTTTGAAATTCAGACACTAAGAACAACCCAAAAGGTGGGTCTAGATTTAAATGAAGCCCAGGCCAAAAGACTGCAGCAAATTAATGAGTTAGATGAAATTAGGCTCTCTGCTCTTTAGCACACCGCATTAATTCAACAACAGAGAGAAAAATGGCACGATGCCCTTATCAAAGAAAAGATCTTCCACAAAGGAGACTGGGCACTCCTATATGATTCTAGGTTTTAGGATTTTCTAGGGAAACTCCAGACATGATGGCTTGGACCTTACGAGATACAAAAAGTGCATGATAATGGCACCATTACATTAACCACCATTGATGGATCTGGAAATTCTTTCAAAGTAAACGGTCATCGAGTATAATTGTATCATAAACCGCTTACTCGAGAATCCTTCTACCAACAATTACGGGAAGATTCTAACATGAAAATTATGGCTGAAGGGGATAATTCCCCCTCGGCACCCATTCATTAAATCATTTTTTTCCTTTGAAATTTGTACATAAAGATTGTTCATTTGTTTTGTTTGTTTGTTTTAAGGAATTTTGTTTTTTTTTTCAAACTCTATTTATTTCGCTTATTTTGAGTTTTTGCTGTCCCTTTCTAAAGGAACAACATTTTTTCTATTCCTTTCGAAAGGAACATAAGCTTTGCTGAGAGTGTTTTTGTTGTTCCTTTTGAAAGGAATCACAGTCGTGCTGTTTATTTTCACTGTTTCGCAGATTTTTTTGTTGTTCCTTTCAAAAGGAACATAAATTTCGCAGATTCTTTTTTTTGTTCCTTTGGAAAGGAACAACACTTTTCGCAAATTGTTTTCTTGCCGTTCCTTTCGAAAGGAACAACATTTCCACAGATTTTTCTACTATTCCTTTCTAAAGGAACAACACCTTTTGAGTGGATTATTTTTTGTTTTAGACCAACATTTTAAGGATTTCTGATGACTCTTCTAAAGGCAAACATACTATTTATACAAAATCATACAAATTAAAGCTTACTGGAATCAGCAAATTAAAAGAAATTTTCATTTTTTTAGGAAATTGTTTGGTAATGATAAGAAAAAGGAAAAAGGGACATAATCAATAACATGACTTTGCTGTCTTAATATCACTAGAGTTAAAATGATCGATTATCCTTATCATGTTGGTTCTTCCCCAAATTTGTATAACTTTCTTTGATTTTTACTCATGGAGTAGGAATAAAGACATATTCTTTTCTAATGAGATTTTTAGACTTCTTCCACCATCCCTACTCTTAAGGAGTGTTGAGCCATCCTTTATATATAAGTAGGAAAGTGCTATATGAAAAAGAAAAAATATTTATATATTTCACTAATAATTTTATGATATGGCAGATGGAGGATAGGGGGTCTCATCAAGAGCCAGCCTACCATGATCATAAGGAAGCAAGTGAAGTGGCATTCCCATTATGGCCACCACACCAGGGATATGGTCCAATGGACAATTGAAAGAAAAAAATTAAGAAGTCCTTGGAACAGGAGGTCTCATCATGAGCCGGCCTGCCCAATTTTCACTTCTTCCCAGTGAATGGCATTGTGATTCATCTGGTCCCCAAGCCAGCACAATGGCCTCCGTTATGACATTTAACAGCACTTCCTAGGCATAAATAAAGGACAATGGTTCTAAGGGTGAGAAAGAAATTTTGTCAAGGTTATGGACACCTGTGGGCAACAGAGCTCTGCTAATGGTATTGGAGTCACATTTGTACACATCAATAGTAATATTAAACCCTTTTTCCTGAATCTCTATCTAAATATCAAATGAAAGTATGAATCCTAAACCCTTGATTTTGAACCTATTATACATGAAAATCATCATAAATCGATCACATTAGTTTGAGTGGGTAATAAATGCATTTGTACTTGTGTTCATATTAGTTGTCCCTTCTCCTTATCTTTAAATCATTACAAACGTTTCTATATCTATTTACGATTTAATCACACGCATCGATTTCAGCAAATGTAATAATTTGATTGATTGTATCATAAGTATGCTTGCTTTTTCCTGATGTACAACTGTTGTGCAATACTTTCCTCTCTTATTTGACGGTCAAGGACGACCTATCATCCTCCAGGGGGGGTTCGGGTGCCGCTTAATCACTGCATGCAGATCAAATCCATAATTTTTTTTACCTGTATGCGAATCAAATCCCTACATTCCAGGGAATAACAAAAACTTAACGATATCATTCCAATTCACCATGTTGTGCTATTGCATTACATCACTGTGTGTTGAAAATAAGTAACAATGTGCAGAAAAGATGGGAGGACGACCAATTCGTAGTGAGCCGAAAGTGCTAGTTGTTTCTGATGCTGCACAAGAGATTCTGGAAAAATTGGGATGGATTACATACTTCACGAGGCTGCAACAACCGCATGAAACAGTGGCTGCCAAGTTTTTACAGAATTTGTAGGAAATATACTCCATGGTTAGAGGAAGACAGATAGCCGTAACAGATGAAATAATTGCAGAGGTGTCTGGTCTACCAGCACAAGGAACCATATGGACTCAGAAGAAGGTCAGGCTCCAAGAAGCCATAAATATTTTCCAGGATGATGGATGGACATTGGTCATCAAAGGCAAAGGAGTTCAGCCATCATCATTGGGAGAACCATAGACGGAATTGGCAAAGATAGTGCAGGCCTATATAACATACGATGGAAGGAAAGACATGGTAAGACCTCACCACCTTAAGTTATTGGCAATATTAAAGCAGAAATGTACTGTAAATTTGCTTACATTTTTAAATTCCTTACTGCATGATGTTGCCCATAGTATAAGAAAAGCTCAGCACGCAGACATGGTGGTAAGCCACCATTGCCTAATCAGAATAATAGTAAGTCATAGTCTTGCCCAACAACAAACCAGTTGGGAGGAATTTATATTTTCGATTGATGGAGGATTAGCCTTACCTTCCCCAAAACGAAAGAGGATGGCTAGCTTGGTAGTTGAGCCATCAAACGATAGATAGTCCTCCCGTTCAAAAAGAAGTAGGGGAACGATAGAGGGCCTTTTGGGTAGCAGTAGCTAGCCCTTGGAATTTCCCAGCTCGGAGGATGAATAACCTCCACAATTGGAAGGAGGGAGTCCTTGTACTGATGAGGAAGAAGAAATGAGCCACCACACCAGTGGTGAGAAACAAAACAGTGCAAAAGAAGGAAATAATGAAGAAGAGGAAATTGAGGGAGAAATTCTCTACTTTGATGAGGAAGAGGGTAGTTACCATACCTGTGAGGAGGATGAAGATAATCACAGCAGTGAAAGAGAAGGAACAAAGCCTCCTAAAAATACTATTGCAAGTTCACCACAAAGCCCTTTGCAAGAAGACCAATTGGCCCAAATTTTGGCTAATATGAGTGACTATGTGCAGCCTCATAGCCCTCTAGACCTGAATATTAATATCAACCAATTGCAGGAGCACTCTGTTGTCAACAAAGAAACAGTTGAGGAAATGTCGGATGAAACAGCAAACCCTAACGAAATTATAGAATCAGTTGGGGTTGCTTCCTCTGAGAAGTATGAACAAGAAAAGGAGAACACTGAAGCAGTATCCCAACCTGAAAATTCTCAGGGGATTGCAGAGTCAATTGAGGGTATAACTCCTGTAGAATTCAACCAAGGGCATATGAACATTGAGGAAGAACCCCAAGAAGAAAACATAGAAGCGAGCCCAATTGAAGGCACGGCTAATGAGGACCAAAACCCCGTTGAGCAAGTAGGTCTAGAAAAAGGAACAGTCGTTCCATTAAGAAAAAGGAAGAAAGTAACTGAGATTGAAAATATTCGGAGGGAACAATGAAGCTTCAGAGACTCGTGGAACAACTCAGGCAGACCATTAGGGTTCTTAGAATGAAACAAATGCCCAAATGAACCTCAAAAATAAGAAGCATAGTCACCAAGAGAGCCTCGAAAAAGAGGAAAGTGGCCACTAAAATGAACCCCCAAATTGCAGAAACTATGGCTGAGCCTAATCATGGAGATATGGGACAGCAGGCAGTTGTTCTAGAGGGAGCCACTTCAAGTGAAAATATGCAAGCTAGTAGTCATAATACTTTTAGTGACCCTACATTAGCCAGACTCCAAGAGGAGTTGGCACAGGCTTGACTGGAAAGGGAAAAACTGGAAGAAGACACTGTCCCTAGGAGGAGATATCAGGAGTTGCAGCAGTAGATGAAGATCATCCATGAAGTAGAGGCTGAAGCCCATGAGAAGTGCCGAAAGGCAGAGGAAAAGGCTGAAAAGGTAATGAATCAATTAAAATTAGCCCAGAATCGCTTGGACACTCTCTCCTCATTATACATAGATGTTTTAGCTTGTAGATGCCCTGCCAAGAATTATGCCTTATTTTTATTAGAAATATATTTACAGTTAAAGATTAAGGCAGTTAGGGCAGGAAAATCTATAGAGTTAAAAACTATAGATGATTTTGTAACATGCGGCAAACTCTATGGGATAAAGGTACAACGCCTCCTGTGTGAGTTTTATTTGCATAATCTCATATTGGAAAGTGACAGTGAGACAAATCCTGGCCCTTTTGTGGGTTGTTGTTCCTTAAGAAACAATTCCTTGGCTGTGAAAGGAATCCGTGCTTAAGACATTAAAATAAATATGACACATAAATATTGATCCCCGTTTAATCACCTCCAGAGCTCAATCATTGAATCTTCAAAATAAAATGCTATAAACATCCCACAACGCTATTATCTGCTGATATAGAATGAAATGTTCAGAAGAAGAATGAAAGGAAAAAGCCCAAAATGATATGCTACTGTACAGAATCTATCATCTCAAGCTCTAGAAGAATTAAAAGAAAAGAACAGTTAAAATGAAGGAGCGCCTATTAAGGGTTTAAACTCCTACTGCTTCGATACTTAATTTTATTCAAAGACATAAAATACATTATGAAAACTAGAAGACGTATCAATATCAACAAATGCTATTAGTTTGCTTTTCATTCATTAATCACTTGAAAAAAATCCATACAAAGATCACTGTCTGGAGATCTAAAAAATGGACCCCCACTCCTCCTCCTATCTCTATTTTTATATCAGCCATCTACAATAACTTCCTAACTGCTATGATCAGTTTTGAAACTGATTCTTGAAAGTGCTGGAATTATTTTAAATTTACAAAATATTTGTTTTAATATTATATATATAATATATAATATAAAACCCAAAATAGAAAGGGAAGTTAAAAAGGGAAAATGGTGCATTTTGGGTCCCACCACTACACCCATATGCATTTACGACACAATCACCCATTGTTTTTGAAAACCCAAAACTGCCTGTGGGAGCAATGATAATGGTTTCTAAGAAATAACCACGAGACCCCGCAGCGCACCATAACCGTTGATTTTGTAGATGGTGGTTTCAATTAAACCGTTTGCGGGGGTACCATCTATCATAAAATCCGTTTTGTTTAAGCCACCGCAAGACCATTGGATCTGAGCTGGATGATCCAGGTCGTTAATCCAACTCCAATGTTATATGCGGATTTCTACTTTGGCAAACCACCACTATCATCTGCAACACAGTCAAGAAGCAAATGGGGATCAAACTAAGAATAAAGAATTGGCACCAGCATATCAACTGTTGAAATCATTCATAAAAATCAACTTCCAGTCAAAACTTTACTGCGAAGTCTGCTACTGCATTTGCACTGGTCCCGAAGATAGCAGGGTGCTTAAAATTTTCTCTCTTAGTTTAGCAGATAACTAAAATTCCCTTCCAAATTCTGTGTCTGAGTCATTCTAATCAATGCATCAAACAGAACTTGAATTGTCAAAATTCCCCATGAATTGGAGGCCAGACAAGACATTTCTAACAGGAGCGCTCAGTATATCAAACTTCCTTTCTATCATGTCAGGAAGGCGATAGCAGCCGAGCTCTTAATTCTGCAGATGGTCGTCATTTAATTCTTTCTGATACAACATCATTAGACCTACACTATTCCATTTCCTGAATGATTTGATAATCATAGGGCATAGATATCCTTTGAAATCCTTCAAAGCGAAATCAACTACCAATGTTGCCACTGAAGCACCCAAAAGTATGAGCCAGAAATATAAGGTGGAAAAAGGGACAATAAGTTGCCCATATACGTTTTCCTTAGCATCCCAAAACGAGTATATCGAGGTAAAGAAAAGCAGAAATAAAAACCAGATGACAATGCTTCCAAAAATACTGATAAAGGGCCAGTGTGTCAAGAAACTGTTTCCTATGAGAATTTGGAGATTGACTGTAGTAACCACACATGAAAATGACAGTGTCCCCACATCCCACTGGCCAAGAATTTTCCCATGGGATTTTTCCACCAAACCCAGTCAAAATTGAAAGATAGAATATAACGAAGGATTGTAAAACACTTGACAACAGCCATATTCCTACTAATAGTTTCCATCTGAAATATAAGTTGTCAATGTCGGCTTTGTATAACTGAGGAAACTGCTTTGAAACAGCGGTACTTACATCCTGGTCCAAAATTCCAATGGCGATTGCTTTGAAATCCGAATATACGAAAACCTTCCATGGACAAGGAGGAGCTTTGTCAGGAATCTGAATTGAGAAATTGCAAAGTCGCTGGCCATTACAGCTTGCATCCCTTCTTGTCCTCTAATTGCAACACCAACATGAGCAGCTTGTATCACGCTTACATCAAAAGGCCACTTCTTTCATGGTGTCTGATTAATATAGTGACATGTTTCTTTTGAAGAGGTGTAACATGACAAAAAATAACAGTGAAGCATTGGCAACTCAATTTCAAAAAGTTCTCATAGAGATCAGGTTCCAAATCATATTTCAAACATCTGCCATCGATGACTAATGTTGTATTATTGCCTTTTGTGTTTCTATCGTCCAAGGAGGCAATGAGTTGTTATTCAACCCAATTCTTTATTTCTACTTCTGCAGAATCACCCTTTTTGTCTGAACTTATAATTATTTGCCTCGTCTCTGGGCTGAGTAGACAAGCAGCTGATTTATCTTTTCTTCACGCTCAGTTAAAGCAGATTTTGCTTGCATGAATTTTTCATTCCATGAATTATACATATCAATATCAAGAAACCTGTAAGCAACACAAATTGTTCTATGTCTCGTTGATGCAAACTTTTCAAGGTAGCCCCAGGTGTCAAGTGCAGTTGTACTCATGTTGTTTTCCAATCTTTGATAAATGGCAACATCAACACCCTTTCTATGCAAAATGAGTTGACCACTTGGATGGATACATATGATGGATTTGCGCTTCCTTGAGCTGCTAAACTCCAGGACATTCAGTATTTTGTATTCAATATCTTGTATGCAACCTGGTCCTTCAACATGTGATTCACGTACAAAAATGCTTGGGATAGTTCTCTTTTACAGCTTCTTTAGAAGTTTCAACTTCTTTAGTAGCTTCGTCCTCTTTCCACAGGTCAGAAAATACTGACACTATAGACTCCGGGAAATCATCGTTTTCCAGGATTCTCATTCCTCTGATCTTGTTTTCCAATTCTTTAAGATTTACGGTATTATTCTTTGCAATGAATTCCTTGATGAAATCCTCATCAATAGTTCGTATTATCTCCATGTGTCTTGGAAGAAACTTTTGCATAAGCTCAAAAGGCAACTTCTCCAATGCTTGTGTATGCCACTATTCTCTGAGTAATATTTCAAGCTTTCTCCCGACTTTTTGCTGAGTAAATTTGTGCTACAACATGGGTGACATCCAATACCGGGCATTTATTTCCTTTGCTGTTAAACAGTTAAAATGACTTAAAGCCTATAATGTTTTTCAAAGGCAGGAAAATGAATTATATTTGTGGGTTAGGAGTGAACCTAAGCACCTGTTACAATTATGGGCTAGGCAGAATAATCTGATGACAAGGGAAGGTGTTATCCAAGCATTCGGGCCTGTCCATAAATCAATTTTCTTGAATGGGATATACTATTTCCTATCCATTATAAACCAGGCTTACATAGCAGCTAAGGTCCGATGGGGAATTTCCAATCGGAATGTTCAAAATAGAGAACCATTTAACTATAAAAACTTTGGATTAGCTGTAGACCACTTGGTTTCCTATAACAACCTCATTTTGAGGGAAGGACCATTCTAGCTAGGGTGTAGGTTTCGAAGCCCCATTGCATGGTATCATTCTACAGATTACAAATCCATTTATGAGATACTCGAAGGACAGACAAAGCATGTCTTCGAAGCATTAGCTGCAATGCATGGTTTTAGGCCTTTTGATGAAAAACCTTCTCCTGCTTATTCTTTAACTGCTTTTCATGTGAACTATAGTTTTCATGAGGACATGAAATAGGGTAAGAAGGGGGGTATGTTGAGCAGTGGAAAAGGTATGAATTCACTATATGTTTTCTCATTTTTAACTTTAAACATAATTCTTTTTACCTTAGAAAGATGATTTATTACAGGAATTATGGTAGAATTGTAAAAATTTATGTTTATTGTAAAATATGACTAAGAACTACCTTTTTATTGCTAAAAACAGGAATTAGGCGAAGTGAATAGTTATATCAGAGGCGAGGCTAAAGTAAATGCAACTGTTGTTCCTCCAGCATTGGACCAAATCCTGCCAAAGACAAGGAAATCCAAACACATCGTTAAGAAAAGGCAAGGGACAGCTCGGCTTCGGTCAAAGGAAATCAAGTGACAGCTAAAAGAAGGGAAGTGAATCCCTCAGGATTCTTCGATCCAGAGGGATTGCTATTCAAACTTCATCTCATTCCTTGTCTTTTCCGTCAGAGTCTGTTATATAAGGCAATGCCTTTAGTGATTGTGGGGGAGATCCTTTGATTCAAAACATTTCTTTTGTAATATTACGTTTTATTGACTCTCGGCTTTAGAGAGCGATCTCTGTAATACTTTTATGCTCGATTAATATAAAGGCGTGTTTCATTTCATCTTTTCAAGTTCTGAAGTAACCTAGCAATGTTTCACTGGTGCTAAGGGCCCGACCTTGGTGGAATTACTCTGTTGTTTGTATTTCTATCCTTTTCTTACTGTCGTGTGATAATTGCATTTAGATTCATTACGATTACATATTTTTTTTATTGTTGTTGAATTGAGTTCGGGTTTGATGTGAGCATTAATGAATTACACTGCTATTCCATCTTAGCAAGGATCGTATTTACTGTCTTACTCATCTTTCTATCTCTTATAAAGCTTTGTCATTCTATAATTAATTCTGCTATTCCATTGGTTTATGGTTCATTCCGATTGACTATTTCATAGTGTTGGCTATTGACAGGGTTGGAGTTGAAGAATATTTGTTACCTAATTGCTTTAAGTTTATATTTTCTATTCCATTACTGTTTGCTGTTCAATTATTGTTTGTTGTTCATTTCTAATTCGTTAGGTTCAGATTTGCAAAGAGATTGTTTACAGTTGCTGTGTACACATAGGAATTACAAATTGTTGTTCCTTTCCAATTCTTGCTATTAGAAGAAGTTCTGCTTAGTTATTTTCATCAGCAAGTAGTTCAAGTTCGATTTCATTTTGATTGCTTAAAGCACAGGACCGTCAACTATAGAGAACATTGGTTAATGCTTCCAAGTTCCCAGATTGATTGCCTTGTCTCCGTGTGATTTCAGTTGCATCAATTTCTAGGGGAACGAGTTATTGTTACTATATCCCTGATTGATGCTTTGCAGAGTGAGTAGTTAAGATTTCAGAGTATTTCCATTTATTTTATTGTAATTAGATTTCTTTACAAGAATTCGTTTACTCTTGTATCTAGAATATTGTACTACATCTTTCATAGCATTACTCTTAGCTAATTGTAGTCTCAAACAGAGTACACTCTTGAAATAAAAAGTCGCTCCCGGATTGATAATTAATGTAGGATAATTAGGTGTTCGAAAGATACCTTTTATGCCTCAAAAATAGTTTCCTTGAGTATGAGGGTAAAGGAAAGGGAAAGTTTAATGGAAGAGGAAAGAGAAATAGCTCTATTAAAAAATAGAAAGAGAAACTCACATGTAAAAATTGTGTGAAGAATGGAAATGATGAAGACCATTGTTTGAAACTTCATCCAGAGTTGAAGCCAATCAAAATTAAAGCCAAAGAGAAGGGGAAAATTGTTGCAATTATTGAACATGACTTAGGTTCAGATTCGGGTGATGAAACCAAGATTACAACTATGGGTTTGAAAGGTAAGAAGATATCAAGCACTAGTTCTTCAAGTTGTTCCAATGTAACTCAAGATGAAAATACAAGAATTTAACTCTTACATATTAGAGTCGTTTCTAAACATACCAAGATAGACACACTATTTGATAGTGGTTCTCAAGCTAATTTGATTTCCAAAGGCTTAGTTAAGAAGTTAAATCGTGAAACTGTTATACATCCAAGACCTTATCCTTTAGGGTGCATATGTTAGAATGCAAACTTGCAGGTAACAAGGAAGTGCATTCTAAGGTTTGAAATCAATTCAAACTTTCTTGACGAAGTTGAACTTGATGTAGTGCCACTTGAGAGTTCAGGTATTGTTTTAGGGAGTACTTATCTTTATGATAGGAAAGAAGTATTTCATCACCATGAGAATAAGTATCGCTTGTTTAAGGATGGAATTGAGTACACAATTAGAGTGCATAAGAAGAAGAGAAGTTTGTCTCTTATACATGCAATATAAATGAAAAGAATAGTGGATTCAAGTGAAAATTTGACTTTGTTAATGAGCAAGCATAGAGATGTTTTGAATGAGACCTTTCAAAAATATGCATCAAATTAACAGGTTGATTTAATTGAAGTTTATTATGCGTGTAATAAGATTTTTCAAGACTTTAACAGGTTTCCTTTGAAAGGAGGTAAACAATATGTGAAAGATTTTCAGTAGTCAACATCAGTGTTGAGTAGTGTTGGAAACAAGATGCCAGTGCAAGAGAGAGAAAAGGTCAAAGAGAAAGTGCCTTGAAGAAATTTGACAAAGAAAGCATAGGTTCCACAAGCAATTTTTTTTTTGTACATGGAAATGGTGAAAACACTTGGTCAAAATTTGACGCAAGTACAAATAAAGATCAGCTAAGAATTTCCATGATGATAGTGTTCGAGGTGAGACAATTTTCAAGTTTCCTTTGATTGACGACCGAGGTGGGAACACGTTTGTTTCTACAAGGATAGCTTGCTGCTCTCCAAATTCAGGGAAATTATAGCACAACGATGTCTACAACAGCAAGACAGGGTCTCCAGAGTCAAGGAAAAAGATCAGTTTTTGTGAAAAGCTCAAATTGTCAGTGGATTGAGACTAGAAGGGTGAGGGAACTGTACCCTCATCCACATGTTTAGTAATCAAAGAGATTTTTGGGTCCAAAAGGATTCTAGTGGGGAGGAATGATCAGTTTCTTATTTTTAAGCGCAAAAATGGAAGTTCTTAGAATCAATCAGAACCTAAACAAACAAAAAGTTCCTGTCGCCAGGAATCTAGCACAATTCGTTTCATCAAAAACTGACTCCCGATGAGGAAGATAGAGCCTATTGTTAAATTTCCTAAACAGCTAAAACTTTTATAGAAATGAAATAATGATGACATGGAAACCTAGTCAGAAAAAATATAATATTCTAGGAATATTCCTTCAATTTGTCCAATGGCACTATGAAAAGTGTCACTTCAGGACTGGTTTCTAAGTTGGGTGATTTGCTGCATTTTTATTGTTGGTTGGGGAAGCAATGGGATGAGGACACTTGGCTAGCCCGCAGGCTGCCACATGCCCCCTCCAAAAGGCCAAAATGTGGCTAAGTTCAAGGTTGAATTACATATCTATGGTGTGGTAAAATATTATATCGGAGGACAGGTAGAGGTCGGGGTCGACCCCATGACCTCCCCAAGAAAACACAACGTTGTACCAATAGATCACACATGTGACTTAATAGTTTATGTGCACAGATTTTATTTATGTTAATACCAATGTATAGTTGGGAAAAGGAGGGGCCAACCCCCTCATACATGTGACCATTGTGTTATAACCTAGGCAAAGGCTCCAAACTAAATGTGCATTAGCCACTAAACCGGGTTTAATTAACCCATAACCATGTTTTAAAATGCGCTTATCCATAATGGAAACATTAGAGATAAACCACCATTTAACCCATGATTATCACTAATTAACATCGCTTATCTCATAATTAAGATTATGTTGTCTTGGCGGTGGAGTTGGAATAGTCCGCAAAATTTGGTGCTAACTCCAAAATTAGCGGAATTAATTGGAGTTCTCTCCAGTTTTGGAGAAGTTCCTATGCCAGAATTGAATGAGCCATAAATTTTTTATATTTCGACCAAATTAGGCTTAGAAAGAGTCTATCCTAGATGATTTGGAAATTTTGAGCATGTTGGAGCAGGTTTCAGGAGTAGTAAAAGATTTTAAACATCACGTTTTGGCATTTTGAGCTAATATAGAGGCCTAAGCCATGGAAGTTAGACCAAGGAGATGTAGCCCAAGAGGGGTGAACTCCTTCATCAAAATACCGTGTTAATGGATCATTTGATGGCTTGTTGTACATTTTATTGATGTTTCTCAGTACTTTGTTTTAATGTTAAAATTCTCATGAATTTAACATAAAACTTGACACGATTACCTAATTAACACTCACAAACACCACAAGGAAACCTATGCACATGAAGAAAATGATCAGCAATTGTTTATAATTATGAAGATAAAATTAGCGCAGAAAAACTAACATTTAGATTCATATCATCAAGCCTAGTTCGAGAGTCAGTTTTGGATTATTTGACATTTTAATCATGTATTTAATTATTCCTGAAATCTACTATAAGTTTTGGGTAGTGTCTGATATTTTGGACTTAAAATGTGCCTTAAATCCCGCAGACGCAGGCATAGTTCTGGAAAATTTAGTCCTTGAATGCCGACATGCAGGCTCATGCATGCATCCATAACCTCGTAGATGCATGGATGCAGGCTCATGAATGCGTCTAGGGGGTTTTCTTCATGAAATATCATTGGGACCCAAGGACATGTTAGGTGGCTGACTGGGATAGCCTCCAGGGGTCCAGTAACATGTGGTAGAGGTCTATGTTTTGGTTTTCCTCTTCGATTCCATTTCCTCAAATTCACCAAGGAGGTTGAGTCTATATTAACTTCCCATCATCTCATGTTTACCCCGGTTGGTCAGTTACTTCGATAGGTGTGAAGGGAGGTAGAAGTTATAGGTGGTATCAGAGCGTGTTTTTTCTCTCCTCGGGAATAGTCTCATGTTGTTAATATTTTCATTGTCATGTATTCATGTCAGTGGTGTATGTGTTTCTCATGTTATGGTCTATGTACTTCTTGCATCCACGTTGCGTTTGCCATGGTGGCAGTGTTGTCACCTAGAAGGGCTGATATGTGGTCATGAGCATATGACTGGTTATACATGTCAGGTGGGTACATGTGGTCAAGTTTTCATTGGTATGGTTGAGGTTTTCATGCATTAGTTCATGGTGTGTAGTTGGTATGGTCATGCATTGATGACTGGACTCTAACTAGAATGATTTTTATGGATTGATATACTAGGTATTACAAGTCTATATATTGTTATGATTATGTACATGCATGTATTACGCTAATTGGTTGATCTTGCAGGATATATCCTCCACGAATTATGCTAAGATATGTTCGTTTATTGTGATTTTTTTTAATCTGACATGAGATACCTTGCAGGAAGAAATCAAAGATGACTAACAAGATGGTATACTACAAGGATTCCCCTTAGGAATCCGAAGAGAATATTGGTATTGGGAATTCATCTGATTTAGTATATACACTGAGAAGTTTGAAGGAAGAGAGAAGGAGTTGTAATGTATACAATGATAGAATAATACAGACACAAGAAATACAAGCATAAGTAAATGCAAAAATCCTCTAGAGTTTGTCATATTCGCAACGGCAAGGGCCACTCTTGATCATTTATGGACAGGAGGATGAAACTAATGGTGCATATATCATTAGGTCTCCTAGTGGTTACAGGTCGAGTAGAGATGACATGATTAGAGATGGAATATTCTTGGACACTCTAGATAGGAGAGGTGACAAACACAACTACCATTCTAGTTATTGTTCTAATAGGCATCATTATTGTCATCGCTATCATCCTTACAGGAGAAGTGACAGGGGGTATTTTCTAGATAATTTTAAGAAAGAAAGGCCACCTACCTTTGAAGGAGATATGAATAAACCACAAGATGCAGAGTCATGGTTGTTTGGTATGAGGAATTTCTTCATATTTCATGACTATTTAGAAAACATGAAAGCCAGGGTAGCTGCTTTCAGTCTTAAAGGTAAAGAAAAAAATTGGTTGGAATATGTGAAGAATGTTAGGGTTATTTATGAGGAGGATCTAACTTGGAGTGAATTCAAGAAGTTATTTTAGAAGAATTATCTGTCATAACGCTAGAGCTCAGGAGTTTTATGAGCTGCATATGGGTTCCATGACAACTTATGAGTATACTATTAGGATTTTGGATTTGTTGAGATATGTTCCATACCTAAAGGAGTAAAAGCCTAATATCTAGAGATTCATTAGTGGATTTCCAACAACATATAGAGACTAGATTGAGTTCGATGAGCCTAAATCATTGGAGGAGGTGCTTTGAAAGTTGAAGCACTGTTATGACTAGTCAAAATGAAAAGTTGAGCATAATCATGATTTGAAAGGAAATGAGAAAGCTAAGGGAATATAGCCACCAAAAAAGGAAAGACCACAAGATGCAAGTGGGAAAGAAAATTTGGTTCCTTATAAGAAGTTCAATTCAAATGTGAAAGGACTTGGAGAGAAGAAGACTAGAGGTGATGGTAGAGCACCATTGCAGTGTTGGATATGTGGCTAGGATCATCGTACATTAGGGGAATTTTGAGGTCTAAAATGGACCTCCTAACGAAATTATAAAATAATAGTGGAAATAACAAAATAAGATTTGATTACATCATCAAATTTTAGAGGAGAAAAAGAAAAAACTACCTTTTCAACTTGTATTTTCAACTTATCTCCCAAAGTTTTTATTCAAATTTTGAGCGGGAGTACTCGTTGGATGCAAAATTTAATTCCTCATCCAAGGACTACCCATGTTTCATAATTTTTATGGATACTTCTACATGAAAAATGAGAAATACATGAAAAACGTGATTGCAATCACGTTTTTCATGTATTTCTTATTTTTTGTGTAGCAGGGTCCATCAAAAGTATGCAATATGGGTACTCCTTGGATGAGGAATTAAATTTTGCATCCAACAAGTACTCCTGCTCGAAATTTGAGTAAACACTTTGGGAGATAAGTTGAAAATACGAGTTGAAAAGTAGTTTTATTATTTTATTCTTTTTTAATCTTTTTTCCCTTTTACTTATAAAATGGTGAATCATCCCCCATGGTTGACATCATCATCTTGAATCCTATTGGTTCTTATAAATTTTACTTTTGTTGTACATTTTTATTAAGAGGCCCATTTTAGACCTCAAAATTCCGCTAATGGGAGGAACTGTCTGTGGTATCAAAGTAGTAGACCCTAAATATATAGGGCATATTAGGCGTAGATAGTTGGGGATGTTGGGCATAACATTCCTTAGGTTTATGTAGTTATGGACAACGGGCAGGTAGATCATCAAGGTTTTATCATTGAGATGGACAGTAAGCTTTGTGATCAATTTCTTTCTATTTTTGATTGACCCTCGATCTAACTATAGTTATCTTAATCCTGACCTGGTGGATAACTATGGCTTGAGAAAATAAATGCATGCAAAATATTGGTTAGTATAGTTGGCTACAGGTAGGAAGAAATGATATCACCATTGGGTAAGAGCTTGTGCATTTGAGTTAAATGGTATGCCTACAACAACGCACTTGAAAATATCACCATTGGGATCATATGTTAAGTTATTAGGTATGGATTGGTTATATCTTCACAATACCAAGGCAGATTTCTATGACAAAGCAATTGAGTTCTTCAATGAAAATGGGGAACCAAGAGTCTTACAGGGAAAGAAGAAAGCCACATCAGTTAGGATGGTGATAGCTATCCAAGCCAAGCACAGTTGTAGGAACAAGTGTGTTCTATTTTTAGTTCATATCTCTACTGACAAAGGTAAGGAAGTTGAGGATGAAGATGTGTTGAACAAGTATCCAATCTTACAATAGTTTCAGGATGTGTTTCCAACAGATATTTCAGAGTTCATACCTGATAGGGAAGTAGAATTTTATATTGAGTTGGTACTACGGGTAGAATCAGCATCAAAGGCACCTTACAGGATGAGAACACCTAATTTGGTAAAGTTAAAGTTGCAGCTAAAATAGATGCTTGACAAAGGATACATTAGGCCAAGTGTATCGCCATGGTGTGCACCAGTGTTGTTCGTGAAGAAGAAGGATGGCACTCTGAGATTGTGCATTGACTAAAGGAAGTTGAACAAACTGACCATGAAGAAAAGGAACCCATTATTAAGGATCGATGATTTTTTTGATTAGCTGAAGGGAGCAGCATAGTTCTCTAAGATAGACTTTATATTGGGATATCGTCAGGTATGTATCGAAGAAGAGGAAATCTACAAGACTGCATTCAGGACTAGATATTGGCATTATGTGTTTGTTGTAGTTCCATTAGTTTGACTACTGCACCAACCACATTTATGTGTTTGATGAATAGTGTTTTGCAGCCTTATGTAGATAAGTTTGTGATTTTACTCATTGATAACATCTTGGTATATTCCAAGAATGACGAAGAGCATGCAGAGTATTTGGAAGAAGTGTTGAGATTGTTGAGAGAGAATCAATTGTATGCTAAGATCAAAAAATGTAGTTTCTTTTAGAATGAGGTACATTACTTGGGACATGTTATCTGCAAGGAGGGAATAGCAATGGATCTAGAAAGGGTAAGAGCCATCATGGGGTGGGAAACTCCTAGAAATGTAGATGAGGTGAGATATTTCATGGGATTGGTAGGATATTACTAGAGGTTCATCAAGAAATTCTCATAGATTTCTTACTTGATTACATCATTGCGTAGGAAAGTTAAGAAGTTTGAATGGACAGAAGAGTGTGAGTCCAGGTTTGAGCAACTTAAGTAGTTGTTAGCACATGCTCCAAGTTAAAGATCACATATCCAGACAAAGAGTTTATATCATTTACAAATGGTTGCAAGAGAGGGCTTGGTGGAGCCCTTTTGCATGAGGGACAAGTAGTATGATATGAGTCACAAAAGCTAAATGAACATGAGAAAAACTATCTGACGCATGATCTTGAGCTAGCATAGATCATCCATGCATTGAAGATGCAGAGGATTTACTTCTTGGCAGAAGGTTTGTACTAATGAGCGATCACAGTGGGTTGAGCTACTTTTTTAACCAGTCGAATCTGAATGCTAGGCAGGATAGATGGTTGAATGCGATCAATGAGTTTGATTTTTAGATCATGTACATCAAAGGTAATGAGAACAAGGTCACAAAACTCTTAACAGGTAGATACAGGTAAATCACATTGTAGCTATGAGCTCCTATAGGAAAAATTTACAGGATAGGATCTTGTAGGCATGTCAATGGGATGTTAGGTATATTTAGCTTAGGCATAGATTTCAGTAGAGCACAGGTACATGTGCAGGTGTATAGGATGTGGACTATTTTCTTACAACATATCAATTGGCCAGGTTTAGAGACAGGATATATGTGCCAAAAAGTAATGAGATAAAGAAGGTGATATTGAGGGAGTTTCATGTAAAACCATATTCAAGTCACGCAATCTATCAGAAGAAATTATTTGTAGTGAAGAGATTCTATTATTGGCCGAATCTGAGGAGGGATGTAGCAGAGTTAGTAGCTAGGTGTTTGGACTGTCAGCAGGTAAAGGCAGAGTGTAGGCATCCAGGTGGTCTATTATAGCCTATTTTGATTCTGAATTGGAGATGAGAGGTCAATTCCATGGAATTTATCATAGGTTTTCTAAGGATAGTGATACAACATGATTCTATCATGGTGGTTAGGATAGGTTGATAAAGGTTGCACACTTTATTCCAGTAAAGACTACCTACTCGACTAGTGATGTAGCACATGTGTTCATTAGAGACATAGTCAGATTGCATGGTGTTACAAAGAATATTGTGTCAGATAGGGATCGAAAGTTTTCTTCGAATTTTTTGGAGGATTTATTTGTAGGTTTAGGCACCAAGTTTTCCTTTAGCACAAATTATCATCCACAGAAAAATGGAAAAACAGAGAGGGTCAATAGGATCTTGGAGTACATGTTGAGGATGTATGTGATGCATCAGCAGTGGAAATGTGAAGCATATCTACCATTTGTTGAGTTTTCATACAACAATGGGTATCAGGAGTCATTGGGTATGAGTCCCTTTGAGGCACTATATGGGTGGAGTTGTAATACTCCCATCAGTTGGAGTGATCTAGTTAACAGTGTGTTGATTGGAACAAACATGTTGGCAGACATGGACCATGAAATGTAGGTTATAAAGAAGAATATTAAGGCAACACAGGATAGACATAAGATTTATGGAGACCAACACAGGATATTCTGGGAGTTTTAGGTTGGGGAGCGTGTTTATTTGTGCATCAATCCCAAGAAGAGCTCCTTGAGGATCAAATCATGTGCCAAGTTGGCACCACGATATTGCATGCCTTTTGAGATCCTTGGGAGGATTGGACAAATGTCCTATTGACTTACACTACCTCAAACAATTAAATTCCATTATTTTTTTCATGTTTCATTACTTAAAAGGTATATAAACAATGTTGATCATGCTATTTATTGGTATTTATTTCAAGTGGAGCAAGAAGGATGATTCCAGCCGGAACCTCAGTGAATATTGCAGCAGAAACAACTCATGCTCAAGAATAGAGCCATCAAGCAAGTTAAAGTGCATTGGAATCAATTTGGTCATGATGAAGCTACATGGAAGAGGGAGGATTAAATGAATGCCATGTATCCTTCATTTTTTGCCATTTGAGGCAAAGAAGTTTTGGTTTGGTGTTGGTATTTCTTTGTCATATGTTTTTATGATGTTTTGGTATATGTAATTATCTATATGTATGTAAATAATGCCATGAGCTAATTTATAAAGCTCCAATAAGTGGTATGGATGTTATATGGTCATGTTATCATGGTTTTACTTTTGAGCGTGTCATTCAATGTAAATACTACAAAAAGCTAGGATATAAAGCTCCATGAGAAGAATGTTTGTTTTTCAGTGGCTTTGCTAAGGTGTAGGTGTGTTTTAACACTGAGGACAATGTTCCCCAAGGGGGAGGTTCTGTAACAGACCCGAGAAAAATTTCATCTCATAAAAGTTAATAAAGGAAAAAGTAAGACCATGGTTCACATACACTTATTCCAAGCTGAATGTTGGGAAAAATATCCTATTGGGAATCATTGGATATGCGGTTATGGCTAAGGAAAATGGAAATGGAAAAGTGAAAGGAATTAAAGAGGAAAAAAATATTTTTGGCACATTTATTTATGAAAATAAAGGAAGATAGGAGAAAAGGAAGGTAAAAGGTCATAGGTTGCATGTGAGGAGGAAAACGAAGGAAAATAAGGGAAAAAGAATTAATTAGAGGCCTGAGGCCTCATTGGTAAAAAGGATTATGAGGATCAGTTGGTACCTTTTTCCAGTTCATTTCTAGATCTCTCTCACACCCTTCGATACTTAGAGTTTTCTTGGAGAAATTCAGCATTGTACCAAGTAGGAGGAAGCAATCAAAGGAAGGATAAGAAAGGAAAGGAAAGAAAATATAAAGCAAGGAAAAGCAGTATCTAACAACTTTATAAGGAATACCTATATGTAACATATTGCATGTGTGATTTCATAGTTGGTTTGGACATGCATAGCTTATTCATGTTGGTATTTGGTTATTTTTCTATCGGTGTCATGGTTTTTCCAGGTTATGACAGTGGTTTTTAGATTTTCCTTTCCTTTTCTGGATGCCGTGGTGTGTTGGGATTTTGATCTTGGTTTTGAGCTTTGGATTTTTTGGATGCATTTGGAATATAGGGTGGAGGTGGTCTCAAGGTTCATTCCCAAAGGCCTAGAAATCCCTTGACCAGTTTTGGTGGGATACACGGTAAATCTTGAGGGAGGTGTCTCGATTTAGGGCCTAGTGATCCGGGATTGTATTGTGGTAAATCCCGAGAGACAGGGAGACCGAAAATTCCTAAAATATAGTGATGGACTCCAGATGGCATTTACAAGTTCTGGTCAGTTTTTTGATTGGAGCACTGGTTTGGTGTGATCATGGTGTGGTGAGGGTGGAGGTGGTTTAACCTATGGATTCCCTTGGTTGTTTTTTTGGATGATTTTATCCATGATATCCCACATTCATGCTTGGAATATGGCACGAGGGTGACTGACTAAAGAGCTATTTGGCTCAAGCATGTCTATGGTCATGTGGAACGTAGAAGTCCCAAACCTCATCAATATTTGTCTATGTTTAATGGAATCTAATTTCTATTTATTTTGTGCCTATTTTTATGTGGATTTAATGGTTTTATTCTCAATGTTATTTCCATGGTTTTATGCTGGTTGCAATCATGTTTAAATGACTGGTTCATGTCATGGTTATTTCATGTATCTACTTGTAATTGTTAAAATGATGGATGCAAGACCTAATTGATGCCATATTTGGTTAAGGAAGAAGGTGGTAATCCTTCATGTAATTTTTCACGAGTGATTTCAATCATTCATGCTCTATATTGTATCCTAAATCTGTAGATTACATTCATGCCAAGTGTTTGACAGAATGTCAATCCTAGTTGGGCATGGTAAGGCCTAGTCTTGAAGCCATTTTTTGATCATTTGACAATGTTGTCATGTATTTAATTATTCCTAAAATATACAAGAATTTTTGGGTAGTGTTCGAGATTCTAAGCTTCAAAATTGCCTTAAATCCCACTGACGCAAGCACCGTTCTCGAAAATTTAGTCCATGGACGTTGGCATGCAAGCTCATGTGTGCATCTAGAGCCTTATAGATGCATGGATGTAGGTATGTTCATGCGTCTAGGGGGTTTTCTTTATGAAATATCAGTGGGACCCTGGGACAGGTCAGGTGGTTTACTGGAATAGCCTCTAGGGATCCTCTAGCATGTGGTAGAGGTATGTGTTATGGTTTTCTGCTTCAATTCCACTTCCTTAAAGTCACGAAGGAGGTTGATTTTGTCTTAAATTCCCCTCATATAATTTTTACCGCAGTTGGTCGGTCACCTTGGGTAGGTGTGAGGGGAGGTGGAAGTTACAAGGTCATCATTGTAATTTGCATCTAGCTTGGATATTATTTCAAACACCATTGAGGTAATATAATTTTGGTTAACCTTTTCCATCAATATTATGAGGAAATCTTTCGGTAATAATCACATTATCAGGAACAAAGTCATTGACTTTGTTCCTTATAATGTGATTATTACCGAAAGATTTCTTCATAATATTAATGGATCACAGAAGCCAAAAATCTAGTAATATTTTCCATCAAGCTTGGAGGTTAATTTGAGGGTTTTCTTTATATTTGGTTTTGCTACTCTCTTTTATAGGTGGCTACACAACCCCACTTCCAAATCCATCCAAGGATAAGCTAACACCACCTACACCGTGGAGTGATTAACAGACCCAAAATGGTAAGTTTAAGTAAGTTTCTTACATTTTTTTTAAATTTGAATTTAAGCTATTATTTGGATGCTTCTAAACGTTAAATTCTTTCACTTCATTAAGAGATCAACAAGTGATAAAAATTGATATTTAATAAAAGTATATATTTCACTTAAAATATTTTTTATCTTCCTACCACATATAGCTTAACCACTAAGGAATTTAAAGGATTCTTCTGGCCCATATAAATTCATGAAAAAAAGATTGGTCCTTTAAGTGATTATGCAAGTTAAACTCTTCAAAATTCCCCCCTAGGTTTGTACAGATTTTCCCTCCAATCAGTGCCAACTCTATCCTACATTAGCATATTTCATTTGGATTCTATTATATTACTTATATCGTTTAAAAGAATATGATAATCCTATTATTCTAAATAGTCACATGGATCTACTTAAATCTGCTCCAAAGGAGAACACGTTCCATATATGAGAAACCAACAAATTATTGATACATGTGGATATCCAAGCAATGAAACCTAGATTAAACCAAAATTTATAAAGGAATCCAATCATGAAGCTATGCTTGACACAATTAAATACATTTTCCATATCCAACTTAAGGATCATCCACTTTTCCTCATTATTCCTACTAAAGGGGATAACTTCATATATAAGGATGTTATTTTCCATAATTTGTCTCTTCCTCACAAAACCGCCTCAATTTTCTAAGATAGTCTTTGGGAGATTACTTTTTGATATACTAGCAATGATTTTAGACAATATTGTAAGACAAATTTCACTATGATATCATATTTAATTTAAAAAGTATGACGAAATTACCTCTTTTGGGACTATACTTAAGAAATATTATTTTGTCCCCCCTCTCAGGTGCAAGGAATGGTGAACATATTGAGAAATTCACACCATCCACACCAACTTAAACTTAATAATATTCCAAAAATAGTTTCAAAAATGAATTTTTAATTCATCTATACTTGATATCTTATCAAGTTCAAAATGATTGATTATGTCCAAAATTTCCTCTGATGATATAACTTACATTAGATAAGGATTGTCTTTGTTTCTTATAATACATGGATTATTTTCTTGCATAGTATTTCTACTCAATCTATCTTGGCTCCTAGTTTTAGTATATATGGTTTCATAGGGGTTATATGCTACTTATTTTATTTTTTATTTACACTTAGTGTCTCTCCTTCATTGGTGGTGATTTACTTGGCATTGTTACACTAGCATTGTACTTAAACTTGTTTGTGAAAAACATTAATGCTTATATCCCTTCATTAGAGCCACAAACTCTTTTACTTTTACCTCCATTTTTATTATTCTTCCCTCATCGTACATTTGTAGAAATAGAAGGTTTCTCTTTCTTAAATCATTAAAAAAGGAGTGACTTATTCCTACTCCATGAGCCTTTCAATTCCCCCTAGTTTATATTTGAGGTAGTTCATATCTTTACTCACTAATTTATATCAATCCCTCATCCCAAAATTTAGAGAGAGATTTTTATTTTTAAGATTTTGTTCCTAGATGTGCACCAATGAACCACCCACCCACTTGCTCCAAACTAAAGAGACAAGGTGAAGAAGGAGGGGGCTTAAAGCCAAAAATTATTGAAATGAAAAACAAATGAAGAGGACCATAATCATCTTATTTAATCATTGAAAATGTGATGTTTTAGTGATCTGGTCCAATATAAGGTATAATTTGACAATAAATATAGATGTTACTTTCTACGAAGGAACTATATACCAATATTTGATCTAGCTTAATGTATCTAGGGATAATACATCTATTGGTCCATGTAAGTTTCCATTTTCCGACCAATATATTCACTAAATCAAGAAATGGAATGGGGTTCTCCATTCCCTATATGACTGGATCCCAAAACATCCCCCCTCACCTCCCCCCACTTTACTCATAATGATGAAGCATGGTGTTAAAGTATCTTTCTACAATTCAGTTTGATTTGAAATCTTAATCCCTTAACTCCATTACAAATTTCAAACATTATACTTTATCATGATAAATTAGAGGCACATAAAGATTAACTACATTGCAAGAGTGTTAGGTGAGAGATAAATAAGTCAACCTTTACTCCATAGAGTCAACCTTCCATAACTAATTCAAACTGATAAGCATCCAGATTAGAGTTTCAATTTCCTTCTTCATCTTTCCTGCAATTTCTGGTCTCCTATATTTTCCAACCCTGTAATACTCTAGAAAAATTTGCACTACGTCAACCTTTACTCCACTAAATCAACCTTCCATAACTAAGTCAAAATGATAAAAATCAAGATTAGAGTTTCAATTTCTTTCTTCATCTTTCTTGAAATTTTCGTGCTCCTATATTTTTCGACCCTATAATACTCCAAAAACATTTGCACCTTTAGATAGAGGATTACTAGCTTTAGTCCTTCTCTTGCCTTGATTCTCTTATAGGCATAGGATATGCTTTCATTTTATTTTGATTCTTGATTATTCATTATAAATCAAATGTATTGTTACCCTTCAATAGGCCTAATTCACTCGTGTATTTATAGTGGTTCGAATCTTCAACATAAAGTTGAATTATCAAGTTGTTTTAGGTCGACTTTGTTGAGATTGCAACAAGATGATGAGCTTAGTGGAAAGAAGTCGCCTTCACTAAGTGGGCCTGCAGGCTATTTTTGGCGCAAAGTCTATTTTTAGACTATGTCTATTTTTAGACATATGGATCATGTTCTATGAGTTGCAGGATGCTATTTGTGGATGGTTGGTCAAGTTGGAAAAAAATAGATGGACTTCTATTTTTAGACATACTGGGCAGAATCTATTTTTAGATTTCCAGTCTAAAAATAGATATGTCGAATATTATTAGCTCTTAATAATATTTGGACTCTAAACATTATCTTATCCTCTTGGAGCACTTCAGTTAAGTGCACAGATGTGGCACAGGAGCTGACAGAAGGAATTACGCTATTCCCGAGGGTTATGTGGAGCTATTGCATGGATACTTCAGTTAGAACTCATGTGACAGAGTTTGGTGGAGTTGATTGAGGAAGTTAGTGGAGTTGTATTCAGTTTAACTAATCTAAACATAGTTGAGCTATTTGTATCTAGTTTAACTAATTGATAAAATTAGTGAGAGTGGTGTGAATTAATTATTAATTAATTCACTAATTATATTAATCAACTAAAGAATGCATCAGTTAACTTCAGTGCATGGACAGTTTCAGTGGAGACCAGTGCAGAAATAGGTGAAAGAGCAGGTTAACTATCAGTTGTGACTATACTGTTGATATTTGCAACACATAGTGATTGGAGAAGCCCATGAGGATTGCGCAGTACAAGATAGTTGGTTTATGTTATTTAATGATCCATCCCATAACATTGATTACGCAATAGAGGCTGGCTATCAAGTGGCAAAATATTGGAGCATGTGTTTTGCTAGATCTAGCTTGATAATGTGTAGCAATTTGAGGTTGTGCTGAGAGCTTGTGAGGAGCTTTGTACTATGATTGTTACATGATATCCATGACATATAATATATAGATAGTTGGGGTTTTCAGCTTTAAGCTTTCCCATTAAATATTGTGTTCATATGTGTGATTGTTTGTGGTTTTAATGTGTGCATGCAATTGATTTTATTTCCGTAATTAATGATCAATGGTAGAAGAGATTTTGTATTATGCATGAAGCTAAAATAGTGTGTGATCAGGAGAATCTCAGTGAATAATATATCAATTATTCAAATTTCTACAGACTTGTTAAATTGTTTGAGGCTGAATTAAATGATTAGGAAATTGACTGGGTGTAGGAGGAGAAAATAATTTTATTTATTGACACAAAGATCCCAAGAAGGGTCTATTATATAATAATAATGATAATGACTCAATATATAATCCTAGAAGCCTATAATGGAGGCTTTGACCTATTGACCAATGACCTAAGCATGAAAACCCATGTGTTATAAGTAAAATTTATTTTACAATAAAATTTTCCTTTTCTTTCTTTTTCCAAAGACAATTATGAATATCAACACTAGTTACATTCTTCAACACCATGAACCTCTTCCTTACCAGTAATCTATTCATGTTGTATCTGATAAATGGCTGGGGTCACGGACAATAATGCAAGTTTCATTTAGACATATTATTTTTCTAGAGAAATACCCACCTCCAACTGAGTTTCTAGACTTACATCCACTTCTTGTGTTTGCATTAATAAATCCTTCATATGAATCACTTTATCAATAATTTAGACACTTCAATCCTATTCAAACTAGGTATTTGCAGTGCTTTATAACCCAAATGATAATGTTTTAGTCGCAACAACTACTATTAGTGGTAATACTATTTTTGTTGAGTTTTATTTACTACAATTGAATCAAAAAGTTCCAAACCTTATATTTCAATGTGTCTATATTGGTCCTATAGAATATATTGCAAAATATAGATATCAGGATTGGGAGTAGAAATTTGGAATATAGACAAAACATACCCAAAACTGCCTCCTACACTTGACTAGACTCCTTTAGGCTACAACTACTTTAGATACTATCCACTTATGATGAATTGCAATTTAGTTGGTGAGAATGAGGCTTCTCTTCACTCTAATTTATATATTTCTCAAGGGTTTCCTCTAATATGTTGTTGTGGGCTTGAAAATTCATAAAATTACACAAGATGACTTGAACAAATCATGTGAAAAACCCAACATCCATATAAAAAAATGAAAATATCATCATATAAAACTCAGATTTCAATGATTTTCGTTGGCTCTGGTTCCTCTCAAAGTCCTCTAACACCTCCATGTGTCAAATAATTTAAATTCCTTGTGGTTCCACACCCACCCTCTTGGGTGAAAAACCCAAGGGCTTAGTTTCTTAGCCCACAAGTCACTTTTGTGTTCCAATTCCTCCAAACCCTTATAGCATAGGGTTTGGAGTACCTCCCAAGATACAAATCTCAACATATCGAAATATATGGGTAATTTTTTGTAATGGAAGATTAAATGCTATAAGATTATATTGATTCCTCAAGTTATCAAGTGATCAGTTCATTGGTTAGGATGAATAGGTTCTCAACTTCTCAAGTTTTTAAATATTACTTGAATATTTTAAACACAAAAAAACTTCCTTATAACTCACTTGTACTAATATAATATTCATGTGGTTCATCAAGAAGTTTATCAACATCACTTATGACACTTGCTAACAGTTTCTCTCATTTGATAGTGTGTAATAGGACATTAAACCAAATAGGTTTTTGTTAGATCTATCTTCATTGAGTGAAAAAATTTCAGGTAGGATAGAAGAAATTGACGAAACATCTACTATGTCATCTACTAGGCGAATATCAACTAGAGGTGAAAATATTAGAAGAAAATTCCATAGATGCATGGAAATTTTTCTTGCTAAATGGGGGTCATGTTCTTATGATAATGAGAACATAGATGACATCGAGGTTCCCTTGGGTACAAATATCTAGTGAAATAATGGGCACCCAAGGATATTCCTTAAATATAAACACTAATTTTTATATCAATGAAAGTATATACAACATTTCCCCATCGTCATTACATGGTTTGGGGCTATTTTCCATGCATGGCTTAAAGGTATGTTACGGAGGATTAACTAAATTGATGGAGTATGTCAGACCCTGTTACAACTACAATGATTGGGCATTACTAGTCCAATATACCAAAAGTATGTGAAGATATGGAGTGGTTGAAAATTATATACAACTAAAAGAAAATTATGAAAATAAAGTTGCAACTATGTATATTGATGGAAGGCCAAAAGCAATAGGGAATATTGTAGGGTTTATAAATAGTACACGACCTGTCATCACAAGCAGGCAACCCATTTTCATATTCGAGGGACGTGAAGGAAACCGTGTATTCGTATGTGCCATTAAATCAATAGTTGTAGGGGAATATTTTCTCATTGATTACAATTTGAATAGAATAAATACAAATATTGCTATTATGGTGGCGATATGTATTCAATTTTACCCACCTTGTAAGCAATATCTATTGTGTGTTATGACTATCATTTACTATGTGAATTTTCTATATAAATATTGACATATGTCAATAGTGGTTTTCTTATTAATATAATGATTATTAATTGTCTACAAATTGAAAATTACATTTATTTGATAAACAGGGTGATAAGGGGAAGGTGCTAGCCTTATATAATTTAACAGATGCTCATGACGAAGCGGTTACTTATGATGCAATTTTTCTGTATGTCGATTCAATGCAAGTAATAGGAAAGCTTAAATTCAAAGCAACCAAAAAAATTAATTCAGTTAGTTCTGATTAAGCCTTAGATAGATGAGATAAAAGGAGAAATCAAAACCTTGTTGCAACAAGTTCGTCAGTATGGGGTGAGAAACTCATTTAATTATCCCAATTATTATTTTATGATTTATTTATCTCATCCTTTATAAAAAAATATTTATTTTACGGGAGTTTTTGGAAAAGTTCAATCCTCATGCTACGACTAGGGCCAAGATGAAATTGGTAGTAGTGTCGATGCTCCACCTATGAGTGAGTTGTCAATCCTTGAGATCGGTACAATAGGATCTGCACCCCCTGAATAACATACATCAATATATACACATAGTGTTGTGGATGCATAACATGATACAATGGCACAATTTGAAATGATATTTCCTATATCTTCTTATGTTACTAGCACGCGATCACTACAGATCATGTTTAACAATGTCCCTATGAAAATAGATAAACTTCTTGGTATTTAAGAAGTGTTTTAACTATTAAGTACAACCTAATTGAAATTAACGTATAGTTTGTGATTATTTTAAACTAATGATAATATTGATTTGCAGGAAATGATATATTTTATAGCCATTTGTATGACATAGCCTTGGAAATATTTGGGTTGACCATTCACACAAACTGGAATTCCCAAAGTTCCAAGTTAAAAGAGGAACTTATTAACAGGATGGTTTTCATGTTCAGTGACGATATCTTCAACAAATTTGGAGTTACCTTAAATTAAGGCCACATTTAAAATATTTGCGGGACTAGTATAGGTCTCAATTGGAAAGGACCAAGTTGCATGAGTTCCCTCCATCGATTCTAGATATGGAGTGGAGAGTGCTTGTGGAAAATGCACAAGACAAGGCACTTCAAAAGCAAGGAAGATTCCAAATGGACAAATAATGTATGAGGCATGCTTAACAATGTAATTATGATTCTTTATCATCATTTTGACATCTAATTAAGTTTTTAAATGTTTTAAATATGGGCTCCCAGATACTTCCAAAGCCACACAGACTGGAATAGCCAAACCTGGGCAACATCGTCTTGGCCCGAGTGGTTACTCGAAACTGGCCACAAAAATTGTAAGTATATAGAAAAATTATTTTCATCCAAATTATAAATTGTTAACAATTTTAATTTAATATCATAGAAGAAGAAAAATTCATTTTTTAATGCAAAATTTTAGGGGACAAAATCTAAAGAGGCTCCCACGGAGGAATACCTTAAGCTTTCTTTCAAGCACGACTATCAAGTCGTGGTTGAATGAAGGACAAGCTTGGCATCTTCATAGTCCTCCAGCATCGAAAATAAAAGTCACGAAAATAAAAGAAATGAATATCATTACTTGTGAAATATATTGGTTATTATTTTTTTCCATAAAGTAAGGTGCTTGATTGTAAAAAGTAGGCAAGCAATGCACATACAACACATGGTCCTACTGACGGTGGAGATCCTTATCTTAAGACTGATGTTCAACTTGGTACTGGAGGTATTTCATATGTTATAAAAAATTTGTAGTAGGGAATACAATTATAAATATTTAAATAAAAATGTTATATTAATTATAACCTTTCTTGTTTCTACACTAGAGCATGTACAGGATGTGGCTAGAGAAGAGTAGGAACATATGGCCACATTTGAAAGTACTCTGCTTCCCTCCACTACCAAATTAGGTAAAGAACACTATACTAATATTTTTATTAATAAAAAATTTGTAATAATGATAACTATAAATATTAATTTAATATTTCTTTCTTAATGTAGTTGATGCTCGGCCCCACTTGTAGTAGCATAGTTGTATGACTAGGTCAGAAGCAAGACATATTACACCAGATACCACAATAACTGAAAGGGGCCAAAATCAATACATCTTAGATAATTACATGTTAAAAGGGAGAAATACAGCTAATAAATAATTATTGAACTTGTTTATTTAGAGCCCATTTTTTTTAGCACCACATTTTTTACTCTTGTTGAATGCCACATGGAATGTGCATATGTAAGTTTATACTATCTTAATTAAAATTTGTGATTTTTCCATTGCCGAAAATTAGAATTTTTTTGTTTCATATTGTGTGAATATATTTTTTATGATACAAGGAAGGTGTAGAATACCATATATCTGATAAATACTCGGTATAAGTCAATTAACTTCATTATGAACACCAAGAGACTATAATTAGATTCATGTGTCAAAATAAAGCCTTTACACAATTTGTGCCCATGATAAGTCAACAATATACTAATTTGTATACCTATCTCGATGCACCATACACTACCACACTCCTAATTTAGGTGTTAGCTACTCCTACTTCAATGCCTAATCACAAACATTTGTGATTATGATGACAATTTAAGTACATGTGTGTGTAATTTCCATGGTGGGACATATGAATCATCGTCTCCAAATTTCCCATCAAAGATTATAATAACCTTGAATGGGCTAGCATTGATATGTCATCATCATCTGAAAATGACCCAGCAGATGAAAATTTACCATGTTTGCCATCATCACTTCAAACTATCTCACAGATGACCCTTTCTATAGATTATATGCATGAATTTATGGAACTTCATCCCCTATACCTATCCTATGATTGAATTTGATAGCAAGTGAATAAATGAAAATTGATGAATCTTTTTTTATAAGATCCCCTACTTATAAATTGTACTTTTTTCATTTGTTCTCAAAATCAATAAAATGCTAGGTAGAGGGTTTTTTCTTCCAAAAGTTCATGCATATAATATGTAGAAGGGGTAATCTGTGAGATAGTGTGAAGTGATGATTCTAGACATGGTAAATTTTCATCTGTCGGCTCATTTTGAGATGGTGATGACATAAAAATGTTAGCCCATTCAAGGTTATAATCATTGATGGGAAATGTGCAGAGGAAAATTCATACATCCCATAATGGAAATTACACTCATGTGTACTTAAATTGTCATCATAATCACAAGCTATTGTGAACTAAAAAAAATATATATGTTAGAATTTTCTTAGACTAATATAGATTAGAAAATGCAACCAATATATAGATCGACCCGTCTTGTGACAACCTCCACAACGTCATGAGTACACAACCAAGCCATCAAAAATAAATAAAAGAAGAAAAATAAATGATTGTAATAGTCATAACATTAGAAACATCATGTACTATATTATGAAAACATATTTTTGATGATAAATGTTTTTGAGATGATTTATTTTGGGTCTATGATTAATGAATGAATGAATGAATGTTATATGTTAATGAATAATTTCTATATGTATCTTTATGTACATGACATTGTTTCATATTATGTAAACATATTTTTTATGATAAAATTTATTGAGATGAAACATTTTGTGGATTTACGAATGAAATAATGTTTTCTATTTGTTTTTTTTATGTATATTAATGTATTTCTTTCAACTATTTCATATTAGGTAAATATATTGGGTATTGGGGAATTGAGAGTGATGTGAGGGCGGGGAGGGGACATGAGAGCTTCCACTTTCATGTGGTTGTCCCTGTTCATAATAGAAGAAATTATGATTTTGATAATCTTGGAGAAAAACACCCTCAGTCCAACAAAGCAACAACAAAGTCAATGCTGACTTCATTATTGCTTTGTCAAGTGGAGGGAGGTTTGCTCCAAGATTAAGCTACTCCAACAATTTATTCTCAAAATGGAGAGGAGCTCATTCATGTATTCATGCATGCAAATATTTTTAATTATTATTTATTCACGCAATTAAATTTATTATTTGATAAAATTTAATCTAAAATTTTTCCTCTTTGGTCTCATGAATATGTGTAGGACAACTAGTTTCAATTCATATGTTGAATTGGGATAACTATCTAAAGAAAATAGCTAAAATGGTAAGGGTTTAGGTCAGACAATATTTTTTTATATTTGTCTTGTATGTCTTCGCCGAGTGGGAGTTACATAAAGTTTATAAGAAATAACAAACTTTTCCATGAAAAAAAATCATGTAGTATTTGTCTTTCTTTGACAATTGTATTTTTATTTGATTGAAAGACCATAAATTTTCATTTTGCATGCAGGGCAATATGAGAAAATCTTGCTCTATTAATTGGGAATAAGGCACTGATGTGATTTTTCTTCTATTTTATTAATTATTTATCACATCTAACTTCTCACCCTTCCTTTTTTTTTTTTTTAGGTACTTTCATTCGCATACTTGGATTTGAAATATTAACTACAGTTGGAGTCATATATGCAAAAAAACTCATCAGAGTATTACTTGACGTTATCCCACCAAGTGCTTGGAAACCGGGTGCGTGATTTAGTTTTGTGTTGCATTTGATTTCAAGCAATTGTTTATTTCTACATTGTAATTCTTCCAAGACCATAGATGTTGAGAAAAGCTAGGGTAAACAATATTAGGGTTTCTTTTATAATTTTGTCTCTTGTTATATTGACAATTATTGTGATATAATGTTAGTTCATCATCATCATTATTATTTTTTGTTCATCATCAAGACAATGCCAATAAATAAGATCACTATGCAAATAAGAACACCAAAAATAGGCTTCAGTCCATGGAAAAACCCCTCCACTTGGTAAAAACCCAAAAACTTATCTTCTTATAGAAATTCAAGGAATAATTCTAAGACCTTTTATTAAGGCAACTCACCAAGTGATAGGCCAACCACACAAACAATAATGCTTCTCTCTTTAACTTGGTCTATTGCTCTTATTTAGCTCAAAATATGAACAAAGATAGCTTGATTCCCATATGTGTGAGCTTTCCAAATAAAGAATCGATGCACAGGGCAAACAAATAGACCTTCTTTCTTTCCTCACTATACTTCACCTCTTTCTCGCTCTAAATTTTCCTCATACTTATTGAAGAGACCTAATTACTTGTCTGACTCAAATGAGGTCCAATGCCTCTCCTTTCTTGAGAAATCTAAGGAATTATGTGAGTTAGATTATTCAATTTGATTTCTCTTACCTTGAAATTTACTTGTGAAATTATATGTTGATTATGTTATTGTTCCTTTCATCAAATAAATGATAACTTGAAGATCACAAAGACGATAATGGAATATGTAAGAAAATAGCTAGGGAAAAACCCTTATGAAGGAGAAAACCCAGTCAACTCTTTCTCTAGTAGATTAAATCGCGTTGAGATGTATTTGACCCTTTGAATAAATAAATAAGGCTTACTCCAACCACCAGACCAGATCCTCCTGAAATTGTCTCTACAATCATGGTTATTGGCTCATTCCATTTCAACTTAAAAATTTTGACCCTCCTTTTGCAATAATCTCGACCCTCTTACTTCAGAAATATCAACCTTCCTGCTTCAGAAATATCGGCCTTCCTGCTTCAGAAATATCGGCCTTCCTACTTCAGAAATATCGGCCTTCCTTATGCAATAGTCACAACCCTTTCTATAATAATCTTTGCAACAGGGAACTTCAACCTCTCTGTAATTGTTTCTGCAATTCACATTTTTGTCTTCCTCTCTATAATAGTCTTCTAATATTCTTTGTTTCCTCTGAATTTCTCGGTCATGTAATAGTTCACCTTACTTCTTGAATTAATTCTCATACTTCTCTCCTTCAAATGGTGAAATAGTAGGCTATTTATACTTGTTGGTGATTGTGCATTTGAACTGACATCAAAAATTTGACTTGAACCCTACTTGGATGCTTGTAATGAAGGTCAACTTGATTATCTTATGTTTGGAGGAAAACTTTGAAGGATGAATTGTAATCCTTTTGAGAGAAGGAAATAATTTGGTGGAGGAGATATTTAGACACAAAAACATTTTTCCTTTCTTGACTTTAAGTATCCAAATAAGGGTCTCTTACAAAAATGACTTTGACTTTGACTCAACAAAAAATTGGCTTCACATTGCCCAAAAAATGTATTTGAATGCAAACATTTATGCAATTAGATTTTAGAGGAGTGATCCTTTCCAATTCAATGTTGTATTTTCTAAAATGGATATTTAGTTAAAGGATAATTTCTTGTTAACAAAATATTGCCATGTAAAATGATCCATTTTTTAGAGTCGATGATAAAAGTTGAAAGAGATGAAAATTATGTTCGTTACCCAAGTATCAACTCCTTGGAAATCTGTGGAATGAGTTATCAGTCAAGAACATAATATCCCTTTCAAGATGTTTTATCACATTGCTTACTTATGGAGAGGGTCAAAAATATTCATTTATTAAGCATGTAATCAATGCTATAGAAAAAATTTAGAATGAACTTAAAGATGAAACAAAAGCTTGGAAAGTTTTAAAGCAATAAAGAGATTTAGATGAAAACCACATATGTCTTATATTTTATCATGTGGAATTTATTTGCATGAAATAATTCTTATTAGACTGACCGGAACCACCCTTGGGGTACAACGAATGAAATGTGAAGCAACGAACTCAAAATAGGTATCTGGAATAAGCACATGCTACTAGGGGTGATGCAGGGGAAAATCAGTGGCTAGCTATAGGCATAGAACCTATTAGATTTTACACAGAACCAAGTCGTTAGTTAGTCCCTTGATTCCAATAGGAAAGAGAAAGGAAAAGTGTATAAGCCAAAAATAAATCCAAAAGAAGATGTCGTCCAACTTATCAAAAGTATGGAAAACTAGTAGTTGAATGAGCTCGTGATGAGATAAAAACTCATGTTTACCCCCTTTTCTTCCTTGTAAATCATTCCATTTATGTATTTTAGGAGTAAGTATGGCACATTTATGGTATATACAAGTTATAAGTGTGGTTGGTGTCTAGCTGGTATAGGATTTTCAATAGATAAACATAAACTATACTTATCCTTCCTTCATAGGAGATGTATTTTAAAAATATTATGTGCTACTTCATCCTAGATACCTTAGAAATTTTTCATTTAGTCATAGAATTTCAATTCCCCTAATAAAAATCACATATATAGATACATTCTCTGAAATCTAGGAATGACCAATATAGTGAGACTCTCTCAAAGGTGAGAGGAATAATTAGATAGAGATGGCCCATCAATTCTAGTAAACTATCACTATAGAGATTTTCTCTTTCATCTCAAATGAACCTATTTTTTCTATAATTCGATGGAAGTGGAGAAATAAGAGATCATATGAGAGTATACACTATGATAAAAGTATAATATTTGTATGTACGATCATTATTATATGAATGGAAAATTTATTTCCTTTTCCATTTCATATTTTTATATGTGATATTATGGTTTACTTGTTGTAATAGTTCATAGTAAAATATAACATCCCCTCTATGGAGGTAAAATTTGTCCTTATTTGTTTATGCATGTGTGTAGGGTTTCAGATACAGGATTTGGAGTGATATCTATGGGTTGCAGTTGGGCTTCCAGCTATTATAAGGGTTTTAAATTTACACTAGCCTATCAAGTTTATAAGGTGTCGCAATTTACATACTTTCCTCATGATTTATTGCATTATTTGTTCTTACATTATGAGTAGGAAATTATTTTTATCTTTCACCCATTGCCCAGCAGATCCCGAGGAAGGATAAATTTGGAAATATATCCTTTGATTTTTTGTGAATTCAAGGAAAAATCCTCCACTCCTCAAAAATATCAAATCCAATCCCTTAAATATATCTAACTATCCCTAAAACTGCTAAACTCTTCCAACTATATGTTTTCTTATTACATTGGTTACATTACATCATATATGAAAGAAACAAACTAATTCCTTTCTATATTAGTCTAGAAAACTCTAGGTTCTATTACACAAGGAAAGATAATTTAAATGATGCTCATGCATCACCTCTTAACAAAATATTAATATATGAACTTAGTTTTATAGATTCATTGAAAATTCAAAGCATCATTTCCATGTAGTGAGGGAACCAAATCCCAAATTTTATAATCCATCAAAGATTTGTACTTTTTATCCATAAAAATTTCTATCCAAGTTAACGATAATGTGTGTTGTAACTTATTTTTACCATGTCATTTTTCCATTTTCCTTTTATGTTGAAAAAAGACAAAAAAAAAATATAGGAAGAATATAGAAAAGAAAAGAAAATACAAAAATAAAGAAACAAAAAAATGAAAAATACAAAGAAAATAATAAAATGGGATATATATATATATATATATATATATATATATATATATATATATATATATATATATATATATAGATATAGATATATATATATATATGAAAAAAATACATATCCAAAGTCCCTAATGTAGGCGTGCTAGTTTAAATGCCTCCGAATTTATATTTAGATTAATGATTAATAATTTTTTATATTAATTAATCAAGGATTAATTAAATTGTAAATAAAGTGATTTGATTTAATAGCTTTTGTAAAATTCTAATAAATATCATGCAATAACCAATGGTTGAGATCATCCCCACCCGGATCAGTGACGAGGTATGAATTTCGGACCCCCCCCCCCCCCACTTTACAATTTTAATGGAGGGTGTGGGGGGGGGGGGGGGGGCATGGAAGGGAGTCTAAAAAGAAGATTCTTATTTATCGCTCTTCCTTACGTGTCATCCCCACAATGATTTCGGACCCCCCCCCCCCGCCCCCCTCCCACCCACACCCCCCCTGAAAACCACCTTTCTTGTCTACTCCACTCCTGCCACCGCTTTCAACATCCACTCTCATCCTGCCATCTCTCACTCCCTCACTAAGCCATGTCATATATTTGTTATGCTAATAAATCCTCCCGCCAATATTTAATTAACCATTACATCATTTAATCCTTCCTGCAAATGTCTAGTGATCTATCTAGATGTGCCTTAAAATAGTTAATTCATTCAAAAACCATTTAAAACATTTTTTCCCCACCATACTCCTTTTATCTTGTTCTCTTGCAGCAGCACAAGTGTAATTTGAATTGTATAAACTCATATTCATTTGCCTACATCATTAATCAACGATTTCTTGGTAATTAGATACTCCTTCCTGTAATTTCCTAATTCATCATATCGTCATCCAAATAAAAGCACAAGTTAGTTGTAGAAAGCCCAATGTTTCCTCCTATAGTGAATTTAGATGAAATTTCCCTGGTTGATAAGAAGTATAAATCTCTAAAACCTAGAGTGAGTTTTATATTTATGAACTCGACAACTGGGAAAAACATAAATTCTAGATTTCAGTGATGAATTAAGCATATGGGAATCATTCCTTTCCCAATTAACTTCCCCCCAAGCTCATTTCTTCCCTGAATTTTTTACCTGGTGTCATATGAGATACTGTCCGAGTCAAAGGGTCATAATTTCCCAAAATAATGTAATTTTATTTACCATCACTCTCGAGTAAATATGTCAAATTCTACAGGTCAAGACAATATCCCCTATACACCCTTTTCCTACAAATTCTCTCATGGATATTTACCAAAAAATTACATTCCCTCAATGATCCAAAATATTTGATTTATTTCTACCTGATAATTTTGAGTTACAAAGAACCAATTTGCCTTACTCTTTTACAGTATTCCTAGAAATTTTTAGGAAAGTCATCTATATGGTTGCGTTTATGTTAAGTTACCCTAGTGTTTAGTGGGATGATGAGTTAATATTAACATTTTTACTAGTATTTTCAGAAAATGTTAAACCATCTTACATTTTCAGCTATGCTCAGTTTTTGGCAGGCAACATTCATGGAAAGTTTTTGAAGTTTTCTACTGAAGGTGCTTTTAATCTTTAATGAGTTCATGTGGATTTATTTTCCTTTTATCAAGCAGATAGGTTCAATTCTCCTCTATATAAATTATATGGACAGGGGAATCCTCAGTATGTTATTCAATGGACTTCCTTGGTAGGGAAGAACATAGACGAGTATTCTTTCAGTGATTATGTAAATCAATTTTTACAAATGGCTTTGTGTCTTCTTAGCAGTGATGTTAAACTTATAATTTCAACTAAAATCAAAAGAATCCTTCACCTCAATGAGAAAACTAAGATTGGAGACTGGTACCTCTACTATAATTACACAGAAATCAGGATCTATGGATGTGAGCTTCCTCCCTATAGTTTGTCAAAGTTTATACCAATCAAAATTTTTGCACTGGAATACATTAGACAAATGATGAACATGGATTATATAAATTTTTTATCCAACAGGAAGAAATATAGTTTTAAGTTAAAATCATAGATTGGACCTTTTATTGTCAATAGAAGAGCAACAACAAAGGAGTCAGATCTTCTACTGAAAAAAATGAAATTTAAATTAAGTTTCACTTAGTCTCATGATCCCTTGGGAATTATTTCAAAGCTAATATTTGAACAGACGACTACGCCTTATGCATACACACCCATGACAGAAATAGAGAAGTACCTAAACCAAGAGGAGTGACAGGATGGCACATTGCAAGAGGAAGAAGAACCAATTATCATCCAAACAAATTCACAAACTCCAGTTACTCAAGAGAAAGAGACTAAGAGGCAAACAGAAAATCTGTCTCCTACAATTTCATAAATCAAAGAGACATACTTCACAGTTTTTAAGAGAAGAAATAATACCAATACTAATGAAGCTTATTTAGCTGATAATGCTTGTTTAGCTAAATATTATCAGCTAAATACAACTATTTTAAGAGAAGAAATCATTCAAAATGAAAATTGATAATGCTTATTTAGCTGAAATTCAAAATAATTTTAAGCTAACAAAGGAAATACAAACTTATGAAAATGAATCTGCAATTGTCATACCATTTCTTAGGCCAAAGAAAATATTTGGCTTAATATTAATGAATCAATGACTTAGTTATTGCTTTCAATTGAGATTATTTTTGAACGGGAAGAATTGTTATAGAGATCAAAGGAAGCAGTGGCAGAAGTAAAAAAGGATCTCAACCACAAACCTGGAGATGCTACAAGAATAATCAAAGTTATGAATTCCAAGACAATAGAAGAACTCAAAGAATATGAAATTTAAGAAACAATTAAAGTTGTCTTGGAGGTGAGAAAGGTGCTCACTAAAAGGAATTTAATGCTACAATTGGAGAATAAATGACACAATTAAGAAGTTCAAATTAAAAAGTTTCACAGGAAATTTAATACTTTACATCAAAGAGGACTTCCAGGTCTACATGGTATAGGTGATAAATTAATTCCACTGGAAGAATATCACCGTAGATTGCATGATATAGCAATAGATAAAGATAAATTTGTTAAAATCAAAGGTACTATCATTGGGAATGCTTTCATGGAAGGTTTAAGTTATGATTTATTAATTCATCATGAGATCAAAAATCTATTCATAACCAAGCCTACATTTTAGAAATATACTAAAGTGGATGAATCATACAAAAAATTATTAAAATTTTCTATTCCTCATGAGAAAAGATAGGACAAATTGTGTGAGCTCATCAAATGAGAGACATCATATTTTCAGCAGCATGATACAAGTTTTCAGGAGCAAAGAATAGAATTCCAGGAACAAGAAAAAAAACAACAACTTTATAGCTCCAATCACCAACAACAACCCTCAAATTTTGTGTAAGATGTCAAATCAGTTTATATTTCCTTTTTCTATAGTTATATTTTTGTAAAAATCCAAATCAATTTGGATAAGATATTTTGTAATAAATTTTGGTTCAAAGTCTAGATATTTTGAAATAAAAACTCTATAAGTACTTTGTAATTCAAATGAAAAAGGGTTGAACCCTTGTGATAAGCCATTAAACATGATTGTAATTTTCTAAATTGTTTATGAGATTAATAGAAGGATTCTAGACTCATTTTAAAGAAATTTGTGTTTTCGTGTGAGTTTTTCTAGTCACTTATTATGTTTCCATCTTTATTTATTTCTACACATGTTTAAAGCTAATAGAAATATGGGTAAGATAAGATTGAATATCAATATTTCTGAAATCCCCTACAAATTTATAATCAGTTAAAGAGATTACTTAATTGTAACTATTTGTTTTAGTTAATTCCTCAACATTATTTAATTGTTTCTTTCTATTATCTTTAAATATGCTCTGTTTGGATGTAGAATATTTCTACATGCATATGCTATATATGATAAATTAAAAATTGTATCTAAATGTTTAAGGAATTATATATCTTCTTGAATTATGCTTTTCAGAAACATTTCAAAGATTAATTATATTAAAGGTGAAAAATCAACCCTTCTATTATATTAGAAATACTTAGGATTTGCATCAATTTAAAAATTTAAAGAATTGGTCATCCAAACCAAAATTAAACAATGTTTTAGATGCCTTGACACAGTTCCTTAGCCTAGAAATGTCTACAAAGGACAAAATTATGCATCTACATATGTATGAGTATCACATGACTCTAATCCACATGCCACTATGGAAACACTACCACATTGTTTCATTCATCTACTCTTCCTTAAGTTATGTAATTACTTACATGAACATCACTAGCTTCAATTGTATTAGTCACTCTTTAGAAATGTTTATAATGCCTTGTAGAAGGATCGCCTACATCGCTGAGGGTCTATAGTCAAATATTTGTGAGATTCATTTATTCTAGTAAACTATGTTGTTGAAGGTAAATTGTAAGACAATTCTATTAGTATATTTGACTATCAATTTGACAACATGATTCACATGTTTATCAATGTTGTGAAATATTTATTCAAATCCAAAATTGTTTACAAAATTCAAATGGACCACTACTTAACCATATAGAAGGGGAGTTTGATAGAGGCACTGAAATCCATACAATAAAATAGAACATTCTTCATACACATAAATTGCTAATTGAATGGATTAGGAAACCTATAGGATTTTGAAAAATTGGAAGATCTTACTATATTATAAGAATGACTCCTTATATATAATTTATTTCTCTTATCATTTAGAATAAGATCCTAAATTATACATCAAATAGTTTTGAGATGTTTTGCCAAGGGTTTCCTTTGATACATTTCTCAAGTGGGATCATATCCCATACAAACTTGGTTAAAATCATGTTTAATGGTAGTTTGATTAGTAAATAGCCTATATTTGAAATCAAATTGGCATAACTCTGGCATGAAGAACACACTATGTTATTCCAATTAAAATCTAATTTTCTATTTCAAAAGCACCAATATGATGAGGTGTGTAAGGTGCATATATTTCCCAAGTAATACCATTCTTGTACAAGCAGTTCTCAAATACCTTAGTCAAATATTCTGCTCATTTTTAGATCTTAGACATTTAATATATGGGTCACTTTACTTTTCAACCAATGCCTTAGGCTCCTTAAAATTTTCAAATACATAATCCTTATTATTTAAGAATTAATTCCAAATATACCTAGAAAAGTCATTAGTAAAGTTCAAAACATATGTTGTGTATGTCAATCATGGTTTTATCACTATATAAAGGTCAATATAGATAAGCTCTAGTTGGGTCTTTTCTCTCCAAACCTTTCTAGTCTCAAATGTAGCCTATTGATTCTTTAAAACATCACATCTTTTACATAAACCAACAACAATTACTCCACTAGTTAGTGCATTAACCATCACCATTAATTTCATACCTTACAAATTTAGATGTCTAGGTTTCTCATGAGAAATTAATCTTGGGTCATTGATGAGTGTAGTCAACCCTGGATGTTTCTTCTTCTAAAAAATATTCAAAATAATATTGTATATATATATATATATATATATATATATATATATATGTATGTATGTATGTATGTATGTATGTATGTATGTATTTGAAATGCATATATTTTTCGAATATTCGTCAGAAGAGGCAAGTCGTTGAATATTCAATGGATGTCTATTAGAGTACTTGTCAGATAATTGACGACTAAAACAACATCCGGAAGCGTTGGTACCTTAACACTCCCATCACATAGAACTCACGTCTATCACATATCCGACACTTCACCATTGGCTTGGAAGCATCGGAGTGACAACACTTATGTCGCACAATTTACTTATTATGGCAATGACCTGATGCCTCATTGTCAGTTTGTTCCATCAGACAAAATTACTTATCTGTCAAATATCCAAATGTGGACTGGTGCGGATCTGTCAGATATTCGACGTTATATTTTTTGGATATACGATGATTTGAAGTATCACAAATTGAATTATAAATGTCTGTTTTTTAATAACCATTTCAGATTTTTTATGTGTCAGATAATCGACATCTATACCATCACACATGCGATGGTAACAAAAATATAGACTATGCAAGATAATTCACGTGACAATTTGATAAGCTCTAATGTGTCGGATAACTGATGCCCAAAATTTTCATATCTGACTAATAGTCATCGAATTTTGGCCCCATTTATACTAATGGTCACTTATAAGCTCATGGATTCATTTTTCTCCTTGAGAACTTTCCAACGAATGCACTCATACTCAAATCTTATCTGTGAGTACATAGTTGTTCTCTTAAGTTATTTTTAGGGATTTATCTTTCTTTCCATGTTGATATACCACATTATCATATATATAAGGGGCACATTGGCTTCCCTATAGGTACACATTATCATTAATATTCTTCCATACATATACATATCATCTTATGTAGGATTACACTTTAGAATTATTACAATCATATCACTATTTTCAAAGAAATATAGATCATTTATATCCTTTCTAAGTTCGTATCCTTATGATCTATCACATCAATAATTTGTATAATATCATGATTTTAATCCTTTTCTTGGTGCAATGAGGAAAGGAGGATGAAATTTCCATGTCACATAGAAAGGATTTTCCTTGGAATGTTGTATTGCATAGAAATAATTTTCTTGTGCGATCTGCAAAACTTCCTCAAGTTTCTTGAAATTACTCAAAGTATTCATCCTCTCTTGTGTACAACATAAATTTTTTCTCCTACGGTGTATCACACCAAAAAAATATTATAGTCGATTTTATTCTCCTAAAATGTATCACAGCACAAAAATATTTTTGTGCAATTTCTTCTACAAAGTATTGCACCACAAAAATCTTCTAGTGTAATACATTATGATCCATACATTTTCCTTTGTGTGATAAATGTATAATGGCAATAATATTTCCATATGTGATGTATTGCACTAAAAAATAATCTTCCAACATGATGCATAGCACTCCATATTTTTCCTTAGTGTGATATAGGGAAAATTTCTCCAAATTTTTTATGAAATTCTAAGTTTTCCCTCACTTTTTTCTCCATATTTCTCTTTCTCTTCTCAATTTATTATTCTTTTTACCCATTTTTTTCACCTAAAATTATATTTTGTTATAGTGTATTACCTCCTTTAATTTCCTTTTCTAGTGATAAAGGAAATGTTATTCCCTTCATTATTGCATCAAAATCTTTTCTTTCTAGTTTTTCATGCCCAAATATTATCTTTTTGTGTGGTAAGGAATCCTCTTTCCTTCATTGTTGCATTGTAAAGAATATTTTTTATTTGAGATGTATTGCCAATATCTTATAATCCTTGAAATATATCCAATCACAATTAACTTTTAATCTCGATGACATATGCATTGTATCCAAAATCACCAGTTTGCCTTCTTTTCTCTCCTAGTGGAATTTTTTTGTATTGCATTAATCCTTTATCTTGTATGATGCAAGTTGTATCGCACCAAAATAAATATTCTTTGACATAATTTGTATCACATTGAAATTTTCTCTTGTGCGATATGCCTATATTGCACCACATTTTGGTTTTGTGTGTTATAAAAAAAAAATCCAAATTTCTTCTTCATATTTTTTTTTCAATTCTTTTATAAAAAATTTCAAAGGATTTAAACCACTACTTTAGCTCTTTCTGACACATAAAATATACAATTGTATTAGGATGCATGCCCAAATCCCTTCTATGGGGACCTTCTCCACTCCTTAACGAAATCAACCACATATAAGGAAATCCCTATAATAGCCTTAATAGTAATTCAAATAGGAAATAATGGAGATAATGACACTACAACAATGCTACAATAGCTATCTCTGGATTGCTGCACTACGTGAGCCCATGGAAACCTAGGGTTTCCCTCACCCTTGCGATGAGTGCCGACAGGGCTCTTTCCCTTCCCATTTGTGGAAAAAAACTTTGTGTTGAAGGTAACCCTGAACACAGCGCCCAAGACTCAGAGGAATGGAGGTTCATGAAGGGGGGGTAGGCGCACCCCCCCTTGGATCTCCTGATGGCATCAGATCCACGAGCATTGACTCTAGCCCTCTCAATGAATTAGCAAGGAACTCTGACCCTGCAGAAACCCCTAAAACTCTAACAGAAGAGAAAAAAAGACAAAGACGGGCAGAGGAAGGAATATTCCTCAACTTGCATCCCTATAGCAGCTGCCAGATCCAAGATCTATCTTCATGCTCAATGCATCAACAACAGAATACAGTGCATGAAAGACCATGCCCTCATTTGGAAATTTATTGGCTTATGGCCCACTGAGAAAGCTCTCCTAGGCTGGATTGCTTCCAAATGGAAGCCCAAAGGGCACATCTCCCTCCAACTTGACCAAAGGGTTTCTTCAACATCATATTCAACTTTCTAGAGGAAAAATATCGTACCATGGATGGAGGACCGTATTTCTTTAACTCGACTAGCCTCTTTCTAAGGAACTGAATAGAAATATTTAACCCCAACAAAGAGGAATTCAACTGGGCTCCTTTCTGGATCAAGTTGTAATCTCTCCCTCAAGAATATTGGGATGAGTTATCCCTCAAATATATTGGAAATCACTTTGGAGAGTTCATCAAAATAGTCGAAGAAATCAATCTCAATCGCTACACAGCCTATGCCAGAATTTGTGTCTACATGAACTTAGCCAAATCTCTTCCGGATTCGGTAAGTATTTTCCATGATGATTTTGAATGGGTCCAAACTATTCATTATGAACATGTGGCATTCCGCTGCCACATATGTCATGAGCATGGGCACTTCTTTCAAGATTGTCTGCTCAATCAACCTTCAAAAACAACCCCAACCTCAGATAACACTGATCCTAATGTGTTCACCAAAATACCCAATCGCAAAAGGCATGCTAAAAAATCCACCTCAACCCCCAAAGCTTCTCAACATGTAACCAGCAACAGCTTCGATATTCTTGCCAGCCAAGCCACCATGGAAGGTACTACCTAAAATCCCCTAGAGAAAACCCAAAAAGATGTCAATCCCCTTCCCAACCCCAATCAAGTCAACTCTTCTCCCCTAAATCCCTCCACCTTGCCCCCTCCTGATTCTAATCAAACTCAAGTGTAGCGATGTAATAAATCCATCAAAGGAAAGATAGTAAAGCTGGAGCAACCATCTCACATGGAGGAATACACTAAGCAGATCCAAGACTTGCAGGATAATAAAACCAACCAAGGTAAGGCAGTATATCTTGAGCAACCCACCCATATGGAGGAAGAACCAGAAAGCATTGACTTCGGGGAGCTCGATATCTTAGTATTGGAGGCTGCCTGTAAAAATCAAGAATATCATACGATCCCACCCCGGTAGATTGAATGCTTGGAGGATGTCCTCTCCAGAGCATAGTTATTTCCATCTCTCAATATCCAAGGAGGCACTAAGATGGACACAAAAAATATCATGAAGGAATCTAGTAAAAGAGGGTGACGTAGGGATCTGAAGTGTCTCATCCTGCTCGGAGGTCAACTTGTTGATCGGGACAATATCCCAAGTTTACTAGGTTCTATAAGGCCATCTCACATCGTTCTCAATGAAGCTCATATCTTGGAATATTCGAGGGCTCAATAGCCCTTCAAAGCACCGAATGATAAAAAATAGAATCAAGCAAGAAAATCCAACCATTTTCTTTATGTAAGAAACCAAATGTACCAGTACCACCTTGAACTCCATCATCTCCAAACTTTGACTTGGTTGCAACACCATTGCATTTGATGCCATTGGGGCATCGGGAGGCCTTGAAATAGCTTGAAATCCTCTTCTCATCTCCCTAACCAATCTCCATGCCTCTCACAACTTCATTCAAGCCTCTTTTCACCTGATTGGCACCAACGTCCATGCCCATCTCACCAATGTTTACTTCCCCCAACCCATAGCACATAAAATTTCTCTCCTGAACTCCATTGAGCTCCTCAACTCCCATCAAACCCACCCCCTTATGGATTATGGGTGGCGACTTCAACATGATCACCAATTTGGATGAGGAAAGAGGCAGTCACCTCAAACTCAAAGTTGACAGCCTCAATTTCAAATATTTCATTCAGATAAATCAATTAATAGACCTTCAGACCTCCAATGGCCTCCATTCATGGAATAATCATAGAGGAGGATCTCATAAAATTTCCTTGAGACTTGACATATTCCTTATCTCGGACAACTCCATCCATCTTGGAGGATACATCTTCTCAATCATCCTCCCAGCTTCAGGATCTGATCATTGACCCATTCAGCTACAATGGTCATGCCTTGGGGTAGCCAACAACAAGCCATTCCAATTTGAGGAGTTCTAGCTCACACATCCTAGCTTCAAAAAAATGGTCGCAACCTGGTGGAGCAGCATGACCCCCCCAAAGGGTTCCAAAATGTACCAATTCCAGCACAAGCTAAAGATCCTCAAAAATCATCTGAAGCGATGGAATCATTCATATTTCGGAAACATCTTAAAAATTCAAAAGGAGATGGAAAATTAAATTTTTGATCTACAACAACACATTATCTAAGAGGGGTGAACTAAGGATCTCGCACTCCAGGGACAGGATCTAATAAGATGCTTGGAAGATCACAAAATTCAAGAAGAAATCCTCTGGAAACAAAAATCCATATTTTGTTGGCATAAAGAAGGGGAAAAGAACACCAAATTCTTCCACCGCTCCACCATCCAGAGGCGAATGCTCAATCGTATTGTTTTCCTAAAAAATGAACAAGGATAGAAACTAGAAGCTCATGATGACATCGAGCAAGAACTACTAAACTACTTCAAGGATATTCTTAGAGAACCAAATACTGAACGTCAACCTGCAATTGATAAAATCACTCATCACATCCCTAGAATTATCACGGAGGAGCACAACCAAATTCTATTGAGACTGGTCTCGCTATAAGAGGTGGATCAGGAATGTTGCAACTCAAATATGGGAAGGCCCCTGGTCTGGATGGGTTCACCTCCAATTTTTTTCATTTCTTCTGGGAGAACATCAAGTTGGAATTATGGGAGTTGGTTGAGGAATCGAGGAGCACGCACTAGATCCTTCCAGCCCTTAATACTACCTTCCTCACTCTTATCCCTAAAGAGGAGCATGCGGTCACCCCCAACAAATATAGATCGATTTCCCTCTGCAACGTCATCTACAAACTCATTTCCAAAGTGATCGCCAACAAACTCAAACCCCTCCTCCTGATGCTCATATCTCCAAAAAAAATAGGATATGTGGAGGGACGTAAAATTCTAGACGACATCATCCTCACACATGAAGTCACTCACTCACTGAAAATAGAGAAAAAACCAAGTATGCTCCTCAAAATTGATCTCTCCAAATATTTTGATAAAATCGGCTGGAAGTATATCAAAAAAATGCTCTAGGAATTTGGTTTCAGTCCAAATTGGATCAAATGGATCATGAGCCTAATATCCTCCCCCTTCTTCTCAATCATGTTCAATGGCTCCCCCTCCCCCCCATTCTCTCTCTCAAGAGGAATCCGTCAAGGCCCCCTTTCGCACTTCTTGTTTGTTCTCATGGAATAAGGCTTGGAGCATCTTATTCGCCATGCCATTATCTCCCAGTATCTCAAAGGCTTATCCATACACAACAATCCCCCTATCTCTCATTAGCAATTCGTAGATGAAAATTTGTTGTTTGGCCATCCATCAGTTCAAGAAGATTCCTCTTTTGAATCCTTGCTAGATTGCTTCTCTGATGCCTCTAGAACAACCATTAATGTCAAGAAATATCAAATTTTTTTCTTCAATACCCCGGCCATCACTCAACAAAATATATCTTGGATCCTTGGCTTCTCCATCACCTCTTTTCCCTCCAAGTACCTTGGCACTCTACTCATTGACTTTGCCATCAACAATTCCTCCTGGAAGGAGCTTCTAGACAAATTAGATATAATATCTTCTTGGATTCAAGGAGCTCTCAACATTGTTGGTCACCTTGTCTTGATTAAATTGGTCCTCCAATCTATGCCCCTATATATATTCTCAGTGTTAGCCACACCTAAATGGGTGCTCAAGTCAACCCGCAACCTGCAAAGGAACTTTCTTTGAGGCAACAAGAAAGACAATAAGAAATGGGCCCTTGTGAAATTGTCTAAGGTCTACACTCCTAAAATCCCTGGAGGCCTGGGGCTTCGATATCCTAGCCACAAAAATGCCATCATGGGCGCATGCATCTGGTGGAAATGTGTCTCCCAACCCAGAGTTGCATGGGCTCAGCTATGGGCATCCAAATATGTAGGAAACTAGCTTCACGAGGAACTTATCATATTCAATTCAGAATATATGGGTTCCCAAATTTGGAAAGATGTTAAGTAGCACAAATCTATAATTCAAGAGCATAACTTTTGGGAAATCTGTTCAGGCTCCCAAGCACGTCTTTGGGAGGACTTGTGGCAACAACTGTCAAAATTAGCCATGCTGCTTCAAAAACCCAGATGGAAATCCATTCTCCAAAGAAGGGAGAATAATCAAATTAAACACTTCTGGGCTATACCTCTCAATAATGGCTTCCATCAATGGCTTCCCGCTTCTCAATGGTAGGAAAAATTGAACGAGGAATCACATGAGGACATTGACAGGGAGCTACACAAAAGGAAAATCAAGTTCATATAAGGAGAGGACATCATCCGATGGGGATACACCACTTTTACCACCAAGGAGGGCTACCACCCGCTCCACCCAATGATCTGAATCATCATGATGCAATATGGACACAGATCTAGAACCCTAGTATATGGCCTAAAATCTCTACCTTCTTATGGTTTCTAAGAAAATGGCGCATCTTAACTTGGGATAATATTTTGAAAAAAGGCTTTATAAGCTCGTCACGCTCTCCGAACTGTCAAAACCAAGAGGAAAATATAAATCATCTCCTCGATACTTTCCCCCTTGCAAGCTCTCTCTAGGAAAACATAGCTATCCTATGTCAAAGAACTGATAGGAAAAGAGGGGGCGTCATCTGATCCATTCGACTCTAGAAAAAATCTCCATTCAGCAGCAATATTCTCAACTCTCTTTGGTCTCTCCTACTGGGGCTCCTCCTCTGGAAAATCTGGAAAGAGAGAAATAGATGCATCTTTAAATATCAAACCAATCCACGAGATATTCTCTGGACTAATATATACAACAACCTAAAGGAAACCCTTGCCCTGCATCATTGGAAGGACACGTATTTCCCTTCTCAACCCCCAAAGAGCATCATATGGGCCAACTAGAATCTCTCAATCCCTTGTCATTTTGTTGGTGCTCCCCTTTCAAACCAATCGCCTAAAACTCTCGGTACTTGGAGCCCTCCTCCTCAATGCCTCTTCAAACTCAACTTTGATGGAGCCTCCAAAGGCAATCCAAGGGATGGAGGATTTGGTGGAATTATCAGGAACTCTGAAGGAAATCCCTTGCAGATCTACTTTGGTTCCATTAGTTGGGACACCAATAATTCAGTGGAGTTGGAGGATCTCATTAAATATTACAACCTGAATCTACAACCCATCGCCTTAACTGCATTTCAATTCCCTTGTTGTGAATTCACCTTTGGTCATCCTAGTTGCAGAAAACCCTAGCTATTTATGGGCGATGGTGTCATCCCCTCTCAGCACTTCTCCTTCCATTTCACTGACAATTTCTCTCTTAGCTTTGTCATTCTCTATTGCACCGTTGCCCCTCTTTCAACCCTGCAGACTCCCTCCGCTCATTCGCTCGACGTTGATTTCAGTCACACTGCTTCTCCTCCTCACTCAGCTCATTCCCATTCCTAGAATTTGACTGCCTCCATGCCTCGACACCACTTCATGCGTTGCCACAGAGGTGGAGGTCGTGGCTTGCCCTCTCGACCTCCCATCCATGCCTTGAAAAAATGTTATGTGGACTTCTCCATAGACTTGGATGCGTTAGAGGTCCTTGACCCTCAACACTTCTCAACCCACATCTCTCTGTGCCTTCCCGAATCTCAGTCTCACCCAACTAGTTCTAGGTCTAGGAATGGGATACATAAATCTAATTTTTCATCCTCTTTCCTTCAACAACCTCGGAAAATGGTGGCTCTGCCTTTCAAGCCTTTGAAGGACTCCTCAGATAGTGGTGGTAGCAGCAACTCCACATAAGGTGGCAAAGATGTAGCTACAGGTGTCTGTTTGACTTCCATGTCGGAACTGGACCCCAACTGTCCAAGCTAGAGGATGACCCCTCCGACTACAAGTGCTTCATTGAGGAAGAGAAGTCTCCCCAAACAATTTAGGATGAAAAGAACCAGAACGCCTAGCACCATGGTTCCTACTTTTCATGATTTTTCCAGCCATGTTATAGTTTCTATGTTTCTTTAATTTCTATATAGCATATTTAGATACTAGGTATTTCTGTTCAATGTTGTTTTCCCCTCCAGGGGCAGAAAATATCATGCTATTTGGATTGGTTTATGGGCTGGTTTCCCCTCTCAAGGCAGCCCCATTTTTTTTTTGAATTTTCTCTTTCCCACTGGAATTGGCTAACTCAGCAATTCTGGTCTGGAGAATGAACTGTAACACTGTACTTTTTTTATGATATAATAGAATTAGTCATATTTAGAAAAAAAAACAATGCTACAATAATTTATAAGATTCAATTTACAAGAAATTTTATCATTCAGAATAAATTCATTATCATCCATAATAAATTCATAATAAGCTATAACACCATGTTTTTTTGTTTAACTAAGTGTTGATGTCCCAAAAATGACCACAATCAACATTGGGGAGATCACCTGGTCAAGATATAAATTAGGACTTTATTAGTTTAAGATGGTGATTTCAATTGGTCCAAATAGGTTTAGTTACCCCTCACTCTCCCTACTGATTTATGACGTCTCTAATTACCATCAATAAGAAGAGGAAAATAGACTTACCTTTTTATCATGAACTTCCAAGAAAAAATTCCCTAAGTTGACATAAGGGCTCAACAAAGCCACCAACGTAATCGTTCCTATGAAAAGAGACTTCTAAAAATGAAATAGATTAATATAAATCTAAATCTAAATGCAGTGTGGAAAAACAAATAAAAATACTCTAACTAGATACCTAGGATATAGCTCCTAAATACCACGTGTAAAGATTTAATATAATGGGGATTTAACATGTGATTTGTGATCAATACCAAGTTGTTGAAGTAGTTATAAAAACCAATATTATTAGGGCGAAACATGATAAATTTCTAAGTAAATAGCTACTTATAATTTTTTTTTAATGAAAAATATGTTGGGTATGTGTTATATTATTTTCGTGACTAGTCATGCACGGGGGGGTCACAGGGGGGGCGATAGCCTCCCCTGTACGTTGCACCGGGAACAACAGGGGGGTTACAGGGGGGGGCAGCCCCCCCTGTCGAGATGTGGGACAGCGCCCCGGGAAACATTTTTTGGGCCTTATTTTCTGGTGGGCGGACCTGCCCATGGTTTTGTGCATGGATTTGCACATGGTTTTTGGGCATGATGGTTTTTGGCCCCTTGTATTTTGTAGATTCGGTCAAGGGATATATGGTTATGTTCTAATCAAGGGTTAATGGATTGGAGTTTATGTGTGCTTCGACATGTATATATATATATGTGTGTGTGTGTGTGTGTGTGTGTGTGTGTGTGTGTGTTGTAACACTAAAAGGAATATAATGAAAAATCAAGCTGGTCATCCCGATTTGGGATCCAGGGAAAAATATATATGTTTATCTATTTTATGTTTTATGCTCTCACTATTGTTTATTTTCTGTTTTTAAGATTCTTTTGCGGATAATTTCTGTACAAGGTTAAAACCTACATTTGGTATCAGAGTTGTTTTGGCTTCAAGGGGACGCCTTTGCTACTGAGGGGTTTTTTTCTCGGGCCTAAGGTAGACCCTATTTAGTGGGAGATATGCAGGATGGATTCTTGTGGTGAAAGAAGATGGCGAGTGGTGGGAAAATAGAGATCAAGAAATTTAAGGGTTAGAGTTTTGAGTTGTGGAAGCTCAAGATGGAGGATCTGCTGGTGGATAAAGATCAGTGGATCGTAGTAGATCTGGGTACTAAACCAACGACAATGTCAGATGAAGACTGGAAGAAGATGGATCAGAAGGCAAAGAGCACAATATAGTTGTGTGTCTCAGATTCAATATTTTTGAATGTATCTGGGGAAGCTACGATGAAGACCTTGTGGGACAAGCTAGGGACTTTGTAGCAATCTAAGTCTCTGGTCAATAAATTGTTCCTGCGGAAAAAGTTGTATAACCTGAGGATGAAGGATGGAGACTCAGTGACAGATCATTTGAACGCCTTCAATACTGTGGCAAGTCAATTTTCATCTATTGATATTAAAATCTCATGTGAAGATAAGTGCATTAGTTTGTTGTGTTCTCTACCAGACTCATGGGACAGTTTGGTTATTGCAATAGGTAGCAATACAACTACCTTGAATTTTGATGACATTGTCTCAGCCTTGCTGTCAGAGGAAATGAGATGGAGAAATATGGAGGGTCGTAATGGAGATGCCTTATCCATTTAGAAGGTCCCGGTAACGTAAACAAGAATAAGGTTTCAAGTGGGAGATCTAAATCTAGAGGGAGATCTAAATCTCCTAGAAAGTTTGTAAAGGTGTGTTGGAAATGCGGAAAGGAAGGGCACTACAAAAAGGATTGCAGATCTAAAGCTCCTGAGAAAGGAAAGGGATCTAATGATGCTCCTTCTGCAGGGGCTAAAAACACCTTAGATGAAGGTGGGGATGTGTATTTGGCTTCCTCTTCAAATACACATGTAGATCATGAGTCATGGTTGAATGAATCGGGTGCATCCTTTCACTTCACTCCCCATAGGGAGTGGTTCTGCGAGTATGAGAAATATGATAGCGGTGATGTCTTCTTAGGGGATCATAGGAAGGCCAAAATCGTCAGACGTGGAAAATTCAAGCTGAAACTGCAAGGTGGAAGGATTAGAACACTTCCTGGTGTTCTGCACATTCCTGCATTGGCCAGAAATCTTATTTCTGTAAGCAAGATGGATGATGCAGGTGTAAAAACAGTGTTCGAGAAAGATGCCTGCAAGATGGTTCAGGGAGCACTGGTATTAATGTTGGGATATCAGATAGGAACTCTATACAAGCTTCAGGGTAGCACTATTATTGATGGGTGCAATAGTTCTATGGTTCCTGAAAGTGGAGCAGAAAGCCTAGCGGTCTCTGGAGAAAAGACCATGCTATGGCATCAAAGACTTGGACATATTGGAGAGAAGGGCCTTTGGATACTGCATGGAAATGATATGGTAGAAGGTATGTCTAGTAGCTCTTTGGATTTCGATTTCTATGAACATTGTGCATATGGGAAGTAGAATCGGGTGGCTTTTCCTTCTGGTGCTAAGAGGGAAAACAAGATATTAGAGCTTGTACACAATGATGTGTTTGGACCTATTTCGGTTCCATCACTGGGGAATTCTGTGTACTATGTTTCATTCATAGATGACTTCTCAAGGAATACATGGATATATTTCTTGAGGAAGAAATCTGAAGTCTTTGACATATTTAAATAATTTAAGGCTCTAGTGGAAAACCAGACAGAGAAGAAGATAAAGATGTTGAGGAAAAATAATGGTGGGGAGTTCTACAAGAAGGAATTTGAAGAGTTCTGTGAGAAGTGTGGGATAGCATGGCAAAAGAATACTCCATACACACCTCATCAAAATGGAGTTGCAGAAAGAATGAACAAAAAACTGATGGAAAAGGAAAGAAGCATGCTCAGTGGTACTGGGTTAGGACAAGAATTCTGTGTGGAGGTAGTGGATACTGCTTGTTACTTGGTTAACAGATCACCTTCATCAGCGTTGGAGGATAAGAATCCGCATGAGGTATGGACTGGTAAGAAACCCTCTCTTTAACATCTGAGGGTATTTGGATGTGATGCATATGCACATGTTCCAAAGGAGAAAAGGAGAAAGTTGGATAATAAATCTGAAAGGTGCATCTTTATTGGATATAAGGATGTTTTAAAGGGTTACAAGATTTGAAACTTGGAAACAAGGAAGGTTGTGTACAACCAAGATGTGGTGTTTAGAGAGGTGAAAGATGTTGTTAAACATGAATTCCTACCAAAGGAACCTGAAAAGATAGATTTTGAGCTAAAGGAGGATGAAGCAGACTCTACAACAGAAGAAGAATCAGAAGAGGAAGAGCCACAAACTCCAACTTTGAGAAGATCAGTTCGGGAAAGAGGAGAACCAGAAAGGTATAGTCCATCTGCTTTCTGTTCAAATTTTTCTTTAACTATAACTGATGATGATCCCAGAACCATCAGGGAGGTAGTAGACTCAAAGGATGGAAAACTCTGGAAGGAGGCCATGGTTGATGAAATGGCATCCTTGCATAAAAATGTGAGGTATGGGTTCCTGGTGGAGTTTCCACTTCTGAAGGAAGCCCATCTAGAGCAAATGGGTGTTTAAGAAGAAGATGAATGTAGAAGGCAAGGTGGAGAAATACAAAGCTCGGTTAGTAGAAAAAGGTTATTCCTAGGTGCCAGGAATTTATTTTGGTGATATTTTTTCTCCTGTTGCCAAAGTTACTTCTATTAGATAACTTTTATCTATTGCTACTGCATTTGATTTTGAGGTAGAAAAAATGGATGTGAAGACATCGTTTCTTCACGAGGATCTGGAAGAGGAGATCTACATGAAACAAACTGAAGGCTTTATGGTGAAGGGGAAGAAAGAATTGGTATGCAGGTTAAAGTAGTCTCTGTATGGGTTAAAACAGTCACCAAGTATGTGGTATCAAAAATTTGATACCTATATACGGGGACTTGGCTTCACTAGAAGCAAGGAGGATCACTATGTTTATTTTAAATTAATTGGTGACTGTTTTATTTATTTGGTCTTGTATGTGGATGATATTTTTTTCATTGGAAATGACAAAGAAATTATCCAAGATTTGAAGACCCAATTTTTCTCCAAATTCGACATGAAGGATCTTGGTGCTGCAAACTATATTTTGGGCATGGAAATTAAGAGAGATCGGGCAAAGAGGAAGCTCTGGTTAAACTAGAGGAAGTATTTCGAGACCATATTACAGAGGTTCAATATGTAGGATAGTAAACCGGTGAATGTTTCGATTCCTGTAGGTGTAAATATGTCTGCTAAACAGTGTCCCAAGACACAAGAAGAAGAGGAGGATATGTCATGTGTTCCATATGCAAGTGCAATGGGTAGCCTGATGTATGCAATGGTCTGTACTAGACCAGAAATTGCACATGCAGTGGGAGTATTGAGCAGGTTTATGTCAAACCCAGGGAAGGAGCATTGGACAACAGTGAAGTGGGTTTTCAGATATTTGCATGGCACTAGTGATTATGGCTTGTGTTACCAGGGAAGATCAGGATTGGAAAGAGTGTTGGAAATTCATGGTTTTGTTGATGTAGACTAGGCTGGATATCTAGACCAAAGAAGATCTACAAGTGGGTATGTGTTTCACTTATTTGGAGGTGCAGCCAATTGGATGAGTAAAAGACAGTCTGTAGTGGCTTTTTCAACTACAGAGGCAGAATACATGGCAGCCACTCAAGCAAGCAAGGAAGTAGTTTGGTTACAGAGATTGTGTTCAACTATGGGGTTGGTGCAGCAAGATATAAGGATAGACTGTGATAGACAAAGTGCAATTTTCTTGGCTAAGAACCCTGCTTATCATTCAAATAAAAGCACATTGATTTTCAATATCACTTTGTGAGATATGTGGTTGAGCCTAAAAGGGTGTTGCTGGTAAAGGTGGACACCTTGAAGAATGTTGCAGATGCATTGACGAATTATGTAAGCACTCAGAAGTTCTCTTGGTGTAGAGAAACAATGGGTGTTGAAATTTGGGGCGAATGACTTAGTTGTCCTATGGCCCCCTGCGGAAAGAAAACAACAAGTGGGAGAATGTTGGGTATGTGTTATATTATTTCCACGACTAGTGACGCGTGGGGGGGTCACAGGGAGGGTGATAGCCTCCCTTGTATGTTGCGCCGAGCACAACAGGGGGGTCACAGGGGAAGCGGTAGGCCCCCTGTTGGGGTGCGGGGCAGTGCCCCAGGAAAATTTTTTGGGGCCTTATTTTCCTGTGAGACGACCCACCCATGGTTTTGTGCATGGGTTTGCACATGGTTTTGGGGCATGATGGTTTTCAGCCCCTGGAATTTTGTAGATTCAGTCAAGGGAACTACGGTTATGTTCTAATGCAGGGTTAGTGGATTGGGGTTTATGTATGCTTCGACATGTATATATATGTGTTGTAACACTAAAAGGAATATAATGAAAAATCAAACTAGTCGTGCCGATTTGGGATCCAGGGGAAAATCTCTGTGTTATCTGTTTTATGTTTTATGCTCTCGCTATTGTTTATTTTCTATTTTTAAGATTCGTTTGAAGATCATTTATGTACAGGGTTAAAACCTACAAAATCAAATCGAGAAATAAACAACGTTTCTATATAATTATAATATTAGATAATTGATCTTATAAACAACAATTCACATGTTTAAAATTAGTGCTACAACATGGAATTAATGGCACAAATATGCAATAAAATAATAAGAATATATTAACAAATAAAAGTATTTGAAATACAATCAAAACCTATATCTTGTTCTCTATCCTTACAAGATATTTATCCAATAGTCCTCCCAAGATACTCAATTATGCTAGTAGAGAATGGAGTTGCAATAATGCATGATCTACCTCTACAACAGAGATGTAATCTTAAAAGGAAAACCACTAAAATCAAATATAAGTATAGGAAAATTTCCCGTCATAGTAGTGCAAAGATTACCCTACTTGCAGCAAAAAGCAACCCCTATTTCATTCTCCCATCTCTTATTTATAATTTACAAGTTAATTACCAAAAATGGAGTCTGTTTTTAGGCAGTTTTGATCCCAAATTTTGGAGCTACAAAAATCCATTTTCTTTCTTTGTTTTATCCAATATAATTCCTCGAAGTCCCTTGGACCTCACCTCTTGAAACGAACTCTGCAAAAACAAGTCAAAACTAAAATTAAAACCAATTAAAATGAATGGAAAACTTCACACTTATAAAAATATGAAAAATAAATTAATGAATTCAAATCCAACTTGATAAATTAATAAAACCAAATTCCTTCATTCCCTTTCTTTCTCGTTTATAAAATATTAGAAATTTAACAATCTAAGTATAAGTTAGAAACAACAAATCTTCATGACCAAATAAATTCTTCCAAAACAAACTCAAGAAATTAATTTTAGTTTCAAACTCGTAGCTATGAATTTTGCTAAATTGTTTGAATAGTAAATGATTATATTTTCTTGCCTTAATACTTCCGTATTTTTCCCAATGAAAATATATTTCTAATGAGCCCTCCTAGGCTTCATTTGGTGGACTAAAACTCAAGATATTTCCTTTCAAAGTCTGGGTTCCAAAACTGGTTAAATTATGGAAAAATAATAATGTTGTGCAGTTTTAATTATTTTATTTTTTTTAATATAAAAATAAAATAAATAAATTTTTGTTTGTAAATTAAATTATATTATATCAGCAAAGCAAGATACAACCAGATTTCATAGAATTTAGAAATCTCCTCCAGCCTTTCTGGTGTCACACACCATAATTGTGCATGGGTTTTTCTCTTTTCCCCTTTCTCCTATGTACATCTACCCATCCTACAGAGTTATTAGTTATAACCAGAGATAAAGCCAAATTATTGTTTTCTTGGGAAATCTCCATCACTAGCGACTCCATAGAGAACAAAATCTCCTCGTCACTATGTGAGTGGTTAGACTTTTAGGAGTGTTTCTGCCAACTGATTGTATGCACAATTAATTTTTTTACTCCTACATTCTTCTTGGTCATGGGGTTCCCCTCAACCAAACGATGTGCTGAATCAAGAGGGAACCTTGTTTGATCTTGATACATTAGAGAACTTTTGAGGTCTAACATGGGCCTCCTAAGAAAAATTTACAACCAAAATAAAATTTATGAGAACAATAGGATTAAAGATGATGATGTCAACCATGGGGGATGATTCGCCATTTTTGGGGTAAAAAAGTAAAAAGATTAAAAACTAATATAAAAATAAAACCACTTTTTCAACTTGTATTTCCAACTTATCTCCCTAAGGTTTTGCTAAAATTTAGAGTATGATTACTCTTTGGATGAAAATTTTAATTCTTAATCCGAGTACCCATGTTGCATACTTTTGATGGACCATGGTACATGGAAAAATGAGAAATACATGAAAAACGTGATTGCAATCACGTTTTTTCATGTAATTCTCATTTTTCATGTAGCAGGGTCCATCGAAAGTATGAAACATCGGTACTACTTGGAAGAGGAATCAAATCATGCATCCAACGAGTGTTCTTACTCTAAATTTTAGTAGCCCCATAGGGAGATAAGTTGAAAATACGAGTTACAAAAGTAGTTTTTTCTTTTTTCCTTCTAAAATTTGATGATGTAATCTAATATTATTTTATTATTTCCACTATTATCTTATAATTTCCTTAGGATGCCCATTTTAGACCTCAAAACTCCCCTAAAATATGAGTTTTCTGAAGTTGTATTTTTTTCTAAAAAAATCCTTCTTTTGGTCTGTCACGTTCCTTCCTGTGGAAGATGGCTCCTACTCCCTCTAGTTGCAGCTAAGTTTTCACAATTCCGAGGAACCAGACAACCCTTTTGAGGTAGGGCATGCATTCTGGAGATGCTCTGGTTGTTGACAAAATCTGCATCTAAAAGTATTTTTTTTGTAGTCCAGATGTTGGATATACTCCTTTCCATCCCATTTAAGACTGATTCTATCTGGAATTCCCTCACTTAAGTCTAGTTCCATGCAAATGTGGATGAAAGTGTTGGAAATAATGAGAGGGGGGGGGGGGGGGTGTGAATCAATATTCCTTTCAATTAGAGCATTAGTTAATATTCAATTATTATCAGTTTTTGTACAATGATAACAACAATCAAGAGGAACACAAATTCACATATTTTTTAAGGTGGAAACCCACTCCTAGACAAAAACCACCTAATTCTTTTCTAATAATTCTTTAATATTCAACTCCAATTGAAAATGAAGCTCCAACTTCCTAGAATCTAGAAAAGCATTCTTCTCCAGCTCCCACTGGATGGACGCTCCAATGCTCGAGATTCTTCAGTATTCAACTGAACGGATGCCCCAACACCCAATGAGCTACAACTCACCCTAGCACCACCCTAGCACCCTATAGAAGAATAAAATAAAAATGGACTCCCGTACCAGGGAAAATGGTCCACTTTACGATGATATAGAATGATGTAGAAGAAGAATATATACTAGAACATAACCCAAACTTTGACACAACCACCTAATGATGATTCTAGACCTCCCAAAACTGCCTCTTCAACCCTTTGCAAATAGACACTAGTACAATTTTTAGAATAATGTATTTACAATGACTTAGTACAATGATACCTTTACAATGATTGTATGCAGTGTTTCCCACTTGAAGACTTCATAGGATGAACTTCTTGCTGTTGTTATGCACCTTGGTTGATTCTCTTTTCATGCTACCCTCTTCTGCACCTTTCTTTGCTTTTCTGCCCTAGAAAGTCTGGTCCTTTGCAACCCTTGACAACACATGATCTAGCTTTTTCTTGCCTTCTAGGAGCTTGATATTGAATCTGGTGTAACTCTGTTGTTTTAGATCCTCAATATCTGATTTTCAGTCTTGTAGTATTCCTCTGAGTCATATTTCCAATGCCACAGGTCTAACCCAATTTTGATTCTTCAAGAGAGAGTTATACCCAATCTCTCGCAATGCCCTAATTATGGATTGTTTCAGCAGAGCGCACTTGTACGGCGCGCCACGTGTCATTGTTTCTTCATTTCGATCTAAAATTGATAGAGAGAAAATTAAAAATTGTGCAATATTTCCACTTTTTAAGGAATTTCAATCTGATACTCAGAGAAAGAGTTATGATGATTTTACCAAGGTCACCTCTTTGAGATGAATTTTAGGATCCTGCAAAAACCCTGACTTCCACAGATCATATCTCCAAAAATATTGCACACCTTGATCTAAAATTTTTACAGAAGCTTCCTTAGGATTTCGGCTTTTCCTCATAAAAATTTCAACTTCTGAACCTTCGTAGAAACAAATTTAGAGTGAAAATTCCACGATGACCTGTTTCAGATGGTGAAATCTCTTGCCTAAGGAGGAAATGATGATCACACTTTATATAAATGCTTAAGTTGAGAGGGGCTTCAACAAGTGAACATGGGAGGGATTTTAGGAGCTTAAAAAATACTAATTATGAATTTTCAATGACCCATGCCCCAACCCCAGGGGGTTTTAGCCCAGTAACTGGGGGTCCAAACTTCAAACATGAATATCTCTCAAACCGTGAAGAATTACATGGCGTGCCATATATCAACGGAAACATCTCGACAAGTAGAAACCATCAAAAATAATTATTGACCTAGAATATATCAATTTGGTAGGTCAAAATTCCCATGCAATATTGGGTTAGCCCCTGGTGCTACTTGGGTTGACATCAATGACAACTGCTGATCAATAGAAAGAGATGAACCCATTCGCCAATATATCACTGTCAATTTTGAAGAAATGACCTATTGTGTTTCCAGTAACTTCTAGGAATTCTAGCCAAATCCATTAGAGGGGTAAGTTGGGAAGACAAACCAACACCAGAGAAGACAAGGACTTCATAGAGAGGGGATTGAACCCTGGAAACCATGGTTGAATTAAGAGACCTGAACGACCCTAGAAATAGGGTCCTTGGTCGAATACCCTTTGTATATCTTCAATTAACTTGAAAACAACCATGAAATAACCCTTGGAGAAGAATAGAAAAACCAAGTTCTGGGTCTAGTTCTGATGAGCCCAAGGCTTGATGGTGGAATAATGGGGGCTAGAAACTGTTGAATTGACAAATGATCACATCATGTTAACAATCTATAATCTTGATATTCATGAATACCTCATTCATCTGCAATGAAGGGGTGACCGATGAATGATCCACCATAAAATATTGACTAGAAAGAGCCTTCAAGGGTTCAAAGTTGGAACTAATATTGACGGCATATTTAAAATATAAGGGGTTAGATGTTGAGGATGCCCCCTTTCCTTTGGCACCTCCATTCAACCTAAAATTAGAAAAATAATGGAATCATTATTTATGCCATACTCTTTAAGGTCCTTTTACATGTTTAATTTCTTTCCCTCGTAAAGGAAACATGTCAATCCTAGAGGGACTCTAGTCTTGGCATGAATGTTGGTTGCAAGAGATGAAACAACGTCTTTCTCCCTGGTTATGAAGTAGAGATATATTCTAGCCAAGGTTATAAAAAAAATAGGAAAGGAATCAAGATTTTAAGACTTTGTATCATGATCAGATGGTAAACAACACAGGCTTCAACTAATAGAAAAGCTGAGATGAATTTATAGTTTAGGAATTATGACAGGCACTTTGCAAGTGAACCTGCTCCACCCTAGAAAGGTTTGGACAAACGTTTTTCCAAATACTTTGTGGGGATACTTCCCGTTTAAGTACTCTTGACTCATTGTTTACCCAAAAAAAAGATCCCAAATGAAACTAATCAAAAGGGGTAACTAATGGCTCCCCCCCCTACCTAGACCGTAAGGGGTTCACGATTACATCCCAAGGTATAGAGCCACGACTCAAGATAAGCCAGCTGAAAATGTCTTAGAAGCTTTAAAAAAAACTCCAATGGTGAGAAAGACAAGGAAGGATCATGGCAGGGTCAAACTCCATACAAGTTCTCCATCGGGCAACCCTCCCACCTTAGATAGACCTCGAGCTACAACAACCCACAACGACATATCTTTCAGTGGTTAAACCACCATGAAAAAAAACTTAGATGGCCAAACCATGACTTGCGATAATTGTACCCTCCCATTTCCTACAAAAAAAAATAACCCTAATTCTCATTCCATCATCCATCGCTCTTCCAAAAATCCTTAAAAATAAATAAAATAAAACAAAAAGAAAAAAAATAGAAAAAAAGCCGGGGTGGGGGTGGGGGGTGGGGGGGGGGGGTGGGGGGGTTCACTTAAATGTAATGTGTATCATACATATGATGGAGGGATATATGTAAGGTATTAAGGTGGAGGAGGATAGGGGACCACATGGTGGAGGGTGAGGTCCCCTTCACACTACCATTTAATCTTTTTTTAACCATTTCTCGTTGTCCTTAAACATATTTATGAAGCCTCCTTTAATGTGCTCTCTTCGACTCTTAGAAATTATTATCTTGGAGGAAACGAGAGGATCCCCTATCTAAAACTTTCAAGATCGTGTCTTCTGAGATGACATATGGTGTTCTCATCCATAGTAATTCTTACACTTTTTTCTTAATTATTATATGTTATATTTATAATATTTTATTTTTTTAATTGTTTGTTATGAAAATAGCTCACAAAATATAAGAAAAAATAGATCAATGCCTTAGAGATCAGCCTCTTCGAGGGGGAAACCTCATTTACATTACATAAATGAAAGATTCTTCGATGATACAAATGAAAAAACCTCCTTTCTATATATATGAGTCCAATGGGTGACAATATAATCCTAGCCAACATAACAATAACAATGTAAGGGCACAACAATAACAATAGTTGGCTTCTATGGGGCACATTAATAACAATATGGGGACTACATGGGCACATCAATAACAATAAGGGGGCTATACTAACAATAAAAACAAGGGGATACACTATATTATAGGGAACTAACATGCCCCAATCCCCAACAATGACCTAATTATGGTCTGGTTCAGTAGAGCAAACTTGTACAATGTGCCACATGTCTCTGTTTCCTCCTTGGGCTCTCAAATAGATATAATGGAAACTAGATTTCGTATTGTTTAGCCACTTTTTACAGAATTTCAATTTGATGCTCAGAGAGAGAGTTAAGACTATTTTCCCAAGGTCACCTCTTTGAGATAAAATTCAAGAGCCTACAAAAACCCTAATTTCCATAGATAATATCTCTGAAAATATTGTGAACCAAGCTCTGAAATTTTTCAATGAAGTTCCTCCAGATTTTCACTCAAATGGGTTTATTTTATCTTCTGAAACTTCATAGAAAAAAATTTATAGCGAAAATTCCATTATGACATGTTAGAAGCAGTGAAATCCTAGAATCCAAAGTTTTGATACCAAATGTTATGAAACCATATCACAAAATAGAATAAAAGATAGATCAACGCCTTAGAAATCAGCTTCTTCAAGGGGAAAACTCCTTTACATTACATAAATGAACAATTATTAGATGATACAAATGAAAATTAAACCTCCTTTCTATATATAACAATAAGGGAGCTATACTAACAATAAAAATAAGGGGATACACGAGTATTATAGGGACCTAACATTGTTATATATAGATATATATATACAACTTTTTTTTGTCAAGTTGTTTGACTTCTCCAGAGATTACTACAGGCTTGACCTTTGGCTTGATAAACCAAGACCTGGGGCATCTAAGCCGTAAAAATCACCAGGGATTTCACCCAGCCTAAGCCACATCATCCTTTAACATGTCTGGATTTTTTCCCATGAAGTTTTGAACCGATGACCTTCACATCATGGAGTGACTTAACAGTACACCGCATCATCGTCTATTTTACACCCCGTGGACATAAGTAATTACAAATAAACTTAAAATTACAATTAATTAAATCAAAATAATAATTAATTAAATCAACAAACTTATTGAAGTAATTATATTTACAAATTAATCGACTTTAATTAACTAAATTAAATTAAATTAAATTAAATTAATTAAGTAAACATTAATTAGATTAATTAATTAAAAATAAATTAATTGAATTGTATTAACACATTAAAAACATAATAAAATACATATTTACATATTTTATGCCTAGCTTGGTGATATTGACCAAACTTTGACCAAGAATAATTTTGAAAATGTGTGATGAATTCAAAATAAATTCGAACTGCTGGAAAGCTAGCAGCAACACAAAAACTAAGAAAACTGAAAATCACCCAAATTTAATTCCTAATCCAAGGAGTACCCATGTTGCATACTTTTGATGGACCATGCTACATGAATAATGAGAAATACATGAAAAAACGTGATTTCAATCACGTTTTTCATGTATTTCTCATTTTTCATGTAGCAGGGTCCATCAAAAGTATTCAACATGGGTACTACTTGGAAGAGGAATCAAATTGTGCATCCAAAAAGTGTTCCTACTCTAAATTTGAGTAGCCCCATAGGGAGATAAGTTGAAAATACAAGTTAAAAAAGTATTTTTTCCTTTTTCCCTCTAAAATTTGATGATGTAATCTAATCTTATTTTATTGTTTCCACTATTATCTTATAATTTCCTTAGGATGCCCATTTTAACCTCAAAATTCCCCTAATGATATGAGTTTTCTGAAGTTTTATTTTGTTTCTAAAAAGAATCCATGAACTTGGGATACAGTAAGAGAGACATCAACAGAGCTATTCAAAAAGCAGGATCCAAAAACAAAAATAATAATAAAACTTCAACTGACTCTTCTACAACATCAAAAGCATACCTCCCCTATATCCACGGGGTCACAGACAAGATGGCCAAAATTCTAGCTAAGAAAAACATTAGAACATCCTTCAAACCTCTAGTGACCATCAAACAAAGGATGAAATCTGTCAAATATGACCCCGATCACCTCCAAAAAAAAGGGGTTTACAAAATTAATTGTTCATGCGAAGAGTGCTATATTGGGTAAAAAGGCAGGACCTTCAAAATAAGGTTTAAATAACATGGGGCAGACATCAGGTTTGGAAGAACTAAAACCTCAGCATTGGCAGAACACTCCAATAAAACACATCACCACATATGCCTTGAAGATGCAGTGATCATTACCAATGAGAAACATCATTTTAAACACAAAGTACGTGAAGCCCTTGAAATCATTAAACACCCCCACAACCTTAATAGAGATGGAGGCCTTGATATTAGCAGAAATTGGACCCATAGTATTTCCCACAAATAAGCTTACCCTCCCTGGTGCTGTATGGCGTCACCTTACCCTTCTTCCCTCTTGGCAACGTCTCGTCCGTGTTTGCCTGGTGTATCCATCCCTTATACTCTAACCCTCACACCATACCTTTACCTTCTACCCACCCCTTTCCCCTTTATCATCTTCTATCAACCTCCTGTCACCCTCCCCTCCAGCCTACTAGCTTTATTTTCCTCTTTTAACATAAAACTCTCCTTGACCTACTTTTCCCCCCCTTTTCCTTTTCTTCCCTTATTATTTAGCTTCATAGTCAAGCCTCGCTTCATTTTAATGAACCCTTTAAAAATTTTGAAATTAAACCCCTCTTATAATACTAATTAAATAAACCCCCTCTATGCCTACTTACAATTATTACCCTCTTAATATATTCATTAAAATACACCCTATTAGTTACCTTCTTAATTTAAACAAACCTCCCCTTTTTTAGCATTAATAAAGTAATAAAAAAATTTAATATAATTTCTTTAATAAAATAATGGTAATCAGACCCTTAAAATCATTTATTACAATATATTATCCTATTACAATATATATTTTCAAAAAATGTACATTCTTATTTTATATTAATAAACTAAAGAAACCATAATTGAAAAAATTTTAAATATCACTACTTGAAAAAGGAATAATTATAAATTAAAAAAAATATAAATTATTAGTATTTAAAAATATTACCCCTATTATAATATATATTAGTATTATCCTAAAATTTAAATTTAACAGGGAAAAATTGTAAATCTATTTATCCCTTTTATAATATTTATTAGCATTATCCTTTATATTAGCAACATCCTCTACATTTAGCATGATTAAAAATTATAAAATGTAATAAATATATATATAATAAGAAATAATACTTTAATTAATTTTCAATTATTAAGAACTGGTTGGCCTTTGTATTTTTCTTTCACTCCACTATTTATTAACCCTGATCTTCTCTCTTCTTAGCAGGTTGTCCTGATAATGAGTCTTGATTTAGACTCGAAACGTAGACTAAAAATGACTACTTTGGATATTCCGAGTCTTACTTCTGAAAAACTACACCACAGAAATCTCCAATCTAGCATTGTTACCCTGTATGGAAGGGATACATGGACTGAGATTCGTAATCTCGAAAAAAATAGTATCAAAATTCAAAGAAGAGAAGCAAATCTCTCATTCCTCAAATATTGCCGTGACTATAATCTAATACCAGCCTTCACTCTCATCAAACATAAACTTCATAACCAGCATAACCACAGGGCGTTCGACCGTCTTAGTAAATCCCTTATTTGGCACGAAATTCATAAAACAAGGTTTTGGTTAGATCAACTATCTACAAAATCTTATAAAATGCATTTAAAACTAGCTCCTGTCATCCACAATGATCTCTGGTCCACCATCGATGCAATGGTGGCACTCAAGGCTGGCAGAGAAGGTTGCTGAGCACAAGATAAATAAAATAGGAAACTGAAGAAATTAATAAATAAATCAAAACAATGGCATTCTCACACAGATCTGCAATCTAATAATGTTGTGTGCACTCCCTCTGCTGTCCAGAATCTGGTCCCCTCCGCAAAAACCAAATATACAGTCTCTGTGGGCAACAACAGAAGTGGTAGTAACACCACCAGGACTTATCATAAGCACAATTCCTCCAAAATCTAGAATCTGACCCCAGACCTGGCAATCGGGAACTATAGAAACCGCGTTAACCAAGCTCACTTTTCTGTCCATCAGGTCCCCTCCACGGCAGCTGTATACAAAAACAACGAAGTTAATGAAGGTGATATCCCCTCTCAAACGAATCTGGACCTGGGAAACAAGGGAGTGAGAGACGAGGTCAATTTTCATGCTGCCTCCGCTGACAGAAATCGGATCCACTCCATAGCAGCATTAGGTAACGAGCATAGAAATGAAGTCTCATTGAATTCAGACAGTCATATTAATACTGCATGTGTAAATAGAGATATGCCAAATGATGAATCTTATCCACCAACGTTTGGATACAATACATCAACAGACAACAACATAGATATCTCCGCACACAGCAAGGAAGTTTTGAAATCAGGTTTGGGCAGTAAAATTAACACCACATGTGAAGAGAGGGATGTGCCAAATGGGTCTTATCCACCAACGTTTGGACTTGATACATCAAAGGACAATGTCATAAACATCTCTTCGCACAGCGAGGGAGTGTCAATAATCGAGGGAGGGCTAGGATGACTAAATGAGGTTTGCGTCGACGTGGAGCAAGGGCTAGGCTCGAACAACAACACTTATCTAATGGTAAACAATACCGTGAGCAAAACAAGGGATGGGCCAAACAATGAGTCAGATACTCTACCAACGTTAATAGGATACGAATCTATGGAGCAGGATTGCGGTATAATAAATACATCAACAAACAATGTTTATAAAATAACGCAGTATGAAAACCATAAGAGCATAGCACGCATAGGTAGGACCAACAAAAAAGTGGTGAATATCTCTTCGCATGAGTTAAATAATATAGAAATGGAGGTTTTGAGCAAAGGTCTCAATTTCCCAGTAGCTCCTAGCCAGATTCCTAAAGAAGAAATTATCTGTGATATTGAGGACAACATCAAACCTCTTAATGACAAAGACAAAGATCTTGTGAGACAAGAATGTGCCATCATTTTGAATAAAGCCAAACTACCTAAGATGAATTTAAGTAAAGAACAATTAAGTGCCCTAAAAAACTTAATAGGTAATGAGAACATTGTCATCTTAAAAGAAAACAAAGGAGGAGCTACTGTAGTAACAGAAAAAGAGGAATATGTTAATAAAATGAAGGAACACCTTCATAATAGTGGCAGCTATAAGAAACTCAAATAAAACCCCATATCCAAGGTCATAAAGAAGGTCAAAAAAGCCATTAAGGAGTCAAATCTGGATGATAAAATAAAAAACTGCCTATACCCGGATAGTGAGATCATGCCCCACATTTATGGTGCCCCCAAGATCCATAGGACTAGTGCGCCGCTGAGACCCATTTTCAATACCATTGGAGCCCCTACTTATGAATTAGCTAAATTTGTGGCCAACACCCTCGCCCCTCTAGTCGGAAAAACTAGTTCTTTCATTAATGACTCCAACCATTATGTTGATTTCATTAAAAAACCCAAACTGGATCCCGAAGATAGAATTGTGAGCTTTGATGTTGCTCAACTCTTTACTAAAATTCCTCTGGATGAAGTGGTTCAAGTAGTTAAGGAAGTCACAGACCCCCGGACTGTGAGGCTTGTTGAAATTTGTCTCTGCTCCACCTTCTTCACCTTCCAAGGTGAAATATTTGAACAAACATCAGGAGTGGCTATGGGTTCTCCGTTGTCACACATAGTGGCAAACCTATTTATGGAAAATTTTGAAAAGAAATCTCTTGACTTTTACACATTGAAACCTAAATTTTGGATCAGGTTTGTGGATGACACTAATGTCAATTGGCCACATGGGGATGGAGAATTAGAGAACTTCCTGAACCACCTCAATAGCATTTCCAAAGATATAAAATTCACAATGGAAGGTGAAGTAAACAATCAGATCCCTTTCCTCGACATTCTACTCTCAAGAAATGAGGACGGAACCCTTGGACACAAGGTGTTTAGGAAGAAATCCCACACAGACAATTACTTACATGCTGATTCACAGCACTACCCTGCCCAGAAGATGGGGGTTCTATTGACACTTTTTACAAGAGATTTTAGAATATCAGATGATACATATATTGAGGAAGAAATATAACATCTAATAATATCGTTCATGAACCTAGGATACAGTAAGAGAGACATCAACAGCGCTATTCAAAAATCAGGATCCAAAAACAAAAATAATAATAAAACTTCAATTGACTATTCTGCAACATCAAAAGCATACCTCCCCTAAATCCAGGGGGTCATAGACAAGATGGCCACAATTATAGCTAAGAAAAAAATTAGAACATCCTTCAAACCTCTAGTAACCATCAAACAAAGGATGAAATCTATCAAAGATGACCCTGACCACCTCCAACAAAAATGGGTTTACAAAATTAATTGTTCATGCAGAGAGTGCTATATTGGGGAAACAGGTAGGACCTTCAAAATAAGGTTTAAAGAACATGGGGCAGACATCAGGTTGGGAAGAACTAAAATCTCAGCATTGGTAGAACACTCCAATAAAACACGTCACCACATATGCCTTGAAGATGCAGTGATCATTACCAATGAGAAACATCATTTTAAACGCAAAGTACGTGAAGCCCTTGAAATCATTAAACACCCCCATAATCTTAATAGAGATGGAGGCCTTGAGATTAGTAGAAATTGGACCCATAGTCTTTCCCAAAAATAAGTTTACCCTCCCTCATGTTGTATGGCATCACCTTACCCTTCTGCCCTCTTAGCAGTGTCCCGTCCATGTTTGCCTGGTGTATCCATCCCTTATACTCTAACCCTCACACCATACCTTTACCTTCTACCCACCCCTTTCCCCTTTATCATCTCCTATCAACCTCCTGTCACCCTCCCCTCCAGCCTACTAGCTTTCTTTTCCTATTTTAATATAAAACTCTCCTTGACCTACTTTTCCCCCCCTTTTCCTTTTCTTCCCTTATTATTTAGCTTCGTAGTCAAGCCTCGCTTCATTTTAATGAACCCTTTAAAACTTTTGAAATTAAACTCCTCTTATAATACTAATTAAATAAACCCCCTCTATGCCTACTTACAATTAATACCCTCTTAATATATTCATTAAAATACAACCTATTAGTTACCTTCTTAATTTAAACAAACCTCCCCTTTTTTAGCATTAATAAAGTAATAAAAAAATTTAATATAATTTCTTTAATAAAATAATGGTAATTTGACCCTTAAAATCATTTATTACAATCTATTATCTTATTACAATATATATTATCAAAAAACACACATTCTACTTTTATATTAATAAACTAAAGAAACCATAATTGAAATTTTTTTAGATATCACTACTTGAAAAAGGAATAATTATAAATTAAAAAAATATAAATTATTATTATTTAAAAATATTACCCCTATTATAATATATATTAGTATTATCCTAAAATTTAAATTTAACAGGGAAAAATTGTAAATCTATTTATCCCTTTTATAATATTTTTTAGCATTATCCTTTATATTAGCAACATCCTCTAAATTTAGCCTGATTAAAAATTATAAATATTTTAATAAATCAAAATTATAAAATTTTTTAAAATGTAATAAATATAAATATAATAAGAAATAATACTTTAATTAATTTTCAATTATTAAGAACTGGTCATCCTTTTCATTTTTCTTTCACTCCACTATTTATAAACCCTGATATTCTCTCTTATTAGCAGGTTGTCCTGATGATGAGTCTTGATGTAGACTCGAAACATAGACTAAAAATGACTACTGTGGATATTCCGAGTCTTACTTCTGAAAAACTACACCACAGAAATCTCCAATCTAGCATTGTTACCCTATACAGAAGGGATACATGGACTGAGATTCGTAATCTCGAAAAAACTAGGATCAAAATTCAAAGAAGAGAAGCAGATCTCTCATTCCTCAACCACTGCCGTGACTCTAATCTGATACCAGCCTTCACTCTCATCAAACATAAACTTCATAACCAGCATAACCACAGGGCGTTCGACCGTCTTAGTAAATCCATTATCCAACACGAAATTCATAGAACAAGGTTTTGGTTAGATCAACTATCTATGAAAGCATATAAAATGCATTTAAAACTAGCTCCTGTCATCCGCAGTGATCTCTGGTCCATCATTGATGCAACGGAAGCACTCATGGCGGACAGAGAAGGTTGCCGAGCATGGGATAAACAAAACAGGAAACTGAAGAAATTAATAAATAAATAAAAAAAATGGCATTCTCATATAGATCTGCAATCTAATAATGTTGTGTACACGCCCTCCGCTGTCCAGAATCCGGTCCCCTTCACAGCAACCAAAGATACAGTCTCTGTGGGCAACAACAAAAGTGGTAGTAACACCACCGAGACTTATCATAAGCACAATTCCTCCATAATCCAAAATCTAACCGCAGACCTGGCAACCGTGAACTATAGAAACCATGCTCCCTCCACTGTCCAACAGGTCCCCTCCATAGCAGATGTATACAGAAATAGCGAAGTTAATGAAGGTGGCATCCCCTCTCACAACCGGTCTGGATCTGGGTAACGAAAGGGAGTGAGAGATAGAGTCAATTAGATTGCTTCCTCAACGACGGAAATCGAGGATCCACTCACAGCGCGGCGTTAGGCTAACGAGCACGGCCAATGGGAGTCTCATTGAATTCAGACAGTCATATTAATAATGCATGCGTAAACAGAGATATTCCAAACGATGAATCTTATCCACCAACATTTGGATACAATATGTAGAAATTTGAATAATTGTTATGTTATTCACCGAGATTCTCCTGATCACACACTATTTTAGCTTCTTGCATAATACAAAATCTCTTTTACCATTGATCATCACATGCGGAAATAAAATCAATTGCATGCACACATTAAAACCATAAACAATCACACATATGAACACAATATTTAATGGGAAAGCTTAAAGCTGAAAACCCCAACTATATGTATATTATATGTCATAGAGATCATGTAACAATCATTCTACAAATCTCCTCACAAGCTCTCAGCACAACCTCCAATTGCTACACACTAATCAAGCTAGATCTAGAAAAACACATGCTCCAATCTCTACCACCTGATAGCCAACCTCTATTTTGTAATCAATGCTGTAGGATGGATCATTAAATAACTTGAACCACCTGGCTTGTACTGGGCAATCCTCATGGGCTCCTCCAATCACTGGTTGTTGCAAATATGCAACAGTATAGTCACAACTGATAGTTAACTTGCTCTTTCACCTATCTATGCATTGGTCTCCACTGAAACTGTCCATGCACTGAAGTTAACTGATGTATTCTTTAGTTGATTAATGAGTTTGTAATTAGTGAATTAATTAATAATTAATTCACACCACTCTCACTAATTGTATCAATAAGTTAAACTAGATACAAATAGCTCAAGTATGTTTAGATTAGTTAAAATGAACACAACTCCATTAACTTCCTCAATCAATTCCACCAAACTCTGTCACGTGAGTTCTAACTGAAGTATCCATGCAATAGCTCCACTTAACCCTTAGGAATAGAGTAATTCCTTCTGTCAGCTCCTGTGTCACATCTGTGCACTTAACTGAAGTGCTCCAAGAGAATAAGATAATGTTTAGAGTCCAAATATTATTAAGAGCTAATAATATTAGACATATCTATTTTTAGACTGGCAATCTAAAAATAGATTCCACCCAGTATGTCTAAAAATAGAAGTCCATCTATTTTTCCCGACTTGACCAACCATCCACAAATAGCATCCTGCAACTCATAGAACATGATCCATATGTCTAAAAATAGACATAGTCTAAAAATAGACTTTGCGCCAAAAATAGCCTGTAGGCCCACATAGTGAAGGCGACTTCTTTCCACTAAGCTCTTCATCTTGTTGCAATCTCAACATAATACATCAATAGACAGCGGCATAGATATCTCCGCATACAGCAAGGAAGTTTTGAAATCAGGTTTGGGCAGTAAAATTAACACTGCGTGTGAAGACAGGGATGTGCCAAACGATGGGTCTTATCCACCAGCATTTGGACATGATACATCAAAAGACAGCATCATAAACATCTCTTCGCACAACAAGGGAGTGTCAATAATCGAGGGAGGGCGAGGATGGCTAAATGAGGTTTGCGTCGACGTGGAGAAGGGGCTAGGTTCAGATAACAACACTTATCTAATTGTAAACAATACCGTGAGAAAAATAAGGTATGGGCCAAACAATGAGTCAGATACTCTACCAGCGTTAATAGGATACAAATCTATGGAGCAGGATTGCAGTATAATAAATACATCAACAAACAATGTTTATAAAATAACGCAGTACGAAAACCCTAAGATCATAGAACACATAGGTAGGACCAACAAAAAAGCAGTGAATATCTCTTCGCGTGAGTTAAATAATATACAAATGGAGTTTTTGAGCAAAGGTCTCAATTTCGTAGTAGTTCCTAGCTGGATTCCTAAAAAGGAAATTATCTGTGATATTAAGGATAGCAACAAACCACTTAATGATGAAGACAAATATTTCGTGAGACAATAATGTGTCGTCATTTTGAATAAAGCCAAACTACCTAAGAGGAATTTAAGTAAAGAACAATTAAGTGCTCTAAAAAACTTAAGAGGTAATGAGAACATTGTCATCTTAAAAGCAGACAAAGGAGGAGCTACTGTAGTAATGGACAAAGTGGAATATGTTAATAAAATGAAGGAACACCTTCATAATAGTGGAAGCTATAAGAAACTCAAATAAAAACCCATCTCCAAGGTCATAAAGACGTTGGGTGTGGAGCCTAATTATCTTGTTTACTTTGTATCACAGCATTGGACCCCTATACCTTAAAAGGGGCGGCAACGCCGTCCGTAATTAATCGCTTCCGTGGGGGGTCCAGGGGGGGTAGCAATGCTTTTTGAAGCCCCCCCCCTGGCGGGAGGTTTCGGGGGCAGTGCCCCCGAAGCTAAAAACAAATGTAAAATTGCCTTGTAAAAGTATAGTAATTTCTAGTCAATCTGGGCCGTTCATAGGCGGATGATCTGACAGTAGAAGTTATGTTTAGTTTAGGGTTTTTTTCCCTAGAAGGCAACCCCTTGTATATATGAGGGTATTTTATTGCAACTGTGTATTATGTGTGTATTCTCAGAGCGAGAAATAGATAGGGAGACTGTGAGAGAGAACAGAGGATATTACAGCGGATCTGCTGTAGGTTTTGTCTCTTCAAATTTTTGTTGGATAATAGAAAGGAAGGACTGGCTGTTCGGGGTGGGCGTAGCCCAAACTGGGTGAACTACATATATCTGTGTCTCTCTGGTTTTATGTGTTTTGTGTGCTTGTATTTTCGCATATTTTATGTATTGCATTGCTCCATAATATATAATTTTCTAACAAAAGAAGGTCAAAAAAGCCATTAAGGAGTCAAATCTGGATGAAAAAATAAAAAAGCACCTATACCCGGATGGTGAGATCATGCCCCGCATTTATGGTGCCCCCAAGATCCATAAGACTGGTGCACCGCTGAGACCCATTGTCAATACCATCAGAGCTCCTACTTATGAATTAGATAAATTTGTGGCCAACACCCTCGCCCCTCTGGTCGACAAAACTAGTTCTTTCATTAAAGACTCCAACCATTACGTTGATTTCATTAAAAAATCCAAACTGGATCCTGAAGATAGAATAATGAGCTTTGATGTTTTTCAACTCTTTACTAAAATCCCTCTGGATGAAGCAGTTCAAGTAGTTAAGGAGGTCACAGAGCCCCAGACTGTGAGGTTTGCTGAAATTTGTCTCTGCTCCACCTTCTTCACCTTCCAAGGTGAAATATTTGAACAAACATCAGGAGTGGCTATGGGTTCTCCATTGTCACCCATAGTGGCAAAATTCTTTATGGAAAAATTTGAAAAGAAAGCTCTTGACTCTTACCCATTGAAACCTAAATTCTAGATTAGGTTTGTGCATGACACTAATGTCAATTGGCCACATGGAGATGAAGAATTAGAGAACTTCCTGAACCACCTCAATATCATTTCCAAAGATATACAATTCACAATGGAAGGTGAAGTAAACAAGTAGATCCCTTTGCTCAACATTCTACTCTCAAGAAATGAGGACGAAACCCTTGGACACAAGGTGTTCAGGAAGAAATCCCACACAGACAATTACCTACATGCTGATTCACACCACTACCCTGCCCAGAATATGGGGGTTCTGTTGACACTTTTTACAAGAGCTTTTAGAATATCAGACAATACTCATATTGAGGAAGAAATATAACATCTAAGAAGATCGTTCATGAACCTGGGATATAGTAAGAAAGACATCAACAGAGCTATTCAAATAGCAGGATCCAAAAACAAAAATAATAATAATAATTCAACTGACTATTCTGCAACATCAAAAACATACCTCCCCTATATCCAGGGGGTCACAGAAAAGATGGCCAAAATTCTAGCTAGGAAAACATTAGAACATCCTTCAAACCTCTAGTGACCATCAAACAAAGGATGAAATCTATCAAAGATGACCCCGACCACCTCCAACAAAAAGGGGTTTACAAAATTAATTGTTCATGTAGAGAGTGCTATATTGGGGAAACAGGTAAGACCTTCAAAATAAGGTTTAAGAACATGGGGCGGACATCAGGTTGGGAAGAACTAAAATCCCATCATTGGTAGAACACTCCAATAAAACACGTCACCACATATTCCTTGAATATGCAGTGATCATTACCAATGAGAAACATCATTTTAAACGCAAAGTACGTGAAGCCCTTGAAATCATTAAACACCCCCCCAACCTTAATAGATATGGAGGCCTTAAGATTAGCATAAATTAGACCCATAGTCTTTCCCACAAATAATCTTACCCTCCCTGGTGTTGTATGGCGTCACCTTACCCTTCTGCCCTCTTGGCAGTGTCCCGTCCATGTTTGCCTGGTGTATCCATCCCTTATACTCTAACCCTCACACCATACCTTTACCTTCTACCCACCCCTTTCCCCTTTATCATCTCCTATCAACCTCCTGTCACCCTCCCCTCCAGCTTGCTAGCTTTCTTTTCCTCTTTTAACATAAAACTCTCCTTGACCTACTTTCCCCCCCCTTTTCCTTTTCTTCCCTTATTATTTAGCTCCGTAGTCAAGCCTCACTTCATTTTAATGAACCCTTTAAAACTTTTGAAATTAAACCCCTCTTATAATACTAATTAAATAAACCCCCTCTATGCCTACTTACAATTATTACCCTCTTAATATATTCATTAAAATACACTCTATTATTTACCTTCTTAATTTAAACAAACCTCCCCTTTTTTAGCATTAATAAAGCAATAAATTTTTTTAATATAATTTTTTTAATAAAATAATGGTAATTTGACCCTTAAAATCATTTATTACAATCTATTATCCTATTACAATATAAATTATCAAAAAACATACATTCTAATTTTATATTAATAAACTAAAGAAACCATAATTGAAAAAATTTTAAATATCACTACTTGGAAAAGGAATAATTATAAATTAAAAAAATATAAACTATTATTATTTAAAAATATTACCCGTATTATATTATATATTAGTATTATCCTAAAATTTAAATTTAACAGGGAAAAATTTTAAATCTTTTTATCCCTTTTATAATATTTATTAGCATTATCCTTTATATTAGTAGCATCCTCTAAATTTAGCATGATTAAAAATTATAAATATTTTAATAAATAAAAATTATAAAAAAATTCCAAATGTAATAAATATAAATATAATAAGAAATAATACTTTAATTAATTTTCAATTATTAAGAACTGGTCGGCCTTTGCATTTTTATTTCACTCCACTATTTATTAACCTTGATATTCTCTCTTCTTAGCAAGTTGTCGTGATGATGAGTCTTGATTTAGACTCGAAACGTAGACTAAAAATGACTACTGTAGATATTCTGAGTCTTACTTTTGAAAAACTACACCACAAAAATCTCCAATCTAGCAAGAATCCTTCTTCTGGATTTTCATGTTCTTTCATGAAGACCTCATTCATCTGCAACGAAGGGGTGACCGATGAATGATCCAACATAAAATATTGACTAGAAAGAGCCTTCAAGGGTTCAGTGTTGGAACTAAGCTTGAGGGCATATTTAAAATACAAGGGTTTAGATGTCAAGGATGCCTCCTTTCCTTTGGCTCCTCCATTCAACCTAAAATTAGAAAAATAATGGAATAATTATTTATGCTATACTCTTTAAGATACTTTGACATGTTTAATTACTTCCCCTCGTAAAGGAAACACATCAATCCAAGAGGGACTCTAGTCTTGGCATGAATGTTGGTTGAAAGAGAGGAAAATACATCTTTCTCCCTGGTTATGAAGTAGAGATATATTCTAGCCAAGGTTATAAAAAAAAATAGGAAAAGAATCAATATTTTAAGACTTTGTATCATGATCAGAGGGTAAACAATATAGCCTTCAACTAATAGGATAACTGAGATGCATTTCTGGTTTAGGAATTATGACAGACACTTTGCAAGTGAACCTACTCCACCCTAGAAAGGTTTGGACAAACTTTTTTTCAAATACTTTGTGGGAATACTTCCCATTTAAGTACCCTTGACTCATTATTTCACCCAAAAAAAATCTCCCAAATGCAACCAATAAAAATGGGTAACTAATGGCTCTCCCCCTACCCAGATTGTAAGGGGTTCACGATTACATCCCAAGGTATAGAGTCACGACTCAAGACAATCCATAGAATCGACAACCAACAATTGAGGCTAGTTGAAAACGTATTAGAAGCTTTAAACAAAATGCCAATGGTGAGAAAGACAAGTAGGGATCGTGACAAGGTCAAACTCCATACAAGTTCATCTGCAGGCAACCCTACCACCTTAGATAAACCTCGAGTTACAGCAACCCACAATGACATACCTTGCAATGGTTAAATCGCCACAAGAAAAAATATTGGATGGAAAAACCACGACTTGCGATCATTTTACCCTCCCATTTCCTGCAAAACACAAGAACCCTAATTCTCATTCCATCATCCATCTCTCCTCCCAAAATTATTCAAAAAAAATAAAAAAATGGGGGGGGTGGGGGGGGTGGGTCACTTAAATGTAATGTGTATCATACATATGATGGAGGGATATATGTGATGTATTAAGGTGGAGGAGGATAAGGGGCCACGTGGTGGAGGGTGAGGTCCCCTTCCCACTACCATTTAATCTTTTTTTAACCATTCCACGGTGTCCTTAAACATATGCATGAAGCCTCCTTAATGTGCTCTCTTTGACTCTAAAAAATTATGATCTTGGAAGAAACGAGAGGATCACCTATCTGAAACTTTTGAGATCGTTTCTTCTGAGATGACATATGTTGTTCTCATCATAGCGATTCTTACACTTTTTTCTTAATTATTGTATTTTATATTTATAATGTTTTTTTTTTAACTGTTTTTTATGAAACCAGCTCACAAAATAGAAGGAAAAATATATCAACTCCTTAGAAATCAACATCTTCGAGGGGGAAACTTTATTTAAATTACATAAATGAACAATTCTTCGATGATACAAATGACAAGACCTGCTTGCTATATATAGGAGTCCAATGGCTAACAATATAATCCTAGCCAACATAACAATAAAAATGTAAGGGCACAACAATAACAATAGTGGGCTTCTATGGGGCACAATAATAACAGTACGGGGACTACATGGGCACACCAATAACAATAAGGAGGCTATACTAACAATAAAAATAAGGGAATACACTAGTATTATAGGGGCGTAACATGCCCCTCTCCTTCAAACAAGTGTTGTCTTCAATGCTTGACTTATTTTGGATGCTTCTGTATAAAATTATCATCCTCCAAAGTGGAATCTTCAGCGGGTAAGTTCTTCCACTTGTTGAGATACTATGAAATTGATCGATTTCATAGTTGTCAAGTTCTTGTTTCCATGACTACTTCAGGTTCCAATATTATTTTTCCTTCCTCATCAAGTTCTGGAAATATTGTTTGAACTAGAATTTTGTCACCTATAACCTTCATTAAGCATGAAACATGGAAAATTGGGTGCACTCAAGAAGATACAAGCATCTCCAATTTGTATTCCATAGTACCAATCTTTTTCAGCACCTTGCAAGGACTACAGTACTTTAGCGATAATTTATTATACTTCTTATCTTGCATAAGGGACATTGGTTTCTATGGTTGTAGCCATAAAAATACCCAGTCACCTACATCTTATTTCACTGTGATGTTCATATGACTGTGGCTTCATTCGATTCTGCACCAAGGTTAGGCTATCGTTTAAGAGATGGATAACTTGTTGTTGATGCTCAATGTGATATTCCACTTCTTGATCATCCATATTAGCTTTCATTTCATCCATCAAACCATTCAAATTAGCCTCCATGTCTTATTTTAAACCATCTATGTCTTCTTTGGTTACTCTTTGTGAGATCGAGTTTTTTTGCACTTGTTACTGTAATTTTGATATATCATACTGCAATTCCTCTTCTTCATGTGTCATAGTAGAATTTTTTGAGGTCTTAATGGGTCTAGAATTATTTTTGGGAGGAATTATAGGACCCAATACTGATAACAATGCTTCAATATGCCCTTGGAATCACTTCAACTGATTTTTCAAACAAAAGTTATGAATTTTTTAAAAAACAAATACCCACCTTTTTCTTTCTTTTAGGAGCTCGATATTGAAACGGTTGTAACTATGTAATTTAGAATCTCCAAGATCTGAACTGTGGTCTTGTGTTACCCCTCTGAATCTTCTTTCCAATACCACATATCAGACCTAATTTGGATTCTTCAAGGAAAAGTTATGCCCAATCTCCCACAATGACCTAATTATGGATTGGTTCAGTAGAGCGAACTTGTACGGCATGCTATGTGTCTATGTTTCCTCCTTAGGCTCTCAAATCGATACAATGGAAACTAGATTTTGTATTATTTAGCCACTTTTTACAAAATTTCAATTCAATGTGGAGAGAGAGAGTTATGACTATTTTCCCAATGTCACCTCTTTGAGATGAAATTCGGGAGCCTGCAAAAACCCTAACTTCCATAGATAATATCTCCGAAAATATTGTGAACCAAGCTCTGAAATTTTTGCACGAAGTTCCTCTAGATTTTCGCTCAAATGGATTTTTTTTTTAGCTTCTGAACCTTCGTAGAAAAAATTTTATAGTGAAAATTCCACGATGACCTGTTTGAAGCAGTGAAACCCTAGAATCCAAAGCTCCGATACTAAATGTTATGAAACCAGCTCACAAAATAGAAGAAAAGATAGATCAACGCCTTAGAAATCAGCCTCTTCAAGGGGGAAAACTCCTTTACATTACATAAATGAACAATTCTTCGATGATACAAATGACAAAACCTCCTTTCTATATATAGGAGTCCAATGGGTCACAATATAATTCTAGTCGACATAACAATAATAATGTAAGGGCGCAACAATAACAATAGTGGGTTTCTATGGGGCACAATAATAACAATATGGGGACTACATGGGCACAACAATAACAATAAGGGAGCTATACTAATAATAAAAATAATGGGATACACTAGTATTATAGGGACCTAACATTGTTTTATTTTAATGTTATTTATATATCTACAATATTTATAACTATATTTATAATATAATTAATTACAACTTTTTTTTGTCAAGTTGTTTGACTTCTCTGGAGATCACTACAAGCTTGACCTTTGGCTTGAGAAACCATGACCTGGGGTATCTAAGCCGTCAAAATCACCAGGGATTGCACCCAGCCTAGGCCACATCAACCCTTAACGTGTTTGGATTTTTCCCCACAAAGTTTTGAACTGATGACCTTCACACTAGGGAGCAACTTAACAGTAAACCCCATCACCGTTTATTTTACGCCCTGTGGACATAATTAATTACAAATAAATTAAAAATTACAATTAATTAAATCAAAATAATAATTAATTAAATTAACAAACTTATTTAAGTAATTATATTTACAAATTAATCGACTTTAATTAACTAAATTAAATTAAATTAAATTAAGTAAACATTAATTAGCTTAATTAATTAAATTGTATTAACACATTAATAAAATAATAAAATACATAGTTACATATTTTATGCCTAACCTGGTGATATTGACCAAACTTTGACCAAGAATAATTTTGAAAATGTGCGATGAATTCAAAATCAATTTGAACCGCTGGAAAGCTAGCAGCAAAACAAAAACTAAGAAAACTGAAAATCACCCAAAATTAGCAAAATTAAAGCATTATAGGAGCGATTTTAACCAAAATTTATATGTGGGGCTCCATAATTTAAAATAAATTAACGGTGGTGGTTGATTACTCAACACTAAGGCACGTTAAGTGTAGGATCTGCATTGAGAACAAAGTGTCCTCTTAATTTTATTTATGTTATTAGATATTCACTAAATATTCATTTCAAGAATTAATCCTAACATCATGTCTTAAAATTCCTAGAACCTCAAGCCATGACATGTAGAACTATATTTACCACAATAATCATACACATTATAGTTAAGATTTAGTTTAAGCTTATGAAGTGACATAATCAAGGAATGTAATTGATTAATCAAACAATAACCACCCTTTTATCAATATTATTTCAATTCATTTCAAGGATGTATCTTATACTATCAAATTCATCATCCTCACTGCTATCAAACTTACTCCATTTGGAAAATAATTCCTTTAAGCGTCATGGCATGTTGTCTAAAGTTAACTCAATCAAATTATGTAATTCACTCCATAATGCATTAACAACCTTTCACATGCATATTGATTATTCTCTTCCATTATATTTCCATTATCACCAAAACATCATTCTCAACGCATACATTCATATTTCATTAAAATTATTAACATATAATTCAAGAAATTATTTGTAGGAAATATATCCAACAAAAAATTTAAGGGTGAGTGATTTTCCATCCAATTATAGGTATAATTATACATTATATTTCTACAAATTTCCATCCCCTAGTTAGGCGATGATATTAGAAGGGATGAATTTTTTACACTCTTAACAATATGTAGGTTGAGTTGCGAGCTCTCACAAGTGCATCTTTAATAAGGAAAATCTCATCAAGTGTGGGACTCTTGTGACTTCTAAGTGCTCCTATACTATAATTCACGTGTAAGTGATCTCTCCTCACTACTACAGAATGCCTTGGGTAACACCTCTTCTTTTTGCCTATCATGTGCGCCCATCAAGGCACTAATCATAGCTCACTCTTAGTGGGTTCCTAAGAATTTTTGCATGTGGATTAAGATAATGGACTAAGGGTTATTGATTCGGTTTCCTCCTTTGTTGATTTTCTCCCCCTTTGAATCTCCCTTCACTTTCCCTCAACATGAAAACATTGTTGTGACTCACCATTGTTGTGTGCCCCCCTCCATGTCATGATATTCCTTCATCTAAATATGTTTGGGTCTTCCATGTTTCCCCATGATTGTACTCATCGATACCTTGCAATTTCCATTTAGAGAACTCTCTCAACAACCATCCCATTCTCTCATAATTTTTGGAGGTGACACTTCTCCCACCTCCTTACACTCATTCGAGAATTGGACTTTGGACAATTAAAGAGGGAAAAATGGGTGGAAATTTACGAATTCAAATAACATCCAAAAATTGTTTTGGTGTGGGTGGATTGGGATTATTTATAGGATGAATCCTTGTATCCCCCATCACTATTCCTCACTTGTGGTATCATGGCCTTTATAGATGCTTTTTCTTAATTAATTATTTATAATCTTCATTAATTTAAAGTTAATGTATATGAAATTTTTGATATGTCTAGGTCACCACAACATGGTAATAAAATATCCATGCCAGAAAAATAAATGATTAGTTTATTAATTTACAAATTTAGTTATGGGATAAAATTCTAGATGTTATAATCCCCTTTCCTTTAAAATAAAACCTCCCTTGGTGTTCTCTTCTCATCAACAACACTTGCATATTCTTAATTATTTAGCTACACTAGTATGTCACTATCTGGGTCCACTTCCAGACTTCTCGAATACCAACATATGCCTAAAACAATTATCAAGTAAACACACATATTATACCCATTTATATGCATAAATTTTCCATTAATGCTCATAAGACAATATAGAGTTTTCATTATATCACAATACTTATTTTTACAATTATGGATCAACATCCATATAGTTCGTATGGTTATAACTCATCTCATTTTTTCCACAAACATACCTAATTTACTCATGATCCTAGATGGCATGTTATTCATTTAATAATCCTCTTCCTTATAGTCGCTCGGGGTTTGAGATCAGGCATCCCCTTATCTATTACACAATTCCTTGGGTGATCCATCATTTTCCAATGCTTTATTGCAATGCAAGGGTGTTAGAAGTTATAGAGTGTTACAAACAAGGAATCCTATAGTTTTCTCTAACATACCATAGCACATCTCAACAATGATCATGGCATATTATAAGGCTCTGATCATAATAGTAACATGTTCTCTAGCTCAATTACCAACATCTATCCTTCCTAGAAAAATCCATCATCTCATTTATATCATGTACATACATTTACCATGAGATATAATTATAACAATTTCAATTAGAGTTATTTGTAAATTTATCACACATGGATATAAAATTCCACTTATTAATATCAAATATGCTTCGTACGAGAATTCAAATTTCCCTAATATGAGATTACACCTTGAACTACTTGGCTCTTGCAGTAGTAGGTATCACCTAGTCTTCCTCATGGGCTTGTACCCATTTCCATATCCACAACTATTCTACTTGCAAATTGAACTTTTAATCATCCAAACAAACATCAATATTCATGGTTATAATAATTTCATTACAATATTTATGACAATCCATGAAGTGAACATGATTACTTCACATTTATAAAGCAATCACTACCAATTTTCAATTATATTAAATGAAAGGAATCTATCATTCATAATATATGAATTTCTAGCATAACAAGAATTACATAATGTAATTAGACATTTATCACAATTGTTATAAAATTATATATAACAGAGCAATGCAACACATAAAATCTACGGAAAACACAAGCACACAAAACACATAAAACCAGAGAGACACAGATATACGTGGTTCACCCAGTTTGGGCTACGTCCACCCTAAACAACCAGTCCTTCCTTTCTATTATCCAACAAAATGAAGAGACACAACCTGCAACAGATCCACTGTAATATCCTCTGTTCTCTCTCACAGTTTCCCTATCTGTTTCTTGCTCCGAGAATACACATACAATACACAGCCACAATAAAATACCCTCATACAATGTGAGGGGTTGCCTTCTAGGGAAAAAAATCTTAAACTAAACATAAATTCTACCGTCAGATCATCTGCCTAATGAACAGCCCAGATTGACTAGAAATTACTATATTTTACAAGGCAATTTTAAATCTGTTTTTAGCTTTGGGGGCGCTGCCCCCGAAACCCCCCGCCAGGGGGGGGCTCCATAAAGTCACAGCCACCCCCCCTGGACCCCCCAGGCAGCGTTTAATTACGGGCGGCGTTGCCACCCCCATTAAGGTACAGGGGTCCAACGCTATGATACAAAATAAACAAGATAATCAGGCTCCACACCCAACAATCTCCCACTTGGAGACTGATTGTAGCAAGTCCACCGCTGCTTTATTTGCTGGACAATGAATCCTATTTGGACCTGGTTGTTTCTCATATTCATCGTCATCCTTGAAGACCAATTGAAACTGAGCATATTCTTAGTTTCTCCCTAGTTACAACTTGTGTTAGCATATCTGCGAGATTCTGGCTAGTGTGTATCTTTTCCAGCTTCAACTGTCCATCTTCCAATACTGACCGTATGAAATGGTACTTGAGTTGTATGTGTTTAGACCTGGAATGAAATGCTGAGTTATTTGCAATATGAATGGCACTTTGGCTATCACTGTATAACGTGCCCATATCATGCTTCTTACCCAATTCATCCATAAATCTTTATAACCAAATCATTTCTTTACTAGCCTCTGTAGCAACAACATATTCTACTTCTGTTGTTGAAAATGCAACAACACTTTAGATTTTTGAAATCCAACTAACAGTTGTTCCACCTACAGTAAATAAATATCCTGTAGTGCTCCTCTTGTTATCTCTGTCACCTGCCATATCTGCATCAACATATCCCTATAGATCAATGTTTGAACCACCAAAGTATAATGCTTGATTTGTGGTACCTCTCACATATCTGAGAATCCATTTCACTTCCATCCAATGTTATTTTCCTGGATTGTTCATGTACCTTCTTACAACTCCCACTGCATGTGCAATATCAGGCCTTGTGTAGACCATTGCATACATTAAGCTTCCAATTGCTGATGCATATGGAACTTTAGACATGTAGTCCATTTCTTCTTGGGTCTTGGGGCACATTGTTGTATGGATTAATCTATCTTGCGGACAAGACCGATCTCCCTAGTACCAAAAATGTAATCTAGCAACAAACAGCCAAATAAACTAATCTTTCTCTAAGCATATATGATTTACAAATAGTTCTATAGAGGTGTAAAAGACCTACCTTATGTCCAGCGCTTGTTTGAAGTCGTTGTTGTCCCTCGTGCACTTGAAGGAGTTTTCTTCGTAACCCTGCAGTCACAAACAAGAAAAATATTACATAGCACCTGTATAGACATCATCATAAACCATGATTATCATAGTGATCAAGGAATCTATGAAATGTAAAATGTAGCTTTAACTAATAAACCATTTAGAAAAAATGAATTCATTTGTAATAACTTAAAAGAAGGAAACCTTACAACCTTTACAACCCAGTTTTGACATCAAATGCCATTCTTTTAGGTCCAAAGGTGAATTACCGATAAGCTCTCGTACCTCCAACTTGGTATGAGGAGGTATGTGATCTTTCCTCACAAAAAATCCCGCTTAAATGAGTCTCGAATCCCAACAACACTTAACCTCAAATAATTCAAAGCTTCAACTTCCTTTGAGGCCACTTCAATGCCTTTTTTTATACTTCCCAGATGAGGTTTTCAGTTCCAAATATGAAGGGATAGAATCATCCTTCAAAGGGATAAGCTCCTCACATCAAGGGGTTAGCTCCATAAGGTAAGGGATACATGAACCTCATAAGAGCGGTTTTGCCACCGCAAGATCTTTTCTAGAGGCTTCTAGAATTTACTAAAAATGAGATTTTTTGAGTTTACTTGCGCCTTTTTAATCTTTACAGGGGTTCGCACCTATAACATAGAGAAAGTGCGTTCAGGTACGCAGAAGACATGAACATTAGGTGCGGGACCGTAGGCAAGATATAGAGAAAGTGTGACACCAAAGTTAAGGAGATTTTTAGGAACTTTTCTCTGATTTTCAAGGCTTATCATGAGGAACTGATATGTTAGACTTGAAAAGGAGGAAGTATGAGTGATAATGAGCTCATACACATAGTAGAATGTCACGATGACAATTTCTGCCAGAAGCGTATTGCCCTGCGTGTTGTCCGGAATAGATGATGTTGAAGTCTGTCATATATGAAGAGTGCAGTACTTTATCATTTCAAGGATCATCCTGTGGACACCGCAGTCAGAACCTGTAAAAACATTCAATGCAAAATATATATGTATACATATCATCGCTGAGGTAGGAATTCCCATACTTATATCAAAACTAACTAGAAACTAATTCAAACTATTCCGATACAGGAATGATTTTGAATACATCACAGTATAGAAATATGTAGATATAGTATGGACGCAGCCATCTGTTTATAAATAGTCCACTGTATAAATGATAACAAAATTCCTCACAGCCTGGATGGTAAAAACTAGATCCAAGGTCTTGATTTCCGCAACTCGAACTAGTACGATTCTATCCATGTGAATGAATGTGTTGAAGTCAAACATGGTAGAAACCACTTGATTACCAGTCAATGATGTGAACTGTTAACAAGTGTGAGAGTAACCACCAGTAATGTCAATGGCCCTCAAAGTACTCAGTACAATCCATGAAATATGAATGAATGAGCTAAAGTCGAACATGTCACAGAATCATTCAATTGAAGGTCAATGATGCAACCCGTCATTGAAGGCGAGAAACCTGCCATTGAGGCATGCAGATCTCAAGGTACTGACGATTTCTAGATTGACTTCCTAGATAATGAGATGTCTTCAATAGGAAGTGATCCGTCGTAGGCAAGCCCACAACACGAAATCATAGATCAAGTTTTGAAGAAATATATGGGCAAGGACCCATCTGGGGATTAATACAAATGGATGATGATATTTTGCGATGAACTGTTTATTTGAATTGTCCCTCTAACACATAATTTACGTTAATCGCAGAGCGGTTTATGGACACCGATCCGTTAATAATTTGAAATCAGTCAAGACTTTCAATATGGTTTGATTAACTGTTAGGCAAAGGATTTTCCCAACCCAGGTGAACAAAAGTGTTATGTTCAAGAGTGGTTAACCTTACTTTTCGAAAATTTAAAATACAACAAACACGCCCATTTTTCTCTCTTTTTCCCCCACCATTTCTGGCAAGTACCTCTTTATTTTTGACAAGCTTGAGGAGGATAACATTTGCTTGATTATAAGCTCATCCTTCGGATGAGTCCAACATAGTTTAAAATTTGAACCCTAAGAAGGAGTGGTTCGTTCCTGTTGAAAATTAAACAGGTCCTTTACTGTTAAGTTTTAACGAGTCCAGTATAGGAGAAACTCGGTGTTTTTCAGTTTTAGGGAGTCACAAGAAAAACTTAAGAAAACTCCATGGGTGTAATTTTTCGTAAATTTAGTCTCTCGAGCCCGAAAAAGGATAAAATAATGCGAGAGAGAACTCTATTGACCGTAATTAGTCAACGTATACCTTTTTCGTAAATAGTCCATTTTAGTCCGTAAAAGTGGTAAACTTATATTGAAGGGGAGATCATTTATTTATTTTAACGAGTTCGAATAATCAAGTGCTCGGCAATATTTTCATCTTTAGAGAGTCTAAAAAGGGCTTAAAAGAGGACTCCAATGTTTTGCTTTTTTGTGAATTTTGAAAGAGTTCGAAAAAGTGATAAAAGTATGCTCTTTGTTGAAAAATGATCAATTCTCTTGAAAAATCAAATTTCTACACAAAAACTTGAAACATTACACATACCTGTTTGAGATTAATAAAATTCTTTCAAAAATAACCTTTTTAAAGTGAAAAATAAACAAATTAAAAACTCATTTATTCGAAAAAAACTTATAAAAAGGACTTTTCTAACTTCATTTTTACCGTTCGAGTTCAGAGTGAAAAGTAAAATCTTTTGGGTAAAAAATTTCATGTGAAGATTCTGGAAAATTTGTCCAACGAAATCGAGAACCGTCAGCTCCAGGTAATCCACAACCTCCTAATCTTGTATTTCATCTGTTTACATTTCATTTTTAGGCTTTAGATTTCATTTTTAAGAGGAAAAATATGTTTAAAAGATCGCCCGCGGGGGTCCACAGGCGCAACACACGGGCCTTGCGGACCCCAATTTTTTCCTATATAGAAAAAATTCGGGGGTCCAAACTTGTGACACAGTGCTCGTGCGTTCCTACGCACTATGTATGAAGACAAAGTGCTGACCCCGCGCAATTGAATTTCAAAATTAAATTTCTCACTTTCCGCCCAAAAATTTTCAAATTAGATTGATCTAATATATCTTTTCATGCATTGTAGGATAAACAAGATGCTAATTTGGAGAGAACGTGAGCATGAAGATGTAGATTACGCCGCAATGCTCCATTTTTCCACAATGCAAGCATTAAGAGCATGTGATTTGTATAAATTTTGGGCCATTCATAGAATGAGGGCACAGGTAGACCTCTTAACATGGATGGTGAACAGGTGGAATGTATAGGACCAGTGTTTCTTTATTGGCAGCCACTGGCTCGAAATTGAGCTAGAGGATATCTATTTTTTGACTGGTTTGTCCAAGAGGGGCGAAAAAATTTCTCTATTTGGGACTAGGCCAGGTGGCCAGATTGTCGCTAGTCTTCGACAAGAGTTCTGTAATGATCAGGCAGACCCCAGGGACAAACGGATTGACATAAAAACTATCATCTGTCCCGAGCTAAAATTTATTGCATTTACTGTTACCAGACTATGTGGGAGTGCAGCGTTGCATGTGGCTACCGGTTCCCAGATGCGCATTGCTATAGACTATTTTCGAGGCACCATTTTCAACTGGTGTGAAGCTATGTTGGCAAACGTAAACGGCCAACTAACCAGAGAAAATAACGAAAAGCTAAATAAATTTGGATATTGATCCATTGTAGTCACCTTTGCTCTAGAGAGGATCCCCATGTTAGCTCCGCAAAACATTCCTGTTGATGCTGGACTACCTTGAGAACCTAGGATGGTTCGTTGGGTTGCATTGATGGCCTGTCATGCTGCTAAGGGCGTCGAGGTTATTCGATTTCCTTCTTCATATTTCCATTGGCTGGAATGCCAAATTTTTTTTATAGAGGATTTTCCATACGTCGGGATAGATTTCTGCGGCAACCGAGAGATGACTCTCCCAGCAGGGGAACAGTGGGATGAATCAGGTAAAATCATTTTCAACAATTTCTACGTTCTAATTTTTTTTGTATTTTGATCGTCTTGAAATTAATAACCAAAATTTTTAAATGCAGATGTGGGCCCACGGCAACCAGCCCATCTCCAGCCTTATGAAAGAAGACAACCAACTGTAGCCGCACCAGCCCTAGCAGGCCAATCAGCATAGATCCTGTTTGATTTAGAGCATCACCTAGAGCGCCTTACTCTAGACATTCCAGAGACAAACATAGATAAAATTCCACTCAGATTACAGATATACGTGATTGGTGTTCCAGGACCTTTTAGGAGGTTCCTATGTAGGGTGGCCTGGGCAGTGGTCTCTTATCATGATCACCATCAGTGATAGGATGATCATGTCGTAGACTCATATTTTTGACCTTTTGTATTATCATTTTTGCCGATCACAAGGTGTTTCCAACCTGTGATCGAAGACAATGTATATTTTTGAAACACTTCTATACTATGATATATCACTATTTACCGGCTATCTGTGTACATGTTATGGATGTTGTTTAATTTACTGTTTTGATTATTGCAAATATCAATTTATCATACTATAAGCAACTGCATCTGCTAATGTATTTAAATGTCTTGGAATATGTTGATATTCAATGTATTCAAATTCACGTTCCAAGAGACAAACTCTTAAAAATAACCGTAATAACACTAGATTTCTAATGGCATAAACCCTGTTGAGTTGTAATAAAAAAAGTTTAGAATCCAACCTAACAATCAAACTCCGAATTCCAAAAGATATGGATTCAGATAGTAACTCAATCACTGTACTATACTCTGCAATGTTATTCGTTGTTTGACCAAGGCTTACCCCATGCATGGATACTAACTCGTCAGAGGGTGAATAGATAACCCAAGCTACGGAAGAAATGTTCCGTGTACTATGACAAGCACCATCAACAAAACCAATGTAGGTTTGAAGAGACGTTGACATCTGCAATATCAAGAGTAAAACTCAGATAAGCAGGAATAGTGACAAAACACACTTCTAAACTAGGCATGCTTTTCTAATCTAAGACACGCCAGCAGTAAAGAAATCTAATCTAACAAAAAATATCCACACCAAGTTTAAGCATAATATCACTTTAGATAAATCCCATTTCTGGGTTTATCTAAAGGGACACCGTCAAAATCTATCAGCTCATAGGCCCCTTTTGCTAGCTTTCTCTTAACAGTGAAAGGACCATGCCACATAGGCACGAATTTTCCAGCTCCTAGCTTATCGTTGGCTTGATCATAAACTAATACTAGGTCTCCTTCTGAAAAATTTCGAGGGGTAACACTTCTATCATACTGAGCTTTTATTCATTTAACATGAGCCTCGTTTGTTATTGCAGCACTTCGTCGATTCTCATCTAGCTGAGCCAAGTACAAAAAAAGTTTCTTCTCTTCAGACGTAGCTGGGAGTAATTCTATGGCTAACTTCAAAGACGAAATTTCGCATTCAATGGGCAACACAGCTTCCAAACCGTAAAACAGTTGAAAGGAAGTGAAACCAATTGACGTTTTTACTGAGGTTCGATATGCCCAAAGTGCTGAAAATAACATGGAATGCCAATTCAACTTATGAATACCAATAATTCGTCTGATCATAGTGACTAAAACTTTATTGATAGCTTCAACCAGACCATTAGCCTATGAATAATATGGAGTGGAACTATCGTGGCGCAGGCCAAGTTGATCTGTCAGTTCAGTCATCATGATATTCCAAAAATGACTTCCATGATCTGTAATAGTGGCTTGAGGAACACCGAACCTAGCAATTATGTGATTGAATACAAAATTTGCAGCAGTCTTGCCATCTGCCGAAAATGTAGGCATCGCCTCGACCCACTTAGTAAAATAATCTACTGCTAAGATAATATACGCATGCCCCCCGACCGAGTGAGGATTACATGTAATAAAGTCAATACCCCATTTTTTGAAAGGACCGACAGCAATTATAGGGTGAAGAGGAGCGGGTGGCGCACGCATATTACGATCAAAAAGTTGACAATTGTGGCATGTCCGGATTGCATAGATACAATATTTGAATAACGACGGCCAGAAATAACCAGCGCGCAATATCTTTTGGGCTGTGGCATACCCAGACATATGACCACCACATGCTCCAGAATGGTAGTCATTTAAAACCTTCTCAGCTTCTTCATGAATAAGACAGTGTCGGAAAATAGAATCCGCTCCACGACGATAGAGTGCATCACCAATAATATTGTATTTTTGGGATTGGAAACATATTTTCCATCACTGAGATCGTGAGATTTCAGGCCAAAAAGATTGGGTTTGGAGATAAACAATAATATCCCCATACCATGGATCAAGCGTACTGATAAGAAACAAGGATTCATCTGCAATGGGCTCCTCCGCCACAGTTTTGGTATCAGTAGAGGGGAAATCACACATCATTTCGACAAAAACCAAAGATTTCTTTGCCTTGGATTTTTCAAATTCCAAGTCAAATTCCTGCAGGATAACTATCCATTTGGAATACTTGCCCCCTAGCAATTTTTTGGTTAAAATGTACATCATAGGGTTACAGTCAGAAACTACTATGGTTTTTCCTAATAAGATGTAGTGTCTAAATCTTTGGACAGCTTAAACAGCTGCCAAGGCCAATTTCTCCACATGTGTGTATTTGATCTCGGTCGGATGCAGATTTTGACTGAGATAGTAAATCACATGTTCAGTTTTAGATTCGTCTTCCTGAACTAAAACCATCCCAATCGTGGAATGAGCAGCGGCGAGGTACAAAAAGTAGTCCTGGTTGTAGTGGGGAGGATGCAATAATGATGCATGGGTCAACGCGTGTTTAAGTGCATCAAAAGATCGATTAGCGATCTCATCCCAAAAGAATGGAATGTTCTGCTTCAACAACCGGGTAAAACCCTTTGTTAGCTCGGTGTAGTTAGGAATGAACCGACATAAAAAGTTTTCTTTCCCCTGCAAACTTTGGAGTTGGCACAGAGTCAAAGGAGGAGGTAAATTGACAATAACTTCGACCTTCGATGGATCAATGTGAATTCCTACTTTCGAAGCAACAAATCCCAGTAAGTGACCCGATTCTACACAGAAAACACATTTGTGTGGATTCAGCCTAATTCGATAATGCCTACATCTCATAAAGATAGCTCATAAATGAGTGAGATGGTCGACCCTACGCGATGAATGAGTAGGTAAATCATCGAGATAAGGCTGCACAATGTGCTTAATGTCATGAAATCCATAAGACATAGCCCTTTGAAAAGTTTCTCCAGCATTCTTCAATCCAAAAGGTAGTTTGCAATAAGAAAATGTCCCCCACGGACAAATGAAAGATGTTTTTGGCTGATCAGCAGGGAGTATTTTTATTTGATTGTAACCGGAAAAACCATCCATAAAGGAAAACATTTCACTGCCAGCACAATCATCAATTATTTGATCGATATAGGGGGTTGGATAATTTTCTTTAGGACAAGCTCGATTAATATCCCTATAATCGATACATACTCGTATCGTTCCTTGTTTTTTAGTAACAGGGACAATATTCGATACCCAATCAGTTAAAGGAATTGGATAAATGAAACCTGCACGAAGTAATTTTTCAACTTCGGTTTTGAGAGCAACAAATTTTCTAGGATGTATTAATTTCATGTACGACAATTGACGGATCGATTCCTGGAATTTCTTCATAGGACCAGGCAAACACATCACGGAATTCTTGAAATAGGGCTTTATAAGTTTGAATTTCATCTTCTGTATAGCAGGCACCTATATGAATGTTTTCAATTATTCTTGGCTTTACTGAAATGTTAATTGGAATTGTTCAAGAGATATTTTCCAAATTTAACTGAGAATCAGGATTTCACAATGGATTATGTGGTTCTTTGACAAATTCAGTAGTAAAAATAGAAGCAAAATCATCTTCAAAATGATCCAGCTCAGGTAAAAATGAATATCGATGATGTAGATCTTCCCATGGTAAATCGTCAACAGAAAAAGTTCACGAATCTGCTCATCAGTATGAACAAGATTAGGAAATGTCGTTGTGGCTGAACTAGATATAGAAAGTTATTCCTCATGGATCCCATTCATTGGATCAGTTTCGGTTGAAGAAGGGTCGGAAAGTGACTGTACAGCCTGATATGCAATTTCAAATGGACTCAAAGGCATCATGCCATCAAATGAATCTAACTCAGAGTCGGAAGGTACGACCCAAGGATCATCAAACATAATAGTATCTGATGAAATCATATGAATAGTTGCGATAGAAGGCGATACATTAGGAGGAGGAAAGGAAAAAGTTCCTAGTAAACCAGAATCTTTAATCAAACCTACTCCAACATCCTTGTAAGGGATAGCTGCTTTACCAACGTGCTGGATTGTTTCTGTAGAGGCTGGATCAGAAGAAAAATAAGTTAACTGATCTATTGTAATGATCCTTCCTTGATGTGGAAATTTTATGAGCTGAAAGACCGAAGGAACAACAACAGTCATAGCATAAGACCAACTACAACCCAGAAGAAGGTTGTTATCTAGAGGGGCATCAACCACTTCCACATCTAGATTTACGATTTTACCTTCGACCCCTATGGTTAAATCCTGCAAAATACCAAAAGGGTGGAAACCTTGGCCATCAAAAGCCTTTAGAATTGTCGAAGATTGATTGAGTGTAGGAGAGCCAAGCGATTTCCAACACTGGATCGACATAATACACGTTGAAGCTCCCTCATCAATCACAGTCTGAAATATCAGTCTGTTTTTTACTAACACTGGAATTTGGAAAGCCATTTGGTGAGGTAGGCGAGGTGTACTATTCTCTAAATCTAAGATTATAAGGTTCGAATCCTGAATATCGACAGCTCCTATGGCAGACAAAAGTAATTTACGTCGTGTTGGGCATGACTGCAGCACTTCCAAAGCCGACATTGTTGAAGGGGAAATAGCTAAGTCTTCAACAATTTTGTAATTTTGAGCAGCTCTCGCATGTGGATTGAAAGCTGATTTATGAAGAACACCTTTAGCAGGCAGTTTGATTATTAAGTCTGGATTTGGTTTCTCGATCTGTAGTGGAAAAAAAATAGGAGGAGGTGTAGTTGATGTATTTGCACTAGAAGATTCTTCATCTTTACCATCAACATGATTCTTACTACCATAATCTTGCGATCGCATCGCAATCCTTACATGAGACATCATCAGAATAGGTTCTTCTGAGGCATTCGAGGTAGAACCAACCATGTTACTATCTTGAGTTGGAAAAGGATCCTTCAAGACAGCAGGTTGTTGTGAACCTTTAATGAATTCTACAACCTTTGCTCGATGTGGGCATTCCTTAGTAAAATGATCATCATCACAAATGTAACAAGGATAGCGAGGCTTGCGTTTTTCGTCATTGGATTCATTTTTATCAATTTTTTCTTTTGAATTCTTTTTGTTTTTATTCTTCCCTTTCTTTTTACCGCCAGATTTAGATTTGGTCGTAGATGTCTCTACGACATGAATGTCAGCAAAAATTTCGGGGGAAGACTCTCCTTTCGGGGAATCAGGTAAAGTTATAATAGGAGAAGAATTCTTTGAATATTTCTTCTTGATTTTAGTATTTATTGTACCAATCATACCATCAGTAGCATGAGACCCTAAAGGAGCCGCAGCTATTTGACCTTGTTTTGGAAGATCGTGGATTTTTTCATGTAAAGTACCTGACTGCGTATAAACGAGGTCAAGGTACTGAGCTTGAGCAATTACTTTCTCCTCAGTAACAACATCGGCCTTAGCTATGTCTTCAGTGATTTTAGGTAATAATTATTTAACAAACCATTCCGCCAAAATTTGATCCGGAATGTAAACTTTCACCAAAAGCCTTCTACGTCGCCATTCATGAATATGATCAGAAATATATGTGGATGTGGATTTCTTTAGTGAAGTTAATAGTTCCGTGCCATTATCATATCTGACAAGAAACTGAAAATGAGTCAAGAAGGCAGTTGCTAACTGACTGAAATTATTAAAAGAGCCTCGTGGTAACTCAATGTACCATTTGGCGGCAAGACCAATAAGAGTTCTTTGGAAAAGACGCAAGTGAATTGAATCATCAAGTATTGAATTAGACGCACACCAGAGGTGATAAGTCATCACATGATTTGATGGATCCTCTCCTGACTTACCTTTGAATTTTGGTATATCACTAGGCAACTTATGCGGCATTGGCGGCCAGTACGGATAATAAAAAATTGGATCATTCGTAAGGCGCGTCAAATCAGGTAAATCCAAATTTGAAATAAATGGTAATTGACGGTTAGGATCGCGAAAAACATGAGTAGCCAAAGCAGTTCCAGAAGGAGGATACCCAGGATAACTGGGAATCGGAGTTGCATTAGGAATTGTGTAACCTCCCAGATAACTAGGATTAACCAAACCAAACTGGGGTTGTTGAGGCTGTTGATAAGTATAGCCAGGGTACAGTTGATACTGATAATTTGGATTTTGTGAAACGGGACCGAATTGAGGTTGTCCCTGGTACGATTGATACATGAATTGCAGTTGACTTGTTACAACTGTACTTGTACCAGCTTGTCCCGCAGGCATCTGGACCGAAGTATGAACTGAAGGTCCTAACTGGGGTACAGATACTTGAGGGATTTACACGGATGCAGGGATAGAAGAACTCGGAGCTACAGATACTCCAGAAATAGGTGTTATAGGTTGAAAAGACGTTGCAGCAGTTGCAGTAGTTTGAGGCAGAGTCTAAGGTGTACTAGGCCTAAACTGCTGAACAGAACTAGGTGCAGGAGTTTGAATAGTAGGCTGGATGGGTTGCTGGGTTGGACCAGAAACCAAAGATTGTCCAGGTTGAGAAGGAAACTACACATTAGGATGCATAGGCTGTTGATATTGGGATGGATCCCACACCATATTCATTCCGGGGTATTGTCCCGTAGAAGGTTGAACGTAAGGACAATAGCCTGGTTGAACATAGGGTTGATAAGTAAGTGGTAAATTTCTGGCTCCTTGTACAGATGATTTACCAGAAGGCTGTTGGAAACCTTGAAATGGGTACTGACCTTGAGGTTGATAACCCTGAGGCACGTACTGAAGCTGGGGTTGATAAGGACTCTGAGGAGCATATTGAGTTTGGGGTTGACCTTGGGGTATGTATTGTCCTGAATGTTGATAACCTTGAGGTATGTACTGTCCTTGAGGTTTTCCTCCAAAATAATATGATTCCACAGTTTGTCCTGGGAAAAAGTTACCTTAAGGTTGCCCCCCAGGTGGTAACTAACTGCTTGAAGGTTGCCCCCTAGGCGGTAACTGACTACCATGAGGTTTCCCCCAGGCGGTAATTGATTTCCCTGAAATGCCCTCCAAGCGGTAATTGACTGCCTTGAGGTTGAGGATTCGAAATATTACCAGACATCATAAATATTTTCTCTGCGTTTGACGTTTCAGTTTTAACTCCATTAAGACCAGATGATACTACATGTTCAATTGGTTGAGGAGCTGCTCCAGAGAAAGTACCAAACAGAGCCTGGTATCCCGAAGGAACAGAAGGACCACCGTGTAAAAATGCTTCTGGTGTCTGGGAAAAAATGGATGACTCTCCTGCCATGATGGCTGAAAGATAGTAACCTCTGGGTGTAGGATGAAATGGAATTCGAGGTGGAAAAAAAGCAAGACCCGAATTCTCTAAAAAATTTGTCAAAGATAGATACCAAGCGTTCGTTCGAATAGGGCTATAGAAAATAGATTCACGCTGCCTAAGATTTAAAGACTAAGGGGATTTGGGAAGAGATAAACTTCGTCTGGACTAGTAAGTTCTTCAATAGAAAAAATGCCAGATGGAAGATCTTCAGTGACAATATTTCTTACCCTAGGTGAACCAAGATCGCTAGAAGTTGGTGTAATAAATCCTGAGGATGTCTCCAAAACAGAAGGTTCAGTTTTAGGTTCAGAGATTTCAGGTTCGTCAGCTAGTTCACTGGAAGGAGAAATACTACCAGTAACTTCAGAAACTGAAATCGGTTCTTGAATGTGTTCTGTTGTGGGTATTTGATGATCAGGATGAACAACTATAGATGAAGTTCCAATTTCTGTTGATCTAATTATACCACTACTAGATGATACTAGAGCACGCAGCCCTTCAAGCTGACTTGGTGTATATTCAAGGGGTTTCCCTTGAAGTCTCTGGGATTGTCTTGACAATTCCGCCATGATTAAATATTAACTAATCACACACAAACACAGAAAAATTTTAATAAAAACACCTAAAGTCTCTAAAGAAACAAACAGCTAAATCACACGCTTAAAAATCTAAGAGTTCAAACCACACACAAACAGTAAACTTCTCATACTAAAAACACTAGTTGGCGATGAAATCCAACTTAGTAGAAATTTAATACAGAAAGGGCGGTTGGAACACTTACCCCGATAACCTGCTTAATGAAACAGACTGGAACAAGTTTCTTCACAAAACCATCTCGAGTGAAGATAACCCCCCAGAGAGTCCAAGTGAGTCTAGTCAACGCCTGCTCCAGGTACAGTGAGATCTTTCCTTCACCGTCACCTCAGGAAAGAATCTTAAGCTTTTGGACACTAAGGTTACCAACAGTAACAAATACAACAGGGGGAATAGTCTATGATCCGATCTCACGCGCAAGGGCAGAGTAACAAAACTCAATCCCCTTGAAGGTTCCTCGACATGGTTAATCCGAGGTTTACCGACAAGTGACCCCAGGCTCCTCGACAATGGTTAATCTGAGGTTTACCGTTTGTAATGTGCGCAAAATCTTCTATCTTCCCCAATGAAATAGAATTTATTGTTTCAAAGGTTCAGACATGATCTCGTGATTGACTTCTTTAAGAGAAGCTTCCCAGATTGTACCAATTACAATTGGATTTATTTCATACCGCAAGATTTATCTACTTTTTTTTTTTTACTATCTTGGAGAGTTAATTACTCCCTACTCCAAGATACTAGCCTAAGCTATGTTGGTGATAAGAGCCCTAGAAAATAAAAAGATTGCTAGATGAATTTTAATTAAGCATTACTTTTATGAGCTATTTATTAAGTCAATAGGTATGAAAATGAAACTTTGATGGTGTGAAGACTTGACTTCCAAAAACACTAAAATGCACCTAAAAATGATAATCAAATAGTTTTCTTTCAATGAAATTTTAGCTAAAGAAAGAGTTCGAGAATGCAATTCTTTTAAAAAAAAAATCTTTCTTTAAGCATAAAGAATAATTGGAAGAAAATATTTTTGTCTTTTCAAAAATAACTCAAAATGAGACAAATTATCAAAGCTCACAACAAAATCCTTTCACTTTCAAAAACTTTAAAACTACAAAAACAATTTTCCTTCAAAAGAAATCTACAATTTTTTTTATTTTAAAAGCACTCAAAACTATAAAACTAATTTCGAGATCTACAAACTTTAAAAATCTAATTGAATAAAAGCTTTAATATTTTTTGAAGAATGTTTTACTTAGTTGTTCAGTAAACTAAGGATCTATTTGTCCAGAATAACAAACAAATAAAAAACACTCAGATATGTTTTTATAAAAATGAAATTCAAAACCTATAACAAAGTTTTTTCGAAGATTTGCAAAGAAACAAGTAGATCTATTTCTCAATAAAGGATGGATTTCAAAATCAGGTCGGACTCAGCAAAAAGGCAAAAATACCAATGTAATCTGAGGTACTTCAAACTGCCAATGCTTTGAATCACTACATAAACCAAATGAAAAGCAATCCAAAATGCAAAACTTCTAGAAAATCATCAAAACACAGATACTGTTGGAATTCATTCACAAAAAATCTTTTGACAGAAACAACGTCAATCTGGGTAGATATTAAAAACTCTAAATCAAAATAAAGATAAACTAAAGAAATAAATCTGGAGTTTTTCAAAATTTTAACAGGGTCCGCAGGCATCAAGAAGTAACAGGTGCAGTCCCGCATTGTTTACTCAAAGAAAGTGTGAAACTGCCCGCACTGTGCAAAAGGAAAAAGTGTGGTCCCTAGAAAAACTAAAGAAAAACATAAAATATTTCAAAATTTTCAAAAACAGAGAAAACCTAAGCTACCCAGACAGATATCTATCAATCAAAAACCAGGAAAAACTTTTCCTCAAATCAAAATAAAAGAGAACCAAAAACAACAAGTTTCCTCCCCAGTGGAGTCGCCAATTTGTTGTATGGATTAATCAATCTTGCGGATAAGACCGATCTCCCTAGTACCAAAAAGGTAATCTAGCAACAAACAACCAAATGATCTAATCTTCCTCTAAGCATATATGATTTACAAACAACATTATAGAGGTGTAAAAGACTTATCGTAGGTCCAGCTCTTGTTCGAAGTAGTTGTTGTCCCTCATGCACTTGAAGGAGTTATCTTCGTAAACCTGTAGTCACAAACAAGAAAACATTAAATAGCACCTATATAGTAAACATTGTAAATCATGATTATCATAGTGATCAAGGAATCCATGAAATAAACAGTTAACTAACAGCTTATTGAGAAAAATGAATTCATTTGTATTAACTTTAAAAGAAGGAAAACCTTAAAACCTTAGCCTTGATGTTGAACAGGCCTTCCTGGGGTCCGAAGTAGGAATCTCCTCTACTCTGATAAGCTCTGCACTCCTCCAACCGAGACAGATAGAGGTATGTGCTCTTTCCTCAGAAAAATCTCAGTTAAATGAGTCTGAATCCCAACAACACTTAACCTCAAATAATTCAAAGCTTCAACTCCCTTTGAGGCTACCCAATGCCTCTTTTTATAGTGGAAAAGAGGAGGTTTCAGTTCCAAATATGAAGGGATAGAATACTCCTTCAAAGGGATAAGCTCCTCACATCAAGGGGTTAGCTTCATAAGGTAAGGGATACATGAACCTCAAAAGAGCGGTTCTGCCACCGCAAGATTCTTTCTAGAGGCTTTTAGAATTTACTGAAAGTGAGATTTTTTGAGTTTACTTGCGCCTTTTTAATATTTATAGGGTTCTGCAACCATAACACAGAGAAAGTGCATTCAGGTACGCAGAAGACATGAACATTAGGTGCGGGACCGCAGGCAAGATATATAGAAAGTGCGACATCAAAGTTAATGAGATTTTTAGGAACTTTTCTCTGATTTTCAAGGCTTGACATGAGGAACTGATATGTTAGACTTGCAAAGGAGGAAGTATGATTAATAATGAGCTCATACACATAGAAACATGTCAGGATGACAATTTTCACTGTAACACACATCTCCTTACTAAGTTTGAAATGGCTAGCAAAAGGTGTACTAAATAGTTTTTCATTCTGCATATTAAATCTTTTCAACACCTTTTGTATGTACTCATTCTGAGACAGTGTTAATTTGTGATTTTTCCTGTCTCTAGTTATTCTCATACCAAGAATTTTTTTTGCAGCTCCCAAATCCTTCATTGCAAATGAATTTTCCAATTTTATTTTGAGCACATTTATTTCCTGCATGTTAGACCCTGCAACATGCATGTCATCTACATACAATAACAATATAATATAGCTACCATCATTTTTCCTTTTCAGATAAACACAATGATCAGAGTGACATCTATTATAACCTTGTTCAGACATAAACTTGTCAAATTTTAGATACCACTGCCTTGGAGCCTGTTTTAAGCCATACAAGCTCTTTTTTAACCTGCACACTAATTTTTCTTTCCCTTTGACCTCATATCCTTCTAGTTGTTGTATATAGATCTCTTCCTCAAAATCTCCATTGAGAAATGTTGTCTTTACATCTAAATGTTCAAGATGTAAATCTTTCGCTACTACAAGACTTAAAATAGTTCTAATTGAAGTCATCTTAACAACAGGAGAAAATATTTCATCAAAATAAATACCTTTATTCTATGCAAACCCCTTCACCATAGGTCTAGATTTGTACCTTTGTTTTCCTCCATCTTATTCCTTCAGCCTGTAAACCCATTTATTCTGCAATGTAGTTTTACCTGCAGGCAACCTGACTAAGTCCCAAGTCTGGTTATGCATTAAGAAGTCCATCTCTTCTTCCATGGCTAGCTCCCACTTCTTCCTGCTTTCAACCTGCATTGATTCTTCATAACATTCAGGTTCACCAGAATCAGTCAACAATAAATAATATAATGAAGGAGAGTATCGTTCAGGGGGTCTACTTATCTTGGTAGATCTTCTAACACCACTTTCAGGTGTTTGAGGTGCCTGTTGCTGTTGTGGTGGTTGTTGTTGTTGTGGCTCTTGATTATTATTATTTTCAGGCACCTTTACCTTTTATGTGATCTCATCAAGAATTGTGTATTATTTGTTTTCTTTTTCCAGTTTCTTTTCCTGCAACTGATTCTTATACAATACCTTTTCATTGAATATTACATCTCTTCTCCTAATGATTTTTTTATTTTCATAATTATATAAGCGATAACCAAAATCATTAACACCATATCCAATTAAGGTACATTTCTTTGATTTTTCCTCAAGCTTTGTTCTATTTTCTTTATTAATATGGAAAAAGGCCTCACAACCAAAAAGCTTTCAAAAAGAGTAGTTTACCTTTTTACCTATCCATGCTTCCTCTAGAATACCACCATCCAAGGAACTTGAAGGCCCTCTGTTTATTAGATAAACAACAATATCTACAACATCTGCCCAAAATTGTAAAGGCAATCCTACATGCAATCTCATGCACCTTGCACACTCCATGATTGTTCTATTCATCCTTTATGACACACCATTTTCTTGTGGTGTTCTTGGAACTGTCTTCTCTTTGTGAATTCCATGCTCTAAACAGTACCTATCAAACTCTTTGCTGCAATATTCACCTCCATTGTTTGATCTGAGACACTTCAAATTCTTTCCTATCTCAATCTCAAACAAAGCTTTCCATTTCTTGAAAGTATCAAATACATCAGATTTATTCTAAATACAATAAATCCAAGTTTTTATAGTTGCATCATCAATAAAATTAACATAATAACGAGAACCACCGAGAGATGATATCTGAGCAGGTCCCCATACATCTATATGCACAAGCTCTAATTTTTTTCTCTTATCTTCTTTCCCAACTCTAAGAAATCTGACTCTCTCCTGTTTTTCATAAATACAGTTCTCACAAAAATCCAAATCAACATTCTTCAAACCCGACAACAAATTTCTTGAGTGAAGAATCTTCATCCCCTTCTCACTCATGTGTCTGAGCCTATGATGCCATAATGTTGCATCTGCTCCTTTGGAAGTTAAAGCATTAAAAGAGTTAGAAATACCATTGCATAAATACAATGTACCAACATTTTCGCCCTTTGCTCTTACCGAGGCTCCTTTGGTGACCTTCCAAGTTTTATATGTGAAAGTTGTCACACAACCTTCACCGCCTAAATGCCTTGTTGAAATGAAATTTTTCTTCAGATCTGTAACATGCCTTACCTCCTTTAATAGCCATTGGTTTACATTCTGTTGTTTTACAAGAACCTTACCCATTCCAACAATTTTATAGGGTTTATCATCACCCAAATGGACTTGGCCAAAATCTCCTTGAACATAGTCATGAAAATATTTCTTATCAGGTGTGGCATGGAATGAGACCCCTGAATCTACCACCCAGGAATTAGTAACATTTTCAAAAGAAAGAATCAAAGCATCTTGTAACACATCACCTGTCACATTTGCTTCATGATTGTTTTCTTGCTGTGTGTCTCCTTCTTTTCCCTTCTGAGATCTACAGTCTTTCTTTAGGTGTCCTTTCTTTCCACATTTCTAGCACACTATCCCCGATCTAGACTTGGGTCTGCCTTTCCTTGATTTATTGCGATATCTCGAGCTCTTTCCTCTTTCCATTATTCTTCCTCTAGAATCTGCACTCAAAGCATTACCTGATGTCTCACCAGAACATTTCCGTTACATTTCCTCACTAAGGATAGCACCGACAACATCATCAAAATTTAAATTACTAGATCCAAAGACAGAGTTACTAATGGCCATAACTAAACCATTCCAGATTTTTGGCAATGAGCATGGGAATAAAAGAGCCCTAACTTCATCATCAAATTTTACCCCTACAGAACTTAACTGACTGGTAACTGTATTAAAATCATTTAAATGGTCTGCAACAGATCCACGTTCCGGCATCTTCATATTAAATAAATGTTTCATAAGAAATACCTTGTTTGAGGCAGAGGGTTTTTCATATAATTTCGCCAACACCTTAATCAAACCCTCTATTGTTGTTTCCTTCGAAATATTGAAGGCTACCAACGCCGCAAGGCACAACCGTACTGTTTCGAGTGCCTTTCTATCGAGAATCTCCCATTATGTGTCTGTCATAGCCATCGACTTCTTTGTTTTTCCACTTAATTGTAGGTACAGATCTTTCTGATACAGATAGTCTTCCATCTGCATCTTCCACAGTGGGAAGTTTTGGCCATTAAACTTCTCGACCCTAAACTTACCTTCTTCCGCCATTACTCCCAATCGAACCAGGAACCCTTCTTTCTTGCAAGTTTATTAGCCAAATAGATGTTCATCTCTGATACCAGTTGTTAGAAAATTATATATAATAGAGCAATGCAACACATAAAATATGCGAAAAACACAAGCACACAAAACACATAAAACCAGAGAGACATAGATACACGTGGTTAACCCAGTTTGGGCTACGTCCACCCCAAACAGTCAGTCCTTCATTTCTATTATCCAGCAAAATTAAGAGACACAACCTACAGTAGATCCACTGTAATATCCTCTGTTCTCTCTCACAGTCTCCCTATATGTTTCTCACTCTGAGAATACACATACAATACACAGCTACAATACAATGCCATCATACAATGTGAGGGGTTTCCTTCTAGGACAAAACACCCTAAACTAAACATAAATTCTACCATCAGATCATCTGCCTAATGAATGGCCCAGATTGACTAGAAATTAATATATTTTACAAGGAAATTTTACATCTGTTTTTAGCTTCGAGGGCGCAGCCCCTGAACCCGCCCACAAGGCGGGGTGCTCCATAAAGTCGCAGCCACCCCCCTTGGACCCCCCAGGCAACGTTTAATTACGGGCGGCATTGCCGCCCCCATTAAGGTATAGGGACCCAACGCTGTGATACAAAATAAACAAGATAATCAGGCTCCACACCCAACAACAATGGTCTAATTTATTAACACTCATGGTTTATCTCTTCACTATTCAACGTCTCTCTCTCCCAAAATAAGAAGAATTCTCTTAATCCATAACATATAGTCCTATAAATTCCATTCCAAAAAAAAATTGATCTCATTAATGAATCCTCACATTGAGTCAACCATTCATAATTTGACATTACATATTTTACTAACCCAATCATGAAATATGAATTCATGAATTCAACACAAATATTCCACAAATATTTTAATACCTATAGGTTCCTACCTCTACCATACCATACTTGGGTATTAATGACATACATGCATTCAATCTAAATCATATCACTAAAGATATAGTGTGTGACTAAAGGAATTATTACCCACTTCCTTTCTATTCATGCATTATATTTTCATGACTAATATGCATATCTTTATCTCTTTCGTCAACATTATTTCTATCACCTAATAATTTGATGCCCCATGAGACCTCAAATGATACCTTATGTAACCACTGTATAACAATATTTGTGTCTCTATGCTTTGCAAAACATTGTCTACCATTGCTACCTAAATTATGAGCATCTTCAACCACTCTTAATAATACATTAATCACAAACATGCCAGTGATTACTCCATGCTCATTGTGTACTCATTGCATATGTCACAACACTCTTTAATTAGTAAACATCATCAAATATGATTCACATATCCATGTGTACTCTACCACATATTATATTTTAATGTGCGTACAAATGCAAATACATTTCAGTAATTATAAACATTTGAATGCCTCAATTATTGCCACATAACACTTTTCCTTAATTTGAGAAGATACAATAAAACTACAAGGGAAAATTTAAGGAATCCTCCCTTCTAATTCCCCTGCATATATTGGAATTCACAACATAGCTAGTATATTTTCATGGTCCTCTAGAACATGCCATAGCATTAACTATGATATTCACCCAAGTGGTCATACCTATTTTCTTTTCCACCACCATACTCATTGCTTTATATAAATCTACTAAATAATACATAGTTATATCACAAGAGGCATTTACCTCTTTCTCCATGTTTGTATCCGCAATTTATCTCTTCCTGAGGTTAGATAATCCATTTACTTGAGTATTTATAGTCAAGTGGGGCTTTAAATTTATTCCACAAGAACTCTCTTTCTCAATTTATTGACCACATTGAAGAATCAAAGATAGCACATGAGTTGATTAGAAAAATTATATTCTATATGTTATTCATATGGAAAATATATTTATTAGCAATTTTCCTTGGCATATGTTTCCTTCCACACATACATGTCTCCAAAATTTAATACATGATTTCAATATTATGGCCTCTTATAAGACACTTTCTCCTAACCAAAATGATGAAAACTTGGTTTGGTCTATGTTTTCCAATAAGATTAGCCAACCCCATTAAATAGTAGGAGTACTCTAGAGGGACCCTCCCTCCCTTGAACTTCTTTTTTTCCATGTGCATAAATTGTTTCACCCATTGTTGCAAGGATTTTTTATTCAAAGGAGTTCTACATGATAACATTTCCAAGAAATACATGGTATCTATCTACTTCTTTACATTGTCTTCATCATTTTTCATTGTGATATTTTCTAACTGATATTTCATACAGTTCATTCACATATGATTTATTTATCCCATAATCCTATGTTACAATGTCTAACAACAAATTCAGCTAAAACAAAATACCACATCATACTCAATGAAAATATTCATCATCAAAAAGTTTCTACTGAATTAGAAGAAGTCAAATTCAAATTCAAATTGTTTGTAGTAAGTGGACTCAAGTCTAATCAAACAATACCAAAACACTTACCTCTTTATTGGAAAACACTTAATCTATTCCTTTTCATGAGATCTATTATATTACTTGTAGTTGGAATTATTTCCCATTTAGCTATCATACTCAATAGGGTCACAATTATCATCATTTTTCATAATAATATATTTAAATTACATTAACAACCATATTTCTAGGAAGATGACAAAGTGATAAGTCTAGTGTCACAATATCATTCCATGACATAAAAATTTATTCCATTTGTCAATGTTCTTCTACCTCTGAATGAAATTCATTAATAAAGGTAATTTTCATGGAGTGCTTGCACGTTATCACGATACATAAATTTTCATATTAGTCCCCTTTCTCAATGGAGGACCAATCAATGTTAGCATCTCAGAGTTACTCTTTCCCAAGGACTACATTGGAAATTCCATAGTATATTTTCCAATGAGTTGACAACAATTCTTACAACTTCAACATAGACTTTTTACCATTATTCCAATGGTAAGTCTCATAACTATGTTTATCTTTTTCATGAGGTAACCAATGAAAAAATAAAACATGTTGTATATCATGTTATACATAATTCTCTTGCTAACTTGGTATAGGAGTACTTCATACTAGCTCTTTCTAAGGAATTTCTTAGAGCCTACTCATATTATTATTCCAAATACTACATGAGACAACATTCAAGATATTTTCAAGTAACAACAAGTTTCACCCAATATATAGTGAGAATTATTTCTTTCTCCATACTTATGAAAGAACTCATACCACAATCCATGCACTTAAGGCAACATACATATCTATATATATATGTATAGTCAATATGGTTATAAGCTTAGAAAATTAGTCATATTCACATGTCACTTGACCCTTTTTTGTGTGTGACTTGCTAATTCCCATAATAAATATAGAGTACCATCCAAGAGGAAAACTTTACATTAATCATGGTGAAGAGTATCCTAAATTTCCAAGATAACCATCCTTGGGGAAATGGACGATACCTTCAAGTGCATGCTTTCAAAATTCATATAAAGAACAAGGATGAGACATATTCCTTAGTAGGTTCCTTATCCTTCTTAGTGTTTTGTCTATCTGACGACAAACATCCAACCCAACAATCATAACTAACTTATTTTACATAATCTCAAGGGGAGGTTCATTAGGAACATAACATTCAATCATGAACATAGTCTTCACCTTACCATGAGGATTCCACAATTCTAAATGTAATTCCAAGTTTTACAAATATGGTTGTGGCCATTTACTTAAATCTATATCGTCAATCCTCATATTTGATCCACCATGAATCGTATGGACTAAACATAACACATTTCAATGTTATAAACCAACTCCTCAATACTAAATAATTAGTAATATATGTTAGCATTATTTGTGTTGAAATTGTGTCAACAACGACATGGATCAATGATGTAGTAAGAAACATGAATATGATGCATGGAGTGACTATTCATGGTTTGACATGGGGAAATACATCTTCTTGGAGAGGCTAAAAGAAGTTACCGGTGATTGGAATGAGCAAGTAAAGGTTAACCCTATGGACATTGGTATGCCATGGCTAATCTGCATACCTTCAATGTATACACATTCATAACCTACTTCTACAACCCAAATTTTCAGTGTTTAAATAATGTCCACAACCCTTATTGAGTTTCATGAACTAGAATCCATCAACCTGTAGGATTGTTTTCAATTTTCTTGGTTTTCTCGCTAGATTTTATGTTGGGGAAATTTACCATATATTTTCCCTTGGAAAAATCCTATGGTATCTTGTGTCAGTCTCATCTAGTCAAATCTTGAGAATATATATATATATATATATATATATATATATATATGAAGGCATCGATTTGATCGTGACTTATCTAGAAAATTATTGATCGTGAGTGTAGTTATTATGCAACCAGCTCACAAAATAGAATAAAATATAGATCAACGACTTAAAAATTATCCTCTTTGAGGGGGAAACCTACTTTACATTACATAAATGAAAAATTATTTGATGATTCAAATAAAAAAACCACCTTTCTATATATAGGAGTCCAAGGGGTCACAATATAATCTGAGGTGACATAACAATAATAATGTAAGGGAACAACAATAACAGTTGTGGGATTCTCTGGGGTAGAATAATAACAATATGAGGACTACATGGGCAGAACAATAACAATAAGGGGGATACACTAACAATAACAATAAGGGGATACAATATTATTATAGCGACCTAGCAGGCCCTTATCATTTAAAAAATTGGTGTCCTCAATGCTTGAGTAGTTATGGGTGCTTCCGTATAAAATTCTCATCTTCCCATCTGGAACCTTCAGTGGGTAAGTTCTTCCACTTGATGAGATACTCTAGAATTGATTGATTTCGTAGCTATCAAGTTCTTGTTTCCATGACTTCTTTAGGTTCTAATATGATTTTTCCTTCCTTGTCAACTTCTCACAATATTGTTTGAACTGGAAGCTTGTCACCTATAACCTTTTTTAAGCACGAACATGGAAAAATGGGTGCAATCGGGACGATGTAGGAAGCTCCAATTTGAATGCCATATTACCAATATTTTGCAACACCTTGTAAGGACCATAATACTTTGGTGATAATTTATTATCCTTTTTAGCTTGCTTGAGGGACATTTGTTTGTATGGTTTTAGTCGTAAAAATACCCATTCGCCTACATCTGAGCCAAAGTGAGTTCATCCTTTAAGATTTTGAGAACTTCTTTTTGATGCTCGATGTGATGTTCCATTTCCTGAACCTTATAATTTTCTCTTAGATGAACTTTTGAATGAGTTCCCACACTTCTTCATCATCCTTCCATTCATCTCTTTCTTCAGTTATCCAATCTGGCTGGATAATAGAAATGACACAAAGAAATGCTTCCACATCATTATCCTTTCTTAGGAGTGCATCTGCAATAACATTTTGCTTCCCTTTTTTGTAGATGATTTCAAATTCATAACCCAACATCTTTGTGACCCATTTTTTTTGCTCTTCTAAAGACAATATTTGTTCTAAAAAATATTTAAGACTATCATGATCATTTTTTACCTTGAAGTATCTTCCCATTAGGTATGGTCGACATTGCTTAAGTGCATGTAGTATTTCCAACTTTTACTTCTCATAAATATATATGTGTAAATACTTTCCTTTAATTGGACATCTTTCAAAATAAATGGGTCGTCCTTTTCGCATTAAAACAACACCAATTCCATTTCCCGAGGCATCGAATTCCACAAAAAAAGGATCTTGTGAAGTATAGCAGAGCTAAGATAGGTGCTTGGTATATTGACACTTTAAGATGTTCAAAGGCCATAATCTCTTCTAAAGTCCAATAAAATGCATCTTTCTTCAGTAATGTTGATAGAGGTGCTTCTATTCTCCCACAATTTTTAACACACCTGCGATCATACCCTGTCAACAAAAGAAATCATTGCATATTCTTTATGTTTGTGGGGATTTTCCATTCCTTAATGGCTTTAATTTTGTTAGGGTCTACCTTAACACCCTCATGAGATACAATATGACCTAGTTATTCCACCTCTTATATTCCAAAGAAACATTTGGAGGTTTTTTCATATAATTTTTTCTCCTCTAATAGTATGAGCACGCTATCAACATGTTGAACATGATCATTCCAAGACTTACTATAGATTATTCTATCATAAAAAAAATACTAACACAAATTTTCTAAGGAAGGGTTTGAAAATGGAAATCATCAAACCTTGAAATGTAGAAGGTGCATTGGTAAGCCCAAAACACATGACCAAAAATTCATAATGGCCCTTATGAGTTCTAAATGTTGTTTTCAGAATGTATTAAAGGCTTATTTCTTATTTGATGATATCTTGAACAAATATCCAACTTGGTGAAGTAAAATTTTCCATGTAATGCATCCAATAATTCATCAATGACATGAATGGGAAATTTATCTTTAATAGTGAGCTTGTTGAGCTCCATTTAATTTGGAAACATGTGCCATCATCCATCCTTTTTGTTAACCAATACTACTAGAGTAGATAAAGAACTTTAACTAGATTGAATTATACGGACCTCTAGCATTTCTACAACCATACATTAAATTTCACTCTTTTTGGCATAGGGATATCTGTAAGGCACGATGTTTGGAGGAACACTTTCTGGAATCAAATGAATAGCATCATCATGATCAAAAATAGCTGGGAGGCCCTTTGGAGTCTCAAATACCTTGGAATGTTTGTCCAAGACTTTTTGGAGATCTGGATAAATAGATTATTTCCGTGTTTAAACCTCTAGTTAGCATAATTGTGAAATTACACCCCGTTGTCATTTATTTAAATGGTCTCTTTTTATAGAATGCAAATCTGATGCTTGAAATGAAAGTTATGATGATTTTCCTTTGGTCGCTTATTTGAGATGAAATTTTGAAGCCTGCAAAAACCATAACTTCCTCAGATCATATCTCTGAAAATATAGTCAACCAAGATTTGAAATCCGTAAACGAGGCTAACTAGTATTTCTACTCCACGTGGTTTCAATTTCAACTTTTGAAGCTTCATAGAAAATAAATTATAGCGCAAATTACAAGAAGACATGTTTGCAGTAGCGAAACCCTAGAATCCAAAGTTCTGGAACCAAATTTTATGAAACCAAATCACAAAATAGAATAAAAGATAGATAAAAAACTTAAAATTTATCCTCTTTGAGGGGGAAACCTACTTTACATTACATAAATGAACAATTCTTGGATGATTCAAATGGAAAAACCTCATTTCTATATATAGGAGTCTAAGGAGTCACAATATAATCAGAGTCGACATAATAATAATAATGTAAGGAACAACAATAGCAATAGTGGGCTTCTATGGGGCACAATAATAACAATATGGGGAATAAATGGGCACAACAATAATAATAAGGGGGCTACACTAATAATAACAATAAGAGGATAAACTAGTGTTATAGGGACCTAACAGTAGTTTGATTTGTGATTCTTTCTCTTGTTTTTTTTTGGTAATAGGTGAGATGAAGGAGTATTTAAATTATGAAATTGAATAAATAAAAATTAGGAGAAACCAATTCTATTGCAATAAATATGTGTGAAGTTCCATTTCTAATAGGTAAAATGCAATAAGCATAACTTGGAAGTTCTTCCAGCCAGAAAGCTTAGGTGCATCGATGGTGGCTTGATCACATGATTAATGACAATGTATTTTCTGTTTTGGAATGATAAAGTGCATATCATATGATTCAAAAGAATAAGGCATGATTCACATAATTACTTTTCCTTGTTCTGGTACATTGTATCAAGTACAATACTATGTGATTTGATGTGCAACTTTGATTTGAATGTACGATCAAATATTAGTGCAAGGAAGAGTTTGGTAAAACAACAATGAATAGTTCAAATCAACATTTGATTAGTGAAATAAAAGCAATGGTTAAAAGTTTGGACTGGGATATGATCAACAAATTGTGACCTTATTTTTTCTCGTTAGTAGTGTGCCTAAGATCTGGTGATCGATTTGTTAAACTAGTGTGATTATAGAGTAAATGTGCAGTACAAATTTGGTTGTATTCTCTTTGAAAGCATGTCCTGTATTTTCACTTGTATACTCAAGAGTAATGACTCATATGGAATTTATCTAACCAAATGGATTATTTGATTACCTGGTTTACAGCGTTGAGTGTGAATAACTAATTTATAAGGCCAAAGGTATTGGTGACAGAGTCAGAGAGTGTCAAACAAATTACTATTTGTTGTTGATATAGGACCAATTATCTCTATGAGATGATGATATAAATACGTAACCTACGAAATTTTATATCCTTGCAGTAGTTACAGGGTTGATGTGTGAAACAAACCCCCTGAATCTCTTTCATAAAGAGCCGAATCTTATTTTTGAGTTTTTATAATTTTTGAAGGGACAAAATTGACTAGTAATCCTTAGTGTGATAGAGCATGCACATTCATTCACAAGCATTAATCATTTTTGCTTAATCATATGGTAAGGGTATTGTTGTTATTATGATGTCTAGAGAAATCTATTTGGATGTTTTTTTAGTAGTAAAATTGGTGTCTTTAGTAAGAATAGGTTGATATTATGGTGCTCAAAATATTTATGATTTTTATTAAAAACAGAATAATAATTTGAACCTCATATTGTTGATAAATAAGATATAACTAACCCCGATGACATGTCGTTATAGCGATTGTTGATTTAGAGCATTGTTGTTCATGAGGGTCCATGTTTTTTACTCGAGAAATTGGATAAAAATCATGGCATATTTATTGATGTTGATACGGTCAGAGATATTAATTAGGGTTTATGTTTTAGGCCAACTGAGTTTAGTTTCAGGGTTTCAGGGTTAATCATTATGTGACAGGGGGCATGCAAGGATTTGTGACTGTGTAACTTATTGCTAAGATGATATTAGTGTTTGAATATTATTTTTTCTATTGGAGGTGTAATGTTGTAGGAATGTGGTCATGATCATGATGGTATATTGCAAGATATTCCAGGGTTTATGCTATTTTTTACTTGTTTTTGAGTTAGTATGTTGGTGACAGTGTATGGTTATGTAACTAATGATGAAAATTGTAGTTGTTATGAATGAAAGCACAGGTATTCTTGAGATTTGGGTCATTACTATTAGACAAGGTTGTTGTAAGATGATTTCCTCATTTTTCATAGGTTGCGATTCTTAATTAAAATTATTACTAGATGTTCATAGATATATTATTGTGACATAGCTATTTTTATTTATTTCTTGGCGTTGTTCTTGTCCAAGTGTGAGGTTAGAGATGCCATTTTTGGATTGTGGATTATTTATTGATGTTGTTAGGGTTATGAAAATGTGAGGGCATTGATGATGTGATGTTGCTGGCTATTCAAAACATTCCATTGCAAATATTGTGTGGCAAGCTTATGTATTATGTATGGCTAACTAGAGTTGTTGATTTCTACTCAAAGTTACAATCAAATATATGATTGATGATATTGAGCTATTAAAAAGATACCACATGGATGAAATTATTTTTGTGACCAAGTATTTCTTCCATGGATGTATTTCTATGCCACTATTGTGTCTTTAGAGTATTTGATTGTATAAATAGAGACTTGAAGAGTATTCCTACTGATCTAACTACTTATTTAATGAATGAGGTTGTTGTTTTTAATAGGAAAAGTTATTATGTTGCTAATGTTGAATATGTTGAGCTTGTGGTGATCACAGTTTTGACAGAGGGTTTGTGAATGATGTGTTTTTCATAGATTATATTGCAAGAATGATAATAGAAAGGCTCAAGCAAAGATTATGTTGCATTGATGATATTACTGCTCAAATTGTATGAGTGTTTATGATGTGATGAAGATTACAGTACTATAATGATATTGTATATATAGTGACAATATGACAATGTTGTAATGTCGAGAATAGGTGATAATGCATAGTATTTTATTGTCGTTGATGACAAAGGAGAATGGATCTAGTTTGAAAATCAATGAAAGAGATGTCCACATTGATTTTAGGGGTTAGTGCCTCTAGCTGCTTAGTTACAGCAACCTGATATGAGGGAGTAAGTTCTTCTACTTGGTAGGTGCCAGAAAAACTGTGTAAGGGAGTGGGTTATTCTTGCGAGTGGGTGCCAGCAAAATAGTGAAGGGAGTGGCTACTTCTTGCTGGTGGCCACAGGAAAAATAGTGAAGGGATTAGGTGTTTTCTGCTGGTGGGTGCTAGTGAAATGAAATCTAAGGGAGTGGGTGATTCTTATTGGTCGTTTCCAGTGAACACATGTATATAAATATATAAGAGAAGAATAAATATGGTGGTTTTATCCTTTTATTGTTTTCCACCTTAAAATATTTCGTCATCTCTACTTGATTTTATGATGTGTTTTTTTTTTAGTGATTTACTCATATAATAGTTTACTAAAAAAATGAAAGTCTAAATTTTTAATAATTCATGAAATATTGACTCACCACTCGCCCCCTATTAGTATTTCTAACAATTGGCATAAGAATCATTCCTTCAGGAGTTAGTTTACTAGCTAGAAGGAGATCTAAGGGATTATGGAAATCAATCATAAGAAGCAGTAAACTCATAAGAATAAGACAATTTAGAAGGATTGTGACTGTGCAAGTAATTCATCAGATGTAGTGGAAGTATTAGCAGTTTTTAGAAAAGGATAATTAGACGTAGAAGAACTCATGGATCATCAAGGTATTCTTATGCTCAATAATGCAAACTATCAGGTATGGAAATAAAGGATCAAATCTAAATAAAAATATCTTATATTTGATGTTTGGAATTTAGTGTGTAATGGGTATACTAAAATTCCCCCATTGAGTTAATAATTGTAGAAGGATGGTTGTTTATGAATGAAATTCTCTATATTTTACTAAAGTTTGAATTTGAGAATATTTCACATAATGAAGTTGTAAAGGATGTATCAGAAAAGTTGCAAATTGCAAAGGATTTATGGGATAGGATGCAAGCCATGCATGAAGGGGATAACAATGAAATAAATGTAAATGAAGAAGATGTTCAATCACAAGGTAAGATTCTATATTTTCATAAATGTATGAAGATAGGTCATATTTCTTCTTCCTGTTATGAAATCCATGATCAATAGCATTGAAACAAGTAAACATTTTATGTATATAAAGTAAAAAATCATAATATATCAAAATATGAGTGTGGCCATCCATAACAATCAAGTTCTTTCATATCATATGGTGTTATAGATTCAGAAGAATAATGGTTAGAAAAGGAATTTAATCTTAGAAGGAAAATTATTATACCTTAGAGAATATTAAGAATCTCAAGGAGATGTTTTAGGTATATGAGGACAAGGATAACTATATGAATGAATAAAAGAATATTGTAATAGTCCTATAAGCCCATCTAGAAGAAGTTAAAAGAGGAAATGAAGTAGTGATTAGACAACTTAATGAAAAGGAAAGTCATTGTGAGGGTATTGAAGCTGAAATAATTTCTCTAAGGACTGATCTACAAAAGACAAATGAACAAGAAATTCAATATAAGAAGATACTCAAGATATTTGATCACAAATAGTATGATCTTAAACAAGAAATGGTCAGGTTGAAAACTCAGTTAGAAGAGGCAAGAAAATTTTGAGAAGTAATGAACAAACATAAAAATAAAAGAGAAGGTTATTGTAAGTGCTTAGAAGTTGAGATTGTCTTATTAAGAAGTGATAGAGAATAAAAGGGAAAAAAATGGAATTTCAAGATAACTCCAAGATCTTGGATAATATCCTTAGTTCTGAAACAACATGTCCATTATACTTTAAGCTCATATATAGCTCATGAAATTCCATGGTAATATGACCTTGTGTTCTATTCCATTCAAATCTAAGGAAAATGTCGCAACCTCCCATTTCAATGGAAACATGTGGGTTTTCAGGTGATAATCCCTCATCTTAAGTTTAATGTTCTCATAATTTCCTTCGCATTTCATGGTCCCCCCATCAACTATGAGGATTTGAAAATCATATATGGCCTACAAAAAATAATGAACAACCTCAATTGCCTATTTATGGACAAAATTATGCATGATGCCACTATCAATCAATACCAACACCAAATGATGTTTGATAAATCCTCTGATTTTAAGGATTTTTGGGGCACGAATGCCTAATAATGCATGGAGGAAGATAATCTGTTAATCTAGTTTTGTTGTTGTATCTGTCACTTCTTCAATGGAAATTTGAGGTTCCACGTCTTCCTCCCAAGGAATTTCATCTAACGGTACCTCATCGGATGGGCCATTTTCAGTAGCATTAATATAAAAGAATATTTTTTCCCTATATTTGTATCCTGGTGAATATTTTTCATCATAATAGTAACACAGTCCATATCTTATCCTTTTGACCATTTTTTCTTGCGATACCTTTTTAACCTTAAGGGTTTGGGTGAGGCCACTAGTAGTGGTGGGATGTTCCCTTGATGTGAATGTCGGATGACTGGATTGGGAATTAATAATATTTTTTGCATTGAAAGCTTTGTGGCAAGCTTCAAACCAAGTAGCGGGTTGATGCATCCTAACATGTTCCTGGATAGCCTCCTTTAGCCCACTGATGAAACATTCCATATAGAATGGATCCCCTAGGCCCTAGATCTGGATGGATAGTTGTTCAAATGTTGTGATGAAGTCTCATACTGTACCATATATTTAATCTTTGTGAGCTAACCTATAAAGTGAGATTCCCTGTCAAAACAAGCGCAAATGGCTTTAGAGAAAATATTCCAAGATGGCTTTCCTGCATAGAATTTCTCATGCCAATGCCACCATTGCAAATGTTCGTGGTCCAAGTAAATATATCCCACATGTAGTTTGGTTTCATCATCCTAGATATTGTTGAGTTGAAAATATTTTTCCATTTGTGCCACTCACATTGTCAAGTTAGAATCGTCTGTGCATGTCAATATTGGGTGTATTATTGCTAGAATATTGGTTACCCTCATGGAAATGATGATACCCTTCATATATATGGTGGATATATTATCCTTCTAGGTGGAAATCGACATGGTTTCCCTCCCCATGGGGTCTTTAGCCTTGATGAGCTTACAAATCAATTTTAGGGCCTTTTCAATTGTGTCTTGGATTTTGATGGTGATTCTTGATTCTAGGTCTTCAACTTTTTTCTCGAGACTTTCCATATATTGAGCCCTCATAGTTACCATAAAATTACATAGGCCAAAATTTTGTGTTACTTAAAATTAATATGGTTTCAATGGGTGCGAGACAAGGATTTCGTTGATGTAGGTAACTTGAAATCACTTCTGAAAAAATTTAGGAATGTAGGAAAAATGGACTCTTACTGGCGGGTGGTATCACTATAATCAACTCATCATCTTGAATCCTATGGGATAGGTCTCTTGCAAGTGTAATTTTGGGACCATTAATTTTTTTTTACTCTAATATGAGTAGTACTCCCAGTTGATCAATACTACATCAGCTGAAATCCCAAAATCTCAATATTACAAAATGTGTAGGAATTTTGCAGTCTCGGCTGATCAATACTGCGACGGAAGAAACACCAACTTTTGGATGCTGCAAGATGCGTAGGAATTTTTTTGTACCAATTGATCAATATTATGACGACAGAAACCCCAACTTCTATACTCTGTAAAATGTGACAACCACTCAATAGGAATTTAGAAAAATATGATAGTAAAGGAGTGTCACATGTTATAGATCATGACATATGCTAGAGGTCCAACAATAGTACTCAATCCAATCTTTCATAGTGCTAAATAAAGAGGATAGATCGTGCCCTTAGTCGTACTACCCGACTACCCTTCGTACGTGAGAGTAATCTCTTTGAGTGAATTCCTCGGTGTAATGTAGCAGCAAGATGATCGACAACTTATCTAAGGTTAATTTTAGTGTAACCTTTGGGGGCTTATGATATACCAGAGGTACATTGAAGTGCATTCTATGTATAAGTGTTATCTGATGTGCTACTACTTGAAGGGGTACCAACAAGTGTTACAAGGGAGTCCAAAATACATGATCACCTCTTTTAGTTCTTGTGTGTATGCTTCCCCAACCATGGGTTGATATGCGTAAAAAAATATATCTTTATTTTAAAGACATTGGAACATGTCTCTAGCCTAAAAAAAAAATTCTAAAATTGGTGGTGCAGCTATCCCAGGAAAGAGATTTGATACCAGTTGTAGTATGCTTAACCTCCAGTCGAGGAAAGCTCAATTACAACAACACAAGACAAGATTTACCGTACTATTGTTGATGATATATAGTTTCATGAGATGCAAAACCATAACTAATCATGGTTCCTTACATAATTTGGGTTAACCACATTATTTGTTAGCTATGGCCCATTATAACTAATTGTGGTTCCTTTTTATAATGCGTGTCAACCACTTACAATGCTTATAGACGTTATTTATTAAACTAACTAATCATGAATCTTACGGGGCTCATTGGGATTATTACATTAATAAAGGGGTTAGGGTCAGACCCTAACACTACTAATTTTTTTAAGTTTATGAGTTTTGTTGGGAAAATAAAGTACCTAATGAAATTCATAGCCTCATTTTAAGTAGTAGTAACACGAATCCATGCCACAGTAGTGAATGGTAAAAATTTCCAATGGGGAAAGGGTTAGAAAAAGGCCTTTAAGAAGTTAAAGAAGAAGATTAGTGAAGCACAGGTTCTATAATTACTAAAAGACAAATATCCCTTCGAAGTGGAGATAGATTCAAGTGGGTATACTATGGGAGCATTCTTAATGCAAGGAGAAAGGTCGGTATGATACCATTATAAACTATTCCATGGGGGGATTCTTAATGACCCTAATATGAAAAGGAAATTTATGCCTTGGTGCAAGCTATGAAAAAGTGGAAACACTATTTTATGGGAAAAGAGACAGCAATCCATAAATATCGCCAACCACTATAATATCTACAAGCCTAGAGTAAGCTATCGTAGATAAGGAAATACAAGTGGATGGGATTTTTACAAAAATTCATTTAGTGATCTAGTAAGGAAACAAAAATAAGTTATCTAACATGCTTTCAAGGCCACTCACATAAAAGATAATAGCTTTAGGAAATTTGATTCACTTGGATCCATTCACGCATGATGCATATAGCCTAGATACTCAAGGATGTCTTTCAAAAATTGCAGAGCTAGAATCATGTGCATGATATTGAAAATATATTTAACTACCATCTCTAGGATGGGTTACTCTACATGTTAGATAAGTTATGTGTTCCAAAAGGTGAGCGACTGTAGATGATTAGAGAGGCTCACACCTCTAAGGTTGTAGAGAAATTTAGTGTAGGAAAAATAGTGGCCAACTTGAAGAGGTATGTGCATTGGCCTAGGATGGAAGAACATATAGTTAGGTTTATAAGAGGATGCATGCTTTGCTGTAATAACAAGCCTAGTAGTAGAAAATTGGGTCTATATCATCCCTTGCTTGTACCCACCCATCCTTGGGAAAGCATTTCCATGGAATTTGTGGGAGTTTTACCAAAAATCAAGAACATACATGACTACTTATTCATGGTATTTGGCAGGTTCAACAAGATGTGTGTTCTAATGCCATCAACGGGAAAAAAGCAATGAAATTTTTCTTTGGATAGTTATGGATGCACTTTTGGATACCAAGAAGCATCGTTTCACATAGTAACACAATATTTATCAGTGCATGCTGGACTACATTGTGGGAGAAGATTGACATGAAGTTAAAGAGGTCTATAAAATTCCATCCACAGATAGATAGGAAAAAATAAGTAGTCAATAGGAATTTGGTACAACTTTTGAGGGGTACAATCAGAAGCATATGAATACTTAGAATGAAAATATAGTATATATAAAAAACTATTATAACAAATAAGTCTACACTTCTACTAGTAAGTCCCCATATGAAACTTGTTTTGGATATTTTCCACCTTCACCTTTGGATATTGCATATGTGAAGCAAGAAGGAGTGAAGGAGGATATTATAGTGGATTCCCTTAGGGTATAAAATATTGTTGATAATATCAAGAAAGTCCATCTATAGGTATAAGAGACACGGTAGAAGTCATAGGAAAAATACAATTCCTAGCATGATCAACACATAATAGTGAGGTTGTTCAAGATCGGATACATAGTATGGTTACAATTGAACAAGGAGATGCCATATGGCCCTAGTAAGAAAATCAAGGCTCTATAATATGCTTCCTTTTAGATACTCGAAAATGTGGGAGATAACACAAATAGACTTATTCTACCCCATACATGCACATTTACTCAGGGGTGAATGTAAAAAAATTGAAAATTTATGAGCTTTCCATGCTATATCAAGAATAGGAACAGATGTTACCTTCTGCAGAGGATTTAGAACTAGATGCTCAGCAGAGTTCATAAAGGATATATTTTTTCAAAATATATCTATAAATATAATACATGTGTAGAATTACTTTTTGCATATTGGGTTGAGAAGAAAACTTTGAGGAAAAACAAAATAGTGTATCCAAGAGACGGTGGAGGAAAATTTTCCTCACCTCATTCATTAGAAGCTTGTGGGATCTATTATCTCTAAATTGGTACTGATGGGCTGCCCCAGCAGACAACCTAGAGTAACTCTTTCAAAATAGCTTTTGACTAAGGATTGGCCTCTTCAACCTGAGAGGGATCTCTCAAATTAACTTGTGATTTGTTCAATTAGGATTCAATAAAATGGCTAACTCTATGATATTGACTTGAATGTGTTTGATTGTAGGTGAAAAATGTGTAGGGTTCACTACCATTTGGCTTATGGAGTCAGTGTTAGGAAATTCAGTGGCAATGTCTCTCATTATGGAAGATGAGGCATATAATGTTTCAATGAAAGGAAAACAAACACAGAAATATTCAATGGCTTAATATTCAAAGGAAGTCAGAGCATGTGGAACATGAATTCTAAGTAATTAAACATCAAGCTGTTGAAAGAAACATATTAAGATACATAAGAAAAAAGCTCACTGAAACGCTAATGGAATATCAGGTGAAGAAGAAAACACAGTCATTGTATATTATTTATCATAAAAAATTTACAATAGTGCTCTGACCATTTCTCATTCAAAGTTCTGCTTATTAATAGGATTTTTTCAATTACATTGGATCTGCCCATCTAGCTAGATCATTGAACCATTATCTTTGACACCTTTCTTAACCATAAACTATATTCTTGGAACTAAAACAAACACCTAATAACTTTAGACTTATAAACCTTTTAACTCTACCTTCCCTTTATTACATTCACCTATCTGTAGAATTTGATAATTACATTGATAATAACCAAGTGCTCAAGTGGCACTAAGCATAACCAAGACATAAATACACCCACTAGATTTAGGAACTGATCACCCTACTTTTAAGGAGAAGATAATTATGACATTTGTCCATTGTCTTTATGTCGAGCTAGAACAAATGGCACCTTGGTCGAGGAACAAATCCCTGCTGGAGTCTTCCACTGATATCCTTTAATACCTCCACATGGTTGGCTAACCTTCAATACACATTCAAAACACTAAAATACTACCAACTTCTACTCACTGCAAAATAAGAGTGAAATAGGTAGTTTCGTAGCATACTTTGGTAGAAAATCTATTTCACCCATCTAGGTCAATATTTAGCCTTCCTTTCTTATTGGGATATGTTTGTTAGATAAAAAAAAGCTAAATAAAAATTTTATTCTCCCTTGATTTCCACCGAAACTATTATTTTTTGCAAAAAGTAATCTACATGGATTTCATAGCAAAATCTGGCCTTCAAGCCTGGGCTTTGCTACAAAATTGCCTAATTGACAAAAAAATTAAATTTTTTTTGTTTTTTCTGAAAACTAGGGCTCATAAATGAACTCCTATATCTGAATCCTTGATAGTTGTTGCAAAACGAGAGGATGTTTTTGTAAATCAATCTGTGCTAAAGAAAACCCTCTCTTGGTTTTTTGAAAAAAATCTCACTCTGTCTGAAATCTGCATTTGAAAAACATGTCTAAGACAGGAAAAAATGAATTCTGAAAATAGAGCCCAAAGACATCTTCGAATCTCCAAATTTGTAGCACCTGTGAGAAAAGTGAAAGAGGTAATGTTATTTGATCTGTGCTTGACAATAAGTTCTCTAATTTGTTTATAATTCTTCTCTGTTTAAAAAAAAACTGCTCTTGAAGTTGATTTCACAAACAGTAAAAAAAGAGAGAAACCCCATCGTATCTTCTTGCAAAAGCTCATGCAACTAGCTTTGATGAAGTCCTCTACAACACTAGGGTCTTTCATGACCAAATTTAAGTCTTTAGGTTCATACTTGACCACTCAACCTCCCTTTATTAGTCTTCTTCTGCATGGCTATCTCTTTTAACACTGTGTTGGCCATCTTGAAATGTGACACATGCGAGGAGAAAAATTGAACAACAAGTTGCTTGCTATGGGACTAGACTTTTCAGAGGTGATAACGGATTGATGCATGAAAATATCTAATGAAATATGACACAGAGGTGCTTGGAGATAAGTTTTAAAAATGGAATTCGAATGTGGAGAGAATGATGACAAATGAGGGAGTGAAAGGCAATGATGGGTGGTATTTATGCTTTTTCATGCTTGGATGATTATGAAAACGAATTATATGACCTCACCTTTACCCTAAACCACTAATAACTTGACAGGTCATCATCCCATTCATTTATGCAGAAAAACATGATTCCACAATGTTTTGAGTTATAAATCTGATATATTTGCTATGAAATGATCAAGTGATTCTGTAGAGAAAATCACCTATTTTGCATAGAATTCGCTGTGGAATCAGGAACACATGGAAATGTGGCTAAAACCGAATTTTAAACCAATGAATGGAGATTTTTTATGGATTTATATGGATTTAACAATGATGGAATGACCAACGGACTATTCTAGACTTAGGATAAAGACCAATTCACGATTTTTTTCATCAATTTCATGAACAAAACTTATGAGACAAATGAAACCTAGATGAGTGACCCTATCAATCAAAAATTAAAAATTTATGTGTGATAACAGTGGCTCCAATGGGCATGGTGTACCCCTGTGCTACAACAAAGAACTTGTAGTTCTCCTTCCTTCAAAAATTGAAATTTTCTAAATTTGATGAAGACTTTCCGAAGAATTTATGGCCTTCTCCTCAGGCTCAAGCTTGTTGAAAACTGCAATCCAAGCTCAAAAATAAATCTATACAAGCTGAAAATATGCTTAGAATACTTGAGCTTATTCACACACACTCCTACCTACCCTAATAGCTGCAATCTTCATGCTTGATTCAAGCAACATGAAACCTTGAATAAATCCAGTCAATGAGCTGATCTGATACCTGAACTCCTTGATTGTGCTTAAACCAAAATCAAATTGTATACTGTAATGAAAAAGGTAACAGAAAATGAGTCTGATTTTCACAGTGAAAACATAATTGAAAAATTGGACTATAGAACTCTTCCATGAAGTAAGTTATGGGACCATAGAAGACATATTTTTTTTATGATTCTCAAGGCATTCTGCAGTTTTAGAAAACTCATATATGCTTTCTTTATCAATATAAGACTTCAATTGTGTGCTATCAAAATCATTTTAAAAAACAAGACATTCTTCCTCAATCTCAAAAGATAAAGGTAGCACCATCTTCTCTTTGTATTTTGGCATGAAATTTTTTTCAAAAGACTAATCTTGACCATGAAGACTATAGGACTTAATTTGATCTTCTAAAACTTCAATGTCTTTCTCAATGTTCTTAGAAAATTCATCCAAAAAGTGAATCTTATCCTCTGAATTGCACTCAAATGACTTTAAATAAGAATACAATGTCGAAGAAAAAATTTCATCCACTTCCTCATTAGTGTGATCATTGTTCCATTGCTTAAAACCTTGGATGGAAAGAGAGTTTGCCACCAACTCTGTTTTTTCCATCCATCTTTCCAAAAATATAAGCCAAAAATCTGCAAATGACTTAACAGATATGACAGGCAAACTTTCAATCCATTGTCTACATTTCCCTTGAAATGAATCATAGAAAAATCTCCTGAAATATCTTCATGTTTGACTCTAAGAAGCTCGGTAAAGTCACAAAATTTTGATATATGCTTCAAATTCAAACTCAAATATTCTCCATTAAATTTTGGACCATTCCTTAAAAAATATGCATCCTTGGGAAAAGGATTTGGGAAACCATAAATTTCTGAAAAATCTACACATGCATACCTCGTAACAAGAATGGCAGCATCTGAGTTCTTCATAAGTTCAGATGAATCACCATGAAGCTATGAATTTTTGATTTTTCAACAATGGAGTTGCCAAGGTAGAAATGCAGTCTCATAAGCTACTAAGCTCCTGCTACCTCCAAGAGTTCAACATCACTGATTGAGTATAAACTATGGGTAATATGTCTTCAGACTCCCTGCAGACACACCAAAATGTTATCTCTAAATTGGTATTGATGGGCTGCTCCACCAGACAACCTAGAGTAACAGCTTTTGACTGAGGATTAGCCTCTTCAGCCTGAGAGGGCTCTCTCAAATTAACTTGTGATTTTGTCAATTAGGATTCAACCATATGGCTAACTCTATGATATTGACTTGAATGTGTTTGATTACAGGTGAAAAATGTGTAGGGTTCACTACCATTGGACTTATGGAGTCAGTGTTAGGAAATTCATTGAAAATGTCTCTCCCTATGGAAGTTGAGGCATATAATGTTTCAATGGAAGGACAACGAACGCAAAAATATTCAATGGCTTAATATTCAAAGGAAGTCAGAGCATGTTGAACATGAATTATGAGTAATTAAATATCAATCTATTGAAATAAAAATATTAAGATACATAAGACATAAGCTCATTGAAACACCAATAGAATCTCAGGTGAAGAAGAAAACACAGTCACTGTATATTACTGATCATCAAAAATTTACAATAGTGGTAGTGTCAAATAACATTCTCCAACCCTTTCTCATTCGAATTTATTCCTATTAATAGGCTTTTGTTAATTACATTAGATCTTCCCATTTGGCCAGATCATCGAACCATTATATTTGACAACTATCTTAACCATAAACTATATTCTTGGAACTAAAACAGACACCTAATAACTTTAGACTTATAAGCCTATTAGGACTCTACCTTCCATTTATTACATTCACTTATCTGTAGAATTGGATAATTATATCGATGATAACCAAGTGCTCGAGTAGCACTAACCATAACCAAGAGATAAATACACCCACTAGACTTAGGAACTGACCACCCTAATTTTAAGGAGTAGATAATCGTGACATTTGATCATTTTTTTTATGCTGAGCTGAAACAGATGCCACCTTGGTCGAGGAGAAAATCCCTGTTGGAGTCTTCCACTGATATCCTTTAATGCCTCCACGTGGTTGGCTAACCTTCAATACACCTTCAAAACACTAAAATACTACCAACTGCTTATCACTACAAAATAAGAGTGAAACGGGCAATTTCGTAGCATAGTTTGGTAGCAAATCTATTTCACCCATCTAGGTCAATCTTTAGCCTTCCTTTTTTATTAGGATATGTTAGTTAGATAAAATAAGCTAAATAAAAATTTTATACTCCTCTTATTTCCACCCAAATTGTGATTTTTTGCAAAAATTAATCTACAGGGATTTCGTAGTGAAATCTAGCCTTCAACACTGGGCTTCAATACGAAATTGCCTAATTGGCAAAAAACTCATAATTTTGTTGTTTTTTCTGAAAACTAGGGCTCATAAATGAGCTCCCATCTCTGAATAATTGATATTTGTTGCAAAACGGGAGGAGTTTTTTGTAAATCAGTTCGTGTTAAAGAAAAACCTCTCTTGGTTTTTTGAAAAACATTTTCAGGTGTCCGGAATCTGCATTTGAAAAACATGTCTAAAACAGGAAAAAACACATTCAGAAAATAGAGCCCAAAGACATCTTCTAATCCCGAAATTGGTAGCACCTATGAGAAACGTGAAAGAGGTTAACGTTCTTTGATCTATGCTTAACAAGAACCTCTCTCATTTTTTTATAATTCTCCTTTGTTTGCCCATAAACTTCTCTTGAATTTGACTGCTCAAACAGTCAAAAAATAGACAAAACCCTTTGTATCTTCTTGTAAAAGCTCATGCAACCAGCTTTGATGAAGTCCTCTACAACACTAGGGTCTTTCATGAAAAATTTTAATTCTATATGTTCATACTTGACCACTTAACCTCCCTTTATTAGTCTTCTTCTGCATGGCTATATATTTTAACACTGTGCTGACCTTCTTGAACTGTGACTCCTGCAAGGAGAAAACCTAAACAAAAAGTTGCTTGCAATGGGACTAGACTTTTCAGAGGTGATAATTGATTTCTACATGCAAAGCTCTAATGAAATATGATAGAGAGGTGATTGGAGATAGGTTTTAAAAATTGAATTCAAATGTGGAGAGAATTATGACAAATGAGGGAGTGAAATACAATGATGGGTGGTATTTATGCTTTTTCATTCTTGGATGATTATGAAAAACAATTATATCACCTCACCTTTACCCTAAACCACTAAAAACTAGACAAGTCATCGTCCCATTCATTTATGCATAAAAAAATGATTCTGTAGCGTTCTTAGTTATAAATCTGGCAAATTTGCTACGGAATGATCAGGTGATTTCGTAGCGAAAATCACCTATTTTTCATAGAATTCGCTGTGGAATTAGGAAAATACAGATGGGTGGATAAAAAATAATTTTAAACCAATGTATGGAGATTTTTGATAGATTTCTATGGATTTGACCATGATGGCATGACCAATGGACTACTCTAGACTTACGATAAAGGCCATTTCATGAAAGTTTTCATCAATTTCATAAACCAAAATTATGAGACAAAATGAAACCTAGATGAGTGACCCTATCAATCAAAAAATAAAAAATTTATGTGTGATAACAGTGGCTCCACTGGGGATGGTGTGCCCCTGTGGTACAACAAATAACTTGCAGTTCCAGTGCATTCCTTAGAAAATTGAAATTTTTTGAATTTGATGAAGACTTTGCCAAGCTTTTATGGCCTTCTCCTTGGGCTCAAGCTTGTTGAAAACTGCAATCCAAGCTCAAAAATAAATCTGTAAAAGATGAAAATATGCTCAGAATACTTGACCTTATTCACACACACTCCTACCTACCCTAACAGTTGCAATCTTCATGCTTGATTCAAGCAACATGAAACCTCCAATAAAGCCAGTCAATGAGCTGATCTGATACCTGAACTCCTTGATTGTGCTTAAACCAAAATCAAACTGTATACTATAATGACAAAAGTAACAGAAAATGAGTTTGATTTTCACAATGAAAACATAATTGAAAAATTGGACTATAGAACTATTCCATGTAGTCAGCTATGGGACCATAAAAGACATAGTTTGTTTGATGATTCTCAAGACATTTTGCAGTTTTTGACAGCTCATATATGCTTTTTTTAGCAATATAAGACTTCAGTTGTGTGCTATCAAAATCATTTTCAAAAACAAGACATTCTTCCTCAATCTCAAAAGAGAAAGGTAGCACCATCTTCTCTTTGTATTTTGGCATGAAAAAGTTTTCAAAAGACTGACCTTGACCATGAAGACTATAGGACTGAATTTGATCTTCTAAAACTTCAATTTCTTTCTCAATGTTCTTAGCAAATTCATCCAAAAATTGAATCTTATCCTATGACTTACACTCAAATGACTTTATATAAGAAGACAAGGTCGAAGAAAAATTTTCATCCACTTCCTCATGAGTGTGATCATCGTTCCATTGCTTAAACCTTGAATGGAAAGGGATTTTGCCACAACTCTATTTTTTCCATCCATGTTTCCAAAAATATAAGCCAAAAATCTGCAAATTACTTAATAGATATGACAGGCAAACTTTCAATCCATTGTCTACATTTCCCTTGAAATGAATCGTAGAACAATTTGATGAAAATATATTCATGTCTGACTCTAAGAAGCTTAGTAAAGTCACGAAAATTTGATATATGCTTCAAAGTCAAACTCAAATCTTCTCCATTAAATTTTGGTCCATTCCTTAAAAAATATGCATCCTTGGGAAAAGGATTTTGGAAACCATAAATTTCTGAAAAATCTACACATGCATACCTCGAAACAAGAATGGAAGCATCTGAGTTCTTCATAAGTCTAGTGGAATCACCATGAAGCTATGAATTTTTGAATTCTTCAACAATGGGGTCACCAAGGTAGAAATGCAGCCTCATAAGCTTCTAAGTTCCTGCTACCTCCAAGAGTTCATCATCACTGCTTGAGCACAAAATTTAGGTAATATGTCTTCAGACTCCCTACAGACACACCAAAATGTTATCTCTAAATTGGTATTGATGGGCTGCTCTACCAGACAACCTAGAGTAACTCTTTCAAACCAAATTTTGACTGAGGGTTAGCCTCTTCAGCCTAAGAGGGCTCTCTCAAATTAACTTGTGATTTGTTCAATTAGGATTCAATCAAATGGCTAACTCTGTGATATTGACTTGAATTTGTTTGATTGCAGGTGAAAAATGTGTAGGGTTCATTACCATTGGGCTTATGGAGTCAGTGTTAGGAAATTCAATGACAATGGCTCTCCTTGTGGAAGTTGAGGCATATAATGTTTCAATGAAAGGACAACAAACACAAAAATATTCAATGGCTTAATATTCAAAGGAAGTCAAAGCATGTGGAACATGAATTATAAGTAATTAAACATCAAGCTATTGAAAGCAACATATTAAGATACATAAGACATAAGCTCATTGAAACACCAATAGAATCACAGGTGAAGAAGAAAACACAGTCATTGTATATTACTGATCATCAATAATTTACAATAGTGGTAGTGTCAAATAAAAATTCTCCAACCCTTTCTCATTCAAAGTTCTACCTATTAATAGGCTTTTGTCAATTACAATGGATCTGCCCATCTGGCTAGATCATCGAACCATTATCTTTAATATCTATCTTAACCATAAACTATATTCCTGGAACTAAAATAGATACCTAATAACTTTAGACTTATAAGCCTATTAGGACTCTACCTTCCATTTATTAAATTCACTTATCTATAGAATTGGGTAATTACATCGATGATAACCAAGTGCTCGAGTGGAACTAACAATAACCAAGACATAAATACACCCACTAGATTTAGGAACTGATCACCTTACTTTTAAGGAGAAGATAATCATGGCATTTGATCATTGTCTTTATGCTAAGCTGGAACAGATGACACCTTGGTTGACGAGAAAATCCCTGATGGAGTCTTCCACTGATATCCTTTAACGCCTCCACGTGGTTGGCTAAGCTTCAATACACCTTCAAAACACTAAAATACTACCAAATGTTTCTCACTACAAAATAAGAGTGAAATAGACAGTTTCGTAGCATAGTTTGGTAGCAAATCTATTTCACCCATTTAGGTCAATCTTTAGCCTTCCTTTCTGATTGGGATATGTTTGTTAGATAAAATAAGCTAAATACAAATTTTATCCTCCTTTTATTTCAACCCAAACTGTGATTTTTTGTAAAAAGTAATCTACAGGGATTTCGTAGCGAAATCTAGCCTTCAAGTCTGGGCTTCGCTACGAAATTGCCTAATTGGAAAAAAATACATAATTTTGTTGTTTTTCCTAAAAACTAGGGCTCATAAATGAGATACTATCTCTGAATACTTGATAGTTGTTGCAAAACGGGAGGAGGTTTTTGTAAATTAGTTTGTGCTAAAGAAAAATATTTCCAGGTGTCTGAAATCTACATTTTAAAAACATGTCTAAAACAAGAAAAAATGCATTCTAAAAATATATCCCAAAGACATCTTCAAATCTCCAAATTGGTTGCACTTGTAAGAAACGTGAAAGAGGTTAATGTTCTTTGATCTGTGCTTGACAATAACCTCTCTCAGGTTTTTAGAATTCTACCTTGTTTTCCCACAAACTGCTCTTGAAGTTGACTGCTCAAACAGTAAAAAAACAGAGAAACCCCTTTTATCTTCTTGCAAAATCTCATGCAACCAGCTTTGATGAAGTCCTCTGCAACCAGCTTTCATGACCAAATTTAAGTTTATAGGTTCATATTTGACCACTGAACCTCCCTTTATTAGTCTTCTTCTGCATGGCTAACTCTTTTAACACTATGTTGGCCTTCTTGAACTGTGACACCTATAAGGAGAAAAACTAAACAACAAGCTGCTTTCTATGGGACTAGACTTTTCAAAGGTGATAATGGATTGATGGATGCAAAGCTCTAATGAAATATGACAAAGAGGTGCTTGGAGATAAGTTTTAAAAATGGAATTCGATTGTGGAGAGAATGATGACAAGTGAGGGAGTGAAAGGAAATGATGTGTGGTATTTACGCTTTTGCATGCTTGGATGATTATGAAAACCAATTATCATGACCACACTTTTACCCTAAACCACTAAAAACTTGAAAAGCCATCATCCCATTCATTTATGCAGAAAAACATGATTCCGCAACATTCTCAGTTATAAATCTAACAGATCTGCTACGGAATGACAAGGTGATTCCATAGCGAAAATCACTTGTTTTGCATTGAATTCGCTGCGGAATCATGAAAAAATAGACAGGTGGTTAAAAACAAATGTTAAACCAATCTATGGAGATTTTTGATGGATTTCTATGGATTTGACCATAATGGCATGACCAATGGACTATTCTAGACTTAGGATAAAGACCATTTCATGAGTTTTTTCATCAATTTCATGAACCAAACTTATGAGACAAAATGAAACCTAGATGAGTCACCTTATCAATCAAAAATTAAAAATTTATGTGTGATAACAGGAACCAAAAGACTTTAAAAATAGAAAAGTATGATCTAGATTGTATCATTATATTATTTTTCATCCACCTTGATGATTTCCTTCTATATAGTATTTTAAATAAGGATCAAATTTACATGATTTTATGAAAAAATTTATTATAATAAATATAAAACCAAAATATTTATTAAAATGATAGAATATCCAACAAATGGGAAACAACTAGAAATTTTATTCAATATTTGAAAACACCCGTATACATATTACATGAATTTCACACCCAAATCATTTAATTAACCATAAACACTTAATGCTAATCTACATTAATCATAACTAAAATCCTAACTAATGATATCTTCTATCATAATTTTGACTATTCATTTAAAAAAACAGTGTTTTTTTGGGTTTCGCCAATATTCTCATATTTATTCAATTTATGGAAAAGTTTGGATAAAGTAAATATTAGCTTAATATCAATTAAAAAAAATCCATTTATTTTATCGAGTCTGATTAACATTTAATCACAATTATTTATTAACCTAATCTTAATCAATTCAATAATTAATCATGTAGTTCTTGGGAATGAAAAATTGTAAAATTAATTGATACTTTGACTTTATTATATATGCACATTAGATATTTCTAGGAGGTGATGAAATCATGGCATCATAACTAATGACATGCCGATGATGGTGGAAGAAACATGTCAACCAAGTTTGAAATTTTTAATATGAAATTAAATGCAAGGTGTTAGTGCACATGTCAGCATTGACCACGTGTCATAATAATAGGTCGTCAAGGAATGAGGTGGCATGCTGACTTGGCATATCCACATATTAATTTATGTACCCTATCAACATATCATCCATATTAGCCATATAGACATATTTCCATATGGGCCAAATCAACCATATCGAAGTATCGATATATAGACATTTTTTGCTTATAAGAATATCTGGTATTCCAATATCAAAGCACTAGAGCACTAGGATATCAAAATACTAATGTTTCAGTCACATTGAGATACCAAAAAAATTCAGTATCTTGTATTTCCATTTGTTAACAAAAACAAACTTCGTTAATTGATTATACAAGGATATTAAAACTTTAGGGATTTATAAAAATAAACCTGAACAAAATGTTGAGAGCTCAACGTTTTGTTCAGGTTTATTTTTGCAAATCCCTGAAGTTTAATATCCTTGTATAATCAATTATCGAAGTTTGTTCTGGTTAACAAATGGAATATATATATATATATATATATATATATATATATGGTTGACAAGAGGTCTGTGCCACGCGGGTGCGTGAACTTGACCACCCATCACAACTAATCAATGCGCTTGGGTAGGTGCAGTACATGACATGCGTTAAGTTAATGACAGTTAAGGAAATTATAGTTGGCCACCACTGCATGTCAGGGACGACTGGGGAAATACGTCGTGAGCGAAGGAGGTTAATAAGACATAGAAGGAAGGTTAACATTTCTCAGTTTGCAGAAAATCTAGAGGCAGCTAAGGTAATCTTGGAGCATAGCAGGCGTCTGGTTAAGGGGTACGTAATGACCTTTGTTACCTTCGTTTATCAATTTACAGTTGTAATCTACGAGGATGCAGGGTATGGAACTAAATTGGTATGTTTTGTTACTGGTTTATCCTGTCAGTTAGGTCAGTTGCATCGTCTGCTTAGATTTTCTGGTTTAATAAGCAAGGAAGGGCTGAGAATTCAGCATGATAAGGATATTGAGCCGTGTTTCCATAGCCCTCCTAAACGACATTATCATCTGCTCTATTTCAAGTTCAAATTTCTAATCTTCATGGTTCTCCATCACTGTAATGATTTTAATTATGGTAATGTGGTTAATGCGTCTGGTTTCACTATGGGAATTCCTCTGGTTTACTTCAATTGTAACTTATTAATTCTCTGCAAGAATTTTAAGAATAATTCTGTGAAAATTAGTAGTAGACATTTCTAGGTTTGATCACAATTTTCCTCTGTTCAAGCTGCAGGAGATATAATTTCATGGTCTCTGTTAAGCATAAGCTGCATACATTTTGTCAAAATTGGTCTACCTATAGTCGAGATTGTCAATGTCGAGTCTTCCTATGGCTGTCGAATATAAATCTGGGAGGGTGATGTCGAATCTTTCCATGGTTGCAGTTCTTTGGTTGGAATTGGTGTTTAATACTTATTAGTAAAAAAGCCTCTGTCAAATCCTATGACTCTATCATTTCTACCATTTATCACTCTGTTAGCCTTGCAACGAATGAATATCCATCTATTGTCATTGGCGTAAAGGAATCCACCTTAGTTTGCCAGCACTGTTGTATTAATTTAATTCTACAATATATAGGTCCCTCTTATATTCTAACAGGAATAAAGCCTTGTCAAATTATCGTGGCAAGAGGTCAACCTGGAAAATGTAAAGGTGCAGGCAAAGGCAAGAAGAAACAACCATCTCAAGAAGAGGGCCCAAGTAAGTATGGGAGGAAGACCCATAAAGAAGTTTTAGAGAATATTGCGGCTCTCTATGAAGCTAGTAACTCAGTTCAAATCCGAAACACCATTCATGGATGGGAAAGGGACATTTCTTATGATGAAGAATATGTCAAACATCAGGAGGCAACTTTGGATTTCCTTTGTGACCCAACAAGCACTAGAGGAAGGGTATTGATTTTCCATCAATCAGTTAATACATACTGGAAATTGAAGTGTGTTTTGGCAAAGGCCATGGCAGGGATGCATGAATCAGGAAGCAGTCAAGCAGTATTGTCAGAATTCCAGTGAATTAAGAAGGATATTCACGAAATGGCGAAATCTCAGTACCTCACTGCAGCAAGGATTGGGAGGATTGAACATCTACTTCAAGGGATGCAGCAAGTCGAGATGTCAGAGATGCCAGGATCCACAACAAAGGATCCAACTCCAGTAGACTCTTCTGATGGATGAATTTTTAACTTTTCTTGTTTTAAATGAATTTTGTGGGAAGTTTTAATACATGTTGTTTACAATGTAATTATTATGGAAATAGTAAAGTATTTTTAGCGGCTACTAGAAGAAAAATACAATACCGATACTGGTTGGATTTTAACTCTCTTCGGTGGCCAACAAACTTGGTTTCCTTTAGGCAGGTTGAGGAAATTTTATGCAAAACTTACTGTACTGCAACTTGCTTATTTTTTAATAGAAAATAGAAAGGCTCTACCAAATTAACAAAAAAAAAAAGTGTGAAGAAAAAGGGAATTCGGGTTTTAAAAAAATAATAATGAAAACAAAGCAGGGTATCGAGATATCAAAACTTTTGAAGAAATAAGTAGAACATACAAAGGTCCCTGTCTTACTTTATTTATACAGTGAAAATAAAAAAGTGCGAAGTGTTTAAGATTTTAGGTTTTGTTAATAATTTTGAGTTTTCTATTAATTTTGTTTTCTTTTAAGTTATTTATAATGTTAATGATATTTTAACGTTTACAAGACTAAAAAATAGTCTATGAGACTACCAGCTTTCTTGTTTTCTTGTCTTCTATAATTCAATATTTTTCTTACTCAAATTGATGATGAGTTGACCCAACTTTCTAACAGTTCCCTCACCAAAAAGTCAATGCCACAAAATTGATGCTAACATACTGCAATAACTGTCCTTAATGTCTCTGAAAGCATCATCTTCCAAAATGAAATTTTTTTCTAATTCCACTGCCCCAGAAGTGCAAAAAGTACATACCCTTTCTTCCCAAGCTTCTTTAGATCTATTCCACCGTCCCGTTTCACACTAAATTTGATGTGAGTTAGTTCTTAATTGAGCAATAAGAACCTTTTCTCTCCACGAAATGCTCTCCACGGAATGGAGATCACAAGTGGGGTTGAATTCCTGAACATAATATTTCTTCTTTCTACCCAACTCTTTTCCCCATATACCCTTACAAAACTTCTCTAGCACAAAATTATTTAACTCCTTGCTATTTTTGGGACATGCATTAAGGTATATATTCCATTTTTTCATCCATTTGTTGTTTTGTCTCATCCATGATTTCTTTCTTTCACTCATACCTTCATTGAAGATAACTTTCGGCTATCTACCTCCTCGCATTTGCTCAGTTCTTTTTAGATACCTTATAAGATGCACCATGGCAACTACTTCGATGGGAGATGCCCATGTTTCACTCAAAATTATCTCATAGGGAACGAAACTTTTTATTTTGAACTTGCTAATGATCAAGCGTTTTCGATTTTTTTCAATTTGTTTCCATTTTGAAACAGGGATGTTGCTAGCCCACAATTCACACCCATATAATAGCACTGGACAAACTAGGAGTCCAAAATTACTTTGATCATCTTCCAATCCCATAACTTTGCCTCTCTACATCTATTTTGAAGTGCATTTAATGTTTTCCATCCTCCTAAAATTCTTTTCTTTCTGCAATCTTCCCAATTAAGCTTGTTGTTGAAATTGATCCCGAGATACTTGTATTCATTTACTTCTTCAAGAATGTTGCCTTCAAAGAAGAACGTACGTTGGATTTTCTTCCTTTTATTAGATAATATCATTATTTTGGTCTTACTGGTATTGACATGCATCACCACTTCTTTACAAAAAATTTCAAGGGCATATAGGTGCATCTGCAATCCATGGGCCGATTTAGCAACGAGCACAAGATCATCGGCATATAGAAGAAGCTTTATCACAAACTCCCCCAATCAAACACCATCCCCACCTTGCAAATTTAGCCACTCTTCCAGTTTGTCAATATATAACCAAAAAGGGTAGGGGATAAAGGGCAACCTTGCTTTACTCTTATGTCACTTCTAAAACTTTCTGAAATTCCTGTTGAAGTTCTAATTTTGACTTTCACCTCTTCATAAAGCCTATGGACAACAACTCTATATTGTAAAGGAACTTCAAGTTCTTCCATTCTTTCAGATTAATCGCATCATTAGGATTTGGTCGACGTTTCAAACCAACTATTGTGGTTCATCCTCGGGACAGGGAGGAGAAATTAATAAATCTTAATGAATAAATAGGGATTCATCATTGCCCGGTAATGGCCGTTAAGAAATAACTGTTAAAATTAGCTGTTAGAAATTTAGTTATTAAAATTTTTTAAGGTTTAAAATTAATAATAATTAATAAATTAATTAATTATAAAATAATATTTTGTTAAGGACTAGCCATTTAAAACTAGCACTTAGAAAGTTAGTTCTTAAAAATTATAGTTTAGAAATAATACTAATTACACAATTAATTAATTAAAAAATATATATATATTTAAAAATTTTCATTAAAAAGGGAGTTTAATTTTTTTATTTTTTTTTAAATAATGGAAATGTGAGAGGAAAAAATTTTTGTTTTAAAAGATTAAATAATATATATATATAATAAAATAATATAATATAATATAATATAATATAATATAATATAAATATTTACTTGGCCAGAGAACTAGAGTCCAGGTCTTACTTAGCTTCCAACCATCATCACAGTTGAGATTCTCAGCATGCCTTCAATTTTGATCGCCTCCCTTAATTTCCTATGGTGGAAGCCATCACCTTTAACAACAACTTTGGAGTCTCCAATACAAACATGGTTGCCTCTCTTAATTTCCTATGGTGGAATCTCAACCGTGATGATGGTTGCAAGCTAAGTAAGAGCTGGACTTGGTTCCCGCCAAGTATATATATATATATATATATATATATATATATATATATATATATATATATATATATATATATAATTTTTAATTAATATTTTTAAATAAAAAAAAATTTAAACTCTTGAAAAATTTTAAATATTTGTTTTTCTATTGAAATCTTATTTTATAATTAATTAATATTATTTCTAAACTATATTTTTAATAACTAACTTTCTAATGACGAGTGCATAACAAAATCTTTTTTTATAATTAATTAATACTAGTCTTTAACAATTTTTTTTTTTATAATTAATTAATTAATATTAATTCTAAACGTTAAAGAAAATTAATAACTAATTTTTTAGTGGCTAGTTTTAACAGTTGTTATGAGCAATGATGCATCCCTATTTATTCATTAAGATCGATTAGCATCTCCTTTTTGTCTTGAGGATGAACCACAATAGTTGGTTCGAAACGTCGACCAAATCCTAATAATGTGATTAATCCGAAAAATATTAGTTTACATTATGGATCACAAAAGTCTTAGATCTAACATTATTTATAATGAAAATATAAAGGAAAAAATATGTGATATGTTATGTGATTTAATTGAATATTTAACTTATAAATATGAATATGAATTATTATAGTTTTTAGATTTCTGTGGTGTGAGCTTTGAGTTGTTGAATTCAGAATCTCCATAGTATGCATTTTTGCATTTACATTCTGGTCTACATTTTTGCGTCTAGGTTTCGGGTCTAGATCAAGACCCACAAATCCTGTCAAAAAAAGAGGAGGTTAGATGCAATAAATATAAACCAAAGAAGTGCATGAAAGAAAATGTAATTATTATTTTATAATTAAATTAAATTATGTTTTTTTGAATTAATGTAAAGGTTTCATTTTAATTGATTTAAAATTAAAATTGTTAGCATTTTTAAAATAAATTCTGATAATTCATTTTATGATAAATTATATTTTTAGAATAAAGATGTTATTACATTTATAATAAATCACTGGTTATATATTAATAAATCGTTAATATTATAATATTAATTTAAATATTTGATTTAATAATTTTTTATATTTAGAGTTCTATATTTATTAATTAATGTTAATAATAGAGCAAACTATTATTAATTTTGTTGTGGTCTTTAGATAAATATGAATTATTTTATTTAAAAGAAATTGTATGTTTGGAGAATTGTTTGGATAAAAAAATAGTTTAGGTAGGCTCTTCCTTTCATAGTGATGTCGAATTATGCACTATAAGCCACATGAAAAACTTATAAAATAGAACAGATTTGCCTGAAAATAAAATTGACTTTCATCTTCAATTTTTATTTAAAATTTTTACTAAAATAACTAATAATTTAATTTTTAATTGTTTTAAATATTTGATTTTTAAGTTACTTTTATTAATTTTATAATATATATTTTAATTTTTTTATATGAAAAAGTTATTAATCTTCATTCAGTATTCTATAATTATTTTCTTAAAAATCTTTATAACAAAGAATCATCGTCTTCCATTTCTCAAATGATCAGAATACTTAAAAAGATTAATAGAGTTCTGGGTGTGTAGTTAGTTATAGTTTCATTCATCCTGTGAGATTCAAATCTCACCAATAACATATGTTACTTCTGGATTACTAATTATAAGCGAAACTTTAAGAAAATAATGAATATCAAAACTATCACTGATAAGCCGATTTGAGTTTGGTGAGATGCCTTTTTATTTGATATTTGTTCCAACGGCCGGAATTGACAGAGACGTGAAAAAGAGAAAGAAAGAAGGCGGGTTGCCCTAGAGAGACCCACCATTAGAGAGCTATCATATCTGAAATGAGTGTGTAGGTATATGGTCAGGTTAACGAAAAAATCACAGATAAGCTCTCTCCCACGAGAAGTATTTATCACAGAATGTAGCCTTTCTTCGGCAGAGGGTGCGTCACATTGATGGATCATTTAAAACACAGATAAAGTCTCTCCGAAGAAAATGATTTTATCACGGTTTGGATCCTTTCACTGGTAGAGGGTGTGTCTATATGGATGGATAATATAAATTAATACCGTCTATTGGCATCATTAATTATTTGTGAAATTGAGACGTTTATATTAACCTCTCCGGATTAAGTCTCACAGGGCAATTCTTCTTCGCAGAAGAAATTATCAGCAACCAACGCCAATTTCTGGAACTGATCGGTCATGTTGGCGCCCCATCTGATTGGCACCCTCGCTGATTGTTTTCAGCAACCATCACAAATCTAATTAAATAGATAAGAAAAGCTCCAACTAGTAGTTGTAAAATAATGGCTAGTTTGACTACATTTTACCTGTATTAACAAAATTGAAAATAATTTTACCCATACAAATTTTGCCCAATAGCACATCATTTTTACACAGTAGATGCTATCCAAGCTTTAGATAAACGTGGAGTATGTCTGTCATAAAATTGAAATTCTTCTGGTTGAATCTGTAATGCTTCCTTATTTATTTCGTTTCCCACTGGTAAGCGGGAACGGTTACTGCGAAAACGAGAGTTCATTTTTCTGTCTTGAAAAAAAAAAAAAAAAATGAGAGTTCATGCTTTAAATGTTGAAGTTAAATGCCACAAATATACAATTCAATAAATATTTATTCTAATTGCACAATGTACTTAATTTTTTGCTGACTTATTGTGTGTTGAAACACGGGGGAATCCCTGGTCATATCACACGGAGGTCATTTATTGATTCTTTTGAATCGGTCTTGCTTTGGAAAATACAAGTGTTATTAGATGAAAATCTTTCCGATTCAGAAGCAGTTATTGATGTCCTAGTTTATCTAGCATATAGAATGATCTAGAATCTGATAGAAATTTTGAAAAAATTTGGCAAAGATTTATCAGAATCTTGTTTACAGTTATTAAACTTCAGTATTTTAAGTGTCCTAAAGGTTTTTGATAGTGCTGAATCCATTTCCACTATCAAAATGCAATTCAAACACTCCAACTACTTGAATTTTTGAATTTTATTTTACCGGAGTCTGGCAAAAAACTGCCGTCAAACTATTATGTATGCTAGGTAGACAACTCAGTTATTAATTCCAACTGATTCAGAAGCAATTACTAATTCCATTGAAAAACAACAGAGATCGAGCAAGAAATCTGCCGCTTTGGGAAGCTAATGCCAGCAGCATTCGCCATGCGCTTGTCTTCTTCTTTGGTCCTCCCCCTTTGGTTAGAATTAACTTTTTAGCGAAAGGAAATCTTCCCATTTTGACAGAGATAATTGTGTTCACAATATCTGCTATCCCAGTAATCTCTATAGTTAACTTGCAGAACTTTGTTACACCTTGTAAATATTATTTCAATCATGTAACATCAAAATAAATAGTACCACAATGGTACAAGTGAGAGTGGAAGAGGGTTGTTTTCAAAGAAAAACGATTTACAGCCAAAAATAAATATGTATTATTATTGTATTTGATATATAGTGATGAGATTCTTGTTATACAAGTAAGAACAATTAGCAATGCACTAAAAGAAATAGTTATTTTTGTCAATATATAAATTTAGAGATTATAACAAAATTTAAATGTAAGTAGATCATTTTTTTTAATTTTCACAAATAATTATTAATTTTCTTTTAATACTTGATTTTACAAAAATTTAATAATTTGTTTTTAATACTTACCATCTAAAACCTCATTTTTCATAATAATATAATTTATGAGCTTCAATTTTTCCTTTAACACAAAAATTTCAAAATTTAGTTATGAATATAACTGGAATAACTAAAGATTTTATACAGAAAGATCTATTGCAATCATTTTAACTCATTTTTATGTTAACTTGCCATTACTTCATGCCAACCAGCATCCATAGCCCGAGCAGCATGTTGTCTTAATATCATGTAAATATTACCTTGTTTCCATCCAGTGCTTAGCCTCCTTAGTTTATGTACACTTCCCATGCAACTTTTTAGTGTATTCATATATATGTATGTATAAGGTGTTTTACCAAGAAAAACTTAATTGGTGGTCATTGTTTTATATATATATATATATACAATTGGGTGTATAGGAAGTGGGGTGATATAAAAGTTATTTAGGTTTTACGCTTTATCTAGGTACATAAAAATTTAACCTTCTTGATTTATTCATTTTCATTTTTTAATAGTTGTCATTTTAATGTGAAGTAAATGAATTCTTATGAAAAATAATGAATTAAATATTTATCTTGAAAATGAAAACCATTTAAATATAAACCAGACACAAAAATTTTACTTATCATATTCAAAAATTAGTTATTCTTGTTCATGAGATTTTGGATAAACAGTTATCGAGTGCCTTGTTAAGACGCTCATAGATGTTAAGTAATTGGTTCTATTTAAGTATTATTTTTAGACATGACCATGATGTACCCACACCAACCAAACTTACAAAAAAAATTACTTATTCTTTAAAATCATAATTTGTACACATATTTAATTAATGAAAACCAATAATAATGATTTATGATAAAACTAAATTCTTGAAATGTTAAACAAAAATTTAACAATATTTAACAACCAAGATTTTAAGTAATTGAAAAAAGAAAATTAAATGCAAATAAATAAAAGTAAAGGAAGAACAAAATAAATTAAAGGAAAATTTATAAACAAAATATATTCATATTTACATTTTTACATATTTACGATAAATATTTTTAAGGATTTTTCCATTAAAGGGAAAAAATAATTCTTCTCCTTTAATTATTGTAGAATATATGTTGAAGGGCTGGGCTATCCCTCTTTGATATTTAAATGGTTCAAGCCAAAGTTTTTGAAATTTTGTGTATTTTCTTTTTCTTTTTATTTTTTTATATTGTAGGCTTTGTTCTATTTTAAAAATAAATCACCAATTTCAAAATGTTCACTACTAACTAAATGCTTTTAAAATCATCTTTTGATAATTATTTGGTGTTCTATAAATGTTTATTAAACTTGATCTCCCTTTTCCTCTAATTTTAATAATTCTTCCATTTTCTCCTACATTTTTGGACAAGGGTCTTCCCTAATAGATTTTGCTAATTAAATTGAAGGAAAAACTAGTTACATTAGCTGGTAGGATAGTATCCTTTCCATATACAAGGAAGTAAGGAGAATTTCCTAATGTACTTTTAGGTGTAACTATGTGCTTCCATAGTGCATTTGCAAGAGACATAAAGTTCCTTTCATTATCATTAACAATTTTCTTAATCATTTGAAGAAGATTTTTATTCATAGATTCTACCAAACCATTACCTTAAGGATAATAGTTGGAATAGTATCAAATTTTGATTTCTTTAAAAAAAAAAAAATTAACTAATTTTATTGATGAAAAATATGACACAATGTTAAAAATCAAAGCAGTAAGAACACCAAACCTTGTAATAAAAAAAGTTCAATGAAGGCTATCACTTGATTCATATTAATGTGTTGATGGTGTTGGACCTGCTAACATTCAAGGGATCTCCTTGATATGAAGTCCCAATTAAACGTCACACCGTTTGGTGTAGGAGTCTCATCTGGAATATAGCCCAGTTATTGAATTCTTAAATATTTTCCTTGGCTCTAACTATCAGCAAGATAAAGGGATGGAATGGTTCCTTTGAAAAGCACGAAGGTGTTCATGGTGAGTGTTCAGTTGTAGATGTGTTGAAGCTCTTCTATTGCAGAGGGAGTGAGAAAGGGGAGCCTCTAAGAGAGTGGTAATAGTACCACCCAAGAAGAGGCACACACGAATAAGAAGGATACATCTAACATTCAGTGGAATAGTCCACAAGAAATGTGAGGTTAATTACAACCAATGAATGAGGAATATATGTCTAATATCCTACAGAATAAACCACAAGTATGGGACAACAATAGCAATCATTACATCACATTCTAAATAAGATAATTACTCAAATAACTGAAATAATTCAACTACCTTAGCACATTTGAAAGAAAACATGAAATATAAACATCCACAAAATTGTATTACAAACATTCATAATCCATGAATGAAGAATGTGTTGGCATTGAAAGCTTATGTTATTAAGTATAAGTTCCAAGACATATGTTTACAATGAACATCACTAGCTCCAATAGTGGATCATAGGAGCTAGTCCTTGCTCCCCAAAAGAACCATCTTATCTCTCTAATGCTTTGTGGGAGGAGACAAGGTGAAAATTCCTTTGCTTTTACAATGAGGGCATATATATAATAGTGAGGAGGTGATGCTTCACCTTCCTTGTGACTCTTCACCTACCCTCATGATTTTTTTACTTCTTATGAATTTTCAACTTTACATGACTCTTCATATTCCACACATGTCCTTTGGATTTTCACTTTACAATAGATTTCTTAAACATATTTTATATTAGTAGCCACAATGGTGTGGCATGTGACCATTCATGACACTTCTAACATGGGCTGCTTGATGATGTGGAAATGTCAAGCCACTTTTGTTGTTGTGTGTTGAGTGTCTTCTTGAGAATTATTTTCTTTTCACCTCTGCATGGCTTGGTGATAAGGAATCTTCAATGATATCAAGTCTTGTATAATGGTCGTAAACTGGTGTCCCTTTTCTTTCTCCTAATTGATTAACTTGCATGCTTAGCTACAAGGATGTCTTTCAATATGTCTCCCTCCTTCATATCCTTCTTCATAATCTCGCCACAACATGATAGATTACCTGTTCCTATAATTCAGTCATGACGAGACAACATAAATCCGAAAACCCCCTAGTATAAGATTGTGCATATTGATCCATTGATCGAGCCAGAACTAGATGGAAATTTGGGAAAGGGGGTCACTGAATGCATAGTTTCGCAATTCAAGTAGCAAAGGGGGAGCCTTGTGCCTTGAGGCTGTGCAATGCGTACTTCAGGATGGGTTGAGGGAGAAAATTGTGCAGTTCTGGGAGACAGTGAGACAGGTTGAGTGGATAGGCACTAAATAAACATATTGAGTAGTTCCAGGAGACAATGCAGGTTTGGGCCACTGTGCAATTGTGCATTTCAGAGGCTTGGGGAATGAGATTGAGGCTAGCGATTGTGCAATGTTTGGTTAGGACTAGGTTGGGAGAAGTAATTGCACAATTCTAGGGGTCAAGGTCGGAGCTTGAGCAAAGAAATTGTGCAGTGCAGCAACCCTGGGAGGAAATAACTGCAAATTTCATAGTCCAAGATACAAGGTCACAACTAGAGGCCAAAAATTGTGCAATGTGCAGTTCAGGGAGGTTGGTTAATGCTAGGTTGCTTGGTTGGGAAGCCTTTCCAAAAATAGCTAATTGTGGGATCATTGAGACTAGTATGAACAGTGATGAGAATTTGATTGTGATCACACACTTATAATACTTGAAAACATAGTTAAATGGATCATCCATGACACATGAACAATAAATTTCCCTCAGCGCGACAACTTTAAGAAAAGTTACGATAAGCGTGACACTTTAGATACACTTTGCAACGACCATGATGACACTTGTGCGACAATGCCTAAAACTTTGGAAATGAGTGTGATGAATGTTTACATGGTTATAAAAGCTAATTTACACAAAGATGACCTCTTGAAACCACCATAACAGGCTTATATACATGATGCAACAACCAACATGTGAAAATACAACATTTTGCCTAACTTTCAAAAAGGAGCAAAACACTTTAAGGAAACACATGAAATGAGTCTCGAAGTTTGCAATGAAAATTAAAAATACCAAGGAAGGCTTCGAAATTGGGCGTAGGAAAAAAATTTGGAGGGTGTTGTAGCAGCGACAACACTTGGCAACACACTGGTAGAATTCCAGCTTCTTTGCCTTGGTTAACTCTTTCATGTAGGGCCTTGGTTCTTCGAGGAGTATTGATTCATCGTGTGGATTACTTTAATCTTCCCACTTACCTCATGAATATACATGGTCCCCATCATACCTTACCATTGAACACAACACAAAATTTAGCAATATAACAATGTTTCAAGGTGGGAAGGGTAGGAAGTTCATGATCTTAAGATTGCAAAGTATAATTTTTCATCTCTGGTGTTTCTCTACTGCCAGCAGGCCTGGACAGTACCCCAACGAAGTCACTGCAGGAACACAAACATTGCTCTACTACCAACCAGCCTGGTCAGTACCTTGACAGAGTTTCTTGCTTCACCTCTCTTCGTAGGAAACCTTTCTCTTCTTTTGAATTTATTTATTTATTTTTTATAGGACTGCGCATTGGAAATTATTCATTTTGGGTGAAAGAGGGATCCTGATTTATTGAGAGTAGCAGAGGTTGTTACTTCAAAGAAGCATATAGAGACCTATGATTTAGGTTTTCTTGTATAGATTTGTCCCCTTCTCCTCTTCTACTAATTTGATAAGTGTGGAAGCCTCAAAACATAAAGAACTGAATGTAGACATAAGTTTTCCTGAATATACACAAGTTCATGGTTTAACCAAAAATCTCCTTACGGACGGATCATTTTTTTCGTCAGAACTTCATCGGCCAAAAGATATAACAAACACAAGGAAGATGAAAAAAAGGTTTAGCCAAATGTTGAAGTTTCACAAGACTCTTTAGATTTTAGCCACACACATATTAAGAAGGGCTTGATTGTGGGGAAAACTCCACAGTTAAGCGTGCTTGAGCCAGAGGAGTTTTGGGATGGGTGACCTCTTGGGAGGTCCTAGTTACCGGGTGCAAGCCCCGTAAGTGATGATTGACACTATGTGATTCATTTCACTAGTTTAAATCCCACTTCTTCGCCTCTGTGAGCATCATCCGATGCAATGAGTGCTAAGTGGACTATTTAAAAATCATGATAAATTAATCAGTTACAACTACCTTTCATGGAAATGGTCATAGATTAATGACTTACTTAACGTAGTTGATAATGCATTGCGGAAATCCCTCATACTTAAAATACAAAGAGTAAATGGAGATCTACTTGAATGGTTCATGAGGCACAATACTTGCTAAGGTTTTGCAAATGGGGTAGCAAGAGAAGTGGGCTTGATTGTGGTCAAAACTCCATAGTTAAGCGTGCTTGAACCAGAGGAGTTCTGGGATGGGTGACCTCCCAGGAAGTCTTGGTTACCAGGTGCAAGCCCCGGAAGTGATGATTGACACTATGCGATTCATTTCACTAGTTTCAATCCCACTTCTTCACCCCTGTGACCATCACCCGATGCAATGAGTCCTAAGTGGACTATTAGGAAATCGTGCGAAATTAGTCAGTTACCACTACCTATCACGGAAATGGTCATAGATTAATGACTTACTTAACGTAGTTAAATCCTAAAAATTATATCTAACATGTACATGCTCAACACTTATTCCCATAATGAAACAGAACAAAAATAAAACAATAAGAAAGAATATGTACATAGTGTCATTGAAAGTAGATTTTATGTCTTGGTGATTGACAGGGAGAGAGCCATTCTTCCCAAATGATATCTAACGTGTACATGCTCAACACTTATTCCCATAATGAAATAGAAAAAAAATCAAACAATAAGAAATAATATGTACATAGCATAGGGCATAGCCCTAGATCATCATTGAAATTAGTGTTTTATGTCTTGGTGATTGACAGGGAGAGAGCCATTCTTCCCGTCAAGTGATTGAAGACGATAAGTGTGTTGGCCAAGCTTCTCGTGAACTATGAATATACCAATCCACAGGGATTGAATCTTGGTGTGTTTTCCTTTGTCCTCATGGGATTTATCCCATTTCAAGACTAAGTCATCCACAACAAAGGTTTTTTTCCTTGCATACTTCTTTTCAAATCACCTATTGATACAACTTTGATGATATGAGAACTTTTCTTTTGCTTTCAACCTTTCTTCTTGTAATTTTTGAAGAGTGTCCATCCTACGTTGCACTAATAAGCATGGATTGCCTTAGGATTCTTGCGAAAGTTGGAGAGCGGGCAAGTAAATTTTAGGATGGAGGATGTATTATTTTACATACACTAGTAAGTAAGGGGAGGTGTTCAAACAAGGACTTGGCGTGACTCGATCCACCCATAAAGCATTTATCAAAGTGGAGTGTCAGTTCCTTTGTTCAGAGAATATGATTTTTTTTTATAATACAGATGAGGTTCTTATTTGTGGACTCATAAATGCCATTCCCTTGCAGATAATAATTAATTGAATGCTTAAATATAATTCCATTTCCTAATGAAAAATCATAGAGTTTTAGCTATGAAAAATATGTTTCATTATCGAAAACAAGTGAAGTAGGAATTTTGAACCTAGAAATGATATTTTGTTGAAGGAAGGTGATGACTTCCTGGTCATTCACCTATTTAAGGTGAACTTCTTTTTTCCACCGCGTAAATTAGCCTGTGGAAATGAGAATATAGCGATGCTACTTTGACGAATGCAGAAATATTTCTCCAATAACATCCAAAACCATTGTTGAAAAGGTTCTTCCACTATGATAGGCCACAATGGGGTGGTTGACTTATTGTTTCGTCTGGTACACCTTTGAGAGATGAGAAACTTGCAGGCATAAGCACAAGCATATTTGAATAATGTAGGCCAATATAAATCATTCCGAGTCATTTTATGTGCAATTTTGTTTCCCGCGAAATGTAGGTTTTAACCCTGAACAGAAATTATCTACACACGAACCTTATAACAAAAATAAACAATAGCGAGAGCATAAAACATAAAACAGATAAACACAGATATTTTCCCCTGGATCCCAAATCGGGACGACCAGCTTGATTTTTCATTATATTCCTTTTAGTGTTACAACACATATATATACATGCCGAAGCATACATAAACCCCAATCCATAAACCCTGGATTAGAACATAACAGTAGTTCCCTTGACCGGATCTACAAAAAATACCAGGGGCTGAAAACCATCATGCCCCAATACCATGTGCAAAACCATGCACAAAACCATGGAATATAACATATATAACACATGGAATATAATCATGCACGTTCTTAGTCGTGGAAAGAATATAACACATACCCAACATTCTCCCACTTGTTGTTTTCTTTCCACAGGGGGCCACAGGAGAGCTTAGTCATTGGCCCAATTCTTCAACACCCATTGTTTCTCTACACCAAGAGAACAGTCATTGGCGCGTGCTTAGTCGTGGAAAGAATATAACACATACCCAACACAAAAATGTCCACCGACCAATCCATCGTGCAGATCACACAATACCTTCTTTGAATCCTGTGCTTCCAAACACCTGAGTAATACTCCATTATCTATCTTTCTGAAAAGCACCCCATGCACCAACTGGTAAGATAATGATTTTATTCTAAGTTCCCTCTTATGTCATGTAGATAAATGGGAGGGCACGGTGCCATGCTCAGGGTATTGGTTGACATCTATGTACCAAGAGTCCGTGATAATAGTGGGAGGAATTTTCTCTACATTATACATTTTGATTTCTTGCTCCCATCCAAAGGGTTCTTCTTCTTCCTTTACATACATTGCTTTTGTTTCTAGTAGACATAGACCGTGGCCCTTGATTGTGTGAATTGGTTTTAACTCTTAAGTCATACTCCTGTAACTTAGTCATCCATTTCTCTCTTCTCTCATCCAACTCTTGTTGAACAAACAATGATTTGACTGTTGAGTGCAGAACAAAGATAATACAATTTTTTTTTCAAGAGATAGGGTCGAAATTTCTTCATCGCATTGTGCACCACATAAGCTTATTTATTAATGGAGGTATAATTAAGTTTGGGTCCTTCAATACTAGCACTCATAAAGGATATGGGCTGCTTGTTGTTCTGATCATCCTTCTATGTAAGAAAAATGAAAAGAGAGGTGTCAAAAGCAAAGTTGTAGAGAAAAAATTATTTTTTGAAATATTGGTTGTATAGAGCAGGTGCTTCTGCAATAGCTTGCATGGTATAGGAAAATGCATCCTTTTCCCTTTTATCCCATCTGTAGACTACATGCTTCTTTACCATCTCCTTTATTTTCTTGAAAATATGAGCATAATCATAGATGAACTTACAAAGGAATTTTATCTTCCCCATAAAGGACTTCATATATTTCTTGTTCACTAGGAAGGGCATCTGTGTAATTTATTTGACCCTCTTCGGGTCTACTTTAATCCCACTTTCAGAAATGATGTGGCCCAAGAGATTACCCTCAGACACTACAAAAATTATCTTTTTGGGTTTAAGGGATATCTCATACTTACGACATCGCTTGAAAAATTTCCTCAAATGGCATATGTTGTCGGATCTCTTCTTATAAAACATTGTGGCGTCATCAAGGTATACCACCACGCTTTGTACAATGAACCCATAGAATGTGATGTCGATTGTATATTGAAATTTCACACCAACATTAATCAACCCAAACGACATCCTCTTGATTTTGAACATACCCCACTTTGTGCGGAATGTTATTTTGAGTCTATCAGGCTCTTAGACCAGAACCTAGTTGTATCTTGAATAGCCATTCACTAAAGACAACATCTCTGACCCCGATACTGTTTGCAATATTTGTTTCATAGAAAACATGTGGTAGCTATCCTTATCGTAGGTGCGGTTCATATTATGGAAATCAGCACATAAGTGGATTTCCCCATACTTATTCCTTACAGGGACCAAGTTTAATACCTAAGTAGAATGTCGCACTTCCTATAATATCTGAGCATCCAGCAACTTCCTCAACTACTTTTGAATGAGAGGCTCAAGCGTCAGATGTACCTTCCACAAATTTTTTCGGAATGAATTGGCCCATTCTTTTATTGGGATCACATGAAAGATAATTTGCATGTCATAAGTTGTGAGCTCATCATACGTCCACGTGAACACATCTCAGTACTTCTTGAATAAGATGATAAAATCTTGTCACTCCCATTGTGTGAAGCAAGTATAGAGATTGAAAAAAATTGGATATTTTTATATTCCCAAACTGATATTCTCGTGGAGCAACATTGAGTTATGGGCCTTAGCATTAAATAGCCCTCTGAAGAAGTTCTAAAAGTCATACAACTTTTCAAATGACACCATGCCTTTCGGCATATGGTTTATTTTTCTTGAGCTAGATGCATCTGACAATGCCTTCTCGTGCTCGTCTTTGTCGATAGTTGCATATTTGAATGCATCGAAATTTTCCATAAAGTGTAATATTTTTTGGTCATCATTGAAAACACGTAAATTAGTAATATTATCCAGGATGGATGGCTTATAAAAAAAATATACAAAAATATTGTCCCTAAGTGGTGATAACCTAGTAGTGACATTTTCCAATGCACCTGCATTATAGGAACATAAATAATGTTAAAATCTTGGAAATTAGAAATCAAACTCCATACCTATTGTTGGTAACTTTTGATATGAAGTGACACACATTGAATGGTACCACGTACCTATCGAACTGATGCAGGGGAATTAGACACTAGCCAGCAGTGTAGGAGGTTTTATCCACATGTTGTGGCTAGGAGGGTGCAAAATCATTGAATTGTAATAGCTAGGTATCAATACCTCAACTGACTATTTCATTTAGATTTTTTAGAATTGTAGAAGTCGAATAATTAGGTTCGATCCATCTGTCATGTTTCAGTTAGTTGAATTATTGTAATTAGGCTTTTTGGTTTTTCTAAACGGTCCTCATAGAGGAACCGAAGAGACACATTGTAATGTATATAAATTGTATCCCTCGGATGCATTGAGAGGAGATTTCTGCAATAAAAGATTGTGGATTAAGCAATTGCTTCAGGTTGAATGAATTTCAGTTCCTGTTGATTATCAAACTGTCTTGAATTGATATTGTGAGGAAATATTTTTAACTGTGAGGCGATTGAACTCTGTGTGTATATAGTCTCTGAAGGGAACTATTGTACAGTCTCCACATCCTTCTGTCTACTATTTCTCTTGAATGATCCAAACATGTTCTGTGAATTAATCCCCCCCCACAGGCGAGGCCTGTGTAGAGAAATCATGGTCGTCGAACTCTGCTTAATGATAGTGCAACCTCGCTTACGTAGAGATAGAATTATTTTGTTATCGGGATCCTGAACCGAGGCCTGAGCTGAGTTAACAAACGGAGAGCATAGGAAGGAAGGCGATTAACCGTGGTCAATCAGTGTTCCAAAACCGCGAGTGGATTTACGAAGCCGGGTTGCCCATATCGCACCGCTTTTGTGGAGTGAGCGGTATTCCCAAATCGGGAGCGATTCCATTGAATGGTGGACACGTAGCACACGGTGGGGCTGTAAAAACTTATTTTCCAAGTGCCATCGCACGTTAATGTTCGACCAGGGAGGTCGCGCGATATTGATGCATACCGTCGATCTGGAGGGAAGCCATCAGACGGAGATCATGCTTGGAAGTAGCCCGGAGGTTAACCAAGTACGGTGCGAGCATTTGATTGGGAAATCGATTATATATGTGGGGCCGGAACCAAAGGTCCATTATAAGTCATTTGTTTAAAAGGCGTCGGGTATTTATATAAATTTCGAAGGATTAAAACCTTGGTTATAAGGTTTGGGGGTGGAATATAAAGCCCAAGAGATATATTTTAAATTTTCAACGGTTGTTGAATATTTTTATTTATCAAATTCCCCAAATTTGATAAATAACACCAAAGAAGTTGGAGAAGACCACGTGGAGGAGGAGAACGGGGTTTAACAGGAAATTGCTGACAGAGCTACGAGAGGGGACCAGCTCTCCTTAGGGGCTGACTTTCATTTTTGTTGCCGTCATTTGTGGTATCAGAGCTATTGTTTTCGAGTTGTTTTTGCAGAGAATTAACATGGCAATCCGAGTTGGTAGAGGTGCTGGCAGAAGGAGACCTGTTGCCAATCCAGAAGTGTTGGGAATTTTGCAGAGGTTCGAGGCCAGAATGGATGCCATGGAGCGAAGATAGCCCAGAGATCCTGAAGACATCAGTGAACCTGAATTAGAAGAAGCGGAAGAAAATGCTGAGATTCCTCCTGACTTGAGGCTCCTTAGAACTATTCTAGGGTCTGCAGTTAAGCCCAGAATTGAAGTGTCGAGTTATGCAGGGGGACTGAATCCAGAGGAGCTAGTGGACTGGATGAATGAAATGAACAAGTGCTTCGACTATGAAGAAATAAGCGAAGATAATAAGGTCAAGTTTGCAGTAACAAAGCTGAAGGGACATGCTGCACTTTGGTGGGATGGAGTGCAGGCAGAAAAGAGGAGAGTTGGCAAGCAACCTATCAAAAGATGGACCAGAATGATGGCTGAATTGAAAGGTAAATTCTTGCCTAGTGATTATCAGCTGAAATTTTTTAGGCAAATGCAAAACCTGAGACAGAGGTTGATGACAGTAAAGGAATACACAGAAGAATTCTATCAAGTAAGCATAAGATCTGGGAAATTTCAAGACACACCAGAGAAGACTGTCAAATATGTGAATGGTCTCAAGCTGGAGATCCAAGATGAGATTGGTCTTCTGTCTCCTAAGACAGTGGAAGAGGCCTACCAGATGGCCTTGAAAGCAGAGGAGAAACTCCTGAGGAAACAGTCTACCAAGAAGAGAGGTACTTTCTGAGGAAAGGGAAGCCAGGGTGGTAGAGGAAAGCCTACCACACCCAAGGATGGAGCTAATAGTAGCTCACCTCAGAATGCATCCACGGAGGATGATGTAAGGGGCAGAAGGGGTTCTTACAGGGGAAAAGGAAGAGGAGGCAGAGATAGAGGCAGAGGTAGAGAATTAAGGTGCTATAGATGTCAACAAGTGGGACATAAGCACTATGAGTGTCCAGAGAATGTGGGTGATGGTTCAAGAAATGTTGTCGTTGCCTAGGCTAGAGAAGAGGCAGAAATTGAAGAAGAAATTCTGCCAGAGAGGGGAGAGTCCTTGGTGGTAAATAAGGTTCTGTTGAAGCAAGCCAAAGAGGTCACTGAACCTGCATAAAGGAAGACTTTGTTTAGGAGCATATGCAAAGTCCAAGGGAAATGCTGCTAGCTAGTCATTGATAGTGGCAGCACAGACAATTTGGTTTCCACTGAGGTGATAGAGAAGTTGAAGTTGAAGAAAAGGGAGCATCCAACTCCCTACAAGGTGTCCTGGCTGCATAAAGGGCACCAGCTGGTTGTAAAAGAACAGTGTGAGATAGAGCTGCAAATGGGAAAATACAAAGATAAGGTCCTGTGTGATGTAATTCCCATGGATGTGTGTCATATACTGCTGGGTAGACCTTGGCAGTTTGACAGAGCAGCAGTGCATGATGGCAAGAAGAACACTTACAAGTTCTTCAAGGATGGGGTACATCATACATCGATACCCATGGAAGAAGGAGAGCCATCCAGCAGAGTGATTGATCCAAAGACCTTGTTGCTGAGCGGGAAGGAATATCTGCAGTAGATAGAAGAAGAAGAGGTAAGATTTGCTTTAGTTTGCAAACCTAAAGTAGTTCTTACTTCTACAAAGATTTCTGATTTTCCAATAGAAATCCAAGAGATGTTAGACAATTATTGTGACATTGTTGTGGATGATTTACCTGATGAGCTGCCACCTGTGAGAAAGATCAGCCATCAGATAGATTTTATCCCTGGTTCAAATCTGCCAATAAGGCAACCTGTAGAATGACTCCCACCAAAAATGAGGAAATCAAGAGACAAGTACAAGAATTGGTGGACAAGGGACTAATCAAAGAAAGTTTGAGTCCATGTGCAGTACCAGCAGTATTCAGCCCAAAGAAAGATGGAGGCTGGAGGATGTGTACTGATTCCAGAGCAATCAATAAGATCACAATCAAGTACAGATTCCCTTTGCCCAGAATTGAGGATTTAATGGATTGTTTGAGTGGTGCTAAATATTTTTCAAAGATATATTTGAAAAGTGGATATCATCAGATCAGAATAAGAGAGGGTGATGAGTGGAAAACTGCCTTTGAAATGAATGAAGGACTGTATGAATGGATGGTAATGCCTTTTGGGTTGTCAAATGCACCTAGTACTTTTATGAGACTTGTGAATGAAGTATTGAAATAATTCATTGGTAAATTTGTGAGTGTATCTGGATGATATATTAGTTTTCATCAGAACTAAAGAAGAACATTTAAGGCATCTTAATCATGTCTTGAAGAAGATGCACCAAGAGAAACTGCTGATAAACTTAAAGAAATGCTCATTCATGAAGGAATATTTGGTGTGTTTGGGTTTTTTTGTTTCTACAGAGGGATTGAAGATGGACCCAGAGAAGGTTAAGGCAATTGTGGAGTGGCCTTCACCCAGAAATGTTTTTGAGGTAAGAAGTTTCCATGGACTTGCCAATTTTTACAGGAAATTTATAAGAAACTTCAGTAAGATTAATGCACCCATCATTGAGACAATAAAGAAGAGCAAACAACCATTTAAGTGGACTGCTGAAGCAGAAAGAAACTTTAAACTTTTGAAGCAAAAGATAACTGAGAAGCCTATTTTGATTCTGCCCGATTTTACTAAACCGTTTCAAGTGAAGTGTGATGCCAGTGGGGAAGCCATTGGAGCTGTGCTGAGTTAGGATGATAGGCCTATAGCCTATTTCAGTGAAAAACTAAATGACACTAGAAGGAAGTATTCCTCTTATGAGAAGGAATTCTATGCAATTGTTTAGGCATTGAAAAAGTGGATGCATTATTTGATGTCAAAATAATTTGTACTATATTATGATAATCATGCTTTGTAGTATATTATACAACAGCCCAAGTTGAATCATAAGCATGCCAAATGGGTTGAGTATCTCCAAGGTTTTAACTTTGTTTTGAAACACATAAGTGGCCAAGCAAATAAAGTAGCTGATGCTTTGAGTAGGAGGCACATGCTTGTTCAAGAAACTAATTTTGAAGTTGTAGGATTTGATTTTCTCAAAGAATTGTACAAAACAGATTCATATTTTAAGGAAGCATTTGAGGCATGTTGTAACCCTATTCTAACAGATAGAAGCCAGTGGCTGGATTATTTCTTGTAGGAAGACTTGTTATTCAAGAGAAACCAACTGTGTGTACCAAAATGTTCCATGAGAGAAAATTTGATCAAGGAGAAGCATAGTGGTGGACTTGCTGGACACTTTGGTACTGATAAAACTTATGAGAAGTTGAGTCACTTCTATTACTAGCCCAAGATGAGGACAGAAGTTGATAAGTTTGTGAAGAGTTGCAAAATCTGTCAATATGCCAAAGGAAGGAGCCAGAACGCAGGATTGTACACTCCCTTGCCTATTCCAGACAGGCCTTGGGACATGGTGAGTATGGATTTTGTCCTACGATTTCCCAAGACTCAGAGAGGGAATAATGCAGTCTTTGTTGTGGTGGACAGATTCTCCAAAATGGCACATTTTATCCCATGTTATAAAACTAGTGATGCCACCCATGTTGCTAACTTGTTTTTCAAAGAAGTTGTTAGATTGCATGGGTTGCCCAAGAGTATTGTTTTAGACAGAGACACCAGATTTGTGGGCCATTTTTGGAGGACACTATGGAAGAAACTTGGTACCAAACTGAGTTTCAGTTCAGCTTATCATCCCCAGACTGATGGAAAAATTGAGGTAGTGAATAGGAGTCTGGGAAATTTGTTGAGAAGTCTTACACGAGAGCGTCCCAAGCAGTGGGATCATATTTTACCCCAGGCAGAATATGCATATAATGACTCACCAAACAGGAGCATAGGGCAGAGCCCATTCCATATTTTTTATGGAATGCACCCCAGGGGAATATCAGAGTTAAGAAATCTGGGAAGGGCAGAGATGAGAAGTGTTGATGGTGAATAATTTGCTTCAGAGATCCAGGCCATACATGAACACGTGAAACAACAATTACAAGGTAGAAACATCAGATACAAAAGCAGAGCAGACTTGAGCAGGAAAGAAGTCCATTTTGAAGTAGGAGATTTGGTTTTGGCGCACTTGAGAAAGGAGAGATTCCCAAAGAAGCAGTACAACAAACTGAAGTTCAAAAAGATTGGGCCATGCAAGATACTTAGTTTTCTGCAAATTCTTATGAGATTGAATTGCCACCTGATGTCAGAATATCTCCCATTTTTAATGTTGCAGATTTGTACAAGTATGAGGATGATGATGCAGAAGAAATATCAGCAGACAAGGAACAGAATGAGTGGAAAGAGCAGCTACCTCCAGCACAACCATTGCAACCAGAGAAGATATTGGACAAAAGAGTGTCCAGAAAGACCAAAGGACAAGAGTACTTTTAGTACTTAATCAAATGGAAGGAAAAGCCAGAGGAATATGCCACTTGGATGACTGAAGGAATGTTGCAGAAGATAGGCAGGTCAGTGGAAGAGCTCATGGATAGGAGCCCATGAAGAAAATTTCCCTCGAGAGTCTAATGCAGGGGCATTAGCCAGCAATGTAGGAGGTTTTTTCCACATGTTGTGGCTAGGAGGGTTCAAAATCATTGAATTGTAATAGCTAGGTGTCAATACCTTAGCTGACTGTTTCATTTAGATTTGTTAGAATTGTAGAAGTCAAATAGTTAGGTTCGATCCATTTGTCATGTTTCAGTTAGTTGAATTATTGTAATTAGGCTTTTGATTTTCTAAACGGTCCTTACAGAGGAACCGAAGAGACACATTGTAATGTATATAAACTGTATCCCGCGGGTGCATTGAGAGGATATTTTTGCAATAAAATATTTTGGGTTAAGCAATTGCTTCAGGTTGAATGAATTTCGGTTCTTGTTGATTATCAAACTGTCTTGAATTGATATTGTGAGGAAATTTGTTTAACTGTGAGGTGATTGAACTCTGTGCATATATAGTCTCTGAAGGGAACTGTTGTACAGTCTCCGCATCCTTCTGTCTACTATTTCTCTTGAATGATCCGAACACGTTCTGTGAATTAATCCCCCCCACAGGCGAGGCCTGGTAGAGAAATCGTGGTCGTCGAACTCTGCTTAATGATAGTGCAACCCCGCTTACGTAGAGATAGAATTGTTTTGCTATCGGGATCCTGACCCAAGTTCTGAGCTGAGTTAACAAACGGAGAGCATAGGAAGGAAGGTGATTAACCGTGGTCAATCAGTGTTCCAAAACCGCGAGTGGATTTATGAAGCCAGGTTTCCCATATCGCACCGCTTTTGTGGAGTGAGCGGTATTCCCAAATCAGGAGCGATTCCATTGAATGGTGGACACGTAGCACACAGTGGGGCCACAAAAACCGCTTTTCCGAGTGCCATCACACGCTAACATTTGACCAGGGAGGCCACATGATATTGATGCACACTATCGATCTAGAGGGAGGCCATCGGACAAAGATCGTGCTTGGAAGTAGCCTGGAGGTTAACCAAGTACGGTGCGAGCATTTGATTGGGCAATCGATTATATATGTGGGGCCGGAACCAAAGGTCGATTATAAGTCATTTTTTTAAAAGGCGTCAGGTATTTATATAAAGTTCGAAGGATTAAAACCTTGGTTATAAGGTTTGGGGGTGGAATATAAAGCCCGAGAGATATATTTTAAATTTTCAAAGGTTGTCGAATATTTTTATTTATCAAATTCCTCGAATTTGATAAATAACACCAAAGAAGTTGGAGAAGACCACGTGGAGGAGGAGAATGGGGTTTAACAGGAAATTGCTGACAGAGCTACGATAGGGGACCAGCTCTCCTTAGGGGCCGACTTTCAGTTTTGTTGTCATCATGAACAAAAAATTTTGAGTCACTTATTGCTTTAAGAACTGCAATGTTGAGGTTGATAGATCTTTGCAAGCCCAAGATGAGCGCCTCAAATTCTTTAGTGTTGTTCGTGCACTCAAATTCCAAGCGACTAGAGATCATATGTTTTCTCTTTTGTTGGTCTATTAAAACACAACTATCTCTAGAGCCATCCTACGCTTTGGAACCATCAAAGTAAAATTTATGCATATCATATGTATAAGGACAACGTACTACACTAGTACTATTACTATTATTACTACTAATTGTACAATTATTATTTTCACCGGTTGGACTAGGAAGGAGCTCCAACTATGTATCTGGTGGGACTGGGGATGAATAAGAAAGATAACACCCTAGATCATTTTCCAAAAATAATTTTACAAAGATCAGATTTCCAAAATCCATTGGCTCATTCTTTCCATCCAAGGGAGTAACTGTGTGTTTCATATTGATCCAATTTTAGAATTATTAAAATTGTATCAAAATTACCCAAACAACCAAGATGGTTATTTGGAATTTGGTAATTGTCGATTATGTAATAATTGATCAAGATGGTCATAAAATTTGTGAGTTCAAATGTTTGACATCAATCGACATCAACTTCAGTTTCAACACCAGCAAATATGTTTCAAAAGTGCCAATCAAGACATCTTCAAGTCGACTTGCGACAAAAACAACAAGTTTTTCAAAGACTTATGTAATCACACTTGTCCTAAGTCTTAACTGTAAAGGTCGAAAATGTTTGTAGTCCGCTTTGTAAACCTTATTGGATAAAAAATATCCTAAGGTAAAAAGGACTAAGTTTAAATCTTAAGTCCTAGGTTTAAGTCCTAAGGACTAGCGCTAAGACAATAGTGGCAAATGAAAACACACTTTGTAAAGACCTAATTCTATTCCTAGGACTAAATTTCAATCAAAGTCCTAGCAACCTAAGTCTAAACATTCCTAGCACGATAGTCAAACCATAAACCTCTCTATTAAGGTTTGGAGGTTGGGTTTAATACCATGTTGTAAAAGACTATGTCTAAGTCTAAAAGTCCTAGCGCTATATTTAAACCTTAATATAAGGTTCGAAATATGATGTAAAAACTTTATTCAAAGGTTCGGGTTTTAAAACATTGCCATAAACCTTTTTAAACAAGGTTTGGATGGTTCAGGATAAGGTGATATCCAAAGTTTGAATGTCGGGTATGAAACCCATGGAAAAGTTAAAGAAGGTTCGGACTCCGGGCGGTGGTTCGAAATATTGTAACAGAACTTAATATAAAAGCTCAAACCCACAGTGCTTGATATCCGCCACCAACAAAGACTGTGTCATGTGACAAGTCGGTAATACAAACACAGTGTTATCCGCAGCGGCAGCGTTAACACGGAGTTATGTAAACCATCGGGTTTTGTTAAACATGTGACCGAGAAGCGATGTTAGACCGCAGCAACCACAGTTATATGAACGGGTTATATAAACCATAGCAGAGTTGATTGACAACTGTTGTTAAACCATCAGCTCGAAACCATTTGGATTTTACAATGTGAACAGCGGAGGATTAGCTGCGAGATGCTAGCCGCAATATCAATGTTGGGATAGACCACGAGATGCCAGCCGCCTGTTCACACGCAACAGTTCCACAACACACCTGGTTTGCTGACCGCCAGGCGTTAAATCTTATTATAAGGTCTGTTTTTGGTTTTTTGTTAGAGAATAAATTTCGCTAAGGTTAAATTACCTTATTCTTAAAAACCTATGTCTCAACAAGACCGAGATCTGCACATCTGTTATTTAACAACTAAATCACAGAATTGGCTTCGAGGAGTTCTTGATCCAGCCATCAAGTCATGAGAGTTTATCATGAAGCCTAAATTGGTTTGTAAATGGTTATGCATGTTATACAATCATTAAAAACAAATCCCTTATAATCTAGGTGGCACTAAAAGGAAGGCATGAATCTTTATGATTCGAATGAATCAAAGATTAAGGAGGAAGCCTAAATCTTTAAAATATTTCTTTGTTATAAAAAGACTCAAAGATGTCACTTTAGGGAAGGAAGAGAGACTTCAAGAGAGGAGTGTCGAGGAGAGTTTTCCCTACTTCAAGAATAAGTAGGCACTCTTGAAAAGACAGAAGATATAATTGGTGGAGAGTTTCTTGTTGTAGGTTTATTGAAGGAGCAAAGGCCATCCTACTTGCATAAAGCCAGTAACGAAGTACATTGATGATTGACGAGATCAACTTCGACTTTCTAAAACTCTTTTAGCCACCATCCAGTCAAAGATCCATAAAGCTTCAGTTCCTCAGTTTTTTATGTGAAAATCATCCACATATTTTCTTAATTGTTGAAAGAAAAGAGTTTGTATCAGTTATCCTATTCAAGGGATAGTCCATATCTGCAAAATCAGTAGTGAAACTGATGATTCACTGAAGCATATTTCTCTTGGATTAAAGAATACAACATACGCACAATTCTGAGGCGGACCCGGAGACATAGTCCAGGGGGGACGAGCTCCATCACAAACTTCTTTGTCTTATGGTATTGCTTATGTGATTGATGTGACATTGTTCAATCTAAACATACATATATTATTTCATGTCTAAATAGTTAATGCATATAATAACTGTTCAGTAATACTGCCATTCACATTTTGTACAAGAACTAGGAATGATCTTGGTAATTTTTTGCATTTTAAGAACCTGAGTGTTAATCTCTATAAAGTTCTATAGACGGAGTCTGTAATGGGCCAAGTAGCCTCTGGATCTCATCCTTTCTTTAAAGGTGAAATATCTAGTAAATGCCCCTATAGTCTATCTCTGTATTAGAACTAAGTAACTCAGGTCATTTTTAGATCACATATATCGCTCTGCGTTCACTCGGATCTAATTATTTCGACCCTTGTGCAGAATCCATAAATGTGACCAATCTGTAGCAAAGTACCCTTGTAGCTTGTTGGACCATTATCTACTTAACAATACCCCATATGCTTTCGTAATTTCCACAATTACTATGTTTATACATTGGTGAACTCGTTCATCGAATGATAAACAAATAATTACATTCTTAAGTTCACTAATCACATAGACAAGTGCCTTGTCCAACTGAATGATTTTTACGTATTTTTTATCCTATTTTGTGTTGATTTTCTTTGCGAAAGATAATGGAATTGAATTTACCGATGCACAGGATCAACTAAGAAATTGTGTACATTGTAATTGAAAATTTTGAAAGTTAACAAAAATGGAGGGCAAAGTGTATTTACATCAATTATTAAAGAGTTAAGTACATATTAGAGGGAATCAGAGGACATACCATATCCATTTTTTGAAGAGGTATTGTTCCCTGAGGTGGATTTTCCAAGTGCGCATAGGAGCATGTCTCGCTGGCTCGTGATCTTTGTTAGTTCGAACATTGAGATATTTGTGCGAGCCTTATTCATCTATTCAATTATTTTGTGATCCAAAGCGGGAGAGATTACTGAAGTTTCTGGGGGTGTGAATTGGTTTGTGACTTCTGGGTTGATGGTCTTACTCTTATTTCTTGCAGAATCATTTTTCGTGTGGTCACATTCCTAGACTTGCTCTGAGTGTTCTATGTTGAGTTGATGGGTGAACTGAACTTTCTTAACAAATGTTCCTTGAATTTATGCTTCATCGACTTTGGTTCAATGGCTGGCCCTTGGTTTCTCAAACTATATCGATTACTCTGCTTCTTTTTTAGTCCATACCTCAAAGGTTGTTTCTTAGAAACCATTTTTCAACTGCAAGTATGCAACTGAATGAGTTCACTGCATGCTCGATGGTAGGAGCTTCCTCAGTAGTAGCAATTTATTCCTTTTCTCCTATAGGTTCAGTCTATTCATTCAAAATTACTGTATCAATGAAGTGCATAGCAAGAGCGTTCATGTTGTGGTTCCATTGCAGGCATGTTTTCTCTAAATGATATTCTTGATGGAATGAACAATACTGATCCATGCCCATACTCTCGATGTTAAACATAACATTCGATATTTTCATAGGCTTGGCTAATTGTTTACTTCTTCTTTCAGAGTTGGAATTCCTTTTCAAAAGGTTGAACTTGGGAGGCTTGTTGTTCATGGTGATGTCTCTTGACCTTTGTTTCAGTTCTGCCAGCTCGTTTAACAGAGTATCGATGGTATGAGTCAAGCTTTCAAGATTGAGAGTTTCTTTCTCTTTGTCCTTGCTTACAGATTCCTAAAACCTTTTTCCCATGTCTTTGGAGTCTTTTGCTAGTTCATCATCTACAATGACCCCAATCGTGTGCAATTCCTTTTCAACCGCGATCGTCTCTTCATAGTTTTTTGTAAGTGTTTGTTTAGTAGTTTGATTTACAAACTGTGCAATGCTTGTTGGCAAAGAAGAAGTGTAGTAATCGACGGTGATGGAGTCATGAGGTTTCATGTTTGTTGGAAATTTATTCAAAATGAGGTTAAACCTCTGAGTGAAATTTTTCACTTTCTCTTTTTTATCCATCCTGAGATTACCCAACTCTTTGAAAACATGGTGGGGGTCTTATCATCATCAATTTTCTCAAGAAAAATATTCTTAAACCCCCTCCATTTCTGGATGGAATTCATAGTAAGGTTAGGATACCATAGACTGCTCTTCCATATAAGGTGCATGCAAGAATTCTATATGCAACATCATCATAGCGTACCTTGAGTGTTTTCAAATGTAGGTAGAAGTTGTCTAAATTTTCCTCTTCCTTTATTGCTTTTTCAGGGTCAAACTCCATTAGGAGCTTTTATGGATTCCTTGGCATCTCATATAAAACACCTGGAAATGCAAGTGGGCCTTGATACATCCAATCCAGATATTGGTATGCCATGCCTTCGTCTTCATCCTCCTCCTCCTTATTAGAATCTGATGGCTTTCCCTCCTCTTCCTCTTCACTGCCTAACCCACGGAAAATATTGTTTGAGAGTACAACATTATCTCCATCACCGTCATTATATGGTGGAGGTTGCTTTGAATTTTTTTCATTCTCCAAGGAATATATTGATTCTTCAAGGTTGGCGAAAAAAAATATTCAATAGTATAACCACTATCCCTATAGGGGTGGTTGGGTTCTTTTTTCAAAAATATGGAAGGTTGTGAACTCCTAGAATCAATCAAATATATTTTTCAAACTGATGGGTTACAAAACGTATGGCCTGAATCTAATCGTAAGAGATTTCACAAGTTTGTACAAGCTCAGGCTGAGAAGAGTCACCAAATTTAGGAACATGAGTAGGGGAGTTACTGCGAATGTTTTTTTCCTTGACAAGAAGATGTGATATTGGGGTTGGTGAGGTTACCAACCATAAAAACCCAAATTCCCTCCTTCTAGCACTAGAAATGTTGACGGTGTTGGACTCACCAAAATTCATGGGATCTCTCTAATATGAAGTCCCAATTAGACCTCACACTATTTGGTGTTGTAGTCCCATCCAAAATATGGCCTAGTTTCCGAATTCTTAAATATTTTCCTTGGCTTTAATTATCATCAAGAGAGATGTATGCAATGGTGCCTTCGAAAAGTAAGAAGGTGTTCATGGTGATTGTTTCAGTTGTAGATGTTTTTAAATTATTCTACTATGGAGGGAGTGATAACAGTGAGCCTATAAGAGAGAGATAATAGTACCACCCAAGAAGAGACACACACAAACAAGAATGATCCATCTAAAATTCAACGTAATAGTCCACAAGAAATGTGATGATCATTATAACCAATTAATGAGGAATATCTGTCTAATATCTTGCAGAATATTCCACAAGGATGGGACAACAATAACAACCATTTAAACACATTCTCAATAAAATAAGTACTAAAATAACTGAAATAGTTCAACAACCTTAGCACATGTGAAAGCAAATATAAAATACAAACATCCGCAGAATAGTCTTACAAACATTCATAATCCATGCATGAAGAATGTATTGGCCTTGAAGGCTTATATTATTAAGTGGAAGTTCAAAGACACATGTTTAAAATGAAAATCACTAGCTCCAATATTGTAGTGTTCGAGCTCTCTCTAATGCTTTGCAGGAGGATCCAAGGTGAAAATTCATTTTCTATTACAATGAGGGGGTATATATAGAAATGAGGAGGTGATGATGTAGAAATTTATTAATACTGATGTATTACCAAATCCTTCTGATCTAACAATATTTATCTTCTTGCTAAATACAAAATCCTTCCACTGTCAAACTTGTGGAAATTTAAAACTCAATTGCAAACACATGTGAATAAATTCAATCGCACATAACACAGTTGTTTAACGGGAAAGCTTAAAGCTAAATACCCCAACTATAATATATTATGTATATCAATGGAATCATGTAATAATCTCATACAAATCTTAGTACATCAATCTCTCAGTACAATCAACAATCATTACACACTGTCATGCAGAAATTTGGATCTCTATGCACCAATTTCTTGCCTCCTGACATCCTGCCTCCACTGCGCAATCCCTATTGAAGAAGACCCCTAAATTAATTCAAATTGGCCTTGCCTTGACTGCACAATCCTCATTGGCAACTCCAATGTGTGTCAAATGCATTGAATGCATCACTATAGTCACAACAGAGAGTCCATCTCACCCTTTCACCTATCTCTCCACTGGGTCTCCACTGGAACTGACATGCAATTAGTTAACTGTTGTATTTGTTTAGTTGTTAGTGAGTTATTAGTTGTGAATTAATTAACTAATTAATTCAATTAACTCTCACTATTGTATCTTTCAGTTAGACTAGATACAACTAGCTCAACTGAGTTTAACCCACTTAACTGAGTTAAACTGAATAACAACTCTTGCAACTACTCTTTCAACTCTGTCATAACTTTTCCACTGCAATTATAACTAAGTCCTCCATGCATGAGCCATAAATAACCCTAGGAATTGCGTAATTCCTTCAGCCCACTGATTTTCCAAATCTATTCACTAAAATAAAGTGCTCCAAGAGAATAAGTTGACATTTATTGTCGTATTATTATTAAGGGCTAATAATAATCGACATGCACCTATTTTTAGATTCATGATCTATAAATAGACTTCACCCAATATTCTAAAAATAGTATTTCATCTATTTTTCACATTTGACCAACCATCTACAAATAGCATCCTGCAACTTCTAGAATATGCTCACCATGTATAAAAATAGACATACACCTAAAAATAGCCTACGGGCCCCACTTAGTGAAGGTGCTTACTTTTCACTAAGCTAATCATCTTGTTGAATCTCAACAGATGACTCACATTCCTTGTGATTCTCCATCTACCCTCATGATTGTTTGACTTCCTATGAATTTTCAACTTTACATGACTCTTCATTTTCCACACATGTCCTTCTGGACTTTCACCTTACAATAAATTTCTGAAACATATTTTACATCATTAGTCACAATGGTGTGGCATGTGACCACTCATGAAATGACATGACATGACACTATTGACATGGACTACTTGATGATGTGGCAGTGTCAAGCCATTGTTGCTACTGTGTGCTGAGTGTATTCTTGAGAATGTTTTTCTTTTTATCTTCACATGGCTTGGTGATAAGGAATCTTCAATGATCTCAAGTCTTCAATAGTGGTCACAAGCTAGTGTGCCTTTCCTTTCTCATATTTAATTAACTTGTATGCTCAGTGAAAAGACGATATTTCAACATGTCTCCCTCCTTCATCTCCTTTTTCATCATATTTTCACGACATGATAGAGTACCTATTCCTACAATTCATGCATGACGAAACAAAGTCAATCTGAAAACCCCCTAGTCTAATATTATGCATATTTATCCATTGATTGAGCCAGAACCAGATGGAAAACTGGGAAAGGGGCTCATTAATTGCATAGTTGCATATTTCAAGCAAAAAAGGGGGAGACTTGATCCTTGATACTGTGCAATGCGTAGATCATGTTGGGCTGAGGGAGAAAAATGTGCAGTTCTGGGGGCCAATGAGACAGGTTGAAGGGATGGGAACTGAATAAACATATTGCGTAGTTCTGTGAGACAAGGAAGGTTGGGGCCATTGTGCAGTTCAAAGGCTCAGGGAATGATCTTGAGGCTAGTGACAGCACGATGTTCATTTAGGGCCAGGCTCGGATAAGGAATTGCAAAATTTTGGGGGTCAAGGCCAGAGCTTGAGCACAGATTTGAAGAGTCAACTGTTCTCCAAATTTGACATGAAGGATCTTGGTGCTGCAAACTATATTTTGGGCATGGAAATTAAGAGATATCGGGCAAAGAGGAAGCTCTGGTTAAACCAGAGGAAGTATGTCGAGACTATATTGTAGAGGTTCAATATGCAGGATAGCAAACCGATGAATGTTCTGATTCCTGTAGGTGTAAAGCTATTTGCTGAATAGTGTCCCAAGACACAAGAAGAAGAGGAGGATATGTCCCATGTTCCATATGCAATTGCAGTAGGTAGCCTGATGTATGCAATGGTCTGTACTAGATCAAACATTGCACATGCAGTGGGAGTATTGAGCAGGTTTATGTCACATTAGGGGAATTTTGAGGTCTAAAATGGGCCTCCTAAGGAAAATGTACAATCAAAATTCACTTTATGAGAACCAATAACATTTTTGGGGATGACATCATCCCTAATGGTTGAGGTGGCATTGCATGAGTTAAAGGTACTTACTTGTCACATTCTCAATGGTGGATAAAAACTCATGGTTAACCATGGTAGTGCTCTAAGTACTTTTAAAGTCAAAGTAAAGTACTCATAATAAATGTCATTTCACACTTTTTGAATAAAAATGTATTATTGTAATTTCATATTTCTTGAAAGAAACAATGCATATCCCTATACATTTATTATATTATTTTATTTTATTTTTATATAGTATATTAATTACATGTTATTATACAATTTAAATAATATAACTTCTAATTAATAGCATATAACATAATTAAGAATTTATAAATTTATATTTATATTTTATTTTAAGTTATTTAAGTACAAAGAAAAAATGCATTAGTTGTTCAATGATAATGACTTTTTCTTGAGAAACTCATTCTTATTTATAGTCACATCAATACAATTTTTTTATTAATTTTATTTTGGTACAACTTTTGAATTGAATTTAACTATGGTTACATGGATTGTGGTGCAAAAATTGAATTGCAAATTCATAAATATTATTTTATTGGTTTAGCTATTATTTTAATATTTCCTTAGGAGGCCCATTTTAGACCTCAAACTTCCCCTAATGAACCCAGGGAAGGTGCATTGGACAACAGTGAAGTGGGTTTTTAGATATTTACATGGCACTAGTGATTAGGGCTTGTGCTACCAGAGAAGACTAGGATTTGAAATAGTGTTCAACATTCATGGTTTTGTTGATGCAGACTCGGTTGGAGATCTGGACCAAAGAAGATCTACAAGTGGGTATGTGTTTAGCCTATTTGGAGGTGTAGTTAGTTGGATAAGTAAAAGACAGTCTGTAGCGGCTCTTTCAACTACAAAGGTAGAATACATGGTAGCCACTCATGCAAGCAAGGAGGTAGTTTGGTTGCAATGATTGTGTTCAAGTATGGGGTTGGTGCAGCAAGCTATAAGGATAGACTATGATAGCCAAAGTGTAATTTTATTATCTAAGAAACCTACTTATCATTCAAAGAAAAAGCACATTGATGTTCAATATCACTTTGTGAGATATATGGTTGAGGCTAAAAGGTGTTGTTGGTAAATTTGGACACCTTGAAGAATGTTGCAGATGCTTTAACGAAGTATGTAAGCACTCAGAACTTCTCTTGGTGTAGAGAAATAATGGGTGTTGCAAAGCTGGGCTAATGACTCAACTCTCCTGTGGCCCCGTGTGGAAAGAAAACAACAAGTGGGAGAATGTTGGGTATGTGTTATATTCTTTCCACGACTAGTCAAGCGCGGGGGGGCAATAGGTCCCCCCTATACGTTGCACCGGGCGCAGCCGACAACGCCCTAGGGAAAAAAATTTGGTCCTTATTTTCTGGTGGGCGGACCTGCCCATGGTTTTGTGCATGGGTTTGCACATGGTTTTGGGGCATGATGGTTTTCGGCCTGTGGTATTTTTTAGATCCAGTCAAGGGAACTACAATTATGTTCTAATCCAAGGTTAATGGTTTGGGGTTTATGTATGCTTCGGCATGTATATATATGTGTTGTAACACTAAAAGGAATATAATGAAAACTCAAGTTGGTCGTCCCGATTTTGGATCCAGGGGAAAATCTCTGTGTATATTTGTTTTATGTTTTATGCTCTCACTATTGTTTATTTTTTGTTTTTTAAGATTCATTTGCAGATAATTTTTGTACAGGGTTAAAACCTATAGAACTTGTGGCATATAATCGACTCTCCACACTTGAGAATTAGACACCATCACTCCAACCTGAAAAATGGGTGAAACATGGGAAGCCTTGCTGCTGAAACAGACATCGCCATCAGATTCATGTCACTGAGAGGTGTAAAATCGACATAATGTTTGTAAAAAATGGACTCCTACAACTTTGGGGCCTCAAGGAATCTTTTGATGCCCTCAATATTCCCTGGGGTATGGTTTCGTTGCCTCCATGGCTTGTGGTTCCACCTGCAAATAAAAAAAATATATATGTTTGTCTCGAACTTTGTGCTTAGCTCTCTACCTGGGTGCATCTACGGTGAGGTTTTAAATTCTTGTGCGCTGACAGAGAATTCAATGTGAGGCCCAATGGGCCGTTGGTGGCAGATAATAATAGTGTGGAGAATGGTCAGGTTCAAACCCTACTCACTCCAAAATAGCATGTATTTTTTGTTGGCACGATTGGCATTAGTTTTGAACAACATTTTAACTTACTTTGGTTTGAGTTTTAATTTAAATTGACTATTGGGTGGTTGTGAGACCGCTCTATGGGGGCTGACCACATGGGTCATGCAGGTTCGAGCCCCACCAGTCTCGATGTATGTTATGGCATGCTGGGTAAGCGAGGTCCGCAACCCATGGCCCTGACCCAACCCTTTTTAATACATTGTAACATTTGTACGTTAATATTCACTGTATTGGTTACATCGTGGGGTTCGGCAAGGGTCATGGCCCACTGACCCAAAATACTTAATATTTGTTATGTAATATGGTCCATCCGGCAGGGTGGCAGGGGTGGTGGCCCGCTACCTCCCATGTATATATATCTATATATATATCTATATATATATATATATTTAATACAATATTGGTCATTTTTAAACTTAACAAAAATAAGGGTCATTGAGAAAATTAACGAGGCCACAATTTCGTCCATTTTCAGGAGTTGGGTTCCCTACCAACTGATGGTGAATTTGTGGGACACTTAAACCTGGCCCACTACCCAACTTTGACCAAAACTTTAACTCACTCTAACTTCTCCATACGGGTTCGTATTGGAGATATGTTCACACCATTGGAATCAGGGTTATGATTACTTTAGTCTGAACCTGGTTCGAGAGAAATTCAACCACTTTAAATTTCGACCATTTTTTAGCCCTCTTGATCTCCTAAGGGTGTTTGGAGCCACCTCAATCAATCCTCCCCACTGAAGAGCTTTTGGTCCACCAAAATCATGAACATAATCTATAGCTTCTTTGTACCTTTTATGCGCCACAAGTGACCTGAAAGGTCACCCTTCATTCTCCTTCACCTTTGTCCTTCGGAGCCATAAGCGATGAGAGGACACCTGCATTCTCTGAAAACCTATAGTACAATGTTTTGAAAATTACATGCTTAACTAAGTGACCAATCTATGAACCAAGCATTCCCCACACTTGCCATGATTTTATAACCATACGATGTGGTCAAGTTTACATCAAAAGGAATCAATACCCCAGCTATCTATACAAGGCCAAAATATCATTGTTGCTATGATAAGTGATGGAAAATACATCATGACTTTTACATTTTAAATTGCAACATATGATTTACAAAGTAAACTTAGAAAAACCATCTCTCACTTATCAAAGTGATTGGGTCATCTCTCTGTGGCAAATTTTCTTGTCGAACAATTATTTCAATTGGTTCTTGCATTGATGCTTTGTCCTTGAGGCGCTGCTCTAGATGGAGCCTCCAACACGTGGCTCTTTGATGGACACTTCTGTCCCAATGACTGCAATGAGTATTCTTCCTCCAGACCTACTTTACCTTCTGCTTTTCTTGCCGTGGAGAAGGCTTTTAATGCCTCATCCTCTTTTGTGCTACCATTTGTTTCCAACACTTAGCAATGACATGGTTATGTAATCCACAAAACTACATGTTTTCAAATTTCATGATCTATGTTAATTGTTAGTGACATGTTTATAATGAAAATTAACATTAGAATACCGAAACTTGTTATAACTTTCTTATTGGTCTCTGGCGCAATCATGGCGACAAGAGCTTGCCTCAGCTCTTTCTCTGCAATGTGCGTCTTCATAGGATGATGGTGAAGTGTTCCCATCAATATGTTTCTCCAATGGTTTCAACCATGCATTGGAAGTTTCTAACACCTTTGAGAATTGTCCTTCAGTGTATCCCAAACCTGCTAATCGAGGTCTTTTCACGACCTCCAATAAAAAAATCATGCCTTGGCCATCAAAGCCAAGTCCACCTCCTTTGTATCCCATTTTGGTGACGATTCTCATGCCAGTTCCTGTAAGGGTTATCTCCACATTTACCATAGAAATGATAGCATGTGAAGATGAAACTGAAGAAACATCAACATTGTTTACCTCAGATGTCATTGTAGATATAGGTGATGATGGCTTCTTCAAGCCTTTGTTGTGCTTCAACTCCTCCAAGGCCTCTTCCGCGGCTCGTAACTAAAGCTACAGTATCTGCTTATCCTCTTTCTCTTCTTGTAGAATCCTCCTCAATTCATCATCCTTTACTTGAAGGCTTTGGTCATTGTGCTTCAATTCTTCCAAGGCTTCCTCTGTGGCTTGCAACTGAAGCTGCACTTCCTTCTTATCATCTTTCTCCTCTCGTAGAATCACTTTAAATTCAACATTATATTCTTGAAAGTTATGGTTGATATCCTCATTCGAATGATAAGAAGACGATGAGGGAAATGAATATTCACTGGAAGATGTGGATGAAGCATTGCTTTCTACTTCTTCTTTCTCCCGTCTTTCATAAGCTTCATACATCATGTCCACCATTTTGGACATCCTGAGCATGGCCTCATACATGTCTTTGCCATCCTCAATTTTTACACGTTCAATCATTGTTCATGCTCGTAATTCACATCAGCAAGAAGACTGCTCTGATACCACTTGATCCGGGTCCATCAGCTACCGAATTTAACCATGATCTTTTACTTCTGTGATGTTTTTAGAATGACATTTGAAAAGAGCATATAAGGACACATATGCATGCTTAAGCAAGAGGAAACAAGGAAACCATCTGTTAGGTCCCTATATTACTAGTTTAGTCCCTCATTGTTATTAGTGTAGCCCCCTTATTATTATTGTCGTACCCCTGTAACCCCAATATTGTTATTATTATGCCCTTAAATTATTATTGTTAGGTCAGCTAGGATTATATTGTGGCCCCATGGACTCCTATATATAGAAGGAGGTTTTGGTCATTTGTATCATGCAAGAATTGTTCATTTATGTAATTTATTGGAGGTTTCCCCCTCGAAGTGGTTGAATTATAAGGCGTTGATCTCTCTTTTCTTCTATTTTTGGAGCTGGTTTCATAACATTTGGTATCAGATCTTTGGATTCTAGGGTTTCGCTGCTCCAATTAGGTCATTGTGTCATTTTCGCTATAACTCTTTTCCTACGAAGGTTCAGAAGCTGAAATTTTTACAGAGCAAAGATGAAAGCCTGAGTAACGTCATGGGAAAATTTAGGATATTGGTTTGCAATATTTTCGGAGATATGCTATGTGCAAGTTAGGGATTTTTATAAGCTCCTGAATTTAACCTAAACAGGTCATTGTGGAATTTTTACTATAACTATTTTTATAATAGGGTTCAAAAGCTGAAATTTTTACAGAGCAAAGCTGTAATCCTGAGGAACGTCGTGGAAAAATTTCAGAGCTTGATTCACAATATTTTCAAAGATAGGTTCTGTGGAATTTAGGGATTTTTTAGGCTCCAGAATTTCATCTCAAAGAGGTGACTGTGGGAAAATCATCATAACTCTCTCTCTGAGCATTGGATTGGAATTATGTAAACAATGACTTCAATTGCACAGACTTTAGTTTCCTTTGTCTCAGTTTCAGAGCCGAAGGAGGAAACAATGACACGTGGCACGTCGGACAAGGTTGCTCTACTAAACCAATCCATAATTAAGTCATTGTGGGAGATTGGGAATAACTTTGTCTTGATGAATCCAAATCATGGGAGACCTATGGAAATTTAAAGAAGCTTTAGAGGGATACTGCAGGGTTGAATTTCAAATATTGAAGATCTGAAATAACAAAGATAATTCAGTTTCAATATTGAGCTCCTCAAAATCAATAAAAATGTGTGTATTTTTTTCGAATTAAATACGTCTTGTGTGAAAAATTAGTTTGAATTGATTCCAAGGGAATATTGGAGAATAGATATCAGTATTTGGTTATAAAATGCACCCTAAAATGAATTCAACACCCAGTAAGCCTTTAGAAGGCTCTACTATGACTCATGAAGACAAATAATTTCAACATGACATATCAAAATTACAAGAGAAAGTGCACCAAATTTTGATTTTGCAAAGAGCAACAAAAAATGAAATGGAAGTTTCGAAGAAAGGTGTGGAAGCTAAGATGGATGGTTTGAAGAAAGGTGTGGAAGATAAGATGGCTGGTATGGAAGATAGAATGGAAGCTAAGATGGATGACATGAAAGACAACATGGAAAACATGAAGAATGATCTAAATGAACACATGGAAGGTTTGGCAAAGTTGATACAAGAAATGTTTCCTAATGCCGAAAAGATAGTAGAGGAAACTAATGATGAGAAAAAAATAAATGTTAATCGTGAATTCATAAACCATAATGTTGGATGGAAGAACCACCACATTCCAAAGATGGATATGAGGAAGTTTTATGGCAAGGATCCTGTAACACGGATACTATAGATGGAGCAATATTTTGAACTCAATAATGTGAAAAACACATAAAAGGTACGCATTGCAACTTTAAATTTAAAACAAAATACATGTGTATGGTATCGATGGCTTTTCTCCCGTAAAAAAATTGTCACTTGGTCAATTTTTATGGAGGAAATGATAGCACATTATGAGGATACAAAAAGAAACACCTTCTTTAGCCAATTGATAAATCTCAAACAAAAGGGTTCAATGGTGGAGCACATTGAGGACTTCCAAAAATTGAATATAAGGGTACCTAATATTCTAGAGGAACACAGGATTAATGTCTTCATAGGGACTTTAAAGGATAACATCCAACATGAAGTTTGCGTTTGGGAACATGATTCATTGGAAAAGCCATTCAGGTTGGTAAGAAAAATTGAATGTAAAATTATGGCGACAAGGAAACCTACCACTCACATATATAAAGATGGAAGTGTTGCTATTCCTAGACTTCCACAACCTATAAGGTTGACACCACAGCAATTGGAAGACAAAAGAGAAAAATCTCTTTGCTACAGTTGTGATAGCAATCACACTAAAGGTCATATTAAGTGTGCTGAGAAGAAATTATTTTACATATATTGTGAAGAGGAAGAATAAAATGAAAAATAATCTTCAAAAGAAGAGGATATACACCAAGAATAAACCCTAGAAGAGGAATAAATGAGTACAACCATATCGTGTAATGCATTGGCGGGAATTACCACTCCTCAAACTCTCAAGATAGAAGGACATATCAAGAAGAAAAAGGTAATAGTGTTGATTGATTCGGGTAGTACCCATAATTTTATTCATTGTAAGGTAGCCAAAGAATTGAATTGTTTCCTATACCCAGCACTAGAATGTCAAGTGATGGTTTCAAATGGAGGAACTATAAATTTCTCTGGAAAATGCCATAATATCAAACTAACCATGGGGGAATATGTATCGAATAGTCCAATTATTTCCATTCCAATGGGAGATGATGATGTTGTACTAGGAGTACAATGGTTACAATCGCAGGGAAGTTGGGAAAGATAATAAGCTCTAATGTCGTGACAAATCTTCTAAAGAAAGAAAAACGAGGTGTAATTGCACAATTATGCTCACTAGAAGTTCCAACATCAAAATCATCTATTTCTGCAGATCTCCAAAAAGTCTTGGACAATCATTCCAAGGTGTTTGAAACTCTTAAATGACTCCCACCTATTCGTGATCATGATCATACTATTAATTTGATTCCAGGAAGTGTTCCTCAAAACATCGAGCCTTATAGATATCCTTATGTCCAAAGAGTGAAATTGAATGTATGACTGCAGAAATATTAGAGGTTGGTATAATTTAACCTATTCAAAGTTCTTTCTCTGCTCCAGTAGTATTGGTGCACAAGAAGGATGGATCATGGCACATGTGTCCAGATTATAGGGAGCTCAATAAGCTCACCATTAAAGATAAATTTCCCATTCATGTGATTGATGAATTATTGGATGAATTACACGGAGAAAATTATTTTACTAAGTTGGATCTTCATTCAAGATATCATAAAATTAGAATGAAGACTGAAGATATTCAGAAAACAACATTTCGAACTTATGAGGGTCATTATGAATTTTTGGTCATGCCTTTTGGCGTTAACAATGCACCTTCTACATTTCAAGGGTTGATGGATTCCATTTTCAAACCCTTCCTTAGAAAATTTGTGCTAGTATTTTTTGATGATATATTAATCTACAGCAGGTCTTGGAAGGATCATGTTCAACATGTTGATAGGGTGCTCAAACTATTGTAGGAGAAACAATTATATGAAAAAACATCCAAATGTTTCTTTGGAGTACATGAGGTGGAATATTTGGGTCATATTATATCTCATGAGGGTGTTAAGGTAGACCCTAACAAAATTAAAGCCATTAAGGAATTCGAAAGTCCCCACAACCATAAAGCAATTGTGAGGATTTCTCGAGTTAACAGGGTATTATCGCAAGTTTGTTAATAATTATGGGAGAATAACAGCACCTCTAACAACATTATTGAAGAAAGATGCATTTTCATGGACTCCTGAAGGAACTACAACCTTTGAACATATTAAAGAGGCAATGTGCCTAGCACCAGTCTTAGCTATGACAGACTTCACAATAACCTTTATTGTGGAATGTGATGCCTCAGGAAATGGAATTGGTGTTGTTTTAATGCAAGAAGGAATACCCATTGCTTTTGAAAGTCATCCAATCAAAGGAAATTATTTACAAAAAGCTATTTATGAGAAGGAAATGTTAGCAATACTACATGCACTAAAGAAATGGAAACCTTACCTAACGGGAAGACACTTCAAGATAAAAATTGATCATGATAGTCTTAAACACTTTTTGGAACAAAGACTATCTTCAAAAGAGTAAGAAAAATGGGTCACAAAGATGTTGGGTTATGACTTTGAAATAATCTACAAAAAAGGGAAGCTAAATGTTGTTGCAGATGCACTCTTAAGAAAGAATGAAGAGATGGAAGCATTTCTTTGTTCCATTTCTATTATCCAACCAGATTGGATAACTGAAGCAAGGGATGAATGGAAGAAGGACAAAGAAGTGTGGACACTCATTCAAAAGTTTCAGCAAGATCCTAGTACAACTGATACATTTAGTTGGAAAAATGATTCCTTATGGTACAAAGATTTCTTATAGCTTTGTAATAATTCCCAACTAAAGCAAAAGATTCTTTTGGAATTGCACACTTCTCCTTTAGGAGGACACTCAGGATTTTTTAAAACTTACCACAAGGTGAATAAAGAATTTTTTTGGGATGGCCTTAAATTTGATATTCAAAAGTTTGTGGCGGAATGTTTGGTTTGCCAGAAAAATAAAGTTGAGACAATTGAGACCCCGGGTCTTCTACAACCTTTATCCATTCCAAGTCAACATTGGGAGGAGATTTCAATGGATTTTATCACAGTTTTACCTAAGTCTGAAGGAAAGAGTATCATCATGGTGTTAGTTGATAGAATTACCAAGTATGCACAGTTTTGTGCATTATCTCATCCATTTAAAGCAAGTACAGTTGCTACTACATTTATGGACACAATTCAAAAGCTACATGGAAACCCAAAGATTATTGTGAACGACAGAGATCCCATTTTTACTGGAAATTTTTGGATGGAGTTATTTTCTTGTTTGGGTACTCAATTAACTCATAGCTCATCTTATCATCCTCAATCCGATGGTCAAACTGAGATAGTGAATAAATGTTTGGAAGGATATATTCGTTGTTTTGTATTGGATAAACAAACATAATGGGTCAAGTGGTTACCTCTCACTGAATGGTGGCATAACACTTCCTTCCATATTGAAGCAAAAATGACCCCATTTATGGCACTTCATGGATATCATCCACCATCCATCACATCATCTTTAAGAGAAAATTCTAAGATTCAAGCAGTGGAAGATCACATCGAGCATCAACAAGAAGTTCTCCAACTCTTAAAGGATAACCTAAATTTGGCACAAAATAGAATGAAAAAACAAGCCGATCAACATTGCTGATAGTGCATAGACTGCAGTTTTTGATGTATCAATTTAAGAGCCGAATGAAGAAGTAGTGACACGTGGCATGCTGTACAAGTTCGCTCTACCGAAACAGTCCATAATTAGGTCATTGGGAGAGTTTGAGCTTTATTTTCAATTGGAGTTGAATATTAAAGAATTATTAGAAAAGCATGAGACATTGATAATGGAGTTCACCCAGTGTGGGTTACATCTCTAGGCTCGGTGTCAAAATGGGGTAGGTAGCTTCATATAATGTTGGAAGATGTTAAGATGTATATGGATGATGTTCATACAAGGATTTGCCCTCAACATGACTGGCTTGTCTCTCCACGAGACGTTTCGCTACAGGAACTCTCACTCACATTGGACCTCCTATCAGCATGACATAATCTCACATGAAACAAAAACAAGATCTTGCAACATGCATCAAGCAAGGATCTATAAATCATAATACATCTCACAACAAAAAGAGGAACATGATCAAACTGCATATACCTCAACCCCTAAAGTTGGCTAAAGAAGCGGATGCTCAGCTGCTGAATGTGGATATACTATCGAACTCGTGGTATTTAGGGGCATAGAATCAATTGTCCACAATTGAGAATCAAACACCGTCACTACAATCTATAAAATGGCCAAAATATGGGAAGCGCTGCTGCTGAAATAGACATCACCATCAGATTCTTGGTGCCGATAGGTTTAAAATTGACATAAAGTTTGTCAAAAATGGACTCTTGCAACTTTGTGGCCTTAAGGAATCTTTTGATGCCCTCAAGATTCCCTAGGGCATGGTTCCGCTGCCTCCATGGCTCGTGGTTCCACCTGGAAGTAAAAAAAATATATGTCTATCTCGAACTTCATGCTCAACTCTCTTCCTAAACTCATCTGCGGTGAGGGTTTAAATGCCTGTGCATTGACGTAGAATTCAATGGGAGGCTCAATGGGCCATTGGTGGTGGATAATAATAGTGCGGAGGTGGGTCGGGTTCAAACCCCGCGGTGAGGATTTAAATGCCTGTGCGTTGACGTAAACTTCAATGGGAAGCCCAATGGGTCGTTGGTGGTGGATAATAATAGTGTGGAGGTGGGACGGGTTCAAACCCCGCCCACTCCAAAATAGCATGTATTTTATGTTGGCATGGTTGTAATTAGTTTTAAACAACATTTTAACTTATGATGGTTTGAGTTTTAGTTTGAATTGATTGTTGGGTGGTTGTGAGACCGCCTAGTGGGGACTGGCCACATGAGCCAAGCGGGTTTAAGCCCTGTCGATGTCGGCATATGTTATGGCATGATGGGTGGGCATGGTACGCAACCCAAAACCATAACCCAAACGATTTGAATATGCTGTAACATTTGTATGTTGATATTCGATGCGGTGGTTACACCATGGGGTTCGGCGGGGGCCATCGCCCGCAGACCCAATATACTTAATATTTGTTATGTAATATGGTCCATGTAGAGGGGTGGCAAGGGAGGTGGCTCGCCACCCCCCATATATATATATATATATATATATATAAAATACAATATTGGTCATTTTTAAACTTAACAAAAATAAGGGTCATTGGGAAAATTAACGAGGCCACAATCTTGCCCATTTCGGGAGCTGGGTTCCCTGCCGGTTGATGGTGAATTTATGGGACACTTAAACATGGTAGACTACCCAACTTTTACCAAAAATTTGACTCACTCTAACTTCTCCATGTGGGCTCGGATTGGAGATCCGTTTGCACCATTGGAATCAGGGCGACAAGTACTTCAGTCTGAACCTAGTTCGAGAGAAATCCGACTGCTTTTAAATTTGAAAATTTCTAAGGCCTCTTGATCCCCTAAGGGTGTCTGAAGCCACTTGGATCATGTTGAATCATGGAATTTAATCCTAAGACCAAAAAAACCCTAGAAGCATAGAGAACATGCTTTTACCTAGAATACCATCAATAATGAGCATGAAACCCATGATTTAATAATAATAACTTCTTCTTTTTTTCCTTGTTTGTTACATGGATACATATTGAAATGACTAAAACAACAAGTATGAAGACCAAAACTAGTTGTTACATAGGATACATATTTAAATGAGTACAACAACAACTATGAAGAGAAAAACTAGTTGTTATATAGGATACATATTGAAATTAGTACAACAACAATTATGAAGACCAAAACTAGTTACATTTCTCAACACTCCCTCTTAACTAGGGAGGTATTCATAATTATACAACTAGTACAACATCATATCTCAAAATGAAGAGTTCTCACAAGAAGATTCACATTGATAAGCCATACCATAAGAATTATCATCATGACAATCATCGTCACTGAGGCCTAACTAGACAAGCCCTTATTTAATCAAGAGCATTATGCTGGGAAGCTTTACGTGTGATACCCCACTAACTTTAAAAGGTACATACCCCATCCAGATGTCTACAAGGTATGTCCTTTTAGGAATATTCTTATCTTGGATCTTCAATCTTGAGTCCTCAAATAATATCAATCCTCTTTGACCACTCTTCTCTTGGATACATGTCACATCCTCAAATATTGTTTGAACCTTTCCTTTCTTATGTGTTTTCTCCTCAAGGAAACCACATATTCTTATTCAATACTTCGTCATTCTCTCTTCATCACTTGAAGAGTAGAATGCACATGTGATTTCCAACATCACTCCCTCTTAACTAAAGGGGAAATCCCTACTCTCCTTTAATATTGAGAATAAAATTACCTTGCTCCTATACAAGGAGACTACTTTACTCCCCTTCAAAATCAGAGGATATCTATACTTCCTTTCAATTTGGTAAGCCACCATCACAAGCCTTACAACTTGTCTTCATAAGAGTATTAGCTACCAATTATTCATAGTTGAATGACTCCCTCTTTCCTCTGCATCATTGGGATTTATTTCTTTCATGATATCATGTATCCACTTTCTCTCTTCAATCTTGTGACAGGTTCCAGGACATGTCTTGCTCATCAATTTCATCTTCAACATCACAGATGAAGGCTTTGTATTGAGCATTTTAAAACATCAAGATAATCATAGATTCCTCTTGAAAATTATCTTCCTTTGACCTTCAAGTTATCTTCTCACACTACTACCTTTTAATCCAAAGATGTCCATATCTTTACTTCATAATCGCCAAGTACCAGATATTAAGTTTCCCTCAATATTCTTCATTCATACAATTGAAATTACCTCAAATTCCATCATATATCCCTACAATATTATTTCAGGTAGCAAAATAATATGTTAACCAAATAACCAACAATAATGAAAAATCATACTTACCTCATCATGATGACCTTCTCATTCCATAAACATCCTCATGGTCCATATCCATATGACTTTTCCTTCACGCATCAGAGTTCCCAAGGATTGAACTTGATTACCAAGTTACAAATTTTCTTATGGAGACTATACTTGGATATTAATCATTATTATATATATTCTAGAGAAGGTCTTAATTTATTTATACATAATTAAGTAAGTCAAATCATATTCTTTTCAAGCATCATATATCCATATACCTAAGCATATTTTATGACCAACTTTATTTCCATGAGATTTTACTCATATGAACCTTATCTAAAGTTTTATATCCAACATGCATTATGATCATCTATCTATTCATATATCTCACAAAGAGGCTGCATCCTGGCCCCTTGCACTCTTTCATCCCTTTACCAATACTGATTCCACATTAAATGGAATGTATATTAAACCTTTTTCATAATGCTTCTTCCAAGAAACTTTCATAATTATGGTTCTTCCGAGATCATGATTATCCACCTAAGCAAGACGAATTTTTTTAACATAACGTTACATAAATCCTAGATGATCAATATGAAAAATGGTCTATCTATACATCTATCTAGATGATCTCTGAAAAGCAACTTAATCATGTAAATTCTAGACAGCTACTGTCATATGCTTCATTCTATGATGCTATACAAAACATACTATCCTAAAATAAATATTAATATTCATAAATAACTTGACAGTCAGTGAACCTTATTTAGTAGTAAAGATCCCTTACTTCTTCCTTATTTGCCCTCTTCTCAGGTTCTCCCGCTCCTTCAGTTACATGAGATTCACTCCTCTTATTTCTCTTGTTGTTATGTAGGCTTGGATAGTCCCTACTAATGTTTCCAAACTCATTGTAATTTAAGCATTGAACCTTGGACATGTATTTATTCTCGGACTTACCAAACTTTCCCTTCTTCAGCTTCTTGCCTCAAGCTAGAAAGACTTGATATTGCTCGTCTGGTCCAATAGCATCCTTTACCTTGATCCTTGATTCTTCCAAAATGCATTGAGCCTTGAACTCATCAAAGTGATTTGAATCCTTGTTGGAGTAGATTCTTGTTATAAATTTTCTCCATTCTAGTGGAAATGAATTTAGTACACAACTAGTGGATTTGCCAGTTCTTTTGGCTGGAAAAGTTCCCTAAGGTAAGGGTTGACAACCTCAACAAAGAAAAAGAATATAATGAACAAGAATAACTCATACAAGCATGCCAAGCACGTGAATTACTAAATTTGGGTTTAGAGGAGTACCCCAAGGTCCAACATTTGATGTCAATCCCGTAGGGTCCAAACCCTCTACTTCCTCTAGAACAAGCAGACCTAAAATTAAATTCATAGAAGTATATATATAACAAGTAATTTTATGTGCATAAATAATAGACATGTTATATCATTGCATATTATAAACCATGAATCATGATACCATAAAATATTGAAAATGAGACATAGCTTCTTTATTGATTAACAACAAATGGTACTAGAAAGGTACAACCTGATCCAATCAACAACACTGACGAAACCTTCCTCTAGATTCATATATCCCAAGCCTCAAAGACCACCTCTCTAACAAGTGAAAAAGGATTCTATATAAGGATAAATGAGAATATATGCAATTAAACAAGGATTTCCTATAAACTCGGAGTGCAAGAGGCACAAGGAAAATTCAGACTTGATCTCGGGATGAAAATGGCTATATTGTCGATATGATATCTATTCTTTTCAATAGGCCTACCCATGAGGTGTATAAATACCACCTAAAATTAGTTAATTCGGATAGGCCACGAGCTCTTATGGGTGGTATTTCAATGAAACCCGTAAATCTCGCCTGAAAAATAGGATATTATTTTATTTTTTCATATTTTTATGAGTATACACGAGTTCATTATTATGGTACCCACGTGTGTACATGATTTTGTGTGGGTATAGACACGTATGAAAATTAATATATATATATTTTTAATATAAGATAAATTATGCATGGGAAATGGTTTCCCAAGGCCATACAAGAGCAGAATATCTACAAGAGTGTTGAATGATACTATAAAAAATGGTTACTTTTTAATCAATAATTGGTTCCCCAAGTTCTTGTATATAGTCTCTTAGTTGAGAGACTCTCATGAGAAAGGATGTTGTATCCTCATCCTTTTATTTCTTAATTATATATAAATTATCCTGCATAGACATATTTTTTCTTTTTGTACTTACAAAGTACAAATTCACTAATACACTGATTAGTTCGTCATCAAAAAATGTGGTGGCATGTTGACTTGACATACCAACATATCGATATATTGTCCATATTGGCATATTGACCATAGTGTAAGTGTATATACACAAAATTATCAACCATACCATAGTATTAGTGTATAGACATTTTGTGCGGTTAAAATAATCTCCAAAATTTTGATATCGAGACATAGAAGACCACGATACTGAAACATTGGAGTTTCAATCATATCGGGATATCCAAAAGTTGATATTTTGTATTTTCATTTATTAACATGAATAGACTTCATTCACTGGCATATACTTGATTGTTATACTAGGATATCATAACCTTGGGGATTTGCAAAAATAAACATGAAGAAAAGGCTGAAAGTTGATATTTTTATTTATATCAAAATTTTGGGTTTCATGAGTAAGGAAAATGTGGAGAAAATAGGTTTAAACAAATATAAATGAAAGAAAAACAGGGAACCGAGATGTTGAAACTTTTGAAAAAATAAGTAGAACATAGGTTCTAATATTACCTTATTTATAAAGGGAAATTAAATAAGTGAAGAGTGTTTAGAATCTTGGGTTTTGTTAACAATTTTGGTTGTTATTGTTGTTGTTGTTTCATGATTTTTGGGTTTTTTTAGTTATTCACTATGTTTAATTTTACAACCATGGGTTATAAAATTCATATAAATTTGGAAAAAAAAACTTAGTTAAAACCATATTAAGGAAAAAAAAATAAATTAAATGAGGTCTTTTTATTTTATTTGATATATACAATAATGGGAGTGGTTGTTATATAAGTCATAACAGGACCATAACGTAGCTAGTGTAACTTGCTGTTTCTTCCTCTTAAAATTTTATTTTATGAGTATAGCCACACCTTAGTTCAACTTTAGACTAGATTAAAAAAATTATGAGGTTTATGAATCATATTGTACTTTTCATGTGATTGTAGTACTTGCATATATTTGCTAAATAATTTGGGAGAGAGTTTAAATAAAAGAGGGAAATTGTTTCTACTCTTTGTGTTGGCTTATGAAATTAGCAAACCAAAGAGACACTAGCAGTTCATAAGATGTCAAATATTAATAAACATAGCATTCTTTAGATGGAGAATGGAAAGTGGAGCTATGCACTACTTAGTTATAACAACTTTTCACAATATATAAATAAGTACTCTATTGTAACTTAATGTTTTTTTTTTTTAAATAATTCAAAGGGTGTGTACTAAAGTTCCAAGGGTATGCACTAAGGTGCAATATACTTCTTTTTTTTGGCCATCCATTTGAGGATGGAAGGCTATTTAATATTGCAAATTGAACCCAAGAATCCACCAAAGAGATTTTCCAAAATTACAAAGGGAACAAAAAGCAAGTGATTCCCTCTATATACCGCAGGCCTTAAGGGTTGGGAACAATTACTTTGATTGGTTTGCACTATACGCTATTGCATGATATACACTTGAATGTATACAACAACATGGTTGTTTGGTTTTTTATTTTATTCTAGTTGCAAGACTAACTTAGGTTTAATGATATGTGAATCTTTTTATTACTTATGCCCTGAAAAATATAATTATTTCAAGACACTCTTTCTCACAAAGACCTTAGTGAAGTGCCTTTATTGTTTGATATGATAGGTTAATTATGGTTGTTTCCTCTTCATATGTGAGGAAGAATGATGAACAAGTTCTTATAATTGTGATTGAATTGTGTACATGAAACATTAGATTGCACTTTCTTTGGCTTCTAATGCATGGATGGACAATTTTTTTATCAAGACTTATTACAAAAATGGACCTAATTAATTTCAAAGATGTTCATTATCATTTTAAAATGCAACTATCATCAAAGTATACCAATTGATGCTTATGATACTCCATGAGTATATGCTTTAACATTAATCAATGAACATTATTTTTCTATGAAATATGTTCAACAAATACAAATGACAAAGAAAAATGTTGAGTATGGAGAAAGTATGAAATAAAGACTTTTGAGTGGTAAAAGCACAAGGCAATGGATTTATTTCAACTATTAATTGTTTACCTAGGAAAATATAATAGTTGTTTATGAACAAAGCATTCAACTTCATAAAACTAGCAAGAGAACGAAGGGATTCCTTATATCCTTTTGATGCAAACAAAAAAAACATGGACTATTGTACCATTATTACAAAAACACAAGTTATGACATGATTATGATTCGTGAAACATTTCATTGTGACAAAAATTCACCCGATATTTTTAACACGTTGTTCCCACTCCTCCTCTTATGTTCTTTTTGTAACTATCGTTGAATGCTCCAAAAGTGAACAAAGAAATCCAAGACTTGTATGGGGGATCCAACTCATAGCTTGATATCTTGAGGGTTTGTGAATAATTATTATAGTTGATGAATAGATCAAAGTTATTTTTTGGAAACTTCTATTGAAGTGAATCAGTTCCAGAGATATTAACATGAATCAATTTGATGATGAAAACCTTCCAAATAATGACATACTTCCCAAATCCTCCATCATAGCATGTTTTTTTTACAATCTTAAGGTGTTTTGCCTTAAAAAACATCTATACACAACAAATCACTTCAAATAACATTTAAATGCAACACTATATTTTCGTGTGACATATTTGGATTCTAGGCATCCCATGATAGTTGAAAAATGCATTAGTGAGGGAGAGACAAGTTATGCATTTTTCCTTGAGGATGTCCCATCATGCCCCAAGCAAGATAAAAAGCATAGCATCGAGGTAGTTGCGACATTGAACTAAATAGGTGAGTGGTGCATTTTTCATTAGGAAAGCTCCATTGGGACCCAAGTAAGATTAAAAAATGCATAGAATACCGAAACACAACACTTGGGTAGTTGTAGTAATGAAGCAAAAATGAAAGTAGTGCATTTTTCCATGGGTAAGCTCTGTTAAGCCCCAAGAAATCTTAAAAAAGACAAATAGAAGACCCATTGAATACACTAGAAATTGTAAAAGTGAAGTAAGAAAGTAAGCAATGTAGTTTTCCCTTGGGAAAATTCTTGAACCCCATAACAAGACAAAATAATGGATTGAAAGATAGAAAAAAATGCTTAGGTAGTTATAGTAGCATCAACAATGCAAGTCATTTTTTTCCTTAAGAAACATCTGTTGAAACACAAGAAAAGTAAAAAAAATTCTTTTAAAGGAGAAATAAATGAATAGAGGGGCTAAAAGAACAAAATTACCAAACATGAGATGTGTTTTATCCTTTGGGGTGTCTTGTGAAATTTTTTTCCTTCTTGGAAAGGCTTGGATGTCAATTAGATATTTCCAATATATCTTATATAATTAGTTATCAGGCTTGAAACCACTCTTCCATGCTAAACACTATCCTTTCTCACTGCACATGTTGTTTTTCAAGTTCATTTTTATTTATTCACTACATTTTATTAAGTGTTCTAAGAAAAAGAGTTATTTAGAGTTGACAAAGAATTTTGGGAAATACCTTGGTGAAAATTTAGTACAAAATTATGTTCTACACACCCATTTACATATAAATCAATTTATTGAAAGACATACTTGACTTCCAATTTGTAACTACTAAGTTTTATTTTAAAACTAACATGGATTTTTTTTTTTAATTATCTGTATATTTTTTTTAATATTTTTTTTAATTGACAAAATTAAGAAGACCCCAGAACCATTGTACCATTATTAGAAATTAAATATAAGTTTGAAACATTTTTCCTCGTACTTTTTATCCCACAAATCACTTGTTTATATGTTCCTTATTCCATCACTACTTTTATTCGCTTCCAAACATGAATTAATTTAAAAACCATGTTAATTGATTTTGTTTTTTTTAATCGACGAATTTAACGATGTTTCTCTCTCAATGACTGGATGAGAATTACCAACATTTCATTGTGCATTTGGGGGAGGAAAATAAATCGCATTCCTCTCTTATTCATTGTTTATGTTTCCACCAATATAATCATTTTATGTTAATAAAGCACTTATTTTATTATTAAATAATTATGCTAATTTGTTGTTATGAATCATTTGAAAATCTATAAAGGCTACTAGGAAAATATATTATTATTTTTTCTTATGAATGCAGTTCATGCACAATTTTATCTTATTACCTTATGCTCATAAAGGATTTTGTATGCAAATATTTGAATGAAAAAATAGGATTTAGGAGTGGGGAGGGAGAATGAACACATGATCAAAGTACAATTGTAAATTCACTAGAGTGCAAGAAGTAAGAATGAAGTATGAAAATGAAATGCAATGTGTATTACCCAAATATAAGAGAAGATTACTTTCTTAAGCAAGAACCATGCCAAGAGAAGAAGTGAAAAGGATGATAAACACTATTCTTATTCAATGAATAGATACAAAGACAATGCATCTTCATCCAAATGCAAATGTAATAAATACCTAATAATGAAAGTGATAAAAATATGTGAGCAAGAAATGAGGAAATAGAAATTTTAGTGACAAGGGTGTATGTCATTATGCTGAGAAACGCCCTTGGTTATTTTCACATGTGCCAACATAATTTTAAAATGCGATTATTTTTTTTAAGCATTTATCTTCAAAAAATAGTTTGAATAGTCATAGTGAGAATGAGACAAAATTTTCGTGAATTAGCATTGTAAAATATCAAGAGTCACTTAGGGTAGTTGAAGAGTTAGGGAGATGGAAATATAAGAGCCATGAACTAAAATTACAGATAGAACTATTGCATTTGAGAAAAATGTCCTCTTTATGGTATTGTACATTATCTTCATATATTAATAAAGAGACTATTGTTAGCTAATGCACTTATTGACTTTTAGTTTTTTATTATGTAACATTCTGTCCTTTTTCCTAGTCTTCTTGGCGTTTTTGGTCATCAACATTTTAACTTGTGAACTATTCTCTTTCTGTGGTGTTTTTTCTCATTTATCTTATGTTTCCTAACATATTATATAAAGCATAAATCCTCTTCATAACTCATGTACTATTATCAGTTTCTTAGAATCTCTAATTACACATGTACATTAGCTAGTTGACTATGCTTCTTATTGTTACATGCCTAATCAAATTTCATGTTAGTAACTGGATTTGAGATAGGGAAGTGTTGTTAACAATTGAATAATTTCAATTCTAGAGGGATTTGGATAATTTCAATTTGAGCTCAATACCGATAAAAATGGTGGAATATCCTCCCTATTATCAATTGCATTTCTAGACCATGTTCTCTTGTTCCTTTAAATGGGATTTAGTTAGCGGCATAATGCGTATTAGGTATGTTGCATTTCATTCCTATGTTCACACCATGTTCATGTACATTTATGCATTTTATATTGAGTATTTTAGGTTCTATTAGATATATTAGAGAGCACAATAGAACACTTTACCCTTCAATATGACAACTACAACATAGCCAAAATGTTTTCTGATTTAGTGGTGGAAAGGATAATCAAGCCCTCTATCTAGGAAACATACGTGGTTTTCAAGGGTCTAAAGCTTGTGTTAATGGAATTACAATATGAAATGACATCACATCATAAAAATTTTGAGATAAAAAAAAAATGGGCCTCAGAGAAATTTTGAGATAAAAAAATGGGCCTCAAAACAAAAAATGTGCTATCAATATCAAATTTAAAAGAACTACTAGGATTTAAGATGATGATATCAATCATAAGGATAAATAGTTTTGGAGGGAAATAATAAACTGCATTTTGTATTGTGACTTAAATCATTATAATTTTTCTCAAATTTCAAATGTAGACACTCATTGCAAATGACACTAAATTAAAAATCCATTAAGTCCTTACACTTGAATCAAGTACACCCATAAGGAGGTAAGTCAAACATACAATTAAAAAAATAGTTTTCTTTCGATTGCAACTAAAACTCTCACCTAAATGAAAAATTCATAATCCTAACAAGCAAGACAAGAAGCAACTCAATGATATGTGTAGATTTCATGTTGAATAAATACAATATCCAATCCAACAGATATCCCTTATTAGACTCTTCCCTATTTGGGATAATTGAATCCTTTGGATTAATGGCCTAACAAATAGTTTTGATGGGCTTTAACAACACAATTAAATCCTAAATCAACTAAGTTATCTTTCAAAACATGAATACTATGGAAATCACATGCCAAAAAAAAACTATCATTTAGCAAACAATGGGTAGCCGAAATTCACCAAAATATATCATTATAAACTATATTAATCTGCTAAGAAAGAAAGATAAAATTAATTGAATGGAACAAAAGTGGCTAGTATATTTTAACTTAATAAAAGGAAACTTCTAGCTATTATATATGTAGAGGAACATAAGCATGTGAAAAATAATTTGACGATGTTCATATCACCACAACATATATCGATAGAATTGCAGTTCAAAAATGCCTTGATGCAAAACATGGAGCATAATTATGCTTTAGATTAATCTCCCCAATTTTGTAATTGTAACTAGGGGAATCAATTCTAATATATGAAATAAACTAATGAAAATGGAATATTCCAAAAGAATATTTGTCTCCTTTGTCAAAACATGTGCAAGGATTCCTTTTCAACATTAAGAATTTGCTGTTCATCCAAAATTCCACCATTATTCTCAAATTATAAAATTTCTCGACCCTTGGTCTAGAGATGCTACTCTCCCTTTTATATAATTATAGGAACAATAAAAATTTTAACATCGAGGGTAATTCCACTCATGAAACTAAATTGGTTTCTAACTCTGAAATGAAACTAACTAAATGGTTTAGGTAGCTGGAGGTGGAGGATAAGTTGTGTTATATTTTTTAGCTATTTGGACCTCCCATTGTTTGTGGATTTATTCGATTTGTTGAGCACAGAGTGTTATACAGTAATTTTTCACCATGCTCACTTCCTATCCCTAATCCTAAAGTTCCCCATGACAAACCCTGTGAAATTTTTCCACCATGGAAAATATGTAAAGATGTCCCCTGAAGACTCAAATAAAACTACCTAGGAAGATTACTGAAGGACCTTGGTCAAAACCCTAGTTTCCTGGGTCAGTGCGTTTTCTAGTGGCATGCCCGAGCTGATGGTAGGTTGACAGTTCTGGCTTAGCATTGTCAATGCCCTTATTCTTGTAAAACTACCTTAATCCCTTTCTAGCAGTGTTTCCTCAAATGGAGGAGAAGCTTCGACGTCTAGAAGTTATAGGGCAGAAAATTGGTTGTTAAATCGTGGTGATAGGGTAAATCTCTTTGATTTTAGAGATTTGATCTCATCCATGGGATTTTATCCCTTAGAAAGTGGACCTTCCTCCTCCATTCATGGGCTACCAACCTCTTCTCCCTTCCTATAAATTGGTCCCCATCCTTCCACTATTGTTTGGTAATTCTTGGGCTTGTCTGAACTCTCATTCCCTTTACATTATTGTGTTGTTATAATGCCTAAGTTGTTTGGGAGAAGGAATTCTTTAGAGATTCAGTGAAGGACTTGGGTTATCACCAAAGGGAGGCCTCCGACATCAAGGCCTAGGTTGTAATCTCTCTATGTTGATAAGTGGTTGTCATTGATGTCAACTCAGACACATACTAGAAGGAAAATGCAACACCAAAGTACCATTACTTGAAGCAAGCACAACAATACCTCAGCAGTTGTTGGTGTTCAAAGAAGCAGTGTCAAGTCAAGTATCAGGTCATTTCAAAAGTCAGTATTGTAAAAATCATCATTGTAAAATTGCAAAAGATTCATTATTATAAAAGATTCAATCTTCCTAGAGTTGGAGAGGCATTGTTGGGAGGTATAGGTGTCATTGTTGAATAATGTTATGGTTGGGTTGCAAGTCATAATGTGATTGGGTGATTGGTCTAGTTCAAGAAAATCATTATGAATCATATTGTATCATGGATCATTGTCCCTAGTACGGGAGTCCACACTCTTGTATTATTTCTTATCATTATAGGGTGGCAGGGAAGTGTTAGGTTGGTGCATGAAGTCACCTCCAGGTTGGAGCCTGTGAACACTTCAGGGGTGGTAGGTTGGTCTAGGATGTCATCGCATCCATTCAATTGACTACTGAAGAAGCCAGGGTGTTGGGGCATCCTTTCAGTGGGAGCTGGAGAAGAATAATTTTCTAGAATTCTGGGAAGTTGTACCTTTCATTTCAGTTGGGGCTGAAGATTAAATAATTTTTTAGAAAATCATTCGGTGGTTTTTGACCCAGATGTGGTTTTCCACCTAAAATTCATGTGCCTATTATGTTCTATTGTTTATTGTTGTTACTGGATAAACATCAAGAATAATTGATGATTAAATAATGCTCTGAAAAATATTTAAATAATGCTAATTAATAAGAAATAATGATTCACCCCCCTTCTCAGTATATCCAACAATTGGTATCAGAGCTTAGCTCCTTCAATAACAGTCTAACAACTGGAAGGAGGTCATGGAGTATACTAAGAATAAAGTTCCTATGTTCAATGTAAATAACTACGTACTTTGGAGTGGAAGAATGCAGGTTCATTTGCTAACGCAAGGATATGACGTAGAAACTATATAAAAAATATGTATACCAATGGATTCAATCTGACCATGCGATATGCTAAAGCAAGATACTGAATTCTTCTAAAAATTAATTGAGGAAAATAAAAATAATCGCCAATCACAACAAGTAAAGAAAGAAGCAAATCAAACCACAGCACAGATATTTTCTCAAGGAAAGCTTGCTACTCAAAGCCCCTCTATCTTCTATTGTATATTCACCAAGGAATCATGAAATAATTACAATGCACTCTTCTCACAAGAGTCTCTTTCACTCTCACAACTGCCTCACGCTGATCCAGAAAAAATAGACCAACACTTAGCCAATTTTTAGCCTCTGCTTAGCCTGCCTTGCTTACATAATTCATGTGGAACGCAATCCCTAATCTTTAGAAAATTCAGCCTTCCAAAACTGTGCAATGCTCATGGGAAATCCTACGGGTGTTTTATTGCATGTGGGCAACAGGCTACTAATAATACAATTGATAGTTAACATCCCTTTAACCTTTGTCTCAACTGGGTCTCCACTAGAAATGAAATGCATGTAGCTATTAATAGTAAATCATAAGATACATGACATATCACTGCATGTGAATTAAATATGATTTAATTCACTTGACCTCTCACTAGTGGAACAAACAGTTACAACTAGTTAAACTGATTTTAACTCAATTAATTGAGTTAACTGATTTCTCATGCACTAACTGCAACTTGGACTCAATAACTAATAGAATCACTTTGCATACCTCACCAAACACCCTCAACTCGAAATTCATGAGCTATCTAAGTTTATCACTCAGTTAACTATTACAATTGATTATGAGATAAGATTACATTTTTTTTCTAATTTAATTAAGGGAAAATTAAATTAGACACACATTTCTTGTTGACTTTTCAACACTCCCTCTCAACAAGAAATGGATTATGTAATATCCCAAAAGGGGGAATTCAGTAATACTAAAACACAATATGAGAACTGAAACAAAGTAAATAATAAATCTAAATACACATGAGAATGCACATAATAGTTGAGCCATTTTATTATATAGGAGGTGGATAAATTAGTACAACAAGGGTCAAGCTAAAGACATGGCCTATAATGACCCTGAAATGATCCCATAAGAAGGATTGTGTAACTGTTGGATTGATGGAAGGAAAATTGCGTTATCCCTACTACAACTGCTGGTAAAATATAAAGTTAGATCTAGGTAGTTTGGGAGCTCCGATGATGCTTAAAATAGATATCCCGACTCTATGATGGATACCCAAGATAACCCATAAAGGATTTTCCAGATCTATGAATCTAGGAAAATCACCCTCTTAGGGCTTACACTATGTAGCTGTTGGGTATGCAGATATGTTACATGAACTGAAGATATGATGGCTACAATGATGTGCAATCAGCTCTATGCAAGAAGGGTTGATCCCTTCACTAGATCCTTGGGCTAAAAGCTCAAGATCTAGCTCCTCCAATCTCCTCCACTAAAAATAGCTATTGAATGATCAACAAATTTAGAAAACTATGCTGTCAAGGAGGAAGGCTCAATAGCCTGCTACTAGATATGTCAAATCATCTCTTGAATGATGGAAACAATGAAACCAAAGTGAGGAGATGGTCCCTCATAGGATTTCTAGCTGAAATTCTGAAAACTTCCTTCCTCCAATAGATCTACAGGACTGAACTGTGCAATCCTTAAGGGGACTGCTACTGCATGGAGGTAAAACACAATGGTATGAATGTCAGATATATATTTTCTGCTCCTAAAAGGCTGAATGTGAAGAACAAAGTGAAGGATGAATCCTCCACCGTTTTCCTAGCTAGAGTGCTAGAAACAACCTCCTAAAGATGGTACCAATGCCTGATAAGGAATAAAGCCCAATAGAAAACCTTCCCAAAGTAGGCACTTGAAGTCTCGTGTGGGTAAGGGTGGGATTTCCACTCAGAAATAGCCTATGCTAAACAACATTTCAGAATTAGCTAAATAACATAAGCGTGCATAAAAATGTCCTAAGACAAATTCATATCTAAAAAAATCAGAGATAATAATCCCAAGTCTAAAATCTTCCTTCTATTGTTCCTTCACCTTCCATTATATATATTGTGAGCCCTACATAGCCTAGGCCCATCTCATAACTGCGTTGTACATGTGGACATAAGTCTCCATGATTGATTGCACTGTCTCTCCATGTCCTCCATCATGTCTACAAGTGATGATCACCCTCTCCATCATATGTGCATTAAATGCACTACTTCCTCCATCATGTCATCATAAGTGCTTTATGTATTACTTTAAATGCAATATGATCTTAGTTTAACTCTTCCAAGATCCTTATGATTTTACATTTAAGATCCATGATCTTACTTGACTACTTCAACCTCCATGATCTATCTCATTAATGAGACATGATCTCCACTTCTTTCACATTAAGAAGGTGCTCCACTACTCCATAATGTAAATCTACATCTGAAATATCCACATTCACACATCAAAAGTGGATTTTATTTATCTTTGGGGTTTATGGGTCCCTCCACCCTCTTATTTTAAATTGGATGCTACAAAAAACATCCTCCCTCCAAATGGAATCCTCATGTGGAAGGCCTCCGCATCTATCACAATGTGTCATGCATGTCCACCTCCAAAGCTGCCTCCCTAGAATGTCTAGAATGGCCTCCAATTGAAAAGTTAGATACCCATCCTCATCAATGAATCTCCAAGTGGCAACCATATGATGACGAAAGATCTCCTCTACACATGATATACATAAAATGAAGTGGTTCATTCACAAAGTGGAAAGTCCTAACTCATGAACTATCCCTCCAACCCATGATACATAGAGTAGATTGCATCTATCAATGCCCTCATCATTAGCCTTGTTGGCCATGTAGGAATCAAACATAACAACAACATAGTGAAAAATAAGAAGTAGATACATATGGATGAACATGAATAATGTCAAACCATATCCTCCCAATAACAACCAACGCAGCAAAGCCTTCTATTGCCATGCTAGATCATCATGAAAATTGAACATAGGAAAATATTCCAAAATAGGAAAAGAAGTAATATTGAACATAACACTGGAAGGTACAAAAATTATAAAAAAAAAACACATGATAAAATCATACTTCCATTGTATTTTGTATCACAGCAGCAAATAAGTACAATATGTTGAGGAACAAGTCACTCAAGCTAGGCAAACAAGCCCCCAATGCCCAAATACACTAAAAACAGAAATGTTGCAACTATAAAAAATGTCGGAGTACATGACAATGCAGTCCCAGTAAGGGTTACTACAACTGGAAAATGGAAATAAGTATATCTACTGATATAATGCTCAAAAGGTGCCAAGAATAGAGAACTAGACTCTCAAACACAATCCCAAGATAACCCATAAAGGGTTTCTGGAAATACAAAAGATGCAAAAGGTGCAGAATGCAGCCCTATGGCTGAATAACGTTGTATCACTGAATCATTATTGTAATATGGTTGATATAACAATAAAATAGTTGCAACTTCTCCTCTCTAGCTTTCCAGGTGAAGGGATGCTCCCCTCGCTAGGAAACTAGCTCACAAACTGGGTTTTTCAACCCTCCACTGCACTACCCTACAAGATAACGCATTTCCTAAAGGAGACTGCACTATGGTTGATGGAAGCTACTTGGCCCAATGACGTATTGTGGAATTGAAGCTTAGAATATCTCTCCTAATTTGGCACTCGAAGTCCCCCTAGGAAGAGTGTGGGATTTCTGCCCGGAAACACCCTTGTACTAAATAGTACAGCAGACTCCGCTAAACAACTGAAGCATGCAAGAAGTCATAAGACTCAAATATAAACAATAATCAGAATGCATTTTATGGCTATCATCCCCTTCCCTATATGCTTGGTGAGCTTCCTCACCCTTTACACCACTCATTAAAGATGTTACTTCCATGCAAAGACTTCTCCTCCATAACTGCATTGTCATCCACTAGCTCCACTCTCTCCATGGCAACGTTGTTGATTTGGTCAACCTTGACCCCATCTACATGCATTGACCCCATTCACACCAAGGTTTTCTTTATTTCAGCTAGCTAAATTGATCCACTTTCATACTAGAAGTGGTTTTTATTGCTACTAAAGAGATTCAACGGTCTCTTTACCCACTTATTCATATAAGTTATGAATGAAGCAAAATATAATATTCCAACTAGCCAAAAGCTAATTGGGAATATTACATTCCTCCCCTCCAAAATGTTTCTTGTCTTCAAGCAACTGTAAAGAAGGATGCTGCAAAATCTTCTCTCCTTCCCAAGTAGTATCCTCATCTGGTAGATTCCTCCATCGAATCAGATATTCTCTAATCACCCTGTTTTCGAGCTGCCTCTCCCAAGTACCAAAATAGCTTCTGGTTGTAAAACCAGATGGCCCTCATCATCAATAGGTGGGAGATCCATGGTAGCAAACACATGTCGTCCAATGGCCTTTTTGAGGCATGAGACATGAAACATTCTATGGATCTTACTCCCAATGGGGAGCTCCAACTGATATGCTACTTCCCCAACACGACGAATCAACCTGTATGGCCCATATAATGGAGGCTTGAGATTTTCAGCGCCCTTCTCCTTAAGTGTAGAATGTCTATAAGGTTGGGGATGGAGATAGACCAAATCATCAACCTCAAACTGACTCTCTATCTGACCTCAGTCTGCATACAACTTTTGTTGGTTTTGGGCTGTAGCAATGTTGTCCTTGAGAGCACGGAGTATATATTGACTCTCCTAAATCCACTCCTTGGCTCTATGACCCTTTCTTGCTCCAAACCTCACATCGTCAAATGATAGAGCATCATACCCATAAAGAGCCCAAAATGGGGTCATGCCAATAGACACGTGAAAAGTTTTGTTGTAGTAATACTCCACCAAATGGAGCCAATGCAGCCATGCTCTTTGCTGCCCCGAAACATAGTTTCACAAGTATTCTTCCAACCACTTGTTCACTATCTCTATCTATCCATCATTCTGAGGGTGATAACTGGCACTTGGTGTCAACTCAGTACCCACTAACCAAAAAAATCCTGCCAAAAACCACCCATGAAGCGGCTATCCCGATCACTGACTATGGTCTTTAGAAGACCATGGAGTCTAAATACATATCTAAAGAAGAGCTCGGCCACCTGTGAAGCAATATATTGTGTAGAAATAGAAAATAAATGTGAATACTTTGTTAGTCCATCAACAACTACAAAGATACAATTCTTACCCTGAACTGTAGGTAGACCGGTGATGAAGTCCATGGAAATACTCTCCCATTTTCCTTCGAGAATAGGGAGTGGCTGCAACAATCCTGCGGGATGGTTGTTATCTCCTTTGTTCTACTAGAAAACTATGTACCCCTTGATGTGTTGGAGCACATCCTCCTTGAGACCCTTCCATGAGAATCTCTCCCGAATGACCTAGTATGTCTTGGTGAATCCTTGATGGCCGGAAAGTGGTGAATCATGTGATGCCTGCAAAATCTTCTCCTTGGTTCTAGAATCTCTATTCAATAAGATATTGTCTCAGTAATAGATGACCTCATCCATCACTCTAAACCTCTCATCAGTCACCTGTCCATCTAGGATTTCACATGCAATACGGTCTTTGGAATACTCTGCCAACAGCTGGGCCTTCCAATTTGTATCCATACTCATCAAAGACAACGTTGCTGGCCTCTGAGATAGAGAATTCACCACTACATTGCTCTTCCCCTTGACATATTCAATGTCAAAATAATATGCTTGGATCTTTCTCACCTGTTTCTACTGCCTCTCCTGCAGCTGCTTTTGCTCAAGAAAGAACCAAAGACTATTGTGATCAGTCTTCACTCAGAATTTTTTACCAACCAAATATTGTTGGAATTTGGCTAATGCGTGCATGATATCCAACATCTCCTTATCATATATAGAATACAATCTCTCATGAGGAAACAACTTCCAACTCTCAAAAGATATGGGGTGTCCCCCTTGCATAAAAACTGATCCAATGCCCTCACCTGAAGCATCACATTCCAGTACAAAGGGCTAGGTAAAATCCGGTAAAACCAACACCGGGAAACTACTCATTGCCTCCTTGATCCTATCAAAGGCTCTCTGCATTGTGGCTGTCCAACTAAAGGCTCCCTTCTTGGTCAAATCGATAAGTGGTGCTGCTAGTTGAGAGAACCCTTTAACAAACTTCCGATAGTAGGTACCAATGGCTACAAACCCCCGCAATTCTATGACATTATTTGGCTTAGGTCAGTCTCTGCTAGCCTAGATCTTCTCTTCATGAACTATCACTCCATCTACTGCAATGATGTGGCCCAAATAGAACATCTATGTGAGTCCAAACTCACACTTGGAGGGCTTAGCATAGAATTTTTTCTCTTCAATAATGCGTAATGTTGTCTCAATATGTTGTAAATGATCTTCCCATGTGTAACTATAAATAAGAATGTCATCAAGGAAGACCAATACAAACCTCCTCAATTGAAAACGAAAAATGTGGTTTGTGTAACACTGAAAGGTTGTCAGAGCATTGGTTAGCCCAAAGGGCATCACCAAGAACTCAAAATTGCCATAGTGGCATCTAAATGCGGTCTTGGGGATATCTTGATCCCTTACTCTGATTTGATGGTATCCTAACCTCAAATCAATATTTGAAAAGTAATTGGATCCCCTTAGCTCATCCATCAACTCATTGATCCTATGGATTGGATAGCTGTTTTTCATTGTCTTTTTTTTCAAGGCCTTATAGTCAATGCACATCCTCAATGTGCCATCCTTATTTTTTATGAGGACCACTGAAGAAGAAAAAGGACTAGTGTTGGGTCAGATATGTCCTAAAGACAAGAGCTCCTGAAGGGATTTTTCAATCACATCCCTGTAGGCTTTAGGATTCCTGTAGGGTGTGGTGATCATTACTTGGATCCCCTGCTCCAACTCAATGGGATGCTCAAATCCTCAATCAGGTGGCCTCCCTGGTGGAATATCTCCAAACATTGTAGAATAACGGTCTAGAATAGACTACGCATCTAGGTGTACTGAAGCACCCTTGCCTCCTGCCTCTAACATATGCAGTTCTACTACCCATTCTATGTCCCCTCTACACAAATCAGCCTCCATCCTGTGTGTTGAGACAATATGTGGTGGATAGGTGTGTATGCCCTTTATCTTCTGATGCTTACCACTCCCATTATCTATCCATTCCATCTCCAAAGTTTCCCAATCTGTGGTAATATTCCCTAAGGTTATTAACCACTAAACACCCAATATCACATTGGTGTCTAGAATATTAACCACAAAGAAGTGGTCTATCAATATATAGGTCTTGAAATTGATAGTTAATGCCAGGACATATTTGGCACACTGCATGGTTCTAGCTCCTGGAACCAAAACTAAGAAGCCCTCAAAATATTCCATGTGAATTCCATCCTCTGCACTAACTGAGTATCAATAAAGTTATGGGTAGCCCCACTTTCCATCAACACCGATACTCTTTGCCCCTGAATAGTGCCTCTAACTCTCAATGTTAGGTACTTGGGAACTCCCCACAAAGCTGCAAGAGTCCCTCCGATTGGAGAAAATTCTCCCTTCATACCTCCTTATGGTGGTGCAATCTCTTCTGATGTTACATCGCTGGTATCCTTCCCCAAGCCTTCTGCTTCATCCTCCTCCTCATAAGGCAACACCTCAATATAATGTGCCTTCCCCGCAGCACACTGGTGTCCCAGTACCCATGGATCTTGGCAAGTGAAACAAAATTTTCTCCTCCTTAGATCTCCCTGGACATCATCATCAATAGATCCCTTCTCATGACTCTCCTTTGAGGGAAGAAACTTCACATCTTTTCCCTTTTCTTGAGAAGAGAATTTCTGCTGGAGAGGGACTTTTTCTTTGGGTGACACATGTTGTAAATCTCTAGCCTTATCAATAGCCTCTTGGAGCATAGTTGGTCTATTTGATTTTACCAACCCATGCAATGGTTCTACTAACCCATCAATAAACATGCATACCCTCCTAGCTGCAGATAGGTCAGATACCATAACTGAGAGTTTTATAAATTCAGAGATGTAAGTCCCTAGATCTCCTGCTTGCTTGAGCTTGGTTAGCACAAAAAAATGTGCTTCTGGATCCTTGGGGTAAATATCTCCACCAACCTCCGGGTGAATTATGCATAAGTAGTGACACTAGCATGCCCTAGTGTTGATAGGCCATGAAACCACCATTCATGTGTTTCACGTTCCAGGTGCAGCGTTGCTATATTGATGGCCTCCATCTCTGAAACTCGATTCAGCTGAAAATAAGTATCCAAATTCTCTACCCAAGCCTTGGCTATGCACTTGGGTGAACCATCAAAAGAGGGAAAAAAGAATCTGCCCATAGTATGTTGCAGATCATTGTTATGCATGTACCGTTCACCTCTATTATGGATGTTGGATCTTTTATTATCCTTGATCCAAAAAAACTCTTGGAATTTCAAGTGATCCTTGAAACTCTGAGATAGAGATTCATATTCTAAGAAATAATCACCAAGAGTTTCCTCTCTTTGTGGCCCTCCCACCTCATTTCCTGTTGATAGGATTGTGGGCATGGTGGAGCATTGTGAAGAAGACTGTACTGTTGATTTCTCACACCATATATCTGAAGGGTCGGAAATTTCTCCATGTTGAAACCCTCTAGGGGATTCCTTCTGTCTTTCTAACCTCATCTCCTTGATATCTTTAGCAATATTCTGCATGGTCTGGAGAAGAATTTTTGGGATTTCTCTTTCCTCCATTGCTATAGATGTATTTCCCCATAGGTTGAGCCAAGATTATGCTCGGATACCACTGTAATATCCCAAAAGAGAGAATGCAGTAATACTAAAACACAATATGAGAACTGTAGCAAAGTAAACAATAAATATAAATACACATCAGAATGCACAGAATAGTCGAGCCATTTTATTATATAGGAGGTGGATAAATCAGTACAACAATGCTCAAAATATGAGACACTCAAGCCAAAAAGATGGCCTAGAATGACCCTGAAATGATCCCACATGAGGGGATGCGTAACTGTTGGACTGTGAAAAACTGTGTTTTCCCTACAGAAATTGTTGGGGCTGCAACTGCCGGAAAAATATAAAGTTAGATCTAGGCATTTTGGGATCTCCGATGATGTTGAAAATAAAGATTCGAGCTCTGTGATGGATACCCAAGATAACCTAGAATGGATTTTCCAGATCTATGAATATAAGAAAATCACCTTCCTAGGGCTTGCACTATGTAGTTATTGGGTATGCAGATCTGCTGCATGAACTGAAGATATGATGGTTGAAATGATATGAAATCAGCTCTATTCAAGAAGGGTTAATCCCTTCACTAGATCCTTGGGCTAAAAGCTCAAGATCTAGCTCCTCCAATCTCCTCCACTAAAAATAGCTGCTAAATGATCAATAGCTTTAGAAAATTTCGCTGTCAAGGAGGGAGGCTCAATAGCCTGCTGCTAGATATGTAAAATCAGCTCCTGAATGATGGAAACAATGAAACCAAAGTGAGAATATGGTCACTCATAGGATTTCCAGCTGAAATGATGAAAAAATCTTTCCTCCAATAGATCTACAAGACTAAACTGCGCAATTCTTGAGGGGAATACTCCTGCATGGAGGTAAAACAAAATGGCATGAATGTCATATATATATTTTTTGCTCCTGAAAGTTTGAATTTCAAGAAAAAAATGAATTATGAATCCTCCACCAGTTGCCTAGATGGAATGCTAGAAACAACCTCCTGAAGATGGCACCAATGCCTGATAAGGAATAAAGTCCAATAGAAAACCTTCCTAGAGTAGGCACTTGAAGTCCCCATTGGGTAAGGGTGGGATTTCCACTTGGAAACACCCTGTGCTAAACAACACTGCAAACTCAGCTAAACATCATAAGCATGCATAGAAATGTCCTAAGACAAATCCAGATCTAAACAGATCAGAGATAATAATCCAAGTCTAAAGTCTGCCTTATATTGTGCCTTGACCTTCCATTATATAGATTGTGAACCTTCCATAGCCTAAGCCCATCTCATAACTGCACTGTACATGTGGACATAAGTCTCCACGATTGATTGTGATGTCTCTCCATGTCCTCCATAATCTCTACATGTGATGATCACCCTCTCCATCATGTGTGCATTAAATGCACTACTTCCTCCATCATGTCATCATAAGTGCTTTATGTATTACTTTTAATGCATTATGATCTCAATTTACCTCTTCCAAGATCCTTATGATTTTACATTTAAGATCCATGATATTACTTGATTGTTTCAACCTCCATGATCTATCTCATTAATGAGACATGATCTACACTCCTTTCACATTAAGACGCTGCTCCATTACTCCATAATGTAAATCTACATATGAAATATCCACATTCACACATCAAAAGTGGATTTTATTTATCTTTAGGGTTTATGTGTCCCTCCACCCTCTTATTTACTTAATTAATTATGAAAATTAAGAACTCTAATATTCCAATTATCTTGTAGAAAATTGGGAATATTACAGATTATCTGCAGTACCCCAATCCTACCTCTATGGTATTCGAATTTTCTCCTAGCGAGTGTCCTCTTCAGAATATCTAAATCCTGATCTTCCATGGGAATGTATTGAAGTAACACAATGCGTCTCTGCACACAATCTCTGATATGGTAGTACCCAATGTCTATATGGTTTGACCTATCATGGAATACCAAATTAACCGAGATTTTAATGCAACTCTGGTTATCACAATGTATCACCGTCGAATCCATATGATTACCAAACAAACCAATAATAATATTCCTCATCTAGATGGCCTCACATGCAACCTGACTTGCTGCCATGTACTTTGCCTCGGCTGAACTGAGTACCACAGATCTCTGCTTCCTGATGTACCAAGAAACTGTTGTCGATCCTATGCTGAAGATCCCTCCTGATATGCTCTTTATGTCTAATGGACTGCCTGCCCAATCTACATCGGTGAAGCCTTTAAGCTTCACTCCCTGTATTCGTTTGTACCATAATCCATACTCTTTAGTGCCCCTAAGATATCTCAAGACATGTTTCCTCGCCCTCCAAAAGAGCTTGGTCAGCTTAACAATAGCTTGACTCAGCTAGTTAACTACGTAAAAAATGTCTGGTTTGGTGTTCACTAAGTACATCAATGAACCCACAAGCTACTTGTAAATAGTAGCGTCCACTACCTCACCTGAAGTAGCATCCTCCTTCCTCCCGCTTCCTGTAAGAGGAGTATCCATGGGTTTATAGCTCTCCATGTGAAACTTACTCAGAACCTCTTTGGCATACTTACCTTGAGAAACAAATAGCTCACCATCCCACTGCCATATTTCCAAACCAAGGAAATAGTGAAGGATTCCCATGTCCTTTATCTCAAACTCTCTTGCAAGATCCTCTTTGAAATAAGTTATCAGTTGCTCATCACCTGTCAAAATTATATCATCAGCATAAAGTATAATAATCAAGAGCTTATCATCAACCACTATCTGGTACAAGTTCACATCCACTTCACCCTTCGTGAATCCCAACCCAGTGAAATAGTTCTCAATCCTAGTTTACCAAGCACGGGATACTTGCTTCAGCCCATACATTGCTCTCTTGAGTCTGCACACATGCGACTCACTGTCAAAGGTCTCAAAACCTTCTGGATGATAAATTTACACTTCTTCCTCAAGAACTCCATTGAGAAACGCAATCTTCACATCCATCTGATGTATCTGCCACCCCATCTGCGTTGAGAGTGCAAGGATAGATCTAGTCGATGAGTATCTCGCAACCGGTGCGAAAATATCCTCATAGTCAATCCCCTCAACCTGTGAGAACCCCTGGGCTAAAACTCTAGCCTTGTACTTCTTCACACTCCTATCTACTGCCTGCTTCACCTTATAGATCCATCTAGATCCAACCACTGATTTCTCGGCTGGTCTTGGGAGAACTTCCCATGAATTTTTCTTGACGATGGAGTCATAGTCATCAACCATGGTGTCAACCCAAATTGGTTGTTGCACTGCTTCCTCAAAAGAGGATGGTTCTTTCATGATACACTTGCTCATAAGATCCATGTATCTAGTAAATCTTTCTGGAGATTGTCTCTGTCTGCGTAGTGAAGTAGGTGCTCCTCATGTTTTGTCGCATCATGTCTCAATCTATCAGCTTCTGTGGTGTGCCTTATACCATGTCTAGTGGATGGCTCTGCATGAGTGTTTTCTGCCACTCCATGATCCTCCGCATGTGGCTGCTCCACACCTTGAGGTTCATCCAGGTTGGAACCAAGAGTTCATCATCTACATGCAAATCAAGCTCCCTCTCAAGGGATAATCACATGACTTTCTCCTCATCAAATTTTATATCCCGTCTCACAACAGTCATCATGTTGTTTGGAAAACACACCTGATAGTTATGGGGAGTATCAGTGTACCCCAAAAATATCCCAATCTCAACTGTTGGTTCTAGCTTCTTTCTGGAGTCTTTGGTCACACGAAAATAGACAGATGAGCCAAAAATTTTAAAATATGAAACATCAGGTTTCTTACCAAAAAAAGCCTCCTCTCGTGTACTCATGACAAGTATCCGATGAGGACTACGGTTCTGAACAAATACCATTGTGTTGCATGCCTCTTCCCACAAATGCAATAGCAGGCACTGATCATGCAACATCGCTCATGCTGCACCAACAATTTTTCTATTATTTCTTTCTGCGACCCCATTTTGTTGTGGGTTATGAGACACAATCAACTCTCTCTGAATTCCTTATTTTCTATAGAAGTTCTTGAATTCATTGGAGATGTACCCACCACCATTTTCACTCCTAATATTCTTCACATGCTTCCCCGTGTCTTTCTCAACCAGTGTTTTGAACTCACAAAATTTTTAGAACATCTGTTCTTTATTCCACATGAAGTAGATCCAACACTTTCTAGAGAAATCATCAAAAAAGATCACATAATACATGTGCTTTGTTGTTGAAGCTATATATAATGGTCCACACACATCTGAGTGAACTCTCTCAAGGATTTTCGCTGTTCGATTCTCCTTCTCATGAAAAGTGGCCTTTGCATACTTCCCCATGGTGCATCCCTTGCATGTGTCTATCTGTGCAAGAGTACCCTTTGGAAGCCCCGTAGAAATCTGTTGCATGACCTTCAAAGCTCCGTGGTGTATATGGCCCAATCTCCCATGTCATAACTCGCTCGCATCCCGGCTCACCACTTTTTCTACTTTACCCATCAATGTTGTGCATCCATCTACATCAAGTTTGTAGAGATTCTTCACACGAATCCAAATATTCTTGGCTTGTCCTATGTCTTTGTGACGAAGGAATGTTTTCCCTTCACTAAAAACCACATCATAACCTCTATCCTCTAACATAGAAACTGAAACTAAATTCTTTTTCAAGCCTGATACATGCATTACATCTTTTAATAAGAAGGGTTTACCACACTGTCTCTGGAATGTAACTGTACCAATCCCAGTAGCGCTATTCCTCCCTCATCACCCATTTCTATATGAATTTGGAGATCCTTCTCCTCCGAGCTACTGAAAAGTTATTTATCTCCCGTCATGTGGAAAGATGCACCACTATCCAAGTACCACATTGATCCCTTCAAACTAGACACCATGCATGTGATGAGTGAGAATTCCAACTCAAATTGCAAGGCCAAAGCCTCACCAACTACAGATCTTGAAGCCTTCTTGTTCTTCTTATTTTGTGTACAATTAGTGGCATAATTTCCATTCTCGTGAAATTGAAAACATTTCACTCTGGACATGTCATGTTTCTTGCATTCTTTTGCAGTCTCAGATTTGGAATAGGATTTCTTTCCCTTCCCCTTCTTTGCCTTACCATGCAAGGCTCAACTTTACTCATCATCTATCCTAGATGAGGATCCATTCCTGGTATTGTGCCTAAATTCTTCTTGTACCAAATCCGACCAAAGTCGCTCCCAGTCTGGTAGCTTCTCCATCCCATTGACAGAGTCCTGATAACTGTGCCAACTCTTGGGAAGGCCTAGAAGAGATAGGCTCACCAATTCATCATCCACTACAATAATTCTGACACTCCCAATATCATCTCGACATTGGATGAACTTGGTTAAATATTTCGGAAGAGTGTCGCCTTTCTCCATTTTGATTTTCCTGAGCTTGTCTTTCAGTGCCAATTTTTTGTGGTCACTACTACTCTGAAACACATTTGTCAAAGACTTCCACATTGCATATGGAGTCACTTTTCCATGGAGACTTGAGACAACATGGTCTCGTACTCCCTCTAATAATATCATCCTCACCTTTGCAACCTTATTTTTCCAAGCATCAAGAAGAGTGGCATATGCTGCTGCGGGTTTGGGAATGTCATTATCAATGAATTATTTCAACCTATTTTCCTCCAGAACTGCCTCCATCCTATATTTCCATGCAATATAATTAGAAATTCCCTCAAGTTCATATTCCAATCTCAAGCCATTGAAATCCATCTTGATCTTGATCCACCTATTGCACCAAAAGAATATTTTTTGCAAATTCGAATGCTATTCAGCACAATCTTAATTTCTTCTCCACTTTAGTGATTTCTTGTGCTCTTGTACCATGTATAAATTATACAAACAATATGTATACTAATGGATTCAATCATATCATTCTATATGTTAAATAAAGATACTGAATCCTTCTACAAATTAATTGCAGAAAATAAACAGGATCGCCAATCACAACAAGTAAAGAAAGAATCAAATCAAACCACAACACAGATATTTTCTTGGGGAAACCTTGTTGCTAAAAACCCCTCTATCTTCTATTGTATATTCACCAAGGAATCATGAAACAATTACAATGCACTCTTTTCACAAGAGTCTCCTGCACTCTCACAAATGTCTCACATTGATCCGGACAAAATCGACCAACACTTAGCCAATTTTCAACCTCTGCTTAGCCTGCCTTGCTTGCATAATACATGTGGAATGAAATCCCTATTCTTTAGTAAATTCGGCCTTCCAAAATTGTGCAATGTTCTTGGGAAATCCTATGGGTGTTTTACTGCATGCGGGCATCCTACTAATAATACAAATTATAGTTAACATCCCTTTAACCTTTGTCTCAACTGGGTCTCCACTGGAATTGACATGCATGTAGCTAGTAATATAAAATCATGAGTTACATGATAGATCACTACATGTGAATTAAATTTGATTTAATTCACTTGACCTCTCACTAGTGCAACAAATAGTTACAACTAGTTAAAATTATTTTAACTCGATTAATTGAGTTAAATTATTTCTTGTGCATTAAGCTAATGCACTAAATGAAAATTGGACTCAATAACTAATAGAATCACTCTGCATGCCTCACCAACCATGGTCAACTCAAAATTCATGAGCTAACTGAGTTTATCACGCTCGGTTAACTATTACAAGTGATTATGAGATAAGATTACATTCTATTGTCCAATTTAATTAAGGGAAAATTACATTAGACACATATTACTTCTTGACTTTTCAACATACGAAGTATGGGAAATCATTGAAAAAGGCTTTACAATGACCCAGGATGAACAAGGAAATAAAAATATGGTATATGATGCAAGGGCTAAAGATCTCATTATCAGTGGGCTTACTGAATCTATTTATCTTAAGGTACTAAGTTTCAAAATGGATAAATAATTATGGGGCAAGCTTGATAATATATATGCAGGTGACTCAAACGTGAAAGAAGAAAATATTTAAATTTACAGGGAAAAATTGGATCAACTCAAAATGAAGGAAGATGAAAATATTGCTGCATACTTACAGCGTGTTGATGAAATAACAAATGCATTGGAAGGTTTGGTAGACCCTGTCTACACGCAAATTGTTGCCCAAAAGATCCTTACAACCTTGCTGGCAAGATTCAGCCCAAAGGTATCTGTCTTGGAATATAGTTTGAATCAATCCAATCTCAGCAAAGATGAATTGCATGGAGTGCTTATGGCATATGAAATGAGGATTGAAGAATAGGATGACACGTCTCACCTAGAAATAGCATTTGGCACATCCAAGAAAACTAGTAAGGACAAGCATACTCTGAAAGCGAAAACTTGTAGTTGTAAGGAAGAAGAAAAGGAAGACTCGATGAAGAAGAAGTTTTAGATAAATAATTTTCGTACTTCATGCAAAAAATGAGAACAAGTACTGGGAAATTCAAAGGTAAACTTCCATTGATATGTTTCGATTGTGGTGAGGTTGGGCATTTTGCAGCCAAGTGTCCTCACGAAAATGACGATGTTACGAAAGGAAGGAAAGGTTTGAGGAAGTTCAGCAAGAAATAAAAGAATAAATGGTTTAAGAAGAGTTTCTTCTCCAAATAAGATATCTCCTCATCTGATGAATACAATTATAATGAAGAAGAAATCAATGGAAGAGTATTGTTTATGGCCAAGCATAATAAGCAAGAAGTATCTGACGAAGAAGAAGAGATGATCGAGGTTGAATTTCAAAACGAAGTGATCAGGGTTATCAAAGAGCTCAAGGTCAAGAAGAATCATGTCAAAATTCTTGAAGAGAAATTAAAGATAGAAAGGGAACATGTCCTAAATCTTAAAATAAAGGTTGAAGAATACAAACGAGTTGAAGAATTTCTCAAGGAAGAATTAAAGGAAAGAAACAAGGAAAGAGAAGCATTGGAAGCTGAAATAGTTTTTCTTTGAAAGAAAGTAAAAAAAGGGAAAAACTCTTCGAAATTACACCAACAACTCCAAGGCATTGGAAGAAATCATCAACAATCAATGATCAAACAGTGACAAGACTGATCTTGGTTACAAATAAAAACCTAAAAAGGAGCCAAGTCCTTCTATGATAACAAAAGAAGATGGATATGCAAAATTTAACAAGCAGGTAGACCTTCCAGCCAACTCAAGAAATTAGGACTCATAGGAAGAACCATGGAAGACAATTCTTCAAAGAATATTTCCTCCCAAGTATCAACCTATCTTCTAAGGTCATTGTTTTTCATGTGGAAGGTTTGGAAATAGAGCTATAGAATGTCGCATGTATGTTTGGAATAAATACAATTTTGGGAGATATTTTAGAAATGGATATTTCAGAACTCAACAGAATATTAACAAATTTGATCGTTTGAGAGATGATGTTGAATGTTACAAATGTAACAATTTTGGACACCTGGCTAAAGATTGTAGACTTGGAAGTTCCTCAAAGGAATTCTCACAAAATCCAAATGAAAAAATATGGAAAAAGAAGACTGAAAAATGTGTTATCACTCTCAATACTCAAAGCAACAGAAATGTTTGGTATGTTGATAGTGGTTGCTCAATTCATATGATTGAAGATAGGAATAATTTCATATCCTTGAAGGAAAAGAAGGATGGAACAGTGTCTTTTGGAAATGACGAGTCTTTAAACATCATAGGAGTAGGTACAGTCACACTTGGAAGCAAGAATGCATTATTGAAATATGTGTTGTTGGTTGAAAATATGAATCACAATCTGCTTGGTGTTTGAAAAATGTGCGATCAAGGACACACAATGCTATTTAACTCTAAGAAATGTGAAATCAGGAAAGGAAAGTTCAGTAAATTTGTGGCTACATCAAGCAGAGCTCCAAATGACATTTATATTTTGGATGAGACACCTAAAGGGTGATTTTTGGTGAAAGAAGACGAAATTTGTTTATGGCACAAACGAATGGGACGTATACATTTCAACAATTTGATCAGGATCTGCAAGAAGGAAGTGGTAATAGAAATGCCTAAGATTTCAAAACCCACCAATACGGTATGTGAATCTTGTCGGCAAGAAAAGCAGACAAAATTTGAGTTCAAGACAAAATAACACTTTGCATCACGTCCATTGGAATTAGTACATACTGATCTATGTGGTCCTATGAGAACAAAAGGTTTAGAGGGAGAATTATAGTGTATGCTAATGATAGATAATTGCACCAGAATGACAACTGTCAGCTTCTTAAATAAAAAGACTGAGGCATTCGAATGTTTTAGAATCCACAAGGAATTGGTCAAGAATGAAACTGGTTTGAAGATCAAATGTATGAGATCAGATAATGGCGGAGAATTCACTTCCAAGTTATTTCAGCAGTATTGTGATGAAAATGGAATAAAAAGGAAATTCTCAATAGCCATAACACCACACCAAAATGGAGTTGTTGAAAGAAAAAATAGAATCGTACAGGAAATGGCCAAAACAATGTTAAATGACTCAAAATTAGATGATAAATTTTAGGTTCAAGCAATCGATACAGTTGTATTCATTATAAACAAAGGTTTGCTAAGGAACAATTGTAACATGAATCCATATGAATTATGGAAAGGAAGACCAACTAACATCAAATAATTCAAAATATTTGGAAGCAAATGCTACATCAGAAGAGAAGATAAAATATTGGGCAAGTTCGATTCCCATGTCAATGAAGGTATTTTCATTGGTTATTCACACAAAAAAAAGGCACTATATGGTCTCAGGCAAGCTCCTAGAGCTTGGTATGCTCGTCTTGATGTATATCTACATCAATAAGGATTCAAGAAAGGAAGCATCGACAACAATCTCTATGTCAAAGTGGATCAAGATAATCTAAAAATTATTGAGGTATATGTAGATGATATAATTTTTGGAAGAAATGATGATAGATTAAGTAAAAAAATTTCCAAAAAGATGCAAAGTGAGTTTGAAATGTCTCTACTTGGCAAGCTGACATACTTTTTAGGGCTTCAGATATCTCATCAGGATAAAGGAATATTTATATATCAAACCAAGTACATCAAGGAAATGCTCAAGAAATTCAAGATGGAAGATTGCAAGCCTATCCTTACCCCAATGGTAATAGGTTGCAATTTAAGTTTAGATGATTCGTCAAAGGATGTGGACCAGAGGTTGTACAGATCTATGATTGGTAGCCTTCCATATGTGATAGATTCTCGACTAGATGTAATGCAGGTGATTGGACAAGTAGCAAGATTCCAAGCAACACCAAAAGAATCTCATATTATTGCTGTCAAAAGAATTCTCTGATATCTTAAGGGCACAACAGAATAGGATTTATGGTATCCCAAAGGAAATAATCTAGTTATCCACGCTTATATAGATGCAGATTTGGCAAGAAGGGTTGATGATCGAAAGAGTACCAATGGAGCAACATTCTATCTAGGTGGTTTCCTTGTTTCATGGTTAAGTAAAAATTAGTCTTCAATCTCGCTATCCACAGTAGAAGCAGAATATATTGCGACAAAAACCTGTTCTACTCAAGTTCTTTGGATGAAGCAAACTTTGCAAGATATTCAAGTCAAGTTTGATGAGCCTATTCCAATATTTTTTGATAACACTAGTGCCATCAGTAACTCCAAGAATCCTTTGATGCATTCCAAAAAAAATCACATTCCGATCAAATATAATTTTGTTAGAGAGCATGTCACCGAAAAGAATATCAAGCTTGAATATGTTGGCACAAACAAACAAACTTTTGACATCTTTACCAAACCATTACCTCATGAATAATTTGATTATATTCACCTAAAGCTTGGGATTCTCCCAAGTTCTCATTAGACTCTTTCTCTTATCTAACTATTTAAAAAAAGGGGGGAGTTGAGGTGTGTACAGGTCCACAGGATGACATTTGTCAAGGTGAGTTACCCTTTGCCCTTGATGACAAAGGGGGAGAGAATGTTTTAGGAAGAGCCGTCATGATCGCAGGGGGAGTACTTGTGTTGCCATCAGTGCCAAAGGGGGGGATTTTTTATCAGTGGTTGTCATTGATGTCAACCCAAGAAGCACCAGGGGCTACCCCGATCTTACATAGGAATTTTGAATTGACAACTTACTCTATTCTGAGTCAAGGATATTTTGGATGGTTTCTATTTGTTGATATTTTTCAATTGATATATGGCATGCCACGTAATTCTTCACGGTTTGAGAGATATCCGTGTTTGCAGTTAGTAACCTCAATTAGTGGGCTAAAACCCCATGAAGTTGTGGCATGACACTAATCATTGGTTTTGGTCATTGAACTTTCAATAATTAATAAAATTTTAAGCTCCCTCCAACATTCACTTGCTGAAGACCCTCTTAATCTAAGAATTTATATAAATGTTGACCCTCATATCCTCCTCATGTAAGGATTTCGCTACTTATAGCAAGTCATCATGGAATTTTCTCTATAAATTTTTTTTCTACGAAGCTTTAGATGCTGAAACTAAAAAACCATTTGGGAAAAATCCTAATGAAGCTCATGTCCAAATTTCAGATATTGGTTCGCTATATTTTCAAAGATATGATCTGAGGAAGTTAGGGTTTTTGCAGGCTCCCGAAGTTCATGTCAAACAGGTGACCTTGGGAAAATATTCCTAACTTTCTCTCTGAGAATTGGATTAAAATTTAGTAAAAAGTGACAGAAAGAGGATAGGCTTTAGATTGTTTTGTATCATTTTTAGGACCAAAGGTTGAAACAGTGACACTTGGCACTTCATACAAGTAAGCTCTACTAAACCAGTCTATAATCATGTCATCATAGGAGATTTGGCATAACTATTTCTTGAAGAATCCAATGTTGATCAGAACTAGGGGGTTGGAAAGGGGACTTATAGGGATACCACAAGACGAAATTTCATATCTTGGAGATCTGAAACTTCACAAATATAGCAAATTCAATATCAAGCTAATAGAAAGCAAGAAAAAAATATGCATTCAAGGATCGTTGCAGTGAGGAAAACACATCAACGGTCAAGGGTAAGTCTTCTAAAACAAGGTATGTATGATTAGTGTTTGAATTTTAATTTGAATATCATCTCTGACATGTGTTTTTGCAAAAAAATGTAAGTATTTTTCATGTATTTCTGATTGGATTTTGTTCATAAATGTTGAACGTATTTACATTTGAATTTTGAATATTTCTCTAACATGTGGTTTGCAGGACAACGTAAGTATTTTGTTTGTATATTGGTTTGGGTCTTGCATGTGTAGGAAGGAGGACACAATAGGACAACTCAGACACATAATATAAGGACAATGTAACACCAAAGTACCATTACTTGAAGAAAACACAACAATACCTCAGCAGCTGCTAGTGTTCAAAGAAGCAGTGTCAAGTCAAGTATCAGGTCGTGTCAAAAGTCAGTATTATAAAAATCGTCATTGTAAAATTGTAAAAGAGTCATTATTGTAAACGGGTCAATATGCCTAGATTTGGAGAGACATTTTTGGGAGGTATAAGTGTCATTGTTAGATAATGTTATTGTTGGGTTACAGGTCATAGTGTGATTGGGTGATTGGTCTAGTTCAAGAAAATCATTGTGAATCATATTTTATCGTGGATCATTGTCCCTGGTATGGGGATCCACACTCTTGTCTTATTTCTGATTATTATAGGGTGGTAGGGAGGTGTTAGGTTAGTGAATTAATTCACCTACAAGTTGGAGCCTATGAACACTTTAGGGTCGTAGGTTGGTCTAGGATGTCAGGGCATCCATTCAATTGACTATTGAAGAAACAAGGGCATTGGGGCATCCTTCCAGTGGGAGTCAGAGAAGAATGATTTTATATAATTATAATAATTTTTACCTTTAGTTTCAGTTGGGGCTGAAGATTAAAGAATTTATTAGAAAATTGTTCGATGGTATTTGACCCGGAGGGGGTTTTCCACCTAAAATTCGTGTGCCTATTGTGTTCTATTGCATACTGGATAAACATCAATAATAATTGAAGATTAACTAATGCTACGAAAAGATTTAAAAAGTGCTAATTGATAATAAATATTGATTCACCCCCCCCCCCCAAGTATTTCCAACACTCTATTTTATATTCATTAATCAAACATCTGATGTTTGCTTTCTATATTTATCTAATATTTTATGCAAATATTCTAGTACTCCATTATCTGCTAGATAGCTAGTGTTTAATGATTATTATGTATTTGATTACATTTGATGTTGCCTCTTGATCATCCTAAGGTATTCGTGTGCCAGCAGTAGCAAGGAGTGAGAATAAAAGGATCGTGGATCAAGTTCATCATCAACAAGTTAGAACATAACATCAGGAAAAGGTACCTCTATCTCCTTTCTTTTCACATTTTGAATATTAGCTAACAAAGCATTTGATTAGAAAGTAACTCAATTTTCTAGACCCACTATAGAGCTAGAGAGATCACCTTTTTTTCAGAGGGGATTTATCTTGGCAACAGAATTGGCGACTCCACTGGGGAGATTTAGCCTCTTAGCCTTCCCTTTCCTTGGTTGATCTCTGATCAGTTTGACCAATCATTGAGATATGACCTTTCTTAGGTCTCTACAGGTATGCATAGTGCTTGATTTTTTCTTTAGAGTATCAATTCTAGGTTCCTGCTTTGGTTTGGATTTCTTTTCCTAAGTATTTCTCAACTAGTGCATATTTTTCCAGACATATTCGTGATGCTAGCGTGAAAATTTATAAGTACATTCGTGCTAAAAACCCTGTTTTCCACTGTCATCTTGTGCTATTACAATTTCTTAGACCATCACCATTTTTTCTATGCAAAGTAGCGCTGCCAATGTGGGTTTGGGGGTCTAAAGTAGCATTAAAGACCCTATCAACACTATTTTTGCTACGTAAAGTACCATTGGTCCTTAAATTTGAAAATTTTGGGGTTTTTTCTAAAAGGCCTAGTGTGTCTTGGTCTCTAAATTCATCCTCCTACTCTGTGTGCATCAAGTTTTGTCTTTTTGGTCTTAGTTTCTTTGTGGTGTGTAAAATTCCATCCCATACTTTAAGTGGAAAAATTGAAATTTTAGTTGATTCTTTGATTCTTTGAATCCATTAATTCATTGTTTTTTGCTTGTATGTTTGGAAAAATTATTGTTTTTCTAATCATTAAGCATCATTTTCATTCCATAAAATAAATTGAGCTTTTGCATTCGTTTACTTTTTTATCTCAAAATTTTACTTTTCATAAAAATTGCATTAGATTACATTGCATTTGAAAATTCATTTTTGTGAGTATCATTAGACATTGATTGCATTGGTTGGTGATTTAAAAAATAGAAGGTGCATTTATTCCATTCATTTCAAACTACATAAAGTAGATTCTCATTCCATCGAAAAGTGCATTGAATGCATTCTCATTCATCAAAAGGGAAAAAAGGAAATTGTGCATAGATTACAGTTGTATAGTTTTCAAAAAAAATTGCATAGATTACATTGGAAAATTTGAATCTTTGGATGTTTTGACTTGAATTGGGATAGTGAAAGTGATCTGGTTAGGAAAATATTTGTTTGCTACATTTTTGTTTGTTGCATCGTTTTTTGAAACTCTTCCCTAAACTAGATAGAATTCATTGAATTGAAAGAATCCTTTTCTCATGCTAGTTGCATTATAGGTATTCAGGTGACATCGTTTTGAGCCTTGAAATTTAAACTTTAATCAAGATCAACTTAAAATGAACCTCAATTAACATAAGGAGCATTTCAAATTAACACAAACATCTAGAGGTCTAGGCTAGAGACGTGTTCCGACGTCATTAAGCGTAGCAGTTGTCACTAACAGTCTGTGTTACATTCCGAAGGTGAAACCCCATCCCATGTATGGAAGTATATAGGACTATGTTCCATGTATGAAAATTATAAGGGGATTCTCTCATCATATGGTTACACATTAGAAAACACTACTAAGGACTGGACTCCCACGTAGTGTCGAGTATATATTGGGAGACACCACTAGGTTGCAAGCCTGCCATAGGTAACCGAGTCAGCCTCCTTGTAGATGTGATACGCGAAACACATCATTCGGGGAGATTGGCTTCAGTACGTTGAGTCCTTGGTAATTTCTTATATCAATTATCACCAAGGTGTATATTGCAATTCACGGATACCTGGTAATCATTTTTCCTATTTAACCCTTTTTTATTTACTTTGTGTTTAATTTCTAAAATTTACCACCCACGAAATAACATTTTACCCTTGCACAACTCCTTAGTAGATCTTAGGTTGAGACCAATGGAAACAATTTCTGAGTTTTCCAATCAGGGAATCCCCTCATATGGGAATCCTGGTCCCTTTCCTTCTTTTGGAAATGTTTGTGCTCCCTATATGGCCACGTTGTCCCTCTCGGGATTAACCATTGGTTTGTTAGTTTGGTTATTTTCATTCCCCATGGTTCCAAATGTCTAAGTTGCTTCTCAACCAAGCTCGCCTCCACCTGAACAGTGTCAACCTCATTTTTATCCTAAATTTGACCGCTCGCCTTCTTCTCCTGTTTCTTCACCCTGTTCTTCCTAGTCGCTTGGTGAAAGTATCGATTCTAGTAAACAGGAAGCTTAGAAGAAGAAGAAGAGAACGGAGAAGAAGAATAAAAATAAGAAATGGGGGAACCAAGAGACCATTTATATCAATGCAACTGATGTTTAAAAACCTTCCAATCAATCCCGCAAAGTAAAATTCCCTTGCAAGATTTGCATGGGTTACCACCTTCTTAGATGTTGTCCTGGTATTGCCAAGGTTTTAGAAGTGTGGTCCACTGGCCCAAATCATCCTTTTTCATCGACCTCTAGAGATCATGCTAGTGACAAACCCTTAACTAGTGATATTAAGGCCCATGGGAAAAAGGGGAAAGTCAAATTTCCATGTAAGTTATGTGAATGGAATCATCCCATTCACCTTTTTCATTATATGTACGTAGCCTCCAAAGTCTTGGATAACCTTAAGACTTCTCAACCACGACTTCCGACTAGTTACCAGAAGCTTTTCCCTGATCCTCTGCTAGTTGATCAAGTGATTGATCAAAATTCATCTCTGGTTAATCCCACTCTCTATGAAACTGAATCTCATGAGTTTGTTCCCGAAAAACCATTGGTTGAGAAAATGGTCGACCCAATTCCAACTTCAGTTGATCAAGTCTTTCCTATAGAGAGTGCACCTCATACCACTCGGATTCAATTTGTTTCTTCAGATTCCCATGAATTAGATGGAAAGCCTCTTGTTCCCATGGTACAGGAGGGTGATCCTCCTGTTCCCATAATACAAGGGGCCAGTTCTCCCATTCCCATGGAACCCCCTCCAAGTAGTCTGATCGCTTACTTTGATTGGAGTCAATTGATAGGATATTTTCTTCCTTCTTATGTGCCCTTTGAGATCACGGTACAGGCCTATAATGTGGCCGTAACTAACACCATAAAGATGAAGGTGCACATGTTATTATTTTGTCCTCAACTAATTGGAAATATTTTGGTTCTCTATAGCTTGTGCCTATTACCCAGAATTTTCGTTTAACAGAGGAACCAACCAACTGTTAGGGATCCCTCCTAAGTTGCCCATTACTTTGGGAGGAAATAATGTCTCTATAGACGTGATGGTTGTCTAAGGCCCTTTGTACTTTAACTTACTCCTTGGGAATGACTATACTTGTGTCATGGGTGCTCTTGTCTCTTCTCTTTTTCGTGTGATTTGTTTCCCACATGGAGGAAGAATTGTGACATTGATCAATTGTCATTCATTAGTCCTAATATGGCTTCCAATCAACCAACATCCCTAAATTGTTCTTACATGCAAGTGGTATCTTCCCCACCACGGGTAGATTATGTGGCCACATGTTCCATGCTTGCGTCTGCTGATGATCTGGTCAGTAATACTATGTGTCATGTACTGGAGGAATTGGACCCTGATTTCCAGAGTTTTTTTCTCCGATGTGATGAGAACCTCTTGGAATCCATGACCTCTTATGGGCCATGATCAGGTATTACGGAGCATAGTTCATTTTCTTGTGTCAAGCTCTTTAAAAAATTAAACAAGGTATCGCAGAGCACAGTTCCTTTTCTTGTGTCAATGTCCTTAAAAAATGAAACAATATCTTCAAAGCAAAGTTCCTTGTCTTGCATCAAGCTCATTATAAAATTAAACAAGGTCTCTGGAGCATATTTCATTCTCCTGGGTCGATCTCTTTAAAAAATGAAACAAGGTCTGAAGAGGATAGTTCTTTTACTATTTAAACATCATTAAAAAATGAAATAGGTGTCATGAGTATAGTTATTTTACTGTGTCAACCTCATTAAAAAATGAAAAAAATCCCCTTTCAATTCGACTCTTTGATTAGATCTCATAAATTTTAGTCGAGTCTTTCACTTTATCTTGTAAATGAACCTTCATTACATCCACCTATTAGTAACCAATAGTCTACTTAGGTGAATGAGATGAAGCTTAAAGTTCATGTACCTCAAATTGAGTCACCATGCTGGGGGAATGCAAACTTATTCTCAAGCATATTTTCTCTTTGTTTCAAGCTTGTGTAAAAATGAAACCATTCCCAAGCATAGTTTTTCCCCATGTTTCAAGCTTGTGAAAAAATGAAACCAATTTCAAGCAGAGTTTCCCAAGTCTCAAGCTTCTGTAAAAATGAAACCATCCACATCTCACCTCTCGTGATTTCCCTGTTATCATCCTTTTTTTTCCAGATGAACCTTGGTTTTTTCATTCCATCGTCACCATATATTTGGCCGATCAGACACTCTCACTTGGATGTTTTACCCTTTCCTGAGGAACTTTTACGGTGAGTGGTTTTGTTAGCCAACATCTTGACCTTTACATGTTTTGAGCAGTTCCAGCATGACCAGAACCAGTTGCTACCCCTTATACCACTCGTTCCTATAGGAGGAGTCAATTTTAAGCTCTTTTCTTACTCTTGAAAATGAAAATATTTCTGAGCACTTTTCATTTCTAACTCGTTAAAGTAAATGAATTGATGTCATCTCATTATAAATTCATATTTTTTTTGGGCCAAGATTGACTATTTACAAAAAAGTAATACCTTGATCGAACATGGTAAACGTTTACCCGTTCTCTGGGATATTGTTTTCTACCTTTTTGAATTCGAGAGACGATTACAAAAAGGGACATGGTGGATTTTTATTTTCCATTTCTTTTTCAAACTCCCTAAACATGAAAATACACCGAGTTACTCTTCTGTAGGAATTGTTAAAATTAACAGTGAAAGACTTGTCACAATGACAATATAGAGTTCCTCCTTCCTAGGGCTTATTAAAATTACTAGGATGGATTCATTCGAAGAATGAACTTATACAATCAAAATATTCTATCCTCTTCACGTTGGATATAAAAAAATAAAGAGGTACTCATTAGCAATAACCGGGGAAAATGGAAATTGAAACATCTTATGTGTTTTGGGCAGCTTGTCTCTCTTGAACATGACACTTGTCTACAGTTCATGTCCAGTTGGGGATATCCTTCATTCGTCACTTTTCCTCTGTGGGTTTGGGAAATCCATTTTCCTCCTATTTGATCACCATTTTTTGTCATCATGACCTCTTATCCCATTTTAGTCAAATGATACCATACTCCAAAGTCGTGTCACTAATATGTTCAAGAGAAGTCCTTTTTGTGTTATAGTCAAACATACTTTTCCTATTTGACATCCTCTGTTACAATCCCGAATCACTCTTATAATCTTGAGATATCTTTTGTTTTATGTCGGTGATGTTGGAATCGTTATGGCCCTCCTTTGACGAATCCCTTCATGTCTACTTCACCTCATTATCTGGGAATGTGGTTTAGAAATTGTTAGTGCTCCTTAGTTTCCCAAGGCTAAGAAAGGAAACCAAAGAGGTAACCACAAAACAAATTTTGACTTGGTATCTAGCCCTACCAAATAAGAGAGGGCTCTCTCAAAATCAACCTCACATCCAATGGAATAACCAAATAATATCATAGTTTTAGGCTAGCTATCAGCTCAATAGGGTTTTGATTAGGGTTTTCTGGATAAAGGAGCACCAAGTTTTGGAACTAGGCTAGGTATTCCAAAATATCAATTGCATACATAGAATGTAGCAAGGTAGGTGTAATAAATGACACAAAATAGATATTTCATTTTATTTTGGTGATGAGGAAATCAGATAAAGAAACTAAGTGAACATACATGGACAACTTCACTTGTTAGAGGATAAAAAACACTTATATGATAATCTCAAACAAAACAGAGCATTATAGGTAATGAAATCTATTTAAAACTTAGGAAATTAACACAAGGAGAAATGTAAATGGCTGCTAGAAACATTTAATAATAAAATGCATAAGAAACACTAGAGAAAACAATGCCACTGGCCATAACACATGAATCCCATAAAAATATCTACAACTGCCTGTATATTATTTCTGCAAAGAGTCAAGTACACTGGTTCTAAAAATGCATGAACTTCAAGTATCCAACCTTCTCTTTGACTTGTTTCTAAGCAAATATAGAAGACAAAAAAGATTCCACCTCTAAGGGGTCAAATATTTCTCCATAGCAACTAATTCATGAACCTAATTACTCATTTCCACATCCTATGGAAGTTAGAAACAACTTTCCCCTTTTTTAGCTAATTGATTGAGATTACCTATCAAAGCATTGATCACACGATTATTTACAATGATAATCATTAATAAGCCTATTAATCATCAAATAAATCATGAGTAAAATATTACATCGACCAATTTTGACCTTTGACCTCCACGTACAGTGAAAAATATCTAAACACAAAAACATAGCAACTTTCTCATAAACACAACAAATGTCCTTAGCAGAAACGCAACAACTTTGGCTTGATTTTTTGATGACTTGAAATATGTTATAAATGTTTATGAATGCTAATGAAGAAATATTAAGATTTCTACTATACCCTAGGACCCATTAATTCCTCCAAAATAATCATTTAACCCCCTCAAAATTGATTTTAAAACCAAGTGTCCAAAAATGCAGCAAATTCTCTAGAAGCACGGAGAAAAAATAGGGGTCAAAGATGAAGTGATATATTTTTAACCATAAAACTTCTTACAAAACTTGGAGAAGTTTCTTTAGATAATTTTTTTTGGATAAAATATCTCTTAGTTTTTGGAAATTCATTTCCATTTTCTCGGAATCAATGCCACAAAATAATGCCTAAAACAGACAGGAAAAATTGGAGAATTGATTTTCTCAAATAGGTCTCCAAAAAATTTGAATATATCATAATGTATGATACCCATGTAGAAATTGAATGCAGGTATTGTGACTGATTCTTTCCTTAAAAAAACATCTTTTTTTTTTCCAAAATTCATCTTCACTTGGTCATAAACGTCTTTTAAAAATGATGACCAAAAACATAGTCAAAAGCGCAACAAATTTCAAAGGAGGGAAATGAGAGGGAAGGGTGGTAGGAAAAATTCTAATAAAATTATGGGGGGTAGGGATATATGTTAGGAAGATAATGGAGGTGGAATTTATGGAAATAAGTGAGAAAAGAGGGGTGAAAAGAGCAAATTACAGACCTAGTGTGAAAATGCAGCAAAAAACTAGGATTTTTGGGAAAATGGCGAAATAAGAGGGAAGGGGGGTAGGAAAAATTGTAGAAAAATTATGGGGGGTAGCTATGGGTGTTACGAAAATTATAGAAGTGTAATTTATAAAAAAACAGTGGGAAAAAATGGGTTGAAAGGTCAAAACACAGACCGTGGGTAAAAGCGCAGAAAATTTCTAGGGTTTTTTGGGAAAATAAGGAAATGAAAGGAACTTAATGAGGGGAATGATGGAAAATGTTTAATGAAGGGTCATGGAGTATGTGTGAACATAAAAAGAAATTTTTTGAATATTTAATTAAGATATGAACCATGGAATATGGAGAGTGCAACAAAAACCCTAACAACTTCCCCGAAACGCAACAGATGTGCGACGCTGCTTTAATTCTTCTTTCTTGGCTTAGTTTCAATGTTTCTAAGGCTGAATTTTAGCTCTTTGAATGAATTTCACTGTTAATAGAACCAACTCAAACTCCTTGAATCATTTTATAACTTGAAAATTCAAATTTTACCTCCCTTTGTCATGATGACCAATTTCTCCATCATTTGGATGATTTGAGTGAGGATATGGCTTGGTGATACATTTATTCATAAGATATGATGATTATTTCAGTTGCAGATGTCTTTTTCTCCATGTGACATATATGTACCTTGATTCTCTTTGAAACACTTTATTTTCCTAATTTCTAACTCCCATAATGAAACTTTTTGATGACCATAATGGATGACATTTTTAGAATGATGACTGAGGTAATGATGAACATAATATGCATATTTTTTATCATGACTTGTAAATTTAACTCCCAAAGTATCAATTATTACGATTCCTTGACCAGTATGATGACCAACTAACTCATTTGATGACTTATGGTAGGAAATGATGACAATGACCATGATTGCTTTTTGTGACCTTGGATAAGTGGAGGGAGTAGAAATGACACCTAGAAAATAACTTGGAACCATTTGACAACCAAGAGAGATGTCAAATTTAATTTGAAAATATTATAATTTGACCTAAGACTCAAAAAATAGTGGAAAGAGTAAATTTGATCATTGTGGCTATAGGACACTAACATTGGCTCCAATGGGGATGGAAACTACTTTAGGAGGTGTCAAGTACACCGTAGACCAAGTAGCCTTGTTTATTGGGAAATGGAGTCACTGCAACTAAAATATTCAAACTAACTCAAATTAAACTAAAAACTAAATTGTACCATCAATTGCAAACTCTACTAGAAATTGACACTGAAAAAGATGCTCAGAATGTTGAGCTTATTCATCGCACCTTACCTACTCTAACTGATCCATAAGCAATCTGATCAAGTGAAGTCAAATATCCAATGTAACCAATCAAGTACATGACTACTTGATTGATGCTTGTATTCATCTTCACCAGACATAAAGAAATATTTAGTAAATGACAAGTAAAAATGAAACCTGAGTCCAAAACCTATGTTGGTGAACAAAACAAACTCCACCTTTTCTAATGCTTCCAAAAGACGTCTGCCCAAAGGGTATTGAAAATAATGGAACATCACCTCTTGTGGATCAGAAAGAGGAGAAAGGTAAACATCATTTGTAATCAATGGTTTTTCTCTTTCAGGACTATTATCCAAATGAATTACAACGGTTGGCCTATCATCCTCCAAATCTTAAATTTCATGCATGAGTGTTTCTTCATGTAAATCTGGATTGAGAGTTTGCACGGTAGTATAATCAATAGATATTTAAACAAGATCATTTTTAATACATTCTTCTATAATAGGCATAGTAAGAAGCAACTCTATGTTAGATACCTTTTCAATTTGACTATCTTGGGCTAAATTCTCACATTCTTGAGAATAAGAATGATTAAAAGGATCTAAAATCTGCCTTTTTCCATTAGTTCCTCAGAAGAAGCATAAAACATTTGACTATCTATTTCTTCCTTTCCTTGTTGATTTAAAATCTGCTGAACATGTTTATAATTAAGTTCTAGGAAACAAAACTCTTTCTCATTACTTTCGAACTCAATGGATAAATGATGACTCTCAGGAATCTTAATGCAAACCAACTCATAATTAGGATCTTCATCAAGGAGTAGAGGGTAGTTGAAATGGCCATTATCATATGTATCTTGTGCACTAAAAGAAAGGCATGATAGTTGTGAATTATCATCAACTTCGGAATATGGAAGATCAATGTCATATTTTGTAGAATTCTGCTCAAGCTCATTGTCATCTAGGATAGAATCCATAATCTTCTCATGATGGTTAAAATTATTTTCATTCAAAGCATCCAAGAGTTCATCATCCATAAACACCTCATCGCCATAAGCACTTTCCAGATCTTGAATAAAATTCTCAAAGTGATCACAACAATCCTCAATCAAAAGAAAAGAAGGATAGGTTTATCTATACCTATCAAAAATATAGAGAGAAAAACCTTGAGATAATAAATACAAGCAGGAGGCAAGATTTCATACCAAAATCATACTCATTCTTCTAATGTGATCATGAACATATTCATTAAACAATCCTCATGAAATTCAACCTCAATTCTGCGTACATGCATGTGAAATTTGACCAAATGAAGAGCAACATCATCTCCTTTTCCATCTCTGAATTTTGGCAAGTATGTTTTCCAATCTACCTAAGGTATACGATTTAGAAAGCTTGGAACATGATCTAGATGCATAGGAGCATACCTTCTGGATTGATAACTCATCTCGATTTCTGGATCCTGCTTCCAGTGGAGTCTTTGCATCAAGTTGGAGTCACCAGGTGAATGATTCAACCTTCATTTTTTTGATCATTTTCCACCATTATCAATCATATCTGATCCTTGTCGTTCACACCTAGGGAAAATGTGACCTTTCGCTCCCTAAAAACGATGCCAAAATGTTAGTTCTCCTTAGTTTCCCAAGGCTGAGAAAGGAAACCAAAGAGGTAACCACAAACCAACTTTTGACTTGGCATCTAGCCCTACCAAATCAGAGAGGGCTCTCTCAAAATCAAACTCACAGCCAATGGAATGACTGGAATATTAGGTTTTTAGGCTAGTTATCAGCTAAATAGGGTTTTGATTAGGGTTTGTTGGATAAAGAAGCACCAGTTTTAGGAACTAGACCAGGTATTCCAAAAGATAAATTGCAATCATAGAATGAGGCAAGGTAGGTGTAATAAATTACACAAAATAGATTTATCATTGTATTATGGTTATGAGGAAATCAGATAAAGAAACTAAGTGAGCATACATGTATGAATTCATTTGCTATAGAATAAAAAACACTTATATGATAATCTCAAACAAAACAAAACATTATAGGTGATCAAATCTATTTAAAACTTAGGATATTAACACAAGGATAAATTTGAATGGCTGCTAGAAAAATTTAATAATAAAATGCATAAGAAACACTGGAGAAAACAATGCCACTGACCACAACACAAGAATCCCATAAAAATAGTTGCAACTGCCTGTATGTTATTTCTGCAAAGAGTCAAGTACACAAATTATAAAAATGGGTGAACTTCAAGTATCCAACCTTCTATTTGACTTGTTTCTGAGTAATATAGAATAAAAAAAATATTCCACCTCTAAGGGGTTAAATCCTTATCCATAGAAACTAACTCATGAACCTAATTGCTCATTGCCAAATCCTAGGGAAGTTAGAAATAACTTTCCCCTTTTTTAGCTAACTGATTGAGATTATCTCTCAAAGCATTGACCACAAGATTATTTATAATGATAATAATTAATAATCCTATTAATCATCATATAACTCTTGATTCAACTATTGCATCGACCAAGTTTTACCTTTGACCTCCACGTGTAGTGAAAAATATCGAAACACAAAAACACAACAAATTTCTCAAAAACGCAGCAAATGTCCTTAGTAGAAATGTAACAATTTGGCTTGATTTTTTGATGAATTGGAAGAGGTTATGAATGTTTCTAAAGGTTGGTGAAGAAATATTAGGATGTCTATTATACCCTAGGACCATTAATTTATCCAAAATCATCATTTTAGCCCCCTAAAAATTTACTTTAAAACCAAGTGTCCAGAAACACAACAAATTCTCTAGAAGCACGGAAAAAACATAGGGGTAAAATATGAATTGATATATTTTTAAACATAACACTTTTTATAAAAATGGGAGAGGTTTTAGTTGATAAGTTTGTTTTGGAGAAAAACCTCTCTCCGTTTTTTGAAATTCATTTCCATTTTCTCAGAATCTTTGCCACAACATAACAGTAATTTTTCACCATGTTCACTTCCCACCCCCAATCCCAAAGTGCCCTAAGATGAAAACTGTATAGTATATCCACCATGAAGAATACATCAAGATATCCCTTGAATATTAACAAAAATCTACCTTGAATATTTTCTGGAGAATCTCTACTTAAAACCTAAATTTCTGGGTCAACTCTCTTTGATAGTTGCCTTCCCATGCTAATGGCAAGTTGTAACACTTTGGCCTAGCACTTCCAGTGCACTTTTGATAGTAAAAAACACGTTTAACCTCTTCTGGCACTATTTCCTCAAATGGAGGAGAAGCTTCTTGCACTAGAAGCTTCCAAAATGGCGAGATGGATATGGTTCGGTGGAGATATGCTCAGGCTCTCTCATTGGGAGCTCTTGATCTTATCATTAGGATATTTTCCCTTGAGAAGTGGTCCTTCCTCCTCCTTTTATGGATCCCTAACTCCTTCTCCTTTCCTATAAATTGAATCACATCCTTCCACTACTAGTTGGTCATGGTTGGTCTTTCCTAGTCATTAATCCTTTTAGCCCCTTTACTGTGATAATGCCCAAATTTCCACTTGGGAGAAGGATTGATTGAAGAGACTCAATTTGGACTTGGAAGACACCAAAGGGAGGTCTCCAAAATCAAGGCCATGGTTGTATGCTTTCTATTTTCTACTTTAATAATACATATGATGTTTCACATTCCATATTTGTCTAGATATCTATGCAAGTATCCTAATACTCCTTGATCTATTAAGTAGTTTGTATGATATGTATGCTATGTATCCTATCATGTTTCTTATTTTTGTCTCTTAATCTCTCACGGGTATTTGAACGCCACAATAACTGAGGAGCGAGCCTAAAGGATCATGGAATCAAGGACTTCATTAAAGGACTGGATGATAGCATAAGGAAGAGGTAGTTTCTTCTTCTTCCTCTTTCATTTTGAATATAATATAGGAAAGGGTTCATTAGATAGTCTTGTGTATTTCTAGACACACTCTAAAGTTAGAGATGTCGCCTATGTCCACAGATGGGATTTTCTTCACAACACAGGTCAGATCCGGTAAACAAAGTGTTGGACAAGGTACCCTTCAAGGAAATATTTTGAGAAAGACTCCACAGATCGAGGAGCAGACCACAGAGCTATGTTGGAGTATTCAGGGCTTTGGGGTGGGTAAAAGCCCCTTATTTTGTAAAATAATGGGAATATTTTGTGTATGTTGAGCTTCGCCCATGGTTTTTAGACCATGGTATTGTAAATGTAAAAGACTATATAAGGATTCTAGTATAGAACTAATGATATATCTCAAATACTTAATCATAGAATGCACTTGGATGTAACGTTTTTTGAGTTAGTGTTCTATGGGTTGTGTTAGATAAAAGGCTCTTGCAACTGAGTACGTAGAGACCTTAGGAAGTTTGCAATTGAGTGCGCAGGGTGGAACTGGTTATATTAGGAAGATCTGAGCATTAATGAAATAATTTTCAAGACAGATCTATGTTATTTGTTTATGTGTTTGATTTACTTGTATTTTGAGATCACATATGCTAGATAAAGGTTTTTAATTATAATTGCATCGCGAAGTCCTGTTCATGATTATGTATGTTGTTTTATATTTGTTACGGTAAAATCGTGCAGTATGTAAGATCGTTAAATAGAAGTTTTGAACAACGATTGTGTAATTAGTATATATGTTGTTGTTCATGATAACAATTAGGTTAGTCTAGGTTGGTCTTAAGTTAATTAGGTTGAGTCACTTAGGGTTGAATAAGGTTTTTTGAATTCATAATTTTCAAAAAAATTCACATATGTGAGGGGTCTTGAAGGTCATCATTCATGAGATAGGGGTCAATGTAAGAGAAAAAAACTAAAAAATATTATGCATGATTAAATCTATTCATTTCAGTACATTTGGAACTTTTACCAACTTTCGCATTGAAAGCATTGTAAAACAGTCAAGGTTTGCTACGGAAGTTCTTGACACTTTTGTAGCAAATTCACCCTCATGAAAACAAGATGCGCTACAGATTTTTTTTTATTTGCTAACAATGGGAAAAGGTTGTGTTTTTGTCATAAAATGTCGAATCAGATAGTTTTCCAACCATATTAGCTCATCATTTCTCCATTCCATTATTTTTCATCACATTGCATACGTGTGCTTGGTCATGATTTCCCTTTCATCATTTCCTTTTCCCACCCATTCATACCACCTATTCATTCTAATTTCCAATTTAAAAAAAAAAACACTTTACCCTCATCCTTGTAAGTTGCTTCAATTGTCTTGCCAGTGGTCTAGGTTATGTCTAACAATTATCTTAGGCTTAGGTTTACCTGTGTCAAATGATTTGTGTGTTGTCTCAAAGTCTTTTGCAGGTGTCAAGGAAGGAATTAATCAACATATTTTGGAGACATGGCATCACAGAAGAAATTTCATAAAGGTGGAGTTGTTCTTAGATATGATCCCATGGATATGAGGCCAGTGGAGGAAGACCCCAACTTCTCACAGGAATTTTCTAATGTAGGCTACCTTTGATTCTGCCAAAAGTACAAGGATACCATGCACAGGTTTCAAAGGATTTTTCTCTTAGTTTTATTGGTATAGGGTCGAAAGTAGTATTTTTAAACTTTTTTGTGTCTCCTAACACAATTTGATAGGCTACTGAGATCCCAAGATTAGGAGAGTCTCGGTTTAAGGTAATGAAATTCAAGTTGAAAATTTGTGATTAATTTTTGAAAGAGGAGCACAGAGACATGGATATGAGTTCAGGCATCCCTAGAACATGCCTTAAGGAGAATTATTCCAAATTCTTAATGGTGATTCAGAAATATTTCACCTGTGAAAGGTAGATTCCATATGATCTATCAGTATCACTTCAAAATACTGCTACACTTCATATTTAAACAACCAATGGACTTTCCTTTTTATTTGTTTAGGATCTTGGGAAAAATGGCAGATAAGGTTCAGGCAAAACTTGAAACCAGTGATACCTTTGTCTTTCATCATGCTTTAATCAAATTGCTGGTAGTGGAAGAATTGAATAAACTCAAAAGAGATCAACCTACATTCTTGTTTATGAGTGGATATGAAGTTGATGTACTTACTCCTAAGAAGAAACCAAAATCCAAGTCCAATACACCAAGAAAAAGAAAGGAGTCTAGAGCTAAACTTGTAGTTGATCATGAGGCAGAGCCTATGGCAGGGCCTATGGAGCTGGAGGTTGAAAAATGTAGGAGACTATTGTGCCAAAACAGACTTCTACCAGCAGTGAAGTAAAAAAATACACAAGGACCCATAGGAGTCTTACTAGAAGTCAAACTGAGGGAAGAGGAGAATTAGCAGACATCCTAGAGGCAATTGAGATTGAAGAGACTCCTATTGCAAAGCCTGTTGAAACTAAAGGAGAAGAGTCTAAAAAGAAGAGCCTTAAGGCCAAGAAATTGGACTTTTCAAAAGAAGATTCAAGGTTTATCTTTAAACCTAGGAAGCCATTCACTAGGTCACAATTGTATAAGGGGAAAATGTCAAATAATATGCACAAGAAACCATAAAAGAAGAAGCTATCATCATGGGAGGAAATAGCAGAATTGTCTCCAGCAGAAGCAGAGTTGATCAATGGAAGAAAGGGAAAAGAGCAGGTTCAAGACAAGACTGAGTGGAACTCTTATAAGAGAAACTGAGGGAAGCTAGAGAAGAGGTTTTGAAAGCCAAGTTGGAGTTGGAAGATTTCAAACAATACAGGTTGGAGATGGAATATTTCCAAATTGAAGTGAGCAAGCAACTAGATTTATACAATGAAATGGCAGATGAGTCAGGGAAGATGCTAAACAGGACACTGCCCCTACATAGGATGATGAAACATATTTGTAGGAGGAATAGGTGGCTACAATCACAAAGAAGGAAGTTGCAAGATCAAGTCAAAAACTTGGAATCACATATGGAGATGGTACAAGAAGAATTGAAGAAAAAATGTCTTGAGATGAGTGTGCAAGATGGTGATGTTACTCCATGAAACATGGTAAGGCAACACATTTTTTATCACATTTTTTCTTATGCAATCATAGCCACACATATATAGGCTTTAGAAGTGTTTTTTAGGTAAAAAAAATAAGAAGGAGAAAAATGTCAGTGAACTAGGTACTTTCGTAGTGCATTCCAGGCTTAAAGATGAGTTTTTGCTATGATAGTGTTGTAGGTGTATTTGAGGAACACTTATTAAAAATCTCAGAACACGGGTGACCTGGAGCATGTGTTTACTTCATCAGTCCCAAGGAAGATCCTCCAATAGTTAGAAAAGTCAAAAATTGTGCAAAAAGTAGATTTTTGAGGTTTCTATGAAAAGTTCCTAATACTATGGTTTTTTCCGGCGATACGTATTTTTTGATCTTTTTGGGAAGTCAATGTAATAAAGTCATAAAATGAGATCATGAATATCATTGGGCCACTTTTTTAAGGGGGGAGGTCAGAAATTAACTCCACATGGATGACATGGTTAACAACTCATCATGATGCCAGCTCAAAAATTGGACAACTCATCATTAGCTCAGGTTTATAAAGACCTTAAATCCAGTGTATCAGTTGGCCACCTCAACATGGAAGTTTGGTTCGATAGGGATGACAAGCATGGGTTGTTAAGATTTTGTTGAAGTAATTAATGGTCATAGAGTCCTTTTTTATTACCAACTCCGTTAAAACAGAAAATATACCTATTAATCCTCAATATGATGTAATCCTATTTGAATTAGGTCTCTAGGTCAGAATTGAAGTCTAGCCCAGGTGGCAAACCTTTGTAACATAGATCTCACTCTATAAATGATAGTTTTATTTAGTTCGAAGAGGTTGGTTGATGAATGTAAATGAGAGGGCTACTATGTAATTTTGTTCTACCAAGCTAATACACAGTTGCAGCAATTGTCTTTCAGACCTGAGATTTATTTTGAGCTTATGTGTTTTTGTTTTTCCATTTCTCATATTATCATTAGCTTCATAATATCATGATTGCTTGGAATTCATATTATTATGCTCCAATTTCCTTCATTTATTAAGTTTTTTCTATAAAAAAGTTATTTTTAAGCTTAATTGCCTCAGCTTCCATGAACTATATTTTCTTGTGATTGAAGTCCCATCGCTGACTCCATGCCCAATGGTAGCCTTCATACAATTTTCCACGCGCAAAATCATTTAAAACACAAAAAATTTAGCCATATGCAATATAATTTTTGTCTTGAGAATTTTATCTTTTCCTTGAGAGGGCCCTCTCTAATTGGAAGGGTTGAATTCCAATCCAAAGTGATTTGAAATAGTTGCATTGGGTTGACAGTTGAACAACCCAATTGTTTCCAGCTTAGTGATAACATCTGCTCTGTGAATTTCTGGTAAGTATTGGAAGGAATAAGAGCCCTAAAGCCACACTCCATTTTCCCTCTAGGTGCATAAAATTTGTTCTAGCATCCCCTTATATTGCCTCGGGTGAGACTTCAGTTTGTGCAGCAGATCGTTACCGAAAGGGACGGTAATAGTTGGTTTTGTTGGTTCACGCAACCAAATCTGAACCTAGTTCTAGGCCCCATCAAGCCAACACAAATTTCTACAGATATGTCCAAGGCATCTAAAGCAAGAAAGAAACCTGTGGTTCAAGAGCAACCAGTTGCCCCTCCAATAGAAAACATTGAAATTCCTGCACTATTTTCCGACATAGTTTGTACTTCAAATTCCAAGAGCGCCTCTTGGGAAGTTATCTATACGCTTTTTCAAGATGAAGGACGCAAGGTAACAAAAATAATGACTACAACTGATGATTATAACATGGCATCTAGTTTTATGTACAATGGTGTAGCCAATTCATTTCTACATAGGATTGCGGCCTGACCCCAAATCCTTCCTTATGCAGAAATCATCAAATAGTTTATTGATCACATGAACATCTCCGAAAGTAATTTGCTGACATAAAGGGAAACAATCATCGGTTCATTTGCCAACAATGATTTGAGCATAATGTATCATTTGCCACAACCTCAGAAAAAATATGACAAACAGTTTGTAGAGAAGTTCATGAAAGCACATGACCATCCATCAGAGGCCATCATAGACTGGAGAAGAGATTCCAACAAGCACAAGAGAGAAGGAAATGGTATGTATGTTGTTGCTTCCCTTGCCAGCCCATATTGTCAAATAGACGCTATGTTATGTAGAATGTATGCTTACCTTACTACACAAAAATTCTCCGAGCAATGGGAACCACTCATTGACGTTGCCTCTAATGGCTATATCATGGAATAGGGAAATATATTATCTAAAATCATAGCCTCTCACATCTTAGCTTGTAGGAGCAAGCGTATTTTTTCACACAACATAGTTCCTCATTTTTATATGAGTTCCTATATAATGGATGCCCTGTGTTTTACCTCTGATTTCACCTTTATGGGATGGAAATGGACTATAAATGACCCAACCTATATCCATATTTATCATGATATGCTTTGGGACTCAAAGTATTAGCCTCATTTATATAGAATTTATCTTGCAGTAATGTTTCTCATTCATCAAAGTGTCTTTAACAAGAAAGCTCCTAGGGTTTCTCCATAAGCTTAAAATAGCCTACTATCAATTGGAAACTGGTTTGGTGAAGAGTCATTTACTTATATCTGGATATTTTGCAGTCTTTCAAAACCCCATTTTTTGCCTATATATATTCCTGGAAAACTTTTTTCTCAAGAAATAGCATACGAGACTGTAGTTCATGGTCTTTCCAAGGTCTTAAAAGATGCCAAAAAGACAATGTGGCTTGTTTTTTCTATTTAGTGTGGTGTATATGATTTAGATAATTAAAAACACGGTGGTCTATAAATTGATAATATTCATTGTTTAAACTTCCAAACTATTCCTAACAGGCAATATGATCCCAATCAAACTGCCAAAAAGGTTACATGACAGTCAAGTATTAGGAAATTTTCTCATGAGCCAGATAAGTTTGATGACTTATTTGAAAATGCCTCTGCCTATTCACTAGTTTTCAAATAAGTAGAAGAATAGTTGACTCCAGAATACATAGCTCAATTCAACCAGTACAGGGAGAAAAGGATTTCCAATTCCTATGGATTTATTAAAACTTCCTCAACAAAGCACAGAGCAAGAGGATGTTATAATTGTTATTGACACACAAACTATTAATATAACTCAGAAAAAAAGGGACAGGCACTTCCTTCTCTTCTCAAGATGAAGAAATTTTCCCTCATAATAAGCTTGAAAAAAATTGGGAGCAATTCAATCAAGTTATAAAAGAAACAAAGCCTCGGGATCTTAAGACTCCATCACAAGAAAAAGGCTTAGATACTTCTAAAACTGTAGATAAGACTCAGCTTATTATTAGGGCTTCAGACAAGCCTTTGGAGACTAATGATATAAATATTATACCAACATTCCCGACCTATGAGGTCATTTTAAGGATTGAAGAGATTCATCCCCTTGACATATTCTACATTCCTCAACTTAAAGTTGTTGTCAAGAGACAAATAAAGAGATTCAATCAAGATTGATCAATAACAGGACTTGTTCTCTAGAGACACTTCTTTTGAGGTAGTATAGAAAGGTAAACAGTCCACCTCTGTAGAGGATCTCGAAAGACTCTCACAGTTCACTGGAGAATATGATACTACCGCTATAGACAAATTCATCGAAGTAAAACATCTTTTGAAGGAAAAATATGGCAATATTATGCAGTCAGAACAGGGTATTGAGAGTGAAAACCAAATGATTTCTCAACAATGGCAAGAACAACTTGCAGAGATCCAAAAGAGTTTCGATGCCCTTACATTTCAACATGAATCTGATTTTTTAATCTAGTATGCTCAAATTCAGGAATTACAACAAAGGATTTAACAACTGAAAGTTAATCCTAAATTGGATGAGTTTAAAATGGAAGTGGGAGAATTAAATACTATCCTTTCTCAACAACAAGTCACTTTCTGTCAGCAATTGTCCATTATTCATGATTTATGTCAAATAACCAATGCATTGGTAGATCAGTTGTTTCACCTGAAGACATATTTGAAAATATTGAAAAGAATATCAAAGGCCACATGAGATGGCAAGACAACACTGAAGGGAAATTAGTGTATCTATCAAGATAGAGGAATCACAGAAAGAGATAGTGTTTACAGAATGGGAGATCCGCCTCAAACATTCGGAAACAACAATATTCAATGTTAGGGACATATCCAATCACCTCATTGAATATATTAATGACAACTTACTGCAGGAAAATATTATTCCCAGCTGTCCCAAAGGAAATTTGCTAGATATCAAATTGCGGACCAAAACATGGCAGGAATTGTCAAAGAAGAAGGTCGAAAACTTATATGCTACCAGCACTCAAGGATGTTATATTTACTGTTCAAATGCGGATACAACCACGGTATCCAGCTGAATTGAATCCTATGACAGATATTTATGAGCCGAGGCAACGTATGGGAGGGTAGTCTTCATCACAGTCTTAGCCAATTTGTTACAACATGGTCGAAAATTGTCTTATCATTTTATTTTAAGCCCTGTTTGTTAAAATTGCTTCACTTTTATTCTACTATGCTATATTTGTATTTAATTGAAAACCTATAAATCCCCTTCATTTTAATGGAGAAAGGGTTTTGAATTTTAGATATAAATCTCGTGTTTACACTATTGTGACTAAATTTATCTTAATAGAAGGTTGAACCACTATTGTTTTATCATGATAAGAGCTACAATATATTGAGTACTATTATCTATTTGTTTTGATTTTCTTAAGGGTTAAATGGTTATTTGACTCTCACAAATCTTCTTTTGGAGCTTGGGAGATTTGTGAGAGTATTGGCTTCTTCGTAGCGTAGAGGGACTATCTTTCTTTGGAGGAGCAGGTGATGTTGACTTCATGTTTGTTGGATATGTTTTATATTATTTCCACTATTAGTTGTGTGCACGGGGGGAGGGTCACAGGGGGGGCAATAGCCGCCCCTATTTGTTGCACCGGGTGCAACGAGGGGGGGTAGCATCCCCCACTATCCAGGGGTTTGCAAGGGGCGAGTAGGCCCGTGGGCGGGGCCTGGGGCAACACCCCAAGAAATTTTTTTCCTTATTTTTCAGTGGGAAATCTTGCCTATGGTTTTTTTCATGGGTTTTCACATGGTTTTGGGGCATGATGGTTTTTGGACCTTGGTATTTTGTAGATCCGGTCAAGGGAACTACAATTATGTTTTAATCCCAGGTTAATGGATTGGGGTTTATGAATGCTTTGGCATGTATATTTATCTGTTGTAACACTAAAAGGAATATAATGAAAAATCAAGCTGGTAGTCCCAATTTGGGATCCAGGGTAAAATATCTGTGTATATATATTTTACGTTTTATGCTCCCGCTATTTTTTATTTTTTGTCTTTAAGAATTCGTTTGCAGATAATTTATGTATAGGGTTAAAACCTATAATGTTCCACTATTTGGGCTAATGGTTCATCAATGGTGTATGTATGATTTGAACTTTAACTTTAATAAAATGCGGAAATAAATACACAAGATAATCTCACCTGTCTTCTTTCTTGCCGGTACTAAATTTGAAATCCAATTTGAGAAAAAAATAGGGACAATAATACCAACAATATATAATATGTTCAATTCCTTTTCAATGGAGGGCAGCAATGTTGGATTCATCCTTTTGAGCTTCTGACAGAATGGCTTCTGATCAGGTTTTATGGGAATGGTATGTTGAATTATGCTCTTCTCATACACCTTTAAATCATTATATTCCCATGCAAAAACATCAGCAAATAGTCATGAGTGTTGGATATTTACCTTTCTTTTATGGACTCAAAGACTTTGATATCTTAAACATTTTGGGCTTCTCAAGAGTGCCAAGATCAAGATATTCTACTCCTACCTCAGTTGGAAGCATTGTTAGTTTCTGTGCAACATCACCATGATCAAAAATCACCTCCGAGGGTACTAGTCCTCTTGGAATTGAGTTATCTTTTAGTTGTAGTATCTTCAATTATACTGCATGCATTTCCTGATCATCAATTGGTGAAATAACAAACTCTTCCTCCATTTGCAATAAATTTTCAATTTTTTTGTCATTCTGGAAGACATGCCAATACTGAACATTATCCAGAACATTAGGGCGATGTTTGACATTGATCTCATACTTTTTATTGGGATAAACCGAAATCTTGAACATACTATCTGAAGTGGAAAGGGCATCAGCAATTATATTAATGTTCCTTGGAATCAATCATAAAGTGTATTCAGTGAAGGTATTAAGAATATATAATACCTCATTATGGTATGCTCGCATTCTAGGATGCTTGGCCTGGTATTCCCCTTTTACTTGCTTTATTACCAATTCAGAGTTTCCATATACAGAAATCTTCTAAGCACCTATTTTCTTGAAAATTTTAAGACCAGGTATCAAAGAATCATATTCTGCCTCATTGTTGGAACAATAAAATTCCAATTTATAAGAATACATCTGGACATTAGGAGGAAGATGAGATCACTGATTCATGGGACCACTAATCCAAATTCCATTTCCAACTCCTTCCTTACCTAAGGCTTCGTCAAAGTCCATAGTCCATAAGCCATTTTCTTCATTGCGAAGCTCAATTTTGGATGACTAATTTTGATTATCTGTTTGAGAATGATATGTTGTCCCAATAGGCTCTGTTCCATTTACTATTTCAGCTATATTTTTCATTGATACATTTGCCTGCAAGCTACTTGGTTCTAGTTTTTGCTTTTCTGCACTTGAAATTTCTTGAACACAATCTGAAATCTCTGAAATTTTTTCTCTTTCTTCTTCCATCAGATCCTCTAACAATGTTGAACAAGTATAATTGTACAAAACAAATGACTCTAAATCTATATGAACAACATGAATTGGGTGATTATGGGGTTTATATTTTCTACTATCATGTACTTCATCTTATTCTCCCTGTATAATTTTCTGAGTTGTCCAAAAATTAGTATAGTAGCATAGGAAAATTCTAACTACAAAGCGCCTCTAATTCTGGATCCACATTATTGGGATAGAAGCATTACATATCTCAGAGGAATGCCAGTTACAACATTGTCCATAAGAACATTCTTAACTAGAATTTTATCTAAGGATACCACTAAATCTTTGATGAGACCAAGACACTTAACCCTTCCTAAGTCAAAAGAGTAAAGGTCATGGTATGGCCTAGTAATATCCAATCCTAGTTTATCCATTATGGCTTTAGGCATGAGATTATGTGAGGCCCTGGAGTCTAGTATAGCATTATGGAGAATGAAATCATGAATTCTGATACTAAGGTAAAAAGGTGGAACTTCACTGTCTTCTAAGTTACCATCTACAGCAGGGCCAAACAAAAGCTCAGGGTGGTCATCACTAACATTCAACCTTAAGAATTTTGGCTACTTGAAACTTGTATTGGTCATTATTGATTAATTTAGTAAATGGAATTGAGACTTTAATATTTGAAATTTCATTCTCAAGACTGATTAAAGAAGAATGTTTTTCTACCTCTTTAGATAGTAAGTCCTTCTTTTCAGGATGTTCTCTGATTGGGATCTCATTTTTTTATCATCCAACTTGAATTTATTTTTCTTTCTTCAAATTTCTAGTGGAAGCTTCATTACTTTTTCCCTGATTTGTAACAACATGTCCTTTTTATTTATTCTGATTTGAAGTTATGGGCACATTCCTATTTCTCGGACCATATTTCCTTTGCACTTAGCTAAGGGAATTTTGGTAACCTCTTTAATAATCCTCTATTTGTAATAACAACATATCATCATTAGAAAGAACATATTTTTGATCATCAGGTAAATAAGGTTTTTCAGAAAAATCATCCTCCTTAGTCAAGAAAATGGGTTGTTGGTTTTCCTCAAAAAGATGACTTTCTTCTGAGATTTTTTTCTTCTTCATCAGGGCCCTTTGTATAATTTTGTTGAAAAGGACCATGGATATGTTGTTGACCTTGTTGATCTTGACCCCTTTGTTCTCTTTGTTTGATCTTGTATTCAAGTTTTTTTAGTTGACCTCTAAAGTTGAGATTTCTAATTTGTGGTTCTGCTTGTCTATATGCGATGGTAATCTTGTCCATCATATTCTCCATTTTCTTAATCAAAGTATCAAGCTTACCCTCGGATGAAGTGGATGGCTCTTCCTTTATGGTAACCCTCTTTTCTTATTTCATTTTTGATCTAGGAGGATCTTGCATCAATTTAGTAAATATAATTTCAGTCTTCAGTTCTTCATTTTCTCCAGTTTTTCCGATGTAATCTTCAAGTTACTTCATGGTGGAAATTTTCTTATGTGGGTAAATTGTAACATCATGGTGCAAATCCTAAGTGGTAAACCTAAGTCCTAATCATGGTATTAAACCTATGCTAAGTGGCTAAACTACATGGTCCTAATCCTAGGTGCTAAAGTTTAAACCTAGGTGCATGGTGGTAGCACAAATGTTATATAAAAAAGTTTTGAACTATGTTTAAAACCCATGTAATTCCTTTTTGAAACCATATAATAATATAAAACCCATATTACAAATCATATATTATAAACACAGTTGACTGCAGTGGAAGGATTTTAACCGTCAGGCAGAAGTTGACATGTGAACGCAGTTGAAGCATTAAACACAAAGTTTGTTGGAGGAAGAACGTCGGGAAGACTGTTGCAAAATGATAGGTTGTCACATGCAGTTTGGGAGCTGACTGCCAGACATCTAGAACCTCCAAAATTAACCACCAGGTGGTAGCTAGCAGTTAGATCGCCCATCGGTCACATGACAAACCATTCAACTTTCTGTCGTTTTCAGACCATCAGGATATAATTTTAACATATAGTTTTATTTTGGGTTTTTCATTATTATGCACAGTTGTAAAATATATCCACCATGAACCTAATCTCTAAGGTGTTACAAACCTATTTCACTAAGAGCTCTTTCACACCTAATTCTCTCAACCAAATGCTATGTTTGGCCCAAGGAGTTTGAAATTGAACTTATTTAACCTTAATCTTTACTCATGATGGATGAGAGAGTGTTTTTGGAGGCTTGCATTCAGATTATGTAAGAGAGAGACAATTTTTTTAACGGTGTATCTTGGTCATCTGGAGGCAAAATTTGAAATCGAGATAGGCATTGGAAAGTTAGGAGAGAGAAATTTCTATTGAAAGAGACCAGATGTGTCTGCAATCACATTCAATCTAGTGATTTTATGTGTAAATACTTCCTTAGATCAATCCTTAATGAGACGAGCGCCCATCTTGAAAGCAAACCCGAAGACGTAGTCCACCAGGGATGAACTCTGTAATCAATGTTTTTTGTCTTCTATCTCTATTTGTTGCTGCAAATTCATGTTTAATTTGCTTCTTAAGTTCTAGTTTAAGTCATAAAATCATTTTTTTCCTTCAATCTTCCAAACTAAGCGATCGAGTTAACAATCAATTCACTATTGGAAAATATTCAGTTCTACTTCAGTATTATTTTAGATCTATTTCAGATCATATATTTTAGTATCACAGCAGGTTGTGTTTTGTAGGATTTTTTCCAGTGAATGTTAACCATGTCCAATTTGCGACGTGGAGAAGGAACTCTTGAGGAGATCGACTCAAAATTTGGAAAGCAGAAATACGCTCAACGATCGACTATGGGAGGACTCGATGCAGGTGAAACTCCTGAAGTGAATTTCATGGGTGATGAACAAGTTCAAAATTTTTTTTTAACATGCAGCAGATGTTGGGAGAACTCTACGAAGATAAGAAGGTGAGAGATGCAACTTCTTCTTCAAAGGCATCAAAGTAGGACAAGGGAAAATGAAAAGTGGATAAACCTTCTTCTCCTCCATCATCTTCATCTTCTTATTCTTCTTCTTCTTCCAGTTCAGATTCTGAAACAGAAAATAAAACTCAGAAATAATCTCTTTTGAAACTTGATGTAAAATTTGAACTACCTATTTATGATGGCGAAATGAATCCTGAAAAGCTAGATAATTGGATTAAATTGTTACAAGTGTATTTTAGAACTAAGAACACTTCTGATGAAAGAAAAAAAATTCAGTTAGCTACACTTAGAATGGGGGGAACAACTTTAATATAGTGGGAAAGTAAAACTCAAGTATATTTAAAGTGGAAAGGTAAAGTCATCTCTGTTGGAATCATGATTGTCGTAAGACCAAAACCCGCAGGCATTATTCTCCGCTACAATCGCTAGAGTTAGGATCCACGAGAGGCGATTAGTCCATGTCGTGAAACACATGGGGAGCGTTGAACCAATGTCCAACAATCTCCCTCCAACGCAAGCCGGGTGAGTTTCAAACTCGAGACATGTCGCTCTGATACCAATTGTTGGAATCATGATTATCGTTAGACCAAAACCCGCAAATATTAGTCTCTGCTACAATCGCCAGGGTTAGGATCCATGAGAGGTGGTTATTCCATGTCGAGAAACACACGGGGAGCATTGAACCAATTTCCAAAAATTTCTTCATGGTCTAAGTTTTTTAGAGCTCTCAGAAAACAATTCTATCCTCTGGGATACATGCAGCAAGATGTTATTGATTGGAAGAATTTTAGGCAAGGTAAAGGGCAGAATGTTCAGGATTTTACTCAGGAGTTCAGGAAGAAAGCTTTGGTGCTTAGTATTCAATTGGATACACGTGAAACTTTATTAAAGTACATTGGCATTTTACATTTATATTTACAACATACATTATTGATGTTTAATCCTAATGACTTTGATGAAGTGTGTTTTCAAGCCATACATATTTAATCGAGTGGAAGACCGTTCAAGTTTTCACATAAAACATCCAAACACTTGGAAATCAAGGATTCCAAAGACAGTAAGAGGAATAGCATTTCAAAGGGAAAGAAAACAGCGACAGCTCAGAAGGAAGGTGAAATACTTACTCGTTCTCACTTCCAGAGGATCCGACATGATGAAGCCAAATGTTTGAAACCTCACCTAGAACTCAAACCAAAGAGTTCCAAAAAATAAAGGTTAAAAGAAGGCTAATACAACAATCCAACAATATTTGGGCTCTAATTCAGTTGATGAAAGCAAAATAATAGTAATGGTTTTGACAAGTAAAATTTTTTACACTAGTTCAAGTTCTACTATTTCTGCACCTTCTTCAAACATAAAGCATCTAGATGAAAATAAAATATTTGAATTATTTCACATAAGGATAACTTCTAAGAACACAAAAAAATATACATTGTTAGTTAGTGGATCACAGGAAAATTTAATATCTGAAGAATTAGTTAAGAAATTGGGTTTGGAAATGCATAATCATCCAATACCATACCCATTAGGTTGGCTAAAAGAAAAGACTCAGATTAATGTCACAAAACATTGTCGTTTAAAATTTTCCATCAGAGTTAATTACATTGATGAAGTGGAATTAGATGTGATTACATTAGACATATGTGGAGTAGTGTTAGGACGCCCTTATCTCTATGATCGTAATGTTGTGTTTCATAGGAAAGAGCATAAATATCACCTTAAGAAAGATGGAATTGAATACATTGTCTGGGCACATAAAATCAAAACACATTTGGATTTAGTTACTGCTAATCAGATGAAGAGACTAATAAGATCAAGTAAAATATATGTACTCAGGGTTGTAAAAGAACAACATAAGGATCAACATGATGCTTTTTCGGGTTGTGAATTTTAGTTTAAATATTGTTTGGTTAAAGTGGTAGATTCTTTTCAAAGTCTATTTAAAGAACCAAAACATCTACCTCCTAAATGAGAAATACAACACGAGATACAATTGATGTCTGATGCCCATATTCCTAATGTCAGAATGTATCGCATGTTAGTAATAGAGAACGAAGAAATAAAGAAACAAATCCAAGAGCTAGTTGAAAAGGGCTTCATTCGATCCAGTTCATCTCCATGTGGTTCACATATAATTTTGGTTCCTAAGAAAGACGGGACATGGAGAATGTGTGTCAAATTTAGGGCCTTAAAAAAAATCACAATGAAGAATAGGTATCCTTTTCCCAGGATAGATAATTTACTTGACCAATTGAAAAATGTTATCTTTCACTAAGTTGGATTTACGTAGTGGGTATCATCAAATTCGCATTGCAGAGAATGACATCTGGAAAACTGCATTCAAAACTAGGCAGAGACTATTTGAATGGTTAGTGATGCATTTTGGTTTGTGTAATGCTCCAACAACTTCCATGCAGGTTATGAATGATGTATTTTGTCCATACATTGATAAATTTGTCATAATATACTTAGATGATATCATGATTTGTAGTTCCAATATGGAAGAGCATGTTAGGAATGTTAAACAGGTTTTTGAAGTGTTGCAAAAGCAAAAATTGTACCTTAAACTGTCCAAATGTGAGTCTGGGAAAAATTCATTGATTTATCTTGGTTAAATAGTTGGAGGTTGTCATTTGAAAATAGATCCAGCTAAAATCGATGTGATTGTTAAGTGGCCAAGAGCACATAATGTGACTGAAGTTAGGAGTTTCTTAGGTGCAGTTCAATATTGGAGAAAATTCATTTCTTAGTTTTCTTTGATTGCATCATCGTTACATGTTTTAGCAGGTTCTAAAGTTTCCTTTCAGTGGGGAGGGAAACAACAAAAATATTTTGATATACTTGAGCAAAAAATTGTCACAGCACCAATCTTAGCTTTACCAGATCTTCAACATCCATTTGAAATTGAAACAAATGCTAGTAGTTATGCAATGGGTGTAGTTTTACTTCAAAAAGAGAAACCTATTTGTTTTCATTCAGAAATTTTTTCTAAGGAAGTTGCAAATTATCTGACATATTATAAAGAACTATTTTCTTTGGGTGAAATTGTTAAGAAATGGAAACACTAATTGATGGGTAAGGAAACAGTGATTCACACAGACCATCAACTGCTTCAGTACCTTCAGTCTCAGACTAAGTTGCAAAAATCTCACCATTACATATGGATGGGATTTCTTTAGCAATTTCACTTAGTAATTAAGTATAATAAAAGTGTAACAAACAAAGTAGTTGATATGTTGTCTAGATCATCTTTGAATGCTTCAGTAGTGCTGCAAAATATTTCTTAAAACTTGAAATTTATTTAGAACAATATAGTACAGATGATTATTTCAAAGATATTTATGAATCACTAACTCATGGTACTCAGGTGGAAGAAGCCAATTTCATGTTCATGACAGGTTGTTATATCATCTGGGTAAGTTGTGCATTCCACAGACAGAAAGGGCGCATGTTATTCGGGAAGCACATTCTTCTTGCATTTTAGGAAATTTTTGCATAAGAAAGACAATGGCGCAAATTCAAAGGTATTTTTACTGGCCTCACATGTATGAAACAGTTGTTAAGTACATTAAAGGATGTTTTATGTGTTCGACAAGAAAGCCAAGAAATCGAAAGATTGGTTTGTATATGCCACTTCTAGTTCCTTCACAACCATGGGACAACATATCCATGGACTTCGTTGGAGGACTTCCTATGTCTAGGAGAGGGCATGATTACATGTATTTCATGGTTGATCGTTTCAATAATATGTGCATTATTTTTCCATGAAAAAAGAAAGTGAATTCTGAACATACTGCATAGATGTTCTTTCAGCAAGTATCAATTCATTTTGGGTTACCTACTTCCATTATTTTTTATCGAGAAACTCAATTTGTAGGAGATTTTTGGTCCACTTTGTGGGGACTCATGGACACAAAGCTGAAGAGGAGAAAAAAATTTCATCCACGGACCAATGAACAGATAGAAGTGGTGAACATGACAGTGATACATACTCTCTAAGGTTACTGCAACAAACATCCTAAGTTTTGGGATGAATGTTTACCTTATTTGCAGCATGCTTACAATCGAGCCTTACATTATTCGACTAATTGATCACCATTTGAAACATGTTTCGGGTATCTACCAAAGTCACCATTGGATTTCATGTTTGGTGAAGAAGATAGAGTGGATGGACATGATGATTCAAATAAAGCAATTAATTTCATTCAATGGATACAACAGATACATGAAGCAGTGCGTGATTAGTTAGAGAAGAATCAGGCCAAGTACAAAATGCACCATGACAAGCATCGAGTGGTTCATCATTTTCAGTTTGGTGATCAAGTATGGTTGTATATCAGTAAAGATAGGCTGAAAGGTGAAGGTAAGAAACTGAAACCCATCATATATGGCCCTTTCAATATTGTGGAAAAGATTGGAAATAATGCATTATGGTTAGATTTACCTTCTTACATGCGTATTTATTCAGTTGTAAATGTAGAAAATCTAAATTTGTATGAACCTTCGATGATCATTGATCCTGAGGAAGATACACAGATTCCTACCCTTGACGATTTGGCACCTGAGTATATGAATGAGTTTTAGGAAGATACCATCTTGGATAGGAAGGTTCTTTCTTCAAGGCGTGGATATGTTGAATATCTCCGAGTGGGACTCAAGGGCATGAATCCTAGCAAGGTAAGGTGGATGGAGATCGAAAGAGTGAGGGAGTTGCACCCTCACCTGATGTCTTCTTAAATCAAAATTTCGTTGATCCAAAAGCTTTCAAGTGGAGAGGATTGATCCAGGAGAATCTTGCATCAGTTCAGTGAAGATCAGTTCAGTCTTCAGTTCTTCAGTTTCTCCAGTTTTTTTGATGAAATCTTCAATTTACTTCATGGCAGAAATGTCCTTATGTGGTCAAATTGTAATATCATGGTGTAAATCCTAAGTGGTAAACCTAAGTCCTAATCATGTTATTAAACATTTGCTAAGTGGCTAAACTACATGGTCCTAAGCCTAAGTGCTAAATTTTAAACCTAGGCACATGGTGGTAGCACAAATGTTATATAACCAAGTTTTAAAATATATTTAAAACCCATGTAATGACTTTTCTTAACCATATGGTAATATAAAACACATATTACAAATCATATATTATAAACACAGTTGAACGCAGTGGAAGGATTTTAACCGTCAAGCAGAAGTTGACATGTGAACGGGGTTGAAGCATTAAATGTGAAATTTTTTGAAGGAAGACCACCGAGAATACCATCGTCGGAGGATTGGTTGTCACATGTAGTTTGGGAGCTGACCGCCAAAGATACAAAACCTCCAGACTTAACCACCAGGTGGTAGCCAGCGGTTAGACTGCCCACCAGTCACATGCCAAACTGTTCCACTTTCCTCCATTTTTAGATTGTCAGGGTCTAATTTTAACATATATTTTTATTTTGGGTTTTCAATTGTTATGCGCAGTTGTAAAATTATCCACCATGAACCTAATCTCTAAGGTGTTACAAACCTATTGCAACGAGAGCTCTTTCATACCTAATTCACTCGACCAAATGCTATTTTTGGCCCAAGGAGTTTGAAATTGAACTTATTTAACCTTAACCTTTTCTCATGATGGAGGAGAGAGTTTTTTTGGAGGCTTGCATTCAAATTTTGTAAGAGAGAGGCGGTTTTTTTCAGTGTATCTTAGTCGTCCAGAGGTGGAATTGGGAAACGAGACATGCATTGGAAAGCTAGGAGAGAGAGATTTCTATTGACAGAGACCAGAGGCCTAAGAGCACATTCAATTTTTTGATTTTTTATGTAAATACTTCCTTGGATCAATCCTTAATAAAACAAACACCCATCTTGAAAGCGGACCCGGAGACGTAGTCCACCAGGGACGAAATATGTAATAAATGTTTGTTGTCTTATACCTTTGTTCTTTGCTGCAAATTCATGTTTAATATGCTTCTTAAGTTCTGTTTAAGCCATAAAATCAATTTCTTTCATTTAGTCTTCCATACTAAGCGATCGAGGTAAAAATCAATTCACTATTGGAAAATATTTAGTTCTACTTCAGTACTATTTCATATCTATTTCAGATCAATTTTTTACTTTTTGAATAGTAAATTTTCCTAAACACTTACTGCATTCCTTTGCATGTCTTCAAGGGTAGTAGTATTTATCTCTCTCAATTGGTAGGCCATATCCAGATCAAAAGCGTCTGGATAATGAAGATTGCTAATCCAGGATGAGGCTTAATGTTTTCGGTGATAGAATAATATATCCTATTAAACATGGATGTGAAATATTGCACATATTCATTAGTATTTCTCTTCAAATCATTATACTCGATCAGAATTTAGAAAGGGTTATTTTTCTCTTCCCACTTTGCTAGGAATAGATCTAATAAATCATGTGGATTGGCTACAAAAGCAGTTGTTAGGGAACAAAACCATTTCTTGACTTCCCCTGAAAACATTTGTGCTATTATGTGCATTTTCGCATCATCATTATCAATTTCCTCAAGATCAATAAAATCAATCACTTTAACTATATGTTTCTGAGTAGTGACCTATGTTGTTCCATCAAACAAAGGAAATCTTTAACCATAATTCTGAGGCAAAGCAGTAAGTTGTGGTGGTAAAATCAAAGGAGAAAATCTTTCCATGACTATTGTAGAAGGTTGTATGGAAATCACAACAAGAGGTGTTGAATGAGGAGATGATTACAGAGGAAGCGATGGATTGATAGTGGAGGATGATGGGGCAGATGTATGAGGGGGTGTAATAGTAGGTATATCAGAAAACAAAGTCTCTTGTTGGTGCGGGATATTGGCATTTTCAAATTTTATTTTGAAATCTTAAACCAAGCTCTGAAGTTTATAAAAATATGACCAGACCTTACTATCGCCCTCAAAATATGAAGACTCGGAAAATGGAAAATATATTTCAACCTTAATTGGATCAAAAACTGCTTCTGAGAGGAAATATTTTGACTTAGACTTGAATAAATATTACTCAAATTTGAGGTCAAAAGATAAATTGTGAGGAGCAACCAACCTTGTAGGAAAAGACATGGATCTTACAAGTGGAAGTGTACCTTTTTTAACTTCTTGATATTTTGACCTATGTTTTCTCAATATCCTCTCAGGGTCGTTAACTATTGGTGAAGGATTAGGATCAGGATTGGACCTCGTATGCCTTTTGGGAGCCAATGTTATTCTGATTCTGCACTTTGGCTTGAAACGATTAAATCAGCTTTCTTTGAGTGCTAGTACCTGTCACCCACAAGTCTAGCCTTCAAAAAACTATAACAAATATCCCCAGGGAATATTTTACACTCATTCCTTAGCAATTGTGCCAAAATGTTAGGGCTCCTTAGTTTCCCAAGGCTGAGAAAGGAAACCAAAGAGGTAACCACAAACAAAAATTTTACTTGGTATCTAGCCCTACCAAATCAAAGAGGGCTCTCTCTATATCAAGCCCACATTCGATGGAAATTACTGGAGAATAAGAATTTTAGGCTAGTTATAAACTTAGTAGGGTTTGATTATGGTTTGTTGGAAAAAGAAACACCAAGTTTAGAAACTAGGCAAGGTATCCCAAAAGATTAGATGCAGACATAGTATGAGGCAAGTAGGTGTGATCATTGACATAATAGGTTTGTCAGTGTAGTGTGGTATGGAGGAAAGCATATAATAAATTAAGTGAGCATAATGAATTCACTTATTCAAAGGATGAAACACTTATACGCTTATCTTAAACAAAAACATAGCATAAAAGAACGATTTCTATTTCAAAACTTAAAATATAAAGCATAAGAAGAAACTAGATGGATGATTGAAAAAATTTATCATTTTATGCATAAGAAAAAAGAATAAAAACATTGTCACTAACTACATCACAAGAATCCTATAAAAATAGTTTCAACTGCCTATAAAATACCTCTGCAAATTGTCAAGTACACTAGTGCCAAAAGAGTGTGAACTTCAACTATACAACCCTCTCAATGACTTGATTTTGAGTATATATATAAAATAAAATAGTATTCCACCTCTAGGGGTTTAATCCTTAAACATAACAACTAATTAATGAACCTAACGACTCATTTCCAAATCCTAGGGAAGTTTGAAACAACTTTCCTCTTTTTTAGCTAACTAGTTGAGATTTTCTCTCAAGTCATTAATCATAAGATTGTTTTAAAAAAATTACCATTAATAGGCCTATTAATCATCAAAAAACTCATGAGATAGCTATTACATCAACCAATTTTACCTTTTACCTCCACGTGTCAAGAAAAATCTTCAAACCCAGAAACGCAGCAAAATTTCTTCAAAAAACACAACAAAAATTTGGAGGATGATTTGGAGACCCTCCTGGATGATTTTTTGGCTGAAAAAGGTATGGTTTGAAGTATGAAGATGTCTACTACACAATGGAGTCATCAAGCATTGAAAAAACTAGCTTGAAACCCCTAAAAATATGACTTTAAATCGAACTGATGCAAAAGTGTAGTGAGTGGTCTGAAAAGGTGGCAGAAAAGTAAAAAATAGGCATTATTTGGTCAATTTCTGAAAATTTTTGAATTTTAAAGCATGCCCATGAACATTTATCACATACTTATGCTATTATCCACCTATACATGCTTGAAATTAAGAATTTATTCCTCCCGAGAAAAAGAGCAGTGAGTACTCGTTGTGTTTCTGTAGAGTGTTTTTTACTGTGCTCACAAAAAACTAAAAAACTCAAAATTTTTCTCTCCTTATTCTCTGTTTTTTGTTATGATTTCAAGCCACCAAAGAAGCATCTGCTAAGAGTTCTATGTTATCCCTCTTTTTGAGTTTTCTTAGGGTCTTCTTGAGCTTCTTCTTCATATTGTTAACCCTAGCCTTGCAAACCATGTTTCTTGCATAGTAATGCCTTGCCATATTCCTTTGGATAGTGGTATTCATGTTGGCCTTTTTCAATATATTTTCAAAATGTTCATTTACTACCCCAAGCCAATACTCCTTGTCTTCTTCAATTTCAGCAGCTATGATGTCATTTATGTTTTTGTGGGTTTGAGGAGGAGATGGCTCTTTTTCATGTTTTTCCTTTCTTTTCATTACTCTAGTTTTAGGCCTGCTATGTTGCATTAGAATGTCCTTCTCTTCCAATTGCTCCACATCAATTATGGCTTTGCCATTATCCTTTGTTTTCAAATTATCTTCTTGGCTAGATGATGTAGCGTCTTTTTGTGGCTTACCCTATTGTAGTAAGCTTAGTTTCAATTTTTTATTTTCTTGTTGCAAGAAAGTCACCATGAAAATGGCTTTGGAAAGTTCATATTTTAACTCCCTAATATGTGCCTCTTTTTCCTTGATGATGTATTATGATAGATTATCTCCATTCTTCTCTTATTCTAGGTCTGCCATTTCAAGTTCAAGAGGTATCTCTTCTTCATGCTTCAAAGGTGCATCATCTCTATCTCTAGGTGATTTATCTCTTATATCTTCATCTTGCATTTCTTCAATGACAACCTCATTGTATAGCCTTCTAAGTTCTAGCCTGAGACCTAATTTAGGCCTAGACCTAGGCATCTCCTCTTGAGCCTCGAGAACAAAAATCAGCTTCCTACCTTTCTTATCTGCCCTTGAAATCTCTGTTGTAGTCTGAGCTCTTGTCACTGATGGCATACTTGATGTTTTAGCTCCCTGTGATCCTGATGGTGATGAAGGAGAGCTTTGATCATTTGGCTGGCTTGAGACGGGAAGAAGTGCACTTGACTCTAAGAATTTTTCCCATGAAATATTGACTTGTGCCAGCTGGTGGAGGACTATCATTTTGATTAGAGCATGATGAAAGAGACTTTCTTGGTGATTGATTCCTTTGGATTGTGCCTTCTCAGTCATTTTCAACAAACTCCTAAACAGATAATTGGGTAGGTTTAGGGGCTTGATAGAAGTGAAATTCATTAATAATCTAATATGATACCTATATAACCTTCTAACTCTCCCCTCATAAGTGAAATACTTCATTGTAATTTTCATCAAAGGGATATACTTGTCCAACAACTGTCTACTAGGAAAGATATGAGAAGGGGACTCTTGTACTATGGTTTCAATAAAAAATTATAATGCTTAAGGTCTAAATCCATCCCCTTAAACCAAATTTCACCTTCATTAAGGATTGTGGTTGCTGAAGATATGATCTTCGCTGACACCATAAATTTCACCCCTGTAATTGTGACATGGTCTCTTTTGAAATTGAGGGAAAATAAACTTGTTAGATCGGGATTATAACCCACCTCTTTCACTTTCCTACAAAACCCTAGACAACCTGCTTCTTCAAATTTTAGTTTACTAAAATCTGATGAACTGACCTCTTTCATATAAATGGGCTCATATCTTGATATTTTTCCTCCTTATGACTCCAAAGAAAAATCACAACAACCTCCTCAAAAAACACTGAAAATTGATGGAAGAGAAGTTGTGGGAAAAATTCAAAGCTTTGGTGGCTATGGTAGCTCTTCAAATTGATAGAGAGGAGCTCTTAAAACTTTTGGAAGGATGGAATGAAGTTTTAAAACACTTTTATGTCCCTTTATAACTCAAAAACTTGATTTTGGCTTGTTAGTGGAGTGACTTCATGTACTTTACCAAATGACTTAATGATGTGTTTTATTCCTTAAGTACTAACTCCCATGACATTAAAATTTTTTGGATGATGATTACATGACTCCAAATGGAAAAATTATGACACTCATATGTTAAATAATGACACTTAATGAAGAAAAAATTACCTATGGTGACTCAATGACTCATGAAACTAATTATGAATTGACCTTGTTGATCTTTACATGAGAGTGAAAATCACACTTATACAATGACTTTCCCATTTAAAAACCAAGAGAGGTGTGAAATTTTATTTAAAAATGTAATAATTTGACCATAATACCGTATCAATCACATTGAAAGAGTACATTTGATCACTGGTGACTCATAGACACTAACATTGGCTCTAGCTGAGGATGGCATCTCCTTTAGGAGGTGTCAAGAACACAATATACCAGGTAGCCTCATCCATCAGGAATGTAGTCAAAATAAAACACTTGACACTCAAATGACTGACTAACTAAACTGAGAAAAATAAAAACTGACTTGACCTAACTCAAAAACTGATTTGACTTTTAAACTTTAAACAGAAAAAAACAGTTGATCAGAGAATCCTGATGGCCTTCTCCACGGGATTAAAACTTATTTCATAGCTCCTTTATTCTTTGATAAAAAATAAAATTTTATTTACAATGGAAGTGAAAACTTTTTTTCAATATCGGGTAAGAAAGTTTGGCTCCCAATGATCAGGAGAGAAGCATTCCATATCTCGGAGGAATGTTAGCTACAACAACGTCCATAAGAAAATTCTTAGTTGTAATTTGATCTAATGATACCACTAAATATTTGATGAGAGCAAGACACCTAACCTTTCCTAAGTCAAAAGAGTAAAGGTCATGGTATGGCCTAGTAATATCCAATCGTATGTTATCGATGATGGCTTTAGGGATGAGATTATGTGAGGCGTCGGAGTCTAGCATAGAATTATGGAGAATGAAGTCATGAATTTTGAGACCGAGGTAAAAGGGTGGAACTTCACTATCTTCTAAGTTACCATCTACAACAGAGCCAAAAAAAATATTAGGGTGGTCATCACTAACATTCACCATATCAGACATTTGGTCAACCTTAAGAATTTTGGCTACTTGAAACTTGTATTGGTCGTTCTTGATTAATTCAGCCAATGGAATTGAGATTTTAAGATTTGAAATTTCATTCTCAAGACTAAATAAATAAAAAAAAATTCTACCTCTTTATATGGTAAATCCTTCTTTTCAAGTTTTTCTCTAATTGGGATCTCACTTTTTGTTCCTCTGGCTTGAATTTCTTTTTGTTTCTTCAGATTTCTAGTGGATGCTTCAATAATGTTTCCCTAATTTGTAACAACGGATCATTTTTCTTTATTCTAATTTGAAGTTATGGGCATGTTACTATTTCTCAAACCATATTTCCTTTTCACTTGGCTAAGGGAATTTTGGTAACCTATTTGATAATCCTCTATTTATACTGCCAACATATCATCATTAGAAATAACATATTGCTGATCATCAGGTACATAAGGTTCTTCAGAAAATTCATCCTCCTCATTCAAGAAAATGGGTTATGGGTTTTCCTCAAAAAGATGATTTTCCTCTGAGATTTCTTCTTCTTCATCAGGGCCCTCTCTATAATTTTTGTGAAAAGGAGCACAGATATATTGTTGACTTTTTTTATCTTGACCCCTCATTTATCTTTGTTTAATATTGTATTGAGGTTGTTGTTGTTGACCTCTGAAGTTGGGATTTCTGATTTGTGGTTTTTCTTGTCTATCTGTGATGGTCATCTTGTCCATCATCTTCTCCATTGTATTAATCAAAGTATCAATTTTACCCTCATATGAAGTGGATAGATCTTCCTTTATGGTAACCCTCTTTTCTGATTTCATTTTTTACTTTTTTAAAAGTAATTTTTCATCAACACTTACTGCATTCCTTTGCATGCCTTCAAGGGTAGTAGGATTTATCTCTCTCAATTGGTAGGCCATATTCGAATCAAAAGCATCTGGATCATGAAGAAGTGACAGGCCATGAGGACCCTTAATGTTTTCCAGGATAGAATCATATATCCTATTAAATTTGGCTGTGAAATATTTCATAGATTCATTAGTATTTCTCTTCAAAGCATTATACTCGGCCAAAATTTGGAGAGGGTTCTTTTTCTCTTCCCACTTTGCTAGGAATAGAGCTAATAACTCTTGTGGATTAGCTACAGAAGTAGTTTTTAGGGAACGGAACCATTTCTTGACTTCCCCTGAAAACATTTATGCTATTATGCGAATTTTGACATCATATTATCAATTTCCTCAAGCTCAAAAAAACCAATCACTTTAACTATATGTTGTTCAGTAGTGACCTCTATTGTTCCATCAAAAAAATGCAATATTTGACCATAATTCTGAGGAAAATTAGTAAGTTGTGGTGGTAAAATCAAAGGATAAAATATTTCCATGACTGTTGTAGAAGGTTGTATGGAAATCACAACAAGAGGTGTTGAATGAGGATATGATTGCAGAGGAAGTGATTGATTGAAACTATAGGATGATGGGGTAGTTGTATGAGGAGGTGTAATAGTAGGTATAACAGCAAACAAAGTCTCTTATTAGTACTGGATATAGCCCTTTTCAGATGTTATTTGGAACTGATCAACCAAGATTTGAAGTTTATAAAACTATGACCAGGCCTTAGTATCACCCTCAAAATATGAAGACTCATAAATGAAAAATATGTTTCAAACCTAATGGGATAAAAAACTACTTCTTAGAAGAAATATTTTGACTTATACTTGAATAAAGATTACTCAAATTTGAGGTCAAAAGATAAATCTTCGAGAGAAACCAACCTTGCAGGAAGAGAGGTGGATCTTACCAATGGAGGTGTACCTTTTTTAACTTCTTGAGACTGTGACCTGTGTTTTCTCAATATCCTCTCAGGGTCATTAACTATTGGTGAAGGATTATGATCAGTATTGGACCTCCTATACCTTTTTGGAGCCAGTGTTCTTCTGATTGTGCACTTTGGCTCGAAATTATTAAATCAACCTTATTTGAGTGTTATCACCTATCACTCACAAGTCTAGACTTAAACAAACTATAAGAAATATCCCCATGGAATATTTGACACTCGTTCCCCACCAACAATGCTAAAATTTTATGGCTCCTTAGTTTCCTAGGGCTGAGAAAGGAAACCAAAGAGGTAGCCATAGAAAAAATTTTGGCTTGGTATCTAGCCCTACCAAATCAGAGAGGGTGCTCTCTATATCTAGCTCACATTCGATGGAAATGACTGGAGAATAAGGATTTTAGGCTAGCTATAAACTTAGTAGGGTTTAATTAGGGTTTGTTGGACAAAGAAGCACCAGGTTTATCCCAAAATATCAGCTGTAGACATAGTATGAGGCAAGGTAGGTGTGATCAATGACACAATTGGTTTTTCATTGTAGTGCATTAAGGAGGAAATAATATAAGATAACATAATGAATTCACTTATTCAAGGGATGAAACACTTAGACACTTATCTTAAAGAAAAATTGCATAAAAGAATGATTTATGTTTCAAAACTAAAAAGATAAAGCATAAGAATAAACTATGTGGCTACTTGAACAACTTGATCATCATATTCATAAGAAAAATGGAGAAAAACACTATCACTAACAACATCACAATAATCCCATAAAAATAGTTGCAACTACATGTAAATTACTTCTGCAAATAGTCAAGCACACTAGTGTCAAAAGAGTGTGAAATTCAAATATCCAACCCTCTAAATGAATTTAATTTGAGTACATATAGAAAATAAAACAAGATTCCACCCCTAGGGGTTGAATCCTGATCCATAGCAACTAATTAATGAACCTAATGACTCATTGCCTAATTGTAGGGAAGTTAGAAACAACTTTCCTCTTTTTTAGCTAACTAGTTGAGATTTTCTCTAAAGTCATTAATCATAAGATTATTTTACAAAGATGACCATTATTATGCTTATAAAGCGTCAATAAAATCATGATCCATATGTTACATCGACCAAGTTGACCTTTGGCCTCCACGTCTCAAGAAAATTCTTCAAACCCATAAACGCGACAAAATTTCTCAGAAACACAACAAATATTTGTAGGATCAGTTAGAGGCCTTCCCGGATGAGTTTTTTCCTACAAAAGGCATGGTTGGAAAGCTGAATATGTCTAATACATAATGGAGTAATTTATCACTACAAACGCTAGCTCTAAACCCCTAGAAAATTGACTTAAAATCAAATTTTTCCAAAAGCGCAACGAGTGGTATGAAAAGGTGGCAGAAAGGTCAAAAATAGGCATTATTTGGTCAATTTATAAAAATTTGTGAAGTTTAAAGCATCCCCATGAATTTTTTTTGAAATCCTTATTCTATTAGCCATCTGCACATTCTTGAAATTGTGAATTTGGGCCTACTAAGAAAAAGCACAACGAGTACTCATTACGTTTCTGTAGAGTGTTTTTTACAATGTGCACAAAAAACTCAAAAACTCAAAATTTTGGTCTCCTCTGTTTTTGCTATGATTTCAAGCTACCAATGAAGCAGCTGCCAAGAGGTCTAGGTTATCCCTCTGTTTTATTTTTCTTAGGGTCTTATTGAGCTTCTTCTTCATATTGTTAACCCTAACTTTGCAAACCATGTTTCTTGCATAGTAATGTCATGCCATATTCCTTTGCACAGTGGTATTCCTTTTGGAATTTTTCAATATATTTTCCAAATGTTCATTTACTATGCCAAGCCAATACTCCCTTTCTTCTTCAATTTCATTGGCTATGATATCATTTATGTCTTTGTGGGCTTGAGGAGGAAATGGTTCTTTTTCATGTTTTTCCTTTCTTTCCATTGCTCTAGTTTTAGGCCTGCTATGTTGCATATGAATGTCATTCTCTTCCAATTGCTCAACATCAATCATGGCTTTGCCTTTATCCTTTGTTGTCAAATTATCTGCTTGGCTAGATGATGGAGGGTCTTTTTGTGGCTTACCCTGCTACATTAGGCTTAGTTTCAATTGTCTATTTTCTTGCTGCAAGAAAGCCACCATGAAATTGGCTTTCAAAAGACCATATTTTAACTCCCTAATATGTCCCTCTTTTTCCTCTATGATGTATTTTGATGGCTTATCTCTATGTTTCTCTTCTTCTAGGTCTTCCATTTCAAGTTTAGGAGGTACCTCTTCTTCATGTTGAAAAGTTGCATCATCTCTATCCCTAGGTGATTTCTCTCTTATATCTTCAACCTGCACTTCTTCAATGACAACATCCTTGGATAGCCTTCTAGCCTTAGATATAGTTTTAGGCCTAGACCTAGGCATCTCCTCTTGTACCACAAGAACAAAAACCAGCTTCCTACCTTTCTTATTTTCCCTTGAAATCTCTATTGTAGGCTAAGCTCTTTTCATTGATGGCATACTTGATGTTTCAGCTCCCTATGGTCCTGATGGTGATGAAGGAGAGCTTTTGACTCTTTGGCTAGCTTGATACAAGAAGAAGTGCAGATGACTCTAAGAATTTTTCCCATGACATATTGACCTGTGCCAGCTAATGGAGGACTATCATTTTTATCAGAGCATGATGGAAGAGACTTGCTTGGTGATTTCTTCCTTTGGATTGCACCTTCTTAGTAATTTTCACCAAACTTCTAAACATATAGTAGGTTAGGTTTAGGGGATTGATAGACGTGAAATGCATCAATAATATGATATGATATTGATATAACCTGTTAAAAATCCCCTCACAAGTGAAATACTTTCATCATAATTTTAATCAAAGGGTTGTACTTGTCCAAAAATTGTCTACTAGGAAAGATATGAGAAGGGGACTCCTTGTACCATGGTTTCAAGAAAATATTATAATGCTCAAGGTCTAAATCCATCCCCTTGAACCAAATTTCACCTTCATTAGGGATTGCGGTTGCTGAAGATATGATCTCTGCTGACACCATAAATTTCAACCCTACATTTTTGACATCGTCTCTTTTGAAATTAAAGGCAAATAAACTTGTTAGATCAAGATTATAACCCACCTCTTGCACTTTCCCAGAAAACCCTATACAACATGCTTCTTCAAATGAACTTTTTATAAAATACGATGAATTGAAATCTTGCATATGAATGGGATCATATCTTGAGATATTTCCTCCTTATGACTCCAAACAAAAGTGCAGCAACCTCCTCCAAAAATGCAGCAAATTGATGGAAGAGCAGTTGTGGGAAAAATTCGAAGCTTTGGTGTCTATGGAAGCTCTTAAAATTGATAGAGAGGAGCTCTTTAAACTTGTGGAATGATGGAATTAAGTCTTAAAACACTTTGATGTCCCTTTATAACTTAAAAAATCGATTTTTTCTTGTTAGTGGAGTGACATCATGTACTTTACCAAATGACTTAATGATGTGCTTTATTCCTTAAGTACTAACTCCCATGACATTTACTTGTTTTGGATGATGGTGAAATGAATCCAAATGGAAAATTGATGACACTCATGACACTCTCATGATCACCCTATGACACCATGACTCTTCCTTTTTAGATTTTAAATAATGACACTTAATGAAGGAAAAATGACCTATGGTGACTAAATGACTCATGAAACTAAATATGAATTGACCTTGTTGATCTTGACAAGAGAGTGACAATCACACTTACAAAATGACTTGACCATTTAACAACCAAGAGAGATGTCAAATTTTATTTGAAAATGTAACAATTTGACCATAATACCTTATCAATCACAAGGAAAGAGTACATTTGATCATTGGTGACTCATAGACACTAACATGGTCTACTTCATTTCTTGATGGCATGGATTATTTTCAAGAAGTATCAAGGTATAGAAAATTTTGTGATTTGTTTTAATAGGTTCCAATGTATTTTCACCTATGATAGATGGGGGATCTAAATCTTTGGCAACTAGTATTTGATCTATATTTTGTGAGTGTGATGCCTAAGAAGCCCACTATTGGGAGGTTGATTTGTCCCATTTTGCAGCAATTTCAAGTGGAATGATACCTATAATATACATGCTTAACCATTTTGTTATTTACTAAATTTTGGAGCCTAGGATAGGCCTAATTATATGCTATATTAATAGTTATGGTTAGCCTATTATGGTTAGTTGTGACTAAATAACTCACAAGAATATTTACTTTTCTTAGTTTCAATGATCATTATAAATGGAATTATCTTCTAGCATTTTCCCTTGGTGCTGGTATTGGTTGTACATCATGTACATTTGTGGAAAGATCGATCATGGACATGATAAATGGTGTGATAATAAGATATTTGTGATCTTATGGATTTATATTCAACTATTCTGATTAGCACAATTAACATATTCGTGATGATGAAGTACACTAGGTAGTTTGAAACACGTCGGCCCTCCAAATGATATTGTGATTTTTCCGTAAGAGTTTGTTAAATGATTTGTAACTTGTATTTGACTTTGGATATTGGATATTCCATGGTTTGTTCTTCTTATTTTACTCTTGACTTGGAGCTTTTGGAATTAAAGAAGGGTGTGGAAGACCTTACTTGGATGTAAGTTGAAAACATATGTTGTTGGAATTATTGATTTATCCCAATATCACTGCTAATTAGAGTAGTAATGAGTATTGACAAGCAGGCTATTCAATTCTTTCCAATAGAGGGAGTTTTTTGTGATGTTACTCTTGCTTCAAGGTTCTATAAAAAATAGAAAAGTGACCTAGGTGAGATCGTTACTTCAAATTTCTAGAGGCTTTTAGGTGCATGAGAGGAATTCTCATGCTTATAATATGAAGATAACCCTTTATGTGTTTCTATTACTCTTACTATGAGCTTCGTATTTCAAGATCAATGAGTCGAGGCATTTGAAAATTTTGTATTACTATCTTGTTAGATTTTATCTCCTTATATTGGTCTTTTTTAATATGTGATTATATTTGTAAGATATATCAATCGACATGACCTGATGTGGTGCCAAAATATTTTAGCTCCTAAGGGTGACTTTATAGATGTTATAGTTTTCACAAGTTATTGGTAAATTCTTCCTTTTCCTAGCATGATTTTAGGGTTTAGCAAGAAGTAATGATCTTGTGTTATGTGTTGAATTTTCTAAAATATATACAGTAGATACAATTTTCTACTAGATAATTAATTCCTAATGGTTTTCACACGGTATTATTATACCCTACTATCATTGAGAAATTACACTTCAAAAAACATTAACAGTGAATGCAACACAAATAGTAACAATCATAGAAATACAATGCTGCACAATAGAGAAAAAAATTCTACCCTAGGAAACCCAACATTGGGAGACAACCCAAAAAAATTTATTTAGAAGAAAATATTCTTAATCAAGGTTTCGAAAGTCAACATTTTTTTCTAGAAATCTTTGCCCATAATCAAAGTAAAAAATACTAGTCAAACATGGTCAATATCCAACAAGTCAACACTAGTCAAACCAACAAAAATAGTCAAAATTCATAATTGGTAAAACTTTAGTTTGCGTTCAACAGTCATGTGGTTAGGTTCCCGCTATCAATCTCAAAGTTAAGTAGCCTCATCGAGGTCTAGCCAACTTGGCCCAAAACAACTCAATCTTATCCTCACACATGTAGCCAAGAGAGAGAGAGAGAAAAAAACAACATAAAAATGATCTTCAAAATAGACTTCTCCTTGCTCAAATTTTAACTTACTTGGTGGTGAAAATTAGAGGTCACAACATGCATTTATACTGGTCAAGTGGGGTGAAATAAACCAAGGTACACGTCCCTTCACCTTCCTGGTTCAACTTGACTTTTCTGGACCGACTTATCATTTCAAAAACAAAATTTTAATTTAATTCTTCATAATTAATCTAGGTTGACTTAGACATGTGGGAATACCTTCCAATGCTACAAAAAATCAACACTCCCTCTTAGAGAGGGAGGTATTCTCCTTGGCTTCAAATATATTTCTTCTTAGCTAAAATTTCTACTCCATAAGAAAAGTTCAAGATCTTGCTATGTTGATGTAGTGACTTTTCACATGCACGTCTATAGATCACTCCATCTTAGAGTAGGAAACGTGACTCCTAACATGCACATCTACAGATCACTCCATCCTAGAGTAGGAAATGTAAGTATCCAGGGTCATTCACCATTGGCCAAATCAACATGGCTCATTAGGTAAATGTATCAATCTCCTCTAGTTAAATCAACATGGCCCAGTCAAAAACGTTCTTCTCAAGAGAGGATTTTCCCTTAAACCATTCACCCTTGGCCAAATCAGTATGGCCCATCCAAAATTATTTATGGATTCTCAGGTGAATTACATCAATCTCCTCTATTAAAATTAGCATGACCCGGCCAAAGTACTTCATGGCTTCCTAGGAGAAGATATTTATAGTCCTGTAGTTTTCCTGGACCATTTACCGCTATTCAAATATGCACAACTTAGCCAAAGTCCTTCATGGCTACTCAGGTGAATTTATCCATATACTCTGGTTAAATAAGCATAAACCAGCCAAATTAGTATGGATTTTCAAGAGATGGTCTACCCGATCAATCTTGCAAAGTCATCAACACTCCTCTCAATGAGGGAGACATTATGGATCATGCAAAGCTTGTCTCTAAAGTAAACAAACTTCACTCTATATAGAGGATTGGTGATATTTCCAATAGTTTTCTCATCCATGGATATGTATTGGAGCTTTGAAACTCCTATTTTCATCATGTCTCAAATAAAGTGACCTAATAAAATAGTCCTGCAAGAATATTTTGAAGCTACACTACATCATGAATTGCAACACTAGTTGTGATATACTCTACTGAGTGCGACAGAATTATGCTTCCTACTAAACTAGGATATCATAGTTGATCTCAAGCTGAAGCAACACCCTATAGATGCTCTTTATTTCCCCTGAAATACTTGATCAATTTGAATCTGTATATCCTTGTAACCTCACTTCACCACTTGATACATATCTTAGACCATATCCAACTTTACCACACAAGTATTGTCGAATTTATGCTACCCAGAAGTGTTATTAACATAGTTAATTATTCTAACTACTTGTACAAAATAAATTGATTTATCAGCTAAAAGTAATGAATAAAAACATATACAACACCATTCACCAAATAAAATTTTCTGATAAATACATGAGAAACCAATCAAAAAAACACTTGTGGACAAGCATCCCGAGAAAAACCCCACTGTTGGGAAAACTACTCTTCAATATAAGTTTTTTATTATTATCTTCTACAAATATTCTATTGTGAAATTACAGAAATTGCTCCAGAAAAACTCTGACAAACTCTATCTTCACCATTGTTGATCAAATCAAACTAATAAAACCACATGGCTTCCCTTCTACAAACCATACTGCCTCTCTATCAATTCGCACAACCTCCCCATAAATTTACACCACTTCTTAGATAACTCACATAACCTTCCAACAAACTCGTATTTCCTCTAGAAAAATTTCACAACCTCTATAAACTCACTCTAGCAACTTTTATTTCCTCCAACAACTCACACTACCTCCAGCAACACACACTAGCTAATCTGGAAATTCACACTACCTCCTAAAAAAACTCGACCTTCTTTGCAAACGATAACCTAACCAACAAAACTCCCTCTGAAACTCAAAAGTTGGAAGTCTTCTCGAATGAATAATAAACCCTAAAAATCTTTATTCAATTATTGTTGTTGAAACCCTCCTGGTTTCTTACTCAAAACTCACCCAACTTGAATGATTTTTCTCCAATGTTGCTCATCGATCTCCCTTTATAATCTCTCATTCGCAAATGAATGACAATGATTAGATGTAATGTTCCCATTTTAGCACATGGCTAAATGGAACACTAAAATTTTTCTTTTATAATATTGCAGCTAAATAAATGGGTAAGGAGGCCCATGGTTATGGAAAACATCAATAAAATCCCTCACATTATGAAAGAGGAGCATCTTTGGAGCTTGTTTGCACACCCCATGTGTGAAAAGGGTTAATTACAAAGAGGGCTAGGTCATGTTGACCAAGTAAAACTGCGCAATAGATGGAGGTGTGGCTTGCTTGGGAAGCCTACGAAATTGCATGAAGAGGAGGAAACCCTAATGTGTGGGTTCCATGGCTAAGGAGCCTTCATTTGCATAAAAGGAGGGGAAAGCAACCATTTGAGCTAGCTTGGATATTTCGAATTGCTTGCTTTCTACAGTTGCACAACTATGATAGCTGTGTTGTGTAGCACAAGGGATTTCTTGTTCAAGGATTCCCTCCCTTATTGAGAAGCTCTTGAAGGTTTGATCTTCATCTTCTCCACATCTTGGCTCAAGGCCAAAGTTATTCCTTTTAGTGTAGTGATTCTTGCAGCAAGAGCCATTGTGTTGTTGGGGTTGCAATGGAGGTTCTCACATCATCATTTCGGAGCTCATATTTCAGAGGAGGAAGCTTTTATGCATCCGAGAGATCAATAGGGGAAATATCAGCTCCATTTCTCATATCTTGGTAGGAGGCCAATCTCTTCCCATCACCTACAGCGCAGTTCCTCTCCTTGACTGCATAGTTATTGAGTACAATTGTAGTGAGGGGTTGCACTGGCATTTTGGAGGGTGAAATATTTGGTGAAAGGATCAACCTTTCACTCTAGATTTACATTGGAGGAGGTATATACATTTTATGTAGCATTACTCAACCATCTCCTTCATGTTCTCATTTTAGAGTTGTAGTTGCTCCAGCAACTCCGACATTTCTGCAGATTTTCCATTTTGTATGCATTGTAGCCAATCCCTTTAGGGATTGTTTATTGTAGTTTCCAGGGGTTTAGATCCATCTCCCCCTTCTTTATTTGAGCTTAATATTGCCATATCTTCATTGTATCATTATTTTGCAGCAGTTCTCCTTCATTGATTGCGCAGACATAGTTGGGCATAATGTGTGTAGCAGTGTATTTCATGTTCATTGTACTTGTGTCTTTAGTGAAGGATTTGCTTCAGATTGAGTGATCATTTCCTCAAGATCTTGTACACATTTCTGCTACCATATTATTAATGAAGAGGCTATGAGGGTTTATTGCATTTTCTGAAGTTTATGCATTCACTACTATTTTCCAGCTCATGATTATGTATTATTGTAGCTCATCCTTTTGAGCAAGATCTTACCGAGGAAGAAATATTTGCATAGCTATAGGAAGAGCCTGAGAAAGGGCCAGATAGCCTCCGGTTCTCATCCTCTCTTTAGAGGTGACATAACTGGTAAAATCCCTCTCAGTCCATCTCTGACATAGCCTTGTTCATATTTCTGACAAAGTAGTTCTTCAGTGGTGTAAAAGCTGTTGATTTCCATTTCGAAACATTACATTAGAAGTTAACTAGTCCCAATAGATGGCTAACATCATCTTAAAAATTTTCTACAAGCTTTTGGAAGAAACTTGATCTTATCTCAACTAATGTCAATTAATTATCCACTTTTCCTAAGTTTAACTTAGGAAATATTTAAAAATAACAAATTGACTTAATTAAGACATTTTCCCTACTAGGTGAAACTTAGGAAAATTTTGCATGGTAATTTAAATAATTAATTCCTATGTGTTTCTAGCCTTAATGACACCTCTCATGCTAGAACACTTGTCCTAGATAAAATATTTAACACGCCCTATTTACAGGGAATATATTCTCCACAAAACCCAACTTGTCCATGAAGAAAACAAACTTTCCTTTACTCAAGGCCTTCGTCAAAATGTATGCCACTTGTTGATATGTAGGCACATATTGTAGTTTAAATTATCCATGTTGTACACAATCCCTGATGAAATGATATCGTATGTCGATATGTTTCAAACAATCATGAAGTACCAGATTCTTAGATAGCTTGACACAACTCTAATTGTCATAGCGAATGATGGTTGACTCTATCTTCTGACAAAAAAATTCCATTAGAAACTTTCAAATCCATATGGCCTCACATGTTTCCATGATTTTTTCCATGTAATTTTCTTCTGCAAAGATTAAAATATAATTTTTCTTCCTGATGTACCAAGAGACAACCCCTAATCCAACGTTGAAGCAACACCCTGAAGTGCTTTTATAGTCCACTGCATTACTTGCCTAGTTTGCATCAGTGTATCCAATAAATTTGACACCATCACCTTGAGTATATTTCAACCCATATTCAATTTTACCTCGTAGATATCATAGCACATGCTTTGCTTCTATTTGATGCACTCTCTTTGGTTCTACTATGAATTGACTGAGAGTGTTGACTATAAAGCACATGTTCGACCTTGTGTTGACTAGATACATGAGAGACCCAATAAGATGTCTATATAAGGTGGGGTCCATTTCCTCCTACTTTGATGCATCAATATTTGTCCAATTGGTTATCGTAGGTGTAGACATGGGTTGACCAAGTAATATTTCCCGTCTATTTGCCTCACCTTGAGTCCTAGAAAATAGTGCATTAACCCCAAGTCCTTCATCTTGAACTCTACTTCTAGGGCCCTCTTGCAATCTTCTATGAGCCTCGGTGACCTAGTCAAGAATATATCATCCACATACAAAATGAGAATGACTGCTTCACCTCAAACCATAATATAGTAGATGTTTGAATCTTCCCCATGCTTCACGAAACCCATCTCCTGCAATTAGATGTCAATACGACCATACCATACTATGGTGACTAGCTTGAGTCTATATAGCGCTCTCTTCAGTCTACATACATGGGTTTCCCTCCCATGTGTCTAAAAACATTTTGGATACTCGATGTACACCTTCTCTTCTATAATTCGATTCAACAATGTCATCATGAAATCTATCTAATGAATCTTCCATCCCATATATGCTACAAGTGATATCACGACCCTAATGGAAGTATACCTGGAAACAGGAGAAAACATATCCTCATAATCTATTACCCCTTTCTGAGAAAAACCCTTGGCGAAAAACCTTCCTTTGAATTTTTTTATTTTCCCATCTACAACATGCTTGACCTTATAGATCTGATAGGTTCCAACCATTTCTCTATCTAAAAATATAGTTATCGCCTCACAAACATCATTCAGCATGATGGAGTTGCACTCCTCCACCATGGAATCCTGCCACACCTGGTCCTATGCATCCTCTTCATAGTTATAGGGTTCATTTTCAATGAGTTGACTCATCAATGCCTTGTAACCTAAATATCTCTTTGGTGGTCTCCTATCCCTGGTGCTCAATATAGGAGCTCCTACAAGGTCGTGTGCATCCCATAATTTCCAAAACACCTCACGATTCCTCATGCTAATTAAAGTGGTTGGAGCTTCAAGCTCCTCATAATGTTGTTGCTCCACATGCTATGAACTCTCCTCAAAACCTATACATGTGCTTGTACTATTCATTGCACTGGTACTTTTTCCCTACACCTGAGATTGTTGTTCAACCCTTGGAGCTTCTCCTTGTTGACTATGATCAACTATTGGAAACACACGATATATTCTAAAGGATTTATCCTCCTGAAATTTAACGTATCATCTCACGATGATATTTCAAGTCCCTAGAATATAGATATTGTATGCCTTGGATGTTTCGTTGTAACCAAAAAAATACCCCTTCTCTGCAATTGAATCTATCTTGGTGCACTTCTAAGATGGAATGTGACAATATGTAGTATTGCCAAATGTTATAAAATGACAAACTTTTTTCTTCTTCCATGTAAATGAAACCTTGGGTGTCATCTTTCCCAACACTTTATGTGAGACCCTATTTTGAATGTAAATTGTTGTGTTACATGCCTCTACCCAAATATACCTAGGCATGTTCTAATCATATAACATGGCCCTCATTACTCCGAATATGGTTTTGTTCTTACATCTTGCAACCCCATTCTATTGTGGGTTGTATGGATTTTTCCACTTTCTCTTAATTCCTCTCTTGGAACAGAACTCCTTAAAGGATTTATCTATGTACTCACCCCCATTATCTTCCAAAGTAACTTTATATTATTTCCTTTCTATTTCTCCACGAGATCCTTAAACTCTTGGAAGCGACTGAAGATTTCATATATTGGATTCAAGAAGAAAATCCAAGTCTTCCTAGAGAAATCATCCATGAAGATCACAAAATACTTATAATCCCTAAGATATTTTATGGACAATGCACCAAAAATATGGAATGTATCAAATCTAAACTACCCTTGGTTCTATTGTCACTCCTTGGAAATGTTACTTTTGAAAAAGTTCCTAAGTACACACCCTCTACATACATCATCATGTTTTGTACTCACCTTTGGAATACCTATCATACTCTATGAGAAACTTAAGTACTCCATGATGGATATGACCCATCCTCCTATTCCATATCTCTCCCATATCTTTGCTACTACTAATTACCAGCTCCTTTGGAGTTTCTAACTGTAACTTGTACAACTTCTTGCTTCTTACACTAATCTCCTTTACTAATTTGTACAACTTGTTTCTTTGTAGCTGTAGAAATACTCTCTAACTCCTATCCTATGACATGATTCCCCATTTTCAATGTACTAGACTCTTATGGTAGTTGAGCTATATAGGAAATCTATGAGAGCGAACTCATCCTCAAGCCTTAAGGACAATTTATCAATATTTTTTGAAGTTGTTTTATTCTACTTTTTATTCTTTTTAGCCTTATTTATATTCAGAAAATAATCGACCAGTATCCCTATTGCACACAACCAAAACACTTTATTTTACTCAAGTCTTACTATTTCTTCTCTCCCTTATATTTAGGCCCTTTGTTTGAGCCTTTCTTTGGTTTTCCTTTTCCTGCAAGAGCAACATTTTCGTCTTCCTCACCCTTCTGGATTTTGTTGTTGCCTCCAATGATAAGGCTCAACCTAAGCTCTTCCCAAGTGAAATCGCTCTAAATATTATCCCATCCAGGCATGTATTGTCGTCCATTAATAATTTGGACAAATACATCCCACTACTTTAATAACCCATTCAATGCAGTTCTCACAAGAACATCATCATCATCATTTATTTTCTCTTTGAAAAATGTTAACTCATCTTTGACTTGTCTGACCCTAGTGAGATAATTGACAACACCTTCTCCCTTGTTACATCTGGTGTTTCGTAGATTTTTTCTAAGGATAAATTTCTTGTTCATAGTTTCACTCTAGAAAAGATTCAAGATGGAATCCCACATTTTCTCTCACATATCGAATTTTGAAATATGGGGAACAATATAATCATTGACCCCATCTTGGATAATATGCCTACCTTTGGCATCCTCCTTGTGGTGGGTCACTAATTTTTTTGGGTCTGTTAGCACATCAACAAAAGGCATTGTGTATTCCTTTAGTCCATGGTCATCCATCAACAAAAGTATCATGGATTTCTAGATACCAAAGTTTGATGCATCATTAATTTTATCTTGATCCATCAAACTATTTTAAGTCATCTTTGAAACTCTCAAACAATAAACCCCAATAAATATGAAGAGATCTAAAACGACCTCTATGAAAACGCGTTGCTTCTTACCCCAATATCCTTTACTAACTGGTAAAATTTTTCAATTTGTAGTCAAATAACTAATCTCTAACTCCTATCATATGACATGATTCCTGGTTTTCAATGTACCAAACTCCTATGGTGATTGAGCTAGATAGGAAATCTTTGAGAGCGAAATCATCCTCATATCTTAAGGACAGTTCATCAATGTCTAATGAAGTTGTTTTCTACTACTTCTTATTATTTTTAACCTTCTTTATATTCAAACATTAGCTGACATGTGTCCCTATTGAACACAGCCAAAACACTTGATTTTAATCAAGTATTACTTTTTCTTCTATCCCTTGGATTTAGGCCCTTTGCTTGATCCATTCTTGGGTTTTCCCTTTCCTACAAGAACACATCTTCTCCATCCTCACCCTTTTGTCCTTTACTATTTCCTCCACTGAAAATTCTCAACCTAATCTCTTCCTCAGTGAAATCACTCCAAAGACGACCCCATCCAAGTAGGTCTTGTTTTCCATTAATCACTTGGACAAATACATGCCACTACTTTGAGAACCAATTAAATGTTTTTCTCATGAGATCATAATCATCATCTATATTATGTCTGACAAATTTAACTCCCCTTTGACTTAACTGGCCCTGGTGAGATCACTGACAACACCTTCTCCCTTGATTTCTTTGGTGTTTCACATATTTTCTTTGAGGATCAATTTATTGTTCATAGTTGCACTCTGGAAAAAATTCAGGATGGCATCCCACATATTATTACATGTATCCATTTTTCAATATGGGGAACAATATGATATTTGACCCCATCTTGGATTATACACCTACATTTAGAATCCTCCTTGCAGTGGGTCACTAATTGTGTTTGATCTGTTGGTACAGGAACAACAGATGTTGCATATTCCTTCAGTCCATGCTCCTCTAAAAACACAAGTATCATGGATCTATATATACCAAATTTTGATGCACCGTCATTTCTATATTGATCCCTCAAAATAGCTAAAGCCATCTTTGAAACCCTCGAACAATAAACCCAAAAAAATCTAAAGAGATTTGAAATGATCTATGTGAAACCTTTGATTTCTCTTTCATAACCCTCACGCTTAGATAAATAATAAACTAAGTGCTTCAGTGCACTAATATCATATAAAAAAATTTCTACCTATAAGTTGTTATTAACCAAGTTAATTATTTTTATTACTTATACAACAAAAATTAATTTATTAGTTTAAAGTAATGGATAAAAACATAAAAAAACACCATTCACCAAATAAAATTTACATCGGAATACACAAGAAACAACCACACAAATAACACAAACATTTTTAGACAAACATCCCTGGAAAAACCTCAACATGGGGAAAAGAAGTATTTAGTCTAATTGTTTTATTATTATCTTCAACAAATCTGCTATTAAGAAATTACATAAATTTCCCCAGCAAATCTATGGCAAATTTATCTTCACCACTTCTTATCAAATTGAACTAGCAAAACCCACGACTTCCCTTTTTCAAATTGCACTGCCTCTCCAGCAATTCGCATAGCCTCCCCAGTAATGTGCATTTCTTCCTGACTAACTCGCACAACCTTCCGAAAAAATCACACTACCTCTGGAAAAATCACACAGCCTTTGGAAACGCGTTTTGGAAACTTTCACTGCCTCCAGTAACTCGCACTTGCTAATTTGGAAATTCTCACTGCCTTTAGAAAATAACTCAGCCCTCTTTGCAAATAATAAACTAGCAACAAATATCCCTCTAAAACTTTGAATATAGAAGTCTTCTAGAATGAAGAATAATCCCTATAAAACTTTCCTCAATTACTATTATTGAAACACTCCTGGTGTCTTACTAAAAACTCACCCAACTCAAATGATCTATCTCCAATGTTGCCCATTTATCTCCCTTTATAATATCTCATTCACAAATGAATGGCCATGGTTAGAATTTAAATCATCCCAATCGATGGCTAAGATCATCATACAAAATTTCTTTAAGCTTCTAGAGGAAAATTTATCTTATCTCAACCAATGTCAATTAATTATCCACTTTTCATAAGTTTTAACTTAGGAAATATTTAAAAATTACTAATTCATTTAATTAATACATTTTCCATAGGTGAAACTTAATAAAAAAGTACGTGAGCTTGGAGATAATTAATTCCTCTATGTTACTAGCCATAATGACACCTCACATGGCTAGAACACTTATCTCAACAACAATATTTAATAGGTACCTCAACACATGCTTCAATGCAACCCAATGTACATGCATCGATTCAACCATGAACTGGCTCAAGGTGTTCATAGTAAAGAAAACATCAAGGATCAATCAACTGCATGTACATAGTGGGATCCACCAAATACGAATCTAAAGTAGAAACACCCAACTTATTCATATTAGAAATCATAGGTGTAGTTATGAACTTACAATCCATCATATTGAATCTCCTCAAAATATGGATGATCTAGGAGGATTGTACAGGTCCAAGTACAAGTGGCTTAAGTACAAAGGCTCAAAAATAAAAGTGTTAGAAATGTAGCAAACTTATTTTCAAGGTCAATATCTCGCTGTTATGATCACATTGGTGTGAACGGTTCATCAAACCAAGTTCGTACGGAGAATTTACAAGCAGTCAAAGTTATGGGTTGACTTGATGAGGTGGCAGCCTTAAGGAAGCAACATTTTTTCCAAATCCCAGTGGTTGGATTCCAGCCAGAATCCGAGCGAAATTGTTGGATACATAATTTGTCTCCTTTGGGTCAAAATCAAGAAACTCTTAAAAATCCATTATGGTTATGGAAAACCAAAAAATAGCTAAAAAAAATATGGGTCAGCAGCCATGACCCCCGCCACCCAACTGTCACATTAACCAAAGGGTGGGGCGTGGAATTTCAACCTTGCCACCCCTACCTAAATTACCTATATATGTCATATATATGCGATTCGAGAGGAGGAATGGTGGGCGGGCTGCCCAATGCAGGTCTGCACCCCCCGCCCCCCCCAATTAATTACAAACTTTGGTTTTAAATATTGCATTGGGTTATAAAAAAAATGATGTGTCTCCTTTTTATGGAGGGGGTGGGGTTTAACTACCGAACCCACTCCCTCAAAATTTGGATCTCAACCACCACGCCAAGCAGACTCCTTGGGGAGTCCTCCCATCTTATATTATATAAACTTGCATTTTAGAATTGCACCCAGTCAGGCCGGAAGTGACACGATTATCGAGACAGAGTGGAACCTTAAGCGCCTTGTAGGAGGGGGACAGAACCATGAACTGAGATCATTTCCAAAGGGCCCAGATTTTTCTAGAGACAAAATTAGGAAAAATTTATATGGATTCTGCACCTTTCGGCAACACGAGTTCAACGATGTTGTCTGTTTCTTCATCAGAGGTCTCCAATTTTAGGGCAGTTTTAGCTATTGAGGTATTGGTTGTTTTTATGTAATCCTTGGCCAATGAGTGTGTGCTATCAACTCTTGGAAAGTGAGGGGTTGTTGAGTCATGTGTGGGTTGTACATGGTTGTAAATGATGTACCAGATTTGCGTGCAGGTGATTAAAAGTGTGGTTTTGAATGGACAAACAGTGTGTTGGGTGTGTTAATGCTTTTGGTGGTCCAAAAGTTCCTCAATGGGGAGGAATGATCTAAGAGGATCATACAGGTCCAAGTACAAGTGGCTTAAGTACAAAGGCTCAAAACTCAAAGTGTTATAAATGTGTAAAACTTAATTTCAAGGTGAAGATCTTGTCATTTTGATCATAGCGGTGTGAACAGTTGGTCAAACTGAGTTCTTACGAAGAAGTTAGAAGCAGTCAAAGTTCTGGGTTGACTTGATGAGGGGGCAGCCTTAAGGAAGAAAAAAAATTTCCAAATTTTGGTGGCCAAATTCCGTCCAGCTCCAACCAGAATCTAGGAGAAATTTGTTGGATACATAATTTGTCTCCTTCGGGTCAAAATCGAGAAACTTTTAAAAACCCATTATGGTTATGGAAAACAAAAAAATTTAAAAAAAAATAAGGGCGGGCCATGACCCCTGTCCCTAACCGCACCACATAAAAAAAAATAGTAAAAAAAATGTGGTTCAGCGGCCATGACCTCGCCGCCCTATTGTCACATTAACCAAAGGGTGGGGCGCGGGCTTTCAACCTCGTCGCCCCTTCCCACCTTACCAATATATGTCATATATATGCAATTTAGGTGGAGGAATGGTGGGCGGGCCGCCGAATGCGGGTCTGCCCCCCCCCCACTGCCCCCCACACCCCCCCTTACAAAGTTTGGTTTTAAATAGTGCATTGGGTTCTAAAAAAAATGATATGTCTCCTTTTTCATGTAGGGGGCCGTGTTTGACTACCTGACCCCCGCCCTCAAACTTTGGATCTCAACCACCATGCCAAGTGGAATCCTTGGGGAGTCCGCCCATCTTATATTATATAAACTTGCATTTTAGAAGTGTGCCCAAGAAGGCCAGGAGCGGCATGATTACCGAGATAGAGTGAAACCTTGAGCACCTTGCAGGAGGGGGGCGGAACCATGAACTAAGCTATTTCTAGAGGGCCCGGATGTTTGCAACGACAGAATCAAAAAAATTTTATATGGATTCTGCACCTCTTGGTGACACGATTTCAACGGTGTTGTCTGTTTCCTCATCATAGGTCTCCAATTTTCATGCACTTTCAGCTATGGAGGTATAAGGGTGTAATTTTTCATTGATGCATGTACTTTCATTTTATTTGCCACTTAATGAAAGAGGGCCTCCCCACTGATTGAGAAGGGCTCAGAGACATAGTCCCTCCTAGGCGAACTCAGATATCAAGTTCTTACCTTCTTTGCATGATTTTATGTGCTTCTCTCTTCTTATGTTCATGTATTTTAAGTTTCATGGTTAAGATGCAATTTCACATGTAATTATTTAATCCATCTCAAAGCTAAAGATTTTGGATCAATGTACTATACACTTCCTTAACCTAGGAAGATCTCATCATGTCTCTACACCTCCAATCCCTATAAATAATGCATCATGCCAAGATATTTCATCTCAAACTTCTAAAACCAACTCCCTCTAACACTGAAACAAATCCATATGTGGTAATCTGGGTTTCTCCCTTTGTCATGTAAGAAATTCCTTCTACCATTGTTGCTCTCTCTGTCACTCAATAATACTCATATATATGACATGGTCCCCTCATAGAAGGTATACAACTCCTAGAGACTTCTTGTCTATGAGCATCTTGACAATCTCAACCCATGAAATCCTCTTTGAAGGTTTATCCTTCCACTCTATCTAACTGTATACTTCCTCAGAACTCGAAACTCCTGAAATCAACTGGCTTGGTCCTATATGTCCTAGCATTCTATACAACTCTTCCTCAGTCCATTTCCTATTCTGGGAGAACCCTCTTGCCACAAACTTGCCATGGATTTCTTGTTGTTTCCTCATGCATTAGTAGTCTCCACAATGTACCTATTATTCCCTTATGAAAACACCATTCAGAAGGCTATGGAAACAAAAATCATAACAAAGCAAAAATAAAAGGACAAGAGTTTGACCAAAAACAAAAGTAATAATAATCAAGTGAGAAAAAATATGAAGTAATTATCTCTTTAATAAGGAGGAAACTATTAAGGATTTTCAACTCTCTATCAGACAAATTCGTGACTTCTTATTAGGTGGATCCTCATCATCATCATCATCATCATCAACAAAAACAACAACAACATTGATTGTTGAGGCATGCTCCTTTCTCTTCCTTTTCTTCTCAAGACACTCAGAGACATAGTGTCCAAAATCATGACAAATGAAGTACTTGATTGTCGACATATCCTTCTTCTTCTTCTCCTTGGGGACTAATTCCTAGGATATTTGTCCTAATAATTTGTATAGTCCTCCCTCTTGAACACAAATCACTCATACTAGGTCCATTATCAAGCTAATGGGCCATACCAAAACCTGATCATCTACAAATGCAACTATGTAGTATTTATTTTCCAACACTGAAACATAGAGTAGTTTCTTATTCAAACTTGGTACAAATAACATCACTTATATGTATAAAATATTTGAATGCCAGCTGAATTGAAGCTATACCAACTCATTTCACAACATACTTGGCATTGTCCCCAAGTTCCCTTTCTTGTGTGAACCATGGAAAATTTTAGGGGCTAATATTCACAGGTGGGCTAATTTTCCATGATTTTCCCAAAAAAATGATTTTCCAATTTCCATTTTTTATAAAAATCATTTGCCCAAATTTTACAATATAAAATTATTTTACCTTAAAAATCACCAACATTATATAAAGAATATATATAAAATCATTATAAATTTGAATAATTTTATAAATATATCAATAAACATTTTATAATTTGCATATTAGGGACTAGTGTGATTCGCTAATGTTTTAAACCTCAAGATAATTTTCCATCCTTAAAATTGTCCCTTGTGTGAACTCCCTCTAAATAAAATCATGTAGAGAATCTCAAAAACCTATCATGTTCATAGAAGAACCATTATCCACCAACCAAATATTGTTATATGGAAGAGTGAGAACAAGGAATTTGTCCTTAGCTCCCTCTGGTTTTGGAATAATTTATTTTTGAATATTGGTAGCACCATCCAACTTGTCTTATATTCTTAAACTTGGCACCATTTTGGCAAGAGACCGAAAGTCTAGTCAAGATGTTGGAAACTTGTCTCTTAGGTTGAGTTCAATGGCTTCTTTTTCAACAATTCTTTGATACCATGTTGAATTTTCTATAAGATATACAATAGATAAAATTTTCTGCTACATAATTACTTTCTATTTCTGATTTCAGACTTTTGCGATTTATATTTTTTGATAATTTTATTTCTAGATCCATCGCATTGAGTGGGAAATTTTGATAATGTTATTTCTAGATCCATCACATTGAGTAGATTTTCCCATCAACGTTTCTAACCAGCTACTGAGGTTCATTATCAGGATGAATTTTCACACATTGTTCTTATGCCATTTATATCATTGAGAAATTACACTTTAGAAAACATCAATAATAAATGCACCGGAAACATCAAAGATCATAGAAAGACAACCATGCACAATAGAGACAACAATTTTACCCTCAGAAACCCAAACTTGGGAGAAAACCAAACAAATTTTATATAGGATAAATTATTCTTCAACAAGTTTGACAAATTCAAAAAATAACTCTAGAAATATATGCCCATAATCCAAGTCAAAAATACCAGTCTTTAACTTGGTCAATCTCTAACAATTCAATGTTGGTCAAACAAGCCAAAATAATTAAAAATTCAATGTTGGTCAAATTATAATCTTCATTCAAATTCGTCCCTGCAGCCTGTGGTCAAACCTGCAGTAAAAGAGCTCGTTTAAGTTCTGGTCAACTTGTCCCAACATAGCTTGATCTTCTCCTCACATGTGCGACCAAAAGAGAGAGATAAAAGACAGATAAATCATTTCCAAAATAGAGTTCTCGTTGCTCAAACTTGATATTTATTTGTGGTGAAAATAAAAGGTCACATCATATATTTATACTAGTGGAATGGGGTGAAATAACCCAATGAAAATTTCCATTCACCCTCTTTGGTCGACTTTTCATTTCAAAAGTCAAATTTTCATTCAATTCTTCATAATTCTTCTAGGTCAACTCAGGCATGCAGGAATACCTCTCAATGCTACAAAAAATGAACATTATATTCCTTTAGTTTGATATATTGTTAGTGTTCATTTCATTCCCCTAGCAGAGAGGAAGAGGGAGTTACACTTGGTTTAGTAGTATTAACCAAGTTTCTTTGTTGAATATTTCTTGCATTTTCACCTCAAAGGATGAGTTGCAAAGCGCTTGGAAGATTCGCTAGAGAGACAAACACCTTTTTTAGTGATGGTTCCTTAAATGTTTGGTTGTGTGAAATAGTTCTTCTTGGTATGACTCTTGCAAAGTAGATATGATTTTTTATCATCATGGAGGGGTATTATTTAATATTTATGGAGGCATCTGAGTTACAGGTTGCAAAATTATCCTTTTAGGGTTACTCTAAAATTGGCTTCACCTTGCTAGGAGAGAATTATGTTAAGTATCCCCTTGATGATGCTTCATGGACATATAGATGGCTCAGTTTAAGTGGATGCTTGAACATGGCAGAGAACTAAAATAATATCCTTAACTAGGAGGTCGTTACCCTAATTGTCATGATGAAAATACCATTAGGTAAACATAATGAAGGATTTAGTTTCTTAATTAGGAGAGTTTCCAACCTAAGAGGAGTTTTGAGAACTTGGACGAGGGAACTTAACTGTAACAACACCTCTCCTAATCCTCATCATAACAATGATTAAGAGGAGGTATTTACTATGCTAATCCAAGATCCAAGATTTCATTAGGGAAGTGGGGTTTAAAAATTTCGATCTTTTCAACTCATTTAAAGCTTGTGTTTGACATCACCATTGCATTTGTATCATCAAGACAATTCCAGTGATATAAAAGTTTATCTCAATACAACATTTGGATGAAGAGATGTTCCCTTTATAGCTCTGGAGAATTAGATAGTGCCACATCATCATCTCAACCATGTGGCAAACACATGTCTATATTCACTAGCTAATATCTCAGTGCCACTTGCCATTTATTTATTGGTTGTCATCTCATTCATGGGTTCAGGTTCGGCAACCCCACGCATTGCATTGCAATGAAATAATTATACATATATGCACCAATATATATATATATATATATATATATATATATATATATATATATATATATATATATATATATATATATATATATATATGTATATATATGTATGTATGTATATTCAGGCCACTTAATAGGTTGTCAATTGTTTCCAACTTTCTTGTTACCAGGGCCTCGTTACACGACCCTTCCTCCTTCACACACTTGCGAATGATTTGGGGTTTTTCTTCCCGAATAACCTATGAAGTAGCTCCGCCCTTGCACTAACTAAATAAATATCAGACTCACATGTACCCCACCATGTCCTGGCTTATATCATCCCACCCCTTTCACTTGTGTGCTTTGCTTTGTGCTTGCAGAGAATAATATTCATTCTTATGTGTAGTGTGGGTCCACACCTCTCCTTTTGGACTCACTCATGGTTGGTCCACCACTTTACTCCTACCATGAATACATGTTCCAAGTCATCCTATCTTTAATATCGTCAACTCCTCCTCCGCGCACTTATTATTTAAGCTTTGGGATGGAAGTCCTATGACACGTCACCCTGGGTCCTCCTGCCTGATGCTTTAGCATGTACCTGATCAAATCAAACTTCCCCATGGTAGAAAATTTCCATGCATACACGAGCCCTTTCATCCCAGATGTCATATTCAATGTGCCAAGGCTTACCTCCAGGAGACAGAGTTCGAGACGATAATTTTGTTTTGTCCACATCACTTACTGCACTTATTTTTGTCTATGTCAGTCTACCTTGAGCCTTTTTCAAGTCACAATACACCTTCTACTTGGGTATTGGGCCCTTTTTTTGGCCCATATGAGGACCCCAGCTCACCTTGGCCTTCTCCACTCTATCGACTTTGCATTGTGCACCCTTTCCAACATAACATCATCATGCACCACTACGGTAGATATATAAAAATATAGACTTGCACCATAGTTCAACCATAACCATTAAGTTTTACTAAGGCACCCACTTGTGCTATCCCTCATGAGCTTATGTTAGAGATATTCTATCCATTTTCACAACGTCTGTAGCAAAGAACATTTATTTGGGACATGTCCATTCAGGCCAGAGACTTATCAACTTTGTCTCTTAAGGATGTGTGGTCCCTTCGGTCTTCCATTACTAGGATCAAATAGATCTTGAATCAGATATTTATAAGTCTCTTTCAAATACCAAATATACATTGCGAGCATATAAGAGCAACCATAAATCTATGGTGCCAAAAGGATCACAAGGAAATTAACACACCTCAAGGAAATAAGGATTCCTCTTTTTAATTCCAATTACAAGCATCAACCCTATGCATAGGAAAATTATTGATAATATCTTCAACCTATAAGAATCCCATTTTTAGGGACAAGAAATTCCAAGAATAGTTGCAACAATGGTTGTCAACTACCCTCTGTTATTAACCTGGTGACTCCTAAAGTGCCTCAAATGCTCATATCGCACACCGTAGTGCTACCCAAAATATATTAAAACAATTCAGTGACCATATGTAGACATATATGTATATAAAAATTATCCTACATAACAAGAAAAAAAGTCGCAAAAAATATGGCTCTTGGCCCTTGGAAAATCATATCAAAGAACACATATCAGAGATCCAATCTTGTATAAAGTGCAGGGATATAATCTAAGTCATCCATAATTCAAGATAATGTGCCTTACACGGCACATACTAATGACCTATTAGTCTAAATCCTGAGTAAAATAGAGGTATATACCCAATCATGAAGATGTGGATCACCGAGGCTCGAAGAGGTCCCTCATATACGATCACAATTTAATAATATTAAGGGAGGAGGAAATCATCAATACTATCAAACTCCAACATAAATCATGTCAATGAAAATTTTCGACAATGCAATCATCATATTGTAATAAGAAGAAATTCTCATGTTAAATATTGATGCAATAAAAGAAAGGTTCTTATAGGTTGTCCCAATGCCTTTAAAAATTGCATAATTTGTTTGTAAATTTTGTAATAATTAGTAACATAGTCATGTATTTTGCACAACAACACCATTTTAAACCATAAATACATCACACATTCATTAATAGGAAACATACATAAGAAACACTTATCTTATAAAGCTTGGGGCAATTGAGTCTCTCCACCCAACCATAGACAAGCTACAACCAAGTCTTTCTTGCAGTTTTCACCCCCGAGCCAGATTCCAATGCTTGAAGTGGAGTGTTTTTTGGAAAGGAAACAAAACCATGTTTTCTACTAAACAATATGTTACAAGGACACAACACATTCATCCACTAGCTACATAGATTTTGTCTCAGCCTTACAGAATTATAACCATGATTAACATCCTTATCAGGATACCATACAACAGAGAATTATTGGTTCACTATTAGGAGATTATATTCCACTCTAAATGAAGTTTCTTAAGTTGATAATATATTGCTAGATAGAAGAATCACTTCTCCAAGTGATTCATCACTGGGAAAAACACTAAAGTTTCGGCCCCAAAGGAAACTATCAATGGTTCCTCAGTCTCACAAACACATGAGTGTTTCTTCTTGAATGCAATAGGTCCTTCAATCCTCGAGCTCCTGGTGGATTCCTTCAACCTTCAAGCCTATTCACGAGGGTTCTTTAGTTGGTCTCTGTATTTTTCTTCACAGCAAGCATCTTCGCAAGGGTTCCTCAGCTAGTCACTTAGTTTTTTCTTCCTAGCAAGCCTCTTCACGAGGGTTCTCTAGTTGGTCACTCTGTGCTTTCTTCCCAACAAGCCTCTTCATGATGGTTCTTCGGCTAGTCACTTGGTGTTTTCTCCCAACAAACCTATTCATGAGGGTTCTTCAATTGGTCTCTGAATTCTTTTCTTGCACCCAATGTTGTTCACAACACTCTTCCTCCTATTTTTTTCCTTATGCACCCACAGTCAATAGCTAAATTAAAAATTATTCCTCTTCCATAATGTTCATCTTTAAGAGTCCTCAAATATCCTTTTTTTGTGTCCCCTAACTGACAAAATCGTTTTTCCTTTTCCTAGGCTCCACGTAGCCCACTCCTCTTTGACAGCATGACCATGCTAGGTCCATTAAGTTTTTTCCTATTTTCTTATTATTATATGCCAAGGACATCTAGGCCAATCGTTGTATCTGTAGTTAAATTTAATGCTCAATCATATTATTTAATTGTCTCAACCAACCATGGTTTATGTATTTAATTTTTCTCATGTCCTCAAGCGATCTCCTCCTCAAGAAAACCAAGATCCATGTCCCATATCTCATACTTGGTGGAATTAAAATTATCAAATATGTGGGGGGGGGGGGGGGGCGGGGGGTGGGTGTGGGGGGGCAGATTTACCTAGTGTTATTACAGACCCCTCCCCCTTGGGGGAAAATCGTCTTCGGTGTTATGATCCCCAAACAAAATAGAACATGATTAACTCAAGCATAATGATAGTGAGTTTTATAATTATAGCTAATTTACATTCATATTTCACATAAATTTTCTTACATAGCAACTAAAAGGTTACATGATTCAGTGAAATGGCCATCTTTTAGTGGGTATCTTGCAATCCTATAGTGCATTTTTGCACACTCTGATATCATCCCACCATATTTACTCCTCTTGCAGCCAAGATCACTCGCCCAATCTTCCTGCATCACAATATAATAATTCTCATGAGATTCGTCATAGGAAAAATTTCAGTGAATGTAACCATACCTTTACGAAGCTAATTCCCTGAAATTTAGCTTGGGAGTATGATCATCCATCCTTTTGCAAGAATGGCCCCAGTGATAAATTTTTCCATCCTCGTGGCTTCCCTAGTGTTTTCTGCTTCCACCCTCACAACTTTACCCAAGACCCAGGAAATAGAAGGAAAAAGGGAAAAAGGGAAATAAAACAATCATGTTTTGTAAAACTATAAAAAATATAAATAATGCAACATGACCATGCACCAAACAAAAGTAAAGCAAAAAGCATAGAATCCACATGAGCACAAATAAGCATAAAAAAATTATAACACACGTAATTAAAATAGTCTGAAAACACGAAATGTACATAAAATTTCAATAATTACAACAACCTGATCCCCAACAATCTAATTCAACTCCTACAAAATTATGTACAATTTATTTACATCGCTTCCCATGGAAATGGGATCAAATTCCTCCACACTTAACCAATTGTCTCGTTGGTTGAGGCTAGATAACCATCTTTCCTATCTTCTACAGTTGCATAGACTCTAGGCACATTTAGAGCCATGTCTTGAACTATCCTAGCTTCTTGAACGTGATATAGCCTTGATCCATCATTCCTATATTGTGGTCAATCCTTTCTCAAACGATTCTCCCTGCAGGTCTAACATTTGAAGGGTCCTTTCTCGTAATTTTTGCGCTCTTCTCTTGCCACCTAGGAAGGTTGGTATTCATTAGCAACATTGAACCTTTGCTGAGTCTCACCTCTATTGGTGGTGAAAATTCTTGCTTTCTCCTCTGGTTGTCGCTCCAGATTTTTATAATTTCTTCCTTTAGTTCAAAGGTTCCCTTTCCCCTAAAACTGACCTTGAGATTTGGCTTGCATTTTGACTGCTCATAGTAGTGTTTTAGTTTCTTGATGGCATCATCCAATGTCTAAGGTTCCATAATTTCAATTTGATCCTTGAAAAATAGTAGAAAACCACTAAAAAACCTTTGAATCTTTTCCTTCTCGTCCTTCAGATATGTCACATATTTCATTAATTCTAGGAACTTGGTGACATACTCATCATCCAAAATCTATCCCATTTTTATCTCATAAAATTCTTTGGATTTGTTGTCATAATACCAATCTATTAAATATTTATTTCTGAAGAGTTCTCCAAATTCTCTCCAAGTCAACTATTTTTCTCTTATGCCCTTAACATTCTTCAAATATTCCCATGATATGTCTGATTTTCCTTTCAAACTATAGGTGGTTATTTTTGCCTTCATGCTCTTAGCATAGCTATGGATTTTGAAGAACTTCTTCATTCTAAGCAACAGAGCTTCTGCATCTTCAAATCTTTCCATAAAATGTGGGTGGATTGGCCTTCTTAAACTCTTCTGGAATATATCATGTTTCTCCTATTCCCTAATGATGAATATGAGAATGATGATGTGGAAATAATATCTCTTGGTAGAAGAACTAGAATTTTCACCATAATGATGTCCATGAGCACTAGTTATTCTCTTTTGGGTCCTCAGTGGTGCATTCCCTCTCATGATGTCTTCTTTCGTATATGTGCCTTTTCTTGGACGTGCTACCATCTGCCCCATTTTTCTCTCTTCTGATGAAAAAGGGCTTTGCATGTATTTATGACTAGACCCTATCTCATACTACCTTTGCCTTAAAAAATATGAGAGGATTTGCAATATGACTACATTTATCTAAGCTTTCTTTTCCTAAGCCTTTACCAACCTCTCATTATCTACTTGCAAATCCTAATATCGACCTTTATTCTCCTCAAGGTATCCATTAAGTTCAGGCCAACTGATCTTTATTCTTTCCCAAATTGCATGTGATCAGAACTATATCCTACCATATTGCTATTAATTTCTTGGTTGTCAAGATTTATGGCATACCACCGTTTGTTGTTTTGGGTGACATTCATATTATGTTATGTAATTCCATTCACACATAATTGTTATACATGTAATAATACATGTAAATAACAAGAAATCACTCCCATGATCCTACTTTTGAATAATTGTTATGAAAACTTTGGCTGAAACAGACAATCCATATCAATACACTAATGTTAGTCAATCATGAATTATTAATACACAGGCTTGAATAGTCCACTAAATATAAATATTTCAAAAAATCCATTAGCTCATCAATCACAATGAAACATGTCAATTTTTAGTCCATACTACAAAGGAATATCACAGAGTAACTATTTCAATTAAATGGTCATAGGCCAGCTTTTCACACCAAAACATTTGTTTAGTTAATATTCTAAAAATCAATATGAAACTCCTTTGTAGGAACCCTTGTTGTTTCCAACCCATGATAGAGCCCATTCAATCTGAGTGTTGAACCTGGATTCTTTGATACCACTCTGTAATAGTCCCTCTCCTAATCCTCATCATAACACTGATTAAGAGGAGGCAGTTACTATGCTAACCCAAAATCCAAGATGTCGTTATGGAAGTGGGGTCTAAAAAATTTGATCTTTTCAACTCACTTAAAGCATGAGTTTGACATCACCGTTGTGTTCATCTTGTCAAAATTATTCTAGTGATATAAAACATTACCTCAATCCAACCTTTGGATCAATATATGTACCCATTACAATTTTCTAGAATTATATAGTGTGACATCATTGTCTTAGTCACATAGCTATATGCCCAGGCTAATCCCCCAACACCACTTCATATTTCTTTATTGGTTGTCGACCCATTCATGGGTATAGTTTCCACAACTTCGCACCTTGCATTGCAATGCAACACTTATATGCCACTTGATGAGCCATCAATTTTTTCCAACTTTCCCATTACCCGACCCTTCCTCCTTCACACACTTGTGAATGCTCTGGTGTCTCTCTTCTGGGCTAACCTGTGAAGACTGTATGCCCTTGCACCATCTAAATAACTATCAGGTTCACGTGTATGCCAACATGGACCAGCATACGTCATCCCGCCCCTTTCACTTGTGCGCTTCACTATTTCCTCCCGAGGAATAATATTTAAGCTTATGTGCAGTTTGGATCTACAACTCTGCATAGCCTCGCTCACGGTTGGTCCATTACTTTACTCCAACCATGACTGCTTGTGCTAAGTCATCCTAGATTTACTCTCCCCATCTCCTCCTCTGTGCACTTATTATTTAAGCTTCAGGATGGAAGTCATAAGACATGTCACCCCGAGTCCTCCCACCTGATGTTTTATCATGTACCCGATCAAATCGAACTTCCCCATGGAAATGAATTTCCACGCATGCCAAACCCCTTTCATCTTGGCTCTCCTCTTTAATGTGACAAGGCTTATCTCCAGGTGACAAAGTCTGAGATGGGAATTTTTTTTCACGTCGCTTGTTGCACTTATTTCCATCTATGTGGGCCTTCCTTGAGCCTTTTTCAAGTTGTGATAGAACTTCTACTTTGGTATTGGGCCCTTCTATTGTGCACGTATTATTTAAGCTTCAAGGTGGAAGTCCCAAGACATGTCACCTTGAGTCCTCCCGCCTGATGCTTTAGCATGTACCCAATAAAATCAAACTTCCCCATGGTGGTGAATTGCCACACATTCCCAACCCCTTTCATCTCATCTCTCCTCTTCAATGTGCCAAGGATTATCTCCGGGTGACAGATTATGAGATGGGATTTTTTTTTCTCGTCACTTTTTGCACTTATTTCCCTCTATGTGGGCCTACCTTGAGCCATTTTTGAAGTGATGATAGAACTTTTAATTTGGTATTGGGCCCTTCCGTTGGCCAATACAAGGACCCCATCTCACCCTGACCTTCTCCACTCTTTTGAATATGCATTGCATGCCCTTTTGTTAGGTCCCTATATTACTAGTGTATTCCCTTATTGTTGTTAGTGTAGCCCCCTTATTGTTATCGGTGTACCCCTGTAACCCCAATATTGTTATTATTGTGACCTTACATTATTATTATTATGTTGGCTAGGATTATATTGTGACCCCATGGACTCCTATATATAGAAGGAGGTTTTTTCATTTGTATCATCCAGGAATTATTCATTTATGTAATGTAAAGGAGGTTTCCCCCTAAAATTGGCTTATTTCTAACGTGTTGATCTCTCTTTTCTTCTATTTTTGGAGCTAGTTTCATAACATTTGGCATCATAGCTTTGGATTCTAGGGTTTCGCTAATCCAAACAGGTCATTGTGGATTTTTCACTATCATTATTTTTCTACGAAGTTTCAGAAGATGAAATTTTTACAAAGCAAAGCAGAAATCCATAGGACGTTGTGTAAAAATTTCAGATCATGGTTCAGAATATTTTCGGAGATATGATCTATGGAAGTTAGGGTATTTTCAGGATCCTAGATTTCACCTAAATAGGTCATCGTGGAATTTTCACTATAATTTTTTTTCCTACGAACTTTAAGAAGCTAAAAATTTTACAAAGAGAAGCCAACATCATAAGGAACAACATGTAAAAATTTCAGATCTTGGTTCGTAATAGTTTCGGAAATATGATCTTTGGAAGTAAGGGTTGTTTCAGGCTCCCGAATTTCATCTTAAAGAGATGACCGTGGGAAAATTTTCATAACTTTCTCTCTGAGCATCAGATTGTAAATTTGTAAAAATTGGATGCAAGCACAGGGACTTCAACTTCTTATATATCAATTTCAGATCTGAACGAGGAAACAGTGACACGTGGCATGTCGTACAAGTCCGTTCTACTGAACCAATCCATAATTAGGTCTTTGTGGGAGATTGGGCATAAATTTTCCTTGAAGAATCCAAATCAGGTCAAACCTATGGCATTAGAAAGATGATTCAGAGGGATACTACAACACCTAATTTAAGATATTGAAGAACCTAAATCATAGATATAATTCAGTTTCAATATCGAGCACCGCAAAAGCAAGAAAAAAGTGTATATTTTTTCGAATTGCATAAGCCTTGTTTGAAGAATCAGTTTGAATTTATTCCAAGGGCATATTGTAGAATAGATATCAGTATTGGTTTCTAAAATCCCCCCTAAAAATAATTCAACACCCATTAAGCGTTCATAAGGCTCTACTATGACCCATGTGTTGTCTCCCCGTGGTTTGCAAGATTGGCAAGAACAAACTCTGCAGGGAACCACATCAGACCACTTTGGAGTCCATGGACCTAACCTTCCTGGACTCAGAGAGGGCTCTCTCTATATAATTTTTTATAAATTATATGTCTTTATTCTTTTGTTTTATGATATTAGGCTAGTTATGATGTTCTAAGGACTTGTTTGTTTTGATTGATTGATTGGTTAATTGATAGATTAATGGTTTGATTAATTTAGGGAGTGCTTAAGCTGAATAGATAGACCATGAGAGACATTAATCCATTGGTCTATGGATTCATAAAAGGATTTAATTGTTCATCAACTCTGAAATGGTTTTCATAGGGCAAGCTAACTATATCAAGTGGATCTTTTAGATTAGATGGAATATGAAATGACAATAAGTTGTGAAAATAGTAAAACTAAAGGGAAATTAAGAATCCTTTAACTCTACTTCAACAAGGAAAAGCCTTTTAGATAATTGTTTGAGACAAACCAAAGGACAGGGAAAACCATTGACTTCTTTGGCCAAACTTTAATAGGCAAACCTTTAAGACAATAATCCAGCAATCCTAGGATTACCTTCAGAAAGAGAAAACATTTAAGATAACAATGAGTGCAACTAAAGAGCAAGATGGACCTGTATTCTTTAATAAAACACTCTAAAGACCTTCAAAGTAACATTTCAAGACAAACCAAAGGACATGGCATACCATAGATTTCTTTGGCTGGAATCTACTAAGTAAACTTCAAAGAAAGGCCCTAAAAACAATATTTCAAGCTACACCAAAGGACAAGGCATACCATATACTTATTTGGCTTGACTCTATTAAATCATTCCCAAGACAATAAGCTAGGTGGAACTAGAGAGAAATTAAGAATTCTCCAATCAGACCTTGCAGAAGAAAAAATTAAGATAAAGAAAGCAGACAAAATTAGAGTGCCAAGACAACATATCCTAATCTAAAATTTGTGTTCTTTTATCAGTCAAATAATGGACAGAATGGTAAACAGAAGGAAAACATTGACAAAGAAGGAAAACTTCCCCATTAACATAGCTCAAGAATCTTGTGAACGTGCTTGTATTACTGATGTTCAAAATAGTTACATTACTCCAGTGCAATATATATCTGCAACTCAGAGCTTCCTCAAATCCAACTTAGCAGCTCCTCAACTAGCTCAGCAACCATTAACCAGCCAACTAACTAACCAACCAACACTAAAAATGAATAATACATGCAGTTTTATCTATAAAATGAGGAGGTGAACCTAAGCTAGGGTTTCAGATGTGTATTTATTACAGATTTAATGCATTTTTTACCTTTGTGACCATGCAAGGCCCAAGGAAAAATATCTGATACTGACTCACTGTAATAAAACTCCTAACTTAACTGTTGAACTAACTTTTGGAAATATTTGACTTTTAAGGCTTTTCAATAACTGTTGAGTAGCTAAAAAATATCTCTGACTGTTTCAATAACTTCTGATGTCTTTATTGGAATAAAACATGTTGTAGGTGTCCATATGTATCCCTGGAGAATTAAATTGATTTGGTTGAGTCATTTGATTCTGCATTTGTGCTAATTTTTGCTTTAATTTATCCTTTAAGCTCTGTTTAGGCTACTTTAATATTGGATTTGTCTTCTCTATCTGTTTTACTATTTTTTCATTTAATTTTGCATTTATCTCTGTCTATATTTACTGCGCAGTGGAGCATATTTTTCCAGTTCGGTTTGTTTTAAATGACCACCAATGGTCATGATCCATTGGTGACTATGCTCGATCTTAAGCCTCCGATCCTTTTAATGAAAAAAGTTCTCTGGATCGTCACCTAGATCACTTATTTAAACAATTTTGGACCTTAGGAATTCAATTATCACATTCCTGTCATGATACCTGCACAATAAAACAACCAATTAGTTTTTAAAACCTATGTTCGATGCTTCTCTGTGTTTATTCGGGGTTTTTGGGTGTTAGGAGCACTTGTAGAGGTTTCATGGAGGCCGCGAGGCTTCATCGCAAAGCCATAGGGCTTTGGAGTGTTTGAATCGGATAGTAGTATCGGGATTTGGCGGGAGGAAGATGAGTGGTTTTCATGAGCGAGGGAGGTGTTTTCGCATGAGATGGAGGCGGTAAATGGGTTTGGCTGAACAGATGTGATTCCATTGATTGGGCGATGCATGGCAGAGGGTACAGGTGGTAAAACCGCCCATTTCGTGAGGTTTGGGAGTCTTAACTCCCGCGCAATTGGATGTGTGATATTGACCGTTGGTCATTGGATCTCGAGGGACAGAGATCAACAATGGTCGGGGTGAAAAGAGCGGCAGGTTAGTCAGACAGTGGGGCCCAGACGGACAGGTGGCGGAATTTAATTGCAACGTGGGGTTTGGTAAAGGGTGGGGTCCGGGGGTAATGGAATAAGTGGAGGTGCTTATCTATAGGGAGAGGGGGGAGGTTATATGAGGTCTTTTTAACAAAGTGCGGGGGCTAAAAACTTTAAAGCAGGGGGCTTTAAAACTTTATAAAGGGTCGGGTTTTATTTATTTAAAACAAAGTTTTAATATAAAACAACAGGTCCTGAAAGGTTTAATTTTTATACTAAACAATTTAAAAAGGGACTTTTTACAGTGTTTTAGTGTGAATAAGGAAGAATGATGCAGGTGAGGGGGTTAATGGGTTTTTTAGATATGAAAGTGGGTCTTTGGGTAGGAGAAAAAGGTGATAATGAGAGGCTTTAAGCCCAAACATAAGTTTTTCAGAGCAAGAGAGTGATTTTGAGAAGGCATACTGAGAGATAGTGAATTAGGATAGATAAAGATAATGAAGTCAGTGAGATTTCTGAAGATAGCTGATGGTCAATAAATGATATCTTCAACATTTTGTAGAAAATCCAAAGTCACCTAGTGAAACTGTAGAATACAGGAGGATAACGGTGGCTCCAGTTAAGGAGGGAAGCTCCTTTAGGAGGTGTCAAGAACCTCAGAGTTCAGATCTCTGGAATTTGTAGACCAGTGCCTTGTTTGCACTTGGCAGATTTTTTCATTCTACAATTGTTGATTTGGTGTTGTTCTTTGAAGCTGTAACTTTTTAAAATCTGAATAACATGCTTTGCTTCAACTCAACTCTACCTACCCATCATACTTTTCCTAGAATTTTTTCTTCATTTGGGTGCATTTAGATTGGAAAAACCTTGACATCATTTTTTATTTTGAAAGAAAAAACTACCTACTTCTACCCTTATATCATCCAAAGGCTCAGATTAGACTGATGGGCTCTTTTATTCTCTACCTAATCTACATATCTGTCAAGTTTAAACAGTTTGACATATTTTCATTCTCTAATCTATTAACAAGAAATTGAAAACATGAACAAATCAAGATTAAGCAGTTTGATTTGTCATGAGCTGTGGCATTTTGGACAAGTTGCACATAGAATTTATTTTTTGCAAAAGATAAAACTAAACTTAAGGGCTATAATTTGGAATTTTTCATTCATCACTCTCTTTTCTCTTTAGTTCAGATTTGAACTTTGGAACCAATATCTTTTCCTATCTAATCTACAGATAAGCCAATTTTAAATAGTTTGGAAAATCCTCATTCTCTAACTTATCAACAAAAATTCAAAGTTTGTTCAATCATGATTAGGCTGTATGACTAAACAAGAAACATTCTTCTTTGGTATGGGGCTTTACCTTTTCTTTTATCTGCCCTCTTTTCTTCTTTTCTTTATTTTTGTTTATTTTTCTTATCTTTTTATTCAAGCAGTGTTATGTATAATAAATAAAGCTTTAAACTGAGATTTTCAACGGAAATAATGCTTGAGCATCCTGCCATTGACAGGACCTCCAAATAATTTTGTTCCATCCATTTCTTGTAGGAAGAATGCATTGTTACCTCTTACAGACTGGATGATGTATGAACCTTTCCATAGATTGTCAAATTTTTCATGTTTGCCTTTGTCTTCTCTTCTGAAGTCTCACTTCAGCACTTTGTCTCCAACGTTGAAATCATTTGCCTTGGTCCTTTTTTTAAATAGCTTCTTGATGTTTTCCTGCACTTGTTATGTTCTGTTGTATACTTCTTCTCTGATTTGCTGCAGCTAGACAGTCTGGTTTATTCTTCTTTGCAGATCATTCTCTTCAGAATGTGTTTATTGGATGAGCTTTATCACTGGCACTCCCAAGCTTGTGGGAAACACTACATCTTCTCCATATACTAGTTGATAGGGAGACATTCCAATTGATTTTTTATTTGTTAATTTTTCTACCCATAGTGCATGTACTAGTTTGATGTTCCATGACTTCTTTTTCTCTTCTAGCAACTTTTTAATGATGTTTACCAAAATTTCGTTTGAGGATTCAGCCAACCCATTGCCTCGAGGGTAATAAGTTGTATAATGGCCAAATTTAATTTGATATGTGTGGCAAAAGTCCACCATTTTCTTGGAGCTAAAATCAGTAGCATTGTCACTAATGATTTTTCTAGGACAACCAAATCTAGATAGAATATGGCTTTCAGGGAATTTGATGATCACTGAGTTTGTGGCAGTCCTGGAAGGGATGGCCTCTATCCATTTTGTAAAATAATCAGTTGCAGTAGTGATCCATTTGTGTTGGATAGAGGAGGCAGGGTTGATTTCTCCAATAAAATCAAGACCCCATTGTTGGAAAGGAGATTCTACAGAAATTGGGTGCAAAGGCAATGGCAACAATTTTCTTTTGCCCTCAAAGATTTGGCATTTATGGCAGGCAATTACCATTTTATGGATATCTTGAAAGAGGGTGGGCCAATAGTAACCATCTCTAAGGATCTTATTGACAGTGGTTTTCCAATAGAGGTGGCCTCCACATTATTCTTCATGAAACACATGATTGATCTTATCGGCATCATCCTTAGGCAAACATTTAAGAATATACCACTAGCATTTTCTAATATAAAAATTTATCTAAAATGCATAAATTTACAGCCTTCAATTTTAGGAATCTAACCTTTGTTTTGGACAAGCCAGGAGGAAAATTAATATTAAAAAGAACATATAATATATCAACATACCAAGATGAATTCAAAAATGATTCTTCAATAGGTGGAGTTGCCAACTCGTCTTGTTCATCTAATGCATTAATCATGTTTATGTCCAGCGCTTGGAAGTTTGTTTTAGCCATGAGTTTGGCTAGTCCTTGTCCTTTGATTAACTTAGTGGGCTTGATTTCTAGATCATATTCTAATATAACAGCAATCCACTTACCTCTTTTTCCATCAGGATCTTGTGTGAGTATGTCTTTTACCACTGAGTGAGGCACAAATGCAATTATGTGTGAGTGCAAAATGTATACTCGGAAGTCTTTTAATGCCTTGATCAAGGAAAAAGATTTTTTTTCCATTATGTTATACCTCATAGGTGCATCTCTTAATGCCTTGCTGAAACATGCTATGGGCTTCTCTTGTTCTTTTATATTTTTCTGCAGTAGGACAGCAGCAACTATATGTTCTGATGCAAAAGAAAATATTAAGAAATCTTGGGTAAAATCAGGGCTAATCAGAATTGGTGTTTGGGTAAGGGCTTGTTTTACCAGTTCAAAGGATTTCTTTGCTTCTAGGGCCCATTTTACTCCTCTTTCTCTTTTCAGCATATTTTTGATGTTTCTTAGGACTTATGCAAGGTTTGGTATGAACATTCTTAAGAAATTTATCTTCCCAATGTAGATTGCAGCTCTTTGATATTTCTAAGATGGTTGATTTGCAATATTCAATCAATCCTTTTTGGGTCAATCTTGATCCCTTCTTCAGATATGATGTGGCCTAAAATTTTTCCTTCTTGAAGGCCAAATGAACTTTTCTTGGGATTCAAAGACAACCCATATTTTCTCCATTTTTCAAAGACTTTTCTTAAGTGAGCTAGGTGTTATTCATCAGTTTTTGAGTAGACTGTTATGTCATCGAGGTATATCACAATGAAGTAACCTATTTCTTCTGAAAAATAAATGTCCATAGCTCTTTGAAAGGTGGCCCCAGCATTCATCAACCCAAAAGTAATTTTAACATACATGAAGGTGCCCCAGGGTGTAGTGAAAGTTGTCTTGTGTTGATCATATGGGTGTACCAACACTTGATTGTATCCTGAAAGGCCATCTAGAAAAGATATTATTTTGGAGCCTACTACCCTTTCCAAGATGTGATCCATTTTTGCTAAAGGGTAGTTGTCTTTTAAGGAGGCTTTGTTTAAGTTTTTGAAGTCTATGCATAGCCTAATTTCTCCTAGTTTCTTCCTCACTGATACAAGATTTGAAACAAGATTTGAAACCCACTCTGAGTATCTAAAAGGGACTATTATTCCAACATCATACATTTTCTTAATTTCTTTCTCAACCAAAGGTAATTGGACAGGTTTTATTCTGCACAATTTCTGTTTAAAGAGATTTTTTTTTTCTTTGAGAGGGATAGTATGCTGGATTATCTCAGTATTATATGACTTTAAATCTTCATAGCTCCAAGAAAACACAAAAGTAAATTCCTTGAACAGCTCAATGTATTTATGTTTTATATGAGCTGGCAATGTTTTGGAAAGTTTTATCATTTTGGGTTCTTGTTCACTGCCTATATTGCATTCTTCCATTTCAGCTTCAGTGGGTTCCATTTTTGGCTTCCTAGCAACATCATTGAAGTCAAATAGCTCCTCCGGAGGAACCAGTCCCTTTGGAAAATTATCATCTTTGGACTGCAGCACTTCAAAATCTTCTTTTTTTGAACTTTTGTATAGCATTGTTTCATGTGTGTGTTCTTTTGTTAACAGATTTATATCATCATTATCAGGAGGTTCTTCTTTGTAAGTTTGTTCATCAATAGAGCAGTCTTCTTCATAATTTGAGTTTGAATTTGGCACTTCAAACCCATTTCTGGACTGTAGGAAATCTTCTATCTGTTTATCTCCTTCAAAAACTAGCCAATATTTTATGTTGTCAGGGACAACTGGTCTATATTTGACTTTTACTGTGCACTGCTTGTTTTGATAGGGTTTTTGACAAGTACTGGTTGCAAATGCCAGACCATTGGCAAGGATGTTTTGGTTTCTAGGGACAAAGGAAAGATCATACTCTTTGAGTGTTTTCAAGAGGTCAAGGGCATCATCTCTATATGATTTTAATCTAGGATGCTTATTTGTGTATTCTCCCTTAATCTGCCTAATGACTAGCTCAGAATCTCCATCAACAGTTATCCTTTTGGCTCCTAGTTTCTTGAGTAGTTGTAGCCCTAGGAGGAGTGCCTCATATTCAGCTATGTTATTTGTGCATTGAAATTTTAACTTTTATGAGTGACCCTCTGCATGATTGTTCTTTATGTTATGCACCCATATACCCGTTCTTGAACCTGCCTTACCACAAGAACCATCAAAACTCATACTCCAAAGAGGTTCAATTTTGGATTTATCATTGGGGTGGTTATTGTGGCTTCCACTATGTTTGTCATTATGTTGTTCCCCATGGTCTACACTATGTTGGTTATTTTCTGTTTAGGCAGATTGTTTTGACTATCCCTCCTCTTTTTGTTCAGCTCGTTGCTCATTTTCTGACACTTTTTTGTCAATGTTTTCATCATTGTAAAGGATAAATGAATCAAGGTCAGTGTGAATGGAATAGAGAGGGGAGTTATCTGGATTTTCTTGACTACTTACCATGTATTTCATGTGAGTTTTCCTATACAGTCTCCTTGGTTGAGTAAAGACAGGTATGGTAGCATAGGTCATGTCCATTTGGAGGATACCTTGGAGTTTTTCACCCCATGATCTTGAAAGAACATGCCATATTTAGGAGGAATGTCAGCCACTACATTATCCATTACTAGGCTCTTGGCTAGTATTTGTGCTAGATTGACACTGAGATATTTGATTAGGCCTAGACATTTAACTCTACTGGAATCAAAAGAGTATAAATCTTTGTATGGTCTAGTTATCTCAAGGCCTAATCTTTCCATTACTACTTTTTGGCATTATTGAAAATTTGGAGGGCTTAAGGTTAATACAAATTCTCTTCTTGATAATTACTTGTGAGCTTGCTTGTGTTGCTTATGTCTTCTCTTAGTTCATCAAGTCAATTATCAAAATGCACAGGACACAAATGTTAGGCAGAAGTAACACTTTTATTGTGGGAAGGTAAATCACAGATTTACCTTCCTTACATTACACTTCATAATTCCTCATAACCATTACACTTGTATCTTACTCCTAAGACATTCGCTTATACCAACGTTGTATGATTGCAATCCTGTACTTCTTGATATCCAAAATCCCATTCCTGTATCTTTGTTTTAGATCCTCATTTTATACTATCCTTTATCTGCACTTACATCATTCCTTCATTTGTAATGTGTCCTTCCCTTATCCGCACTGTAATCTATTATTTTATCGCATTGTCTCCTTGTAAATGTCTGCACTATCTCCTTGCATATATCCACACTGTCTAAATGTCTACACTATCTCCTTGTATATATCTGCATTGTCTCCTTGTAGATATTCACACTGTATCCTTGTAGATATCCGTACTAACTTCCTTGTAGATATTCTTCTAACTTTCTTGTAGATATCTGCACTGTTATCTCAGAAGTGTCTGATAATCTTGTTGTCAAATGATCCGTAGACATTAGGGGAATTTTGAGGTCTAAAATGGGCCTCCTAAGGAAATTATAAAATAATATTAGAAATAGTAAAATAAGATTTGATGACATCATCAAATTTTAGAGGGAAAAAATAAAAAACTACTTTTTCAACTCGTATTTTCAACTTATCTCCCAAATTGTTTACTCAAATTTCGAGCGGGAGTATTTATTGGATGCAAAATTTAATTCCTCGTCCAAGGAGTACCCATGTTTCATATTTTTGATGGACCCTACTACACAAAAAATGAGAAATACATGAAAAACGTGATTACAATCACGTTTTTTCATGTATTTCTCCTTTTTCGCGTATCAAAGTCCATCGAAAGTATCCAACATGGGTACTCCTTGGATGAGGAATTAAATTTTGCATCCAACGAGTACTCCCGCTCGAAATTTAACTAAAAACTTTGGGAGATAAGTTGAAAATATGAGTTGAAAAAGTAGTTTTATTATTTTATTATTTTTTATTATTTTTACCATTTTACCTAAAAAATAGTGAATCATTCCCCATGGTTGACATCATCATCTTGAATCATATTGGTTCTTATCAATTTTATTTTGGTTGTAAATTTCTCCTAGGAGGCCCATTTTAGACCTCAAAATTCCCCTAATGACAGGTTATATATAGGGATAGTTCTATTGTCTTTTAGGTCAACCATTCATTGAGCTTGAAGGCCAACTTGACTTGTTGTTGAAGGCCGACTTCAACATGGTTCTTTAGACCGATTATAACCCAGCGATGTAGCTTATCTTCCAGCGTAGTTGGAGAGCTGAATTAGGCCATCCATTAATAGATTCCTTGACTAGGTCTTGGAGCGTATCTTTTAGACTAGATTCTTCATATGTATATGACACTAAATTAAATTTATATTATCTTTGACATCTTCTTTATATAAATACATAATTACATAGTCAACATACCGACCTAGTTACACTTTTCAACACTCCCTCTTAACTAGGGAGGTATTCATACAGGTACATGGTTACTTTCAAACTAAAGAATCTCATAAGAAGAATCGGATTGGTAATCGCATCTATATAGCATCATATCAAACAGAATTTTCCTAGTACAAGGCCTTGACTAACAACCCCATCTCTTCAATGAGACAATTGGCTACAATGTTGGCAAGACACATGACTAATAGACACCATAGTCATTGTCTCTCCAAGGTACATACCCCACCTAGGTGTTCCCAGAGTATGACCTTCTTGGATTGTTTTTCTCTTGGGTAGCCAGCCCTCAAATAATATCAATCCATGACTACTCTTATCTTGAATGCCCTATCTCATTCTAAAAGAGTATCGAATGCCATATGATTACCCAATCCTCCATTCTGTCTTCCAGGTGAATACCAGAATGATGTGTCTATCCATTCTCTTCACATGGCCTTCACTAAGACTTACGGGTGTTAGTCCTGGTCTAGTGCATGACACATGTAATAGAGAATCACATATGTCACTCCCTCTTAACATAGGGAGGACATATTTCAAGTTTCCTCCTATCAAGAAACTTACCACCAGGCTCCTCATCAACCAGAGTCCTACAATAGCAATCCAGCTACTCATGAAGATTTCCTCCCCTCGATGTCATGGATTTCAATATTGAGGAATCTTCAACTTTTGGCTTCATAAGGCACAGATAATCCATCACTTTCAGTCACGAGTCATGTCCACTGTCAAAAAGTGATTCATCAGTCTTTCTCATTTGGTCCACCATTATGCCATGCTACTTTCCTTCGAATCATCCCCAAGGATCATGAATCCTTTCTTATGATTAGCAGCCTTGCATAAATTCATCCAGATAAACATATACATATGAACTTTTAGAAAAAAAGTTACCTTAGTGATGATCTTTCACCATGAAATCTTCCTGTAGGCATCAACATCCTTTATACAGATTGACACATATCCTAATGATATGTTTTTTCAAGGGTCTTCTTATTTACCAGACTTCTGCCAAAGTCTACATATCTTCCTAGGAGATCTCTAAGTCACATCTTCTGGGCTTCCAGATGATAATTGTCTCTTGACATGGTTGCATTTCATGATCTCTTCCTTTCTGCACATTCTCCATTCGCAGGAACTTACAACCTTTCTATTTTCTCGTTCATATACAACCACCTCATATTCCATGAGGACATATTATGTTGATTTCATCTGTTCGTGCACTGAGAGACACTCGTCCATAGATCATACTTCTAAATACAGAATTTCATTACCTGCAACCATATGACATGACTTCACAGCATCCAATGTTTAGCATATAAATATATACATACCTCATACCCTTTTTCCCTTGAGTCATCTTGTAGAAATTTCTTAGGAATGAAGAGCTTCATTCTCTTGGTATGCTCCATCAATGTCCCAGAAAATCTATTTCCATGATGACCCTTGCCTTTGATGACTGATTTTCATCAGTAATTTTATCAGAGAGGTTTTCCTGGAGCTGATTCACCAAGAGCTCCTTCCATGCTTTCATCAGGGTGCTACACTTCTTCCTATCATATAACCAATAGAAATCACTTAAAAAAGATGATCTTAATCGTAGTGTAGATCCACTGCTTCTTCTTTCTTTAGATTTTCTTTGAATCACGTTCTTCCTTTTTCTTCAAATGATTGAGTTCTGCAAAACTATCACCTTCAACTTGTCTTCTTCCATAGAAACTATAGATTGATGAGTGAGGTAACTTAATTATCCCATGATTTTTTTACCCTCATGATCATATGAGTTCTTGTTTCTTTTATTTCCATAATGTCATTTCACATCAAATCTTAAGTAGGATCTAGGAGCCATAAAGAGACTTATTATGAGGGAGACTAGTCTTAATGACCTCTTACTCCCTCTTTCCATCCACTTCTTCCATCCTTTCCAGTGACATGAACTTTCTTGTGTTGTTCTTCCTTCAGCTTCTTTTGTGTCTCCAATATTGTTCATGTGTGAAAAACTTAAGAGTTCCTTTCCATGAATCCAAAGGAGAACCTTATCTATGACTTCAGTTATCTATGAGTACCATGACTATCCTCCTTGTTTCATGCAAGGATCTTCGATAATACAACCACCTTATGTATCTCCTTGAAAATCAAAGTCATTTAACCAAAATTAAAACGAAAATGAAAGATACTTACTTCGCAAGTGAAAAGGAGATCTTCACCTTGTTCTTCCTTGAATGATCTTCTTCTTGGGTTGTTCCAGACTTGAGATCATATGTCATTCATTCATGTAGTTGAACTTTCATATTGTATTCTTCCAAGGCTGTGAACACTACGAATTATGGTAGTATCATAGTTCTATTACTATGGTAGAACTAATGACTGGAGTCTTGTCTATTTAGTCATGCCGAGAATGTCACTGTGATATGTGATTACCCTCCAAACTATAGTATATCCCAAAATTTTCAGAATGCACATCATATCTTCATATTGTCACTAACACCGAGCCACATCATGATCATCACTGATCATCAGAACATGATTGCACCACCAAGCACTGTATCTAGAATCACTGAGGTCATTTACTGTGACAATACTTGACACTGAGCATCACCTTTATTTGTATAGTACCGAGACCTTAGCCAAACTATGATATAGACCAAAATTCTGACTGAGATCATCCATCTACATTTCTGTGATTCCTCTTTGTGGAGGTCCAAAGCTATCTCATTGATATCATCACAGAAACCTCAGAGGTATGCTGAGGAGATTCTATGGCTCCATCTGAATAGCAGCACTATAGTTAACCATCCAAAAAATCTTCTCTTACTAGTTTGCACTGTGATCACTGTGATCCGAAATTCTTGTTGTTCCATTCACCGAAAATTACAGAGATATGCCGAGGAGGATCACTTTGGTAGATCCGCACCTTATCTCTGTTGAATCCATCTGAAATCTCAGAGATATATCTCACTGTAATTTCTCCCGAAACTTCAAAGGAGTCTGAGCTTGTTTAACCCATGCATTCTAACTGAAGTATCATTAATAGCCCTTTCTTGTAACCAAAGCTCTGATACCATGTTGAAAATTTGGAGGGGTTAAGGTTAATACAAATTATGTTCTTGCTAATTACTTGTGAGCTTGCTTGTGTTGCTTATGTCTTCTCTTAGTTAATCTTTCATCAAGTCAATTATCAAAATGCACAGGACACAAATGTTAGGAAGAAGTAACACTTTTATTGTGGGAAGGTAAATCACATGTTTACCTTCCTTAATTTACACTTCAGAATTCATCATAACCCTTACGCTTGTATCTTAGTCCTAAGACATTCGCTTATACCAACGTTGTATGATCACAATCCTGTACTTCTTGATATCTGCAATCCTCTTCCTGTATCTTTGTTTCAAATCTGCATTTTATACTGTCATTTATCTTCACTTACATCCTTCCTTCATCCGTACTATGTCCTTCCCTTATCCGCACTATAATCTCTTCATTTATCTCACTGTCTCCTTGTAAATGTCTACACTATCTCCTTGTATATATCTGTACTATCTAAACGTTTGCAATATCTCCTTGTATATATCCACACTATCTCCTTGTAGATATCCACACTGTATCCTTGTAGATATCTATACTAACTTCCTTGTAGATATTCGTCTAACTTTCTTGTAGATATCCGCACTGTTATCTCAGAGATGTCTGATAATCTTGTTTTCAAATGATCCGCAGAACAGGTTATATATAGGGATATTTCTACTGTCTTTTAGGCCGACCATTCATTGAGATTGAAGGCCAACTTGACTTGCTGTTGAAGGCCAACTTCAACACGGTGCTTTAGTCTGACTATAACCCAGCGATGTAGCTTATCTTCCAGCGTAGTTGGAGAGCTGAATTAGGCCAGCCATTAACGGTTTCCTTGACTAAGTCTTGGAGCGTATCTTTTAGACTAGATCCTTCATATGTATATGACACTTAATTACATTTATATTATCTTTAACATCTTCTTTATAAAAATACATAATTACATAGTCAACATACCAACCTAGTTACACTTTTCAACAGGCATGAGGTTGTGTGAAGCTCCTAAATCTAACATGGCACTGTGGAGAATTTTATCATGGATGTTTAAAATGACATAAAATGGAGGAACATCTCCTTCTTGAAATTTTCCTTCTACTTATGGTCCAAACAGAAGTTCAGGTTTGTCATCATTTAGATTAACAAAATCAACATTTTCTCCTATGTTTAAAGTTTTCAAAAGTTGGGATCTATATACATATTGTGTGACTAATTCAGTAAGAGGAATGGAGATTTAAATCTTAGCAATTTCATTCTCTATACTGAAAGGTACCTAAGTTTTTGTAAGGTTCAAATTAGTCTTATCGGACACTGTTTTCACAGCAATTTCAGCTTGCTGGTTTTTATTAGGAATATTAACTAAAACAATTTTGTTAGGAGCACTAGCTGTATTAGTAGTGTTGCTTTGGTCACCACTACACTTGCCACTAGGTTGGTTGTTTTTGTTTTTATTTCTATCAGAACTTTCAACCACTGTGTTTGGATTTTCTATTGTCTTTTTAGGAATATTTTCAGGGATCTTCCTAGCAGAAATTTCAGAGTTCTTTCTCTTGGAAGTATCTTGTTTTTTCTTTCTTCTGAGGTCGTACTTCCTATGTACTTCCATGATGGAATTTTCAAAGCCTTGTTTATAGTCTTCAGATTCTAGGCTTTCTTCTTCATTTGGTGCAAATATTCCTTGTTCTTCCTCAGTGAGGAAAACAATATCCTCATTATTTACTCCCATTAGGTTTATGTGACTTTCCTCTATTTCTTCAATGACCCCGTCATCCTCATCAGCTTAGTTTTCTTGAAAGGGAGGTCTAATTTGTTGATCAGGACCTCTTTGTATTATTTGAGGGGGGTTTCTTCTAAAGTTTTGGTTTTGGTTCTGATTTTGATTTCTGTTTTGAGGCGTTGTTTGGTTTTATTTGGGGTTATGTCTCTCATTTACATTCATCCTCTCCATCATCCTTTCCATAGTTTTAACCAAGTTATCAATCATTGTTTCAGATGTGGAGGGTACAACCTCTTCCCTATATGTGACTCTTTTTTCATTTTTCATTCTAGCTCTTTTGGAAATCAGATTGGCTTCTACACTTACTACACCCCTCTGCATATCTTCTAATGTAAGGGGTTCTCTTTCACTTAATTGATAAGCCATCTTTGGATCAAATCCATCAGGGAATTTCATTAGAGCTAGACCTTGTGGAGGTTTCATGTGTGTAGGGAGGGCATTGTATACACTATTGAACCTAGTACAGTATCCTTGGGCACCTTCTCCAACATTTCTCTTAATGTTTTCATACTCTGATAAGATTTGGAGAGGGTTCTTATTGACTTCCCATTTGTTTAAGAATAATTTATGAAAAGCAGGGACGTCATTTATACTATTAGGGGTTAAACATTTAAACTATTTTCTTACCTCTCCCCCTAAGATTTGAGAAAACATTCTGAGTTTAACAGTTTCATCATCTATTTCTTTTCTGTCAAAGTAGTCATTCATTTTGTCCACATGTTACTGAGCAGTAGTAGAACTACTCGCATCATATAAGGGAATCCTGGACTGATATTCTAGTGGGGGAACAACTAAAGGAAATGGTAGAACTAGTGGAGCATACCATGTTGCCATGATTTTTGGTTGGGGAAACAATGGAGGGTTAACAAGTGGGGGATTGACAAAAGGAGGTACAAGGTTAAAAGGAGGAAGGTGAACAGTGGGGAATGAGTTTAGTACAATCGAATTCTGCTGTAAGGTGGATGGATCTAAAACTATCTGGGTTATCCAAATCTGAGATCTAGTCCTAGACAAGCTTTGTTCTAGGGGTGAGTCAGATAGGATATTTTGAAAGTCTTGAAGGTTTTCAGGCAGGGAAATTACTTTGTGGATAGGTCTACCAACAGTTGAATTTTTAGATCTAGAAGAATTCCTAGGGATGCTTTCAGGATTGTCAACTATTGCAAGAGGGTTTGGGTCTGGATGAGATCCGGTACAGATTCTTCTCGAAACCAGAATTTGGACCCAAAAATTAGAAATGTTGAGATTTATAACAGTTTTGAATACAAACTAATCTGTAAAGAGATACTTAATCCACAAAGTATTCTTGACTGTGTCTTGTTGAGGTTTTATGATAAATTAATTTTCCCAGTGGAGTCTATGGAAAACCAGTGGAGTCAGCAGGCCTACTGAAAACTAGTGGAGTCACCAGGTGGAGAATTTTTAACTGCTTTATGGCTATTTGTTGTCCACCATCAGCAACCAGATACCATTCTTGGCTAACACTTGATTCATCTAAATTAACATGAGGTTTTCTGAGTTTTTGAATTTATATTAAGTTTTTTATTACTCAGTATTTCGCCAGTATGGTTGCCACTATGTTGTCTCCCTGTGATTTGCAAGATTGGCAAGAAAAAACTCTACAGGGAACCACATTAGACCACTTTGGAGTCCATGGACCTAGCCTTATTGGACTTAGAGAGGGCTCTCTCTATATAAGTGTTTGTAAATGATATGTCTTTATGCTTTTGTTTTATGATCTTAGGATAGTTATGAAGTTCTAAGGACTAGTTTGTTTTGATTGATTGATTGGTTAATTGATATATCAATAGTGTGATTAATTGAGGGAGTGTTTCAACTGAATAGATAGACCATGAGAGACATTAATCCATTGGGCTATGGAGTCATAAAATGACTTAATTTTTCATCAACTATGCAAGGGTTTTCATAGGAAATCTAACTATATCAAGTGGATCTTTTAGATTAGATGGAATATGAAATGACAATAAGTTGTGAAAAATTCAAAACTAAAGGGAAATTAAGAATCCTCTAACTCTACTTCAACAAGGAAAAGCCTTTTAGGTAATTGTTTGGGACAAACCAAAGGACAGGGAAAACCATTGACTTCTTTGGCCAGACTTTAATAGGAAAACTTTTAAGACAACAATCCAGCAATCCTAGGATTACCTTCAGACAAAGAAAATGTTTAAGATAACAATGAGTGCAACTAAAGCGCAAGATAGACCTGTATTCTTTAACAAAACACTCTAAATACCTTCAAATTAACAGTTCAAGACAAACCAAAGGATAGGGCATACCATATATTTCTTTGGCTGGAATCTACTAAGTAAACTTCAAAGAAAGGCCCTAAAAACAATATTTCAAGCTACACCAAAGGACAAGGCATACCATAGAATTATTTGGCTTGACTCTATTAAATCATTCCCAAGACAACAAGCTAGGTGGAACCAGAGAGAAATTAAGAGTTATCCAATCAGACCTTGCAGAAGTAAACATTAAGATAAAGAAAGCAGACAAAAGTAGGGTGCCAAGACAACATATCCTAATCTAAAATTTATGTTCTTTTATCAAAGAAATAATGGAAAGAATGGTAAACAGAAGGAAAACATTGACAAAGAAGGAAAACTTCATGATTAACATAGCTCAAGAATCATGTTAATGTGCTTGTATTACTGATGTTCAAAACAATTACATTACTCCAGTACAATAGATCTCTGCAACTCAGAGCTTCCTCAAATCCAACTTAGCAGCTCCTCAACTAGCTCAATAACCATTAACTAGCCAACTAACCAACCAACCAACACTAAAAATGAATGATACATATAGTATTTATCTGCAAAATGAGGAGGTGAACCTAAGCTAGGGTTTCATATGTGTATTTATTACAGAGTTAATGCATTTTTTACCTTTGATACCATGCCAGGCCCAAGGCAAAATATCTGAGACTGACACACTGTAATAATAACTCCTAACTTAACTTTTGAACTAAATTTTGGAAATTTTTGACTTTTAACACTTTTCAATAACTTTTACAATAACTGTTGAGTAGCTCATAAATATCTTTGATTGTTTCAATAATTGTCGATGTCTTTATTGGAATAAAACATGTTGTAGGTGTCCATATGTATCCCTGAAGAAGTAAATGCATTTGGTTGAATCATTTGAATCTTCCTCTGTGCTAATCTTTACTTTAATTTATCCTTCAAGCTGTGTTTAGGCTATTTTAATCTTGGATTTGTCTTCACCGTCTACTTTATTGTCTTTTATTTTAATTTTGCATTTATCTCTGTATGTATTTACCGTGCAGTGGAGCATCTTTCGCCGATTCGGTGTGTTTTGAATGACCGCCAATGGTCATGATCCATTGGTGATTATGCTCGATATTACGCCTCTGGTCCTTTTAATGAAACAAGTTCCCTGGCTCGTCACCCAGATCACTTATTTAAATAATTTTGGAACTTAGGAATGCAATTTTCACATTCCTGTCATGATACCTGCACAATAAAACAACCAATTCATTTTTAAAACCTGCGTTCATGGCTTCTCTATGTTTATTCAAGGTTTTTGGCTTCTAGGAGCACTTGCAGAGGTTTCATGGAGGCTATGAGGCTTCATTGCAAAGCCACGGGGCTTTGGAGCGTTTGAATCAGATGGCGGTATCGATATTTGGTGGGAGGAAGATGACTGGTTTTCATGAGTGAGGGAGGTGGTTTTCACATGGTATGGAGGCGGTAAATAGGTTTGGGAAAACAGATGTGATTACATTGATTGGGCAACGCGTGGTGGAGGATACAGGTGGTAAAACCGCCCATTTCACAAGGTTTGGGAGTCTTAACCCCCACGCAGTTGGATGTGCGATATCGTTTGTCAACCGTTGGATCTCGAGGGATAGGGATCAACAGTGGTCAGGGTGAAAAGAGCGGTGGGCGAGTCAGACGGTTGGGCCTGGACGGATGGGTGGCGGAATTTAATTACAGCGCAGGGTTTGGTAAAGGATGGGGTCCGGGGGTAATGGAATAAGCGGAGGTGCTTATCTATAGGGAGAGGGGGAAGGTTATATGAGGTTTTTTTTTTAAAGTGAAGGGGATAAAAAATTTAAAGCAGGGGGCTTTAAAAATTTATTAAGGTTCGGGTTTTGTTTATTTAAAACAAAGTTTTAATATAAAACAAAAGGTCTCAAAAGGTTTAATTTTTATACTAAAACAATGTAAAAAGGTACTTTTTATAGTGTTTTATTGTGAATAAGGAATAATGATGCAGGTGAGGGGGTTAATGGGGTTTTTAGATATGAAAGTGGGTATTTGGGTAGGGGAAAAAGGTGATAATGAGATGTTTTAAGCCCAAACATAAGTTTTTCAAATCAGGAGAGTGATTTTGAGAAGGCATACTGAGAGATAGTGAATTAGGATAGATAAAGATAATGAAGGCAATGAGATTTCTGAAGATAGCTGATGGTCAAGAAATGCTATCTTCAGCAGTCTGTATAAAATCCAAAGTCACCTAGTGAAACTGTAGAATACAAGAGGATAACACCATGAAGAAGAATAAGTGCAACATGACATATCAAAATTACACAAGCAAGTGCACCAAATTTCACTCTCGCAAAGAGCAACAAAAAATGAAATGGAAGTTTTGAAGAAAGGTGTGGAAGCTAAGATGGATAGTTTGAAGAAAGGCATGGAATGTTTGAAGAATGGCATGGAAGTTGACATGGAAGCTAAGATGGATGGCATGGAAGTTGACATGGAAGCTAAGATGGATGACATGGAATCTAAGATCGATGAAAAAATGGAAAATATGAAGAATGATCTAAAAGCAGACATGGCAGGTTTGACAAAGTTAATACAAGAAATTTTTCTAAAGGCAAAAAGATAGTAGAGGAAACTCATGATAAGAACAAAATAAATTTTAATCGTGATTTCATAAACTCTAATGTTGGATGGAAGACCCACCATATTCCAGAGATCGATATGATTAAGTTTGATGGCAAGGATCCCATAACATGGATACTACAGATGGAGCAATATTTTGATCTCAATAATGTGAAAAATACACAAAAGGTACGCATTGCAACTTTATATTTAGAACAAAATACATTTGTATGGTATCGATGGCTTTGCTCCTATAAAAAAATTGTCACTTGATCAATTTTATGGAGTAAATGATAACACATTATGAGGATAAAAAGAGAAACACTTTTTTTAGCCAATTGATAAATCTCAAACAAAAGGGTTCAGTGGTGGAGCACATTAAGGACTTCCAAAAATTGAATATAAGGGTAACTGATATTCCAGAGGAACGCAAGATTGATATCTTCATAGGGAGTTTAAAGGATAACATCCAAAATGAGGTTCGTGTTTGGGAACCTGATTCATTAAAGAAGGCATTTAGGTTGGAAATAAAAATTGAATGTAAAATTATGGCGACAAGGAAGCCTAACACTCACATCTATAAAGATGGAAGTGTTGCTACTCTTAGACTTCCACAACCTACAAGGTTGACACCACAACAATTGCAAGAAAAAAGAGCAAAATGGATTTTCCACAGTTGTGATAGAAAATACACTAAAGTTCATAAGTGTGTTGAGAAGAAATTATTTTACATAAATTTTGAAGAGGAGGAATAAAATAAACAAAAAGCTTCAAAAGAAGAGGATATACACCAAGAACCAACTCTAGAAGAAGAAAAAATGAGTCTGACCATATATTGTAATGCATTGGCAGGAATTACCACGCCTCAAACTCTCAAGATAGAAGGACATATCAAGAAGAAAAAGGTAATAGTGTTGATTGATTCAGGTAGTACCCATAATTTTATTCATTGTAAGGTAGACAAGGAATTGAATTGTTTCCTATACCCAGCACCATAATCTCAAGTGATGGTTGCAAATGGAGGAACTATAAATTGCTCTGGAAAATGTCATAATATCAAGATAACCATGGGGGAATATGTATTGAATATTCCAATTCTTTCCATTCCTATGGGAGGTGTTGATGTTGTACTAGGAGTACAAACATTACAATATTTGGGGACGGTAGCTTTTAATTTTCAAGAACTTTTATTGAAATTTTTTTCGGAAGGAAAGGAAGTCGAATTACGGGGTATCGCAGGGAAGCCGAGAAAGATAATAAGCTCTAATTTCATGACAAATCTTATGAGGAAAGAACAATGAGGCGTAATTGCACAATTATGCTCACTAGAAGTTCCAACATCAAAATCATCTATTTCTCAAGATCTCCAAAAATCCTTGGACAATCATTCCAAAGTGTTTGAAACTCTCAAAGGACTCCCACCTATTCATGATCATGATCATGCTATTCATTTGATTCCAGGAATTTTTCCTCCAAACATCAGGCGTTATAGATATCCTTATGTCCAAAAGAGAAAAATTAAACATATGATTACAGAAATGTTAGAGGCTGGTATAATTCAACCTAGTAAAATTTCTTTCTCTGCTCTAGTATTATTGGTGCACAAGAAGGATGGATCATGGTGCATGTGTCTAGATGATAGGGAGATCAATAAGCTCACTATTAAAGATAAATTTTCCATTCCTATGATTGATGAATTATTGGATGAATTACATGTAGAAATTTATTTTACCAAGTTGGATCTTCGTTTAGGATATCATCAAATTAGAATGAAGACTGAAGATATTCTGAAAATATCATTTCGAACTCATGAGAGTCATTACGAATTTTTGGTCATGCATTTTGGCCTTACCAATGCACCTTCTACATTTCAAGGGTTGATGAATTTCCATTTTCAAACCCTTCCTTGGAAAATTTGTGCTAGTATTTTTTAATGATATACTAATATACAGTAGGTCTTGGAAGGATCATGTTCAACATGTTGACAAGGTGCTCAAACTATTGGAGGAGAAATAATTATATTCAAAAACATCCAAATGTTTCTTTGGAGTACGAGAGGTGGAATATCTGGGTCATATTGTATCTCATTAGGGTGTTAAGGTAGACCCTAACAAAATTAAATCCATTAAGGGATGGAAAGTCCCCACAACCATAAAGAAGTTGCGAGGATTTATCGGGTTAATAGGGTATTACTGCAAGTTTGTTAAGAATTATGGGAGAATAGAAGCACCTCTAACAAAATTGTTGAAGAAATATGCATTTTCATCAACTCCTATAGCAACTAAGGCCTTTGAACATCTTAAAGAGGGAATGTACCTAGCACTGGTCTTAGCTACGCTAGACTTCAAAAAGACATTTATTGTGGAATGTGATGCCTAAGGAAATGGAATTGGTGTTGTTTCAATGCAAGAAGGAAGACCCATTGGTTTTGAAAGTCGTCCAATCAAAGGAAAGTATTTACAGATATATATTTATGAGAAGGAACTGTTGGCAATACTACATGCACTAAATAAATGGCGACCTTACCTGATGGGAAGACACTTCAAGGTAAAAACCGATCATGATATTCATAAACACTTTTTGGAACAAATACTATCTTCAGAAGAGTAGAAAAAATGGGTCACAAAGATGTTGGGTTATGACTTTGAAATCATCAACAAAAAAGGGAAGTTAAATGTTGTTGCAAATTCACTCTCAAGAAATAATGAACAGGTGGAAGCATTTCTTTGTGCCATTTCTATTATCCAACTATATTGGATAACCAAAGCAAGGGATGAATGGAAGAAGGACGAATAAGTGTGGACACTCATTCAAAAGTTGCAACAACATCCTAGTACATCTGATACATTTAGTTGGAAAAATGATTCCTTATGGTACAAATATCGCTTAAATCTTTGTAAGAATTCCCAACTAAAACAAAAGATTCTTTTTGAATTGCACACTTCTCCTTTAGGAGGACACTTAGGATTTTTAAAAACTTACCACAGGGTAAAGAAAGAATTTTTTGGGATGGCCTTAAATCTGATATTCAAAATTTTGTGGCGGAATGTTTGGTTTGCCAGCAAAATAAAGTGGAGACAATTAAGACCCCGGGTCTTCTAAAGACTTTATCCATTCCAAGTCAACATTGGGAGGATATTTCAATGGATTTTATCAAATGTTTACCTAATTCTGAAGGAAAGAGTGTCATCATTGTGGTAGTTGATAGACTTACCAAGTATGCATACTTTTGTGCATTATCTCATCCATTAAAGCAAGCACAATTGCTACTACATTTATGGAAACAATTCAAAATCTACATGGATACCCAAATATTATTGTAAGCGACGAGATATGATTTTTACTAGAAATTTTTGGATGGAATTATTTTCTTGTTTGGGTACTCAACTAGCTCATAGCTCATCTTATCATCCTCAATCTGATGGTCAAATTGAGATAGTGAATAAATTTTTGGAAGGATATCTTTGTTGTTTTTTATCTGATAAACAAACACAATGGTTCAAGTGGTTACCTCTCGTTGAATGGTGGTTTTACACTTTCTTCCATACTACAGCAAAATGACCCCATTTACGACACTTTATGGATATCATCCACCACCCATCACATCATCTTTAAGAGAAAATTCTAAGGTTAAAGTAGTGGAAGATCACATCGAGCATCAACGGGAATTTCTCCAACTCTTAAAGGATAACCTAAATTTGGCACAAAATCGAATGAAACAACAGACAGATCAACATCACAGCAAGAGAATTTTTGATGTAGGAGACTAGGTATTTTTATGACTACAACCATACAAACAAATGTCCCTCAAGCAAGCTAAGAAGGATAATAAATTATCACCGAATTACTATGGTCCTTACATGGTGTTGCAAAATATTGGTACTATGGCATACAAATTGCTTCCTGCTTCTTTGCGAGTGCATCTAGTTTTCCATGTTTCATGCTTAAAGAAGGTTATAGGTGAAAAACTTCCAGTTCAAACAATATTGCTAGAACTTGATGAGGAAGGAAAAATCATATTGGAACCTGAAGCAGTCATGGAAAAAAGAACTCAACAGTTACGAAATTGATCAATTTTAGAGTATCTCATCAAGTGGAAGAACTTACCAATTGAAGATTCTACATAGGAGGATGAGAATTTTATACAGAAGCACCCAGAGCTACTCAAGTGTTAAGTACAACACTTTTTTGAAGGAGAGGGGCATGTTAGGTACCTATATTACTAGTGTAGTCCCTTATTTTTGTTAGTGTAGCCCCATTATTGTTATTTTTGTACCCCTATAACCCAAATATTGTTATTATTGTGACCTTATATTATTATTTTTAGATCGGCTAGGATTATATTGTGACCCCATGGACTCCTATATATAAAGGAGGTTTTGTCATTTTTATCATCCAAGAATTGTTCATTTATGTAATGTAAAGGAGGTTTCCCCATTGAAGTGGCTTATTTCTAAGATGTTGATCTCTATTTTCCTCTATTTTTGGAGATGGTTTGATAACACATTTCCAATAGAAAAACATCATGTCCCGGTTACAATGGTTCTAAAAAATATGTACTTGCGCCAGAGTTCAACCGCGCCTATTGAAGTTTACTATGGAACCCACTTACGTTATCTCTCTATAGCTTATGTCAAAGTTACTCTCTTCGAGTTCACAATGTCTGTAGAAAAGAACACTTATCTGGGACTTGTACATTCAAAATAGAGACTTATCAACTTTTTCTCTTAATGAATTGTGGTCCCTTGGGTCTTCCACATCTTATCGGGATAAAATAGATCTCAACTTATAGATTTAAAAATCTTTTTCAAAGACCAGATATACACTGCTAACATATAAAAGAAACCATAAAGCATATGGTGGCAAAAGGATCGTAAGGAGATCAACACTCCTCAAGGAAACATGGATTCCTTGTTTTAAATCCAATTATGAGCATGAACCCTATGCATAAGAAAATGATGGATAATATCTCAAACCTATAACTATCCCCATTTTAGGGACAGGGAATTCTAGGCATAGTTGTAATGATGGTTGTAAGATACCCTTTACTGTTAACCTGGTGACTGCTAAAGTGCCTCCAATGCTCACACCGCAGTACTACCCAACAAGTATTACAATCATTTAGTGACCATATGTACACATATATGTATATAATTGTTCTTCCACATAAAGAGAAAAAACATAGGGATAGATATGACTCCTGGCCCTGGGGGAATCATATCAAAGAATAGATAGCATAGATGAAATCTTGTATAAAGTGCATGGATATATCGGAGTCATCCAGAATTCAAGGGAATGTTCCTTACACAACAAAAAATACTGACCTACTAGTCTGAATCCTAAGTAAAATAGAGGTATAAACCAAATCATCGGGATGTGCATCAGCAAGGGCTCAAAGAGGCCCCTCATATAAGATCACAGGTTAATAATATTAAGGGTGAAGAAAACTTTCAACATTATCGCATTGCAACATAATCCATGTCAATGAAAATTGTCATCAATGTAATCATCATATCGTAATAATAAGAAGAAATTCTCATGCTAAATATTGTTGCAATAAAATTACGATTCTTATAGGTTGTCCCAATGCCTTTAAATATTGCACATTGTGTTAGTCAATTGTGTAATAATTAGTAACAAAGTCATGTATTTTTCACAACAACACCATTTCAAACCAGAAATGCATCACATATTCCTTACCAGGAAACATATATAAGAAACACTTATCTTATAAATCTTAGGAAAATTGAGTCTTGGACTCTAACTCTCCACCCAACCATAGATAAGTTGCAGCCAAGTCTTTCTTGGAGTTGTTACCCCCGATCCAAATTCCAGTGTTTGAGGCAGAGTGTTTTTTGGAAAGGAAACCAAATCCTGTTTTTAGTTATACAAGATGTTACAAGGATGAAAAACCTTCATCCACTAGCTATACAGAGTCCCTCTCAGTATTTCATACTTGCAACTAGTATTAACATCCTTATCAGAATTCCATACATCATAGAATTATCGGCTCACTGTCAGGGGATGATATTCCACACTACATGAATTTCATTCAATGGATAAGTTATTTCTAGATAAACGAATCAATTCTCCAGGTGATTCATCAATGGGACAAACACCAGAGTTTCATCCCCCAAGGATACTCTAGATGGTTCCTTGATCTCAAAAACACCTGAGTGTTTCTTCTCCAACGCAGTAGGTTATTCAATCCTCAAGCTTCCGGTGGATTCCTTCAACCTTTAGTCAATTTTTTTTCTCTTTAATTTCTTCCCAGCAAGCCTTTTCACAAGGTTTCTTCAGTTGGTATCTCTATTTTTCTTCCCAACAAGCCTATTCATGAGGGTTCTTCAACTGGTCACTTTGTGTTTTCTTCCCATCAATCCTCTTCATTAGGGTTCTTTAGTTGGTCACTCTATGTTTTCTTCCCAGCAAGCCTCTTCATGAGGGTACTTCATTTGGTCACTCTGTGTTTTCTTCCCAGCAAGCCTCTTCATGAGGGTTCTTCAGTTGATATCTAAATTATTTTATTTTACCCAATGCTCTTCACACTACTCTTCCTCCTGCTTTTTTCCTTGCACACCCACAGTTTAGTCGGTGAATTAGTGATTATTCCTCTCCCCAATATGTTCCTCTTCGAGAGTCCTAAAATATCCTTCTTTCATGTCCCCTAACTAATAGAATATTTCCTCCTTTTCTCAACCTCCACACAACCCTCTCCTCTTGGACAACACGACCATGCCAGATCCATTAAGTTTTGTCATATTATCTTGTTTTTAGATGCCAAGGAAATTTGGGCCATTCCTTATCTCTACAACTAGCTTTAATGCTCAATCAGCTTATTTAATTGTCTCAGCAAACCAAGGTTGATGTATTTAATTTTTCTCATTTCCTCAAGTGATCTCCTCATCAATCAAACCGGAATTTGTGTCCCATCTCTCAGACTTTGTGTAATTACAATTATTAAAAATGGGGGGATAATTTAACCAGGGTTGTTATATTAGCCCTAAGAGCATGGGACCACATGATATACACTTTAGAGGTCAGACACTTGACTTGAGGACCTTTAGGCTAAGGAGCATAGTTCATGGATGTTGTTTGTGGATCCATACACATAGGTTGAGGGGGGGAATTATTTACATTGACACACATGAGAATAACATTTGGTACATGAAGAGAGGAAATGTAACACACAATGGAAAGATGAGCATTGTGTGAGATGAAATTTGGATGGTAAACCATCATGGAAGAGTGTTTGTTGGGTTAACAGCCTGTACAAGAGCACGTCATCTTGGATAAGGGGTGTTGATCCCACTAATGAGCATGCTTCAAGGGTGTTTCACCTTGGGGTGGGATAAACTGTATTTTTACACATGTACATCCTTGTATTATAAAAATCTCTATATGGGTTTTATTTATTGGTTCTTGATATGGATTCATGTCCTAATTTTATGTTAGCCTCACCCACCTATTATGTGTATGTGTGTGTGTGTGTGTGTGTCTGTATGTGTGCACGCACAGAGGAGATAACTCTAGTCATATTCATTAACATCATTGCATTCTATCTGTGTATTTTCTTGGACATTGAATCTTCTAGGGAGAAACACCATGTGGTTCATGAGGAAACCTTGTTGTGAAACCGGCTCCAAAAATAGAAGAAAAGAGATATCAATGCCTTAGAAATAAGCCACTTCGAGGGGGAAACCTCCAACACATTACATGAATGAAAAATTCTTGGATGATACAAATTACAAAACTTCATTTCTATATATAGGATTCCATGGAGCCACAATGTAATCCTAGCCGACCTAACAATAATAATTTAAGGGCACAATAATAACAATATGGGGGTTACAAGGGTACAATAATAACAATGAGGGGGTTACACTAACAACAATAAGGGACTATACTAGTAATATAGGGACCTAAAATTCCCCTCTCCTTCCAAAAAGTGTTGTCCTCAACGCTTGAGTAGCTCTGGGTGCTTCTGTATAAAATTCTCATCCTCCCATGTAGAATCTTCAGTGGATAAGTTCTTCCACTTGATGAGATACTCTGAAATTGATCGATTATGTGGCTGTCGAGTTCTTGTTTCTGTGAAAACTTCATGTTCCAATATGATTTTTCCTTCCTCATCAAGTTCTAGCAATATTTTTTGAACTGGAAGATTTTCACCTATAACCTTCTTTAAGCATGAAACATGGAAAACTGGATGCACTCATGAAGAAGCAGGAAGCTCCAATTTGTATGCCATAGTACCAATATTTTGTAACACCTTGTAAGGATCATAGTACTTTGGTGATAATTTATTATCCTTCTTAGCTTGCTTGAGGGACATTTGTTTGTACGGTTGTAGCCGTAAAAATACCCAATCTCCTACATCAAAAATTCTCTCGCTGCGATGTTGATCTGCCTATTGTTTCATTCGATTTTGTGCCAAATTCAGGTTATCCTTTAAGAGTTGGAGAACTTCTTGTTGATTCTCGATGTGATCTTCCACTGCTTGAACCTTCGAATTTTCTCTTAAAGATGATGTGATGGATGGTGGATGATATCCATAAAGTGCCATAAATGGAGTCATTTTTGCTGCAGTATGGAAGGAAGTGTTATACCACCATTCAGTGAGAGGTAACCACTTGACCCATTATGTTTGTTTATCAGATACAAAACAAAGAATATATCCTTCCAAACATTTATTTACTATCTCAGTTTGACCATTGGATTGATGATGATAAGATGAGCTATGAGCTAATTGAGTACCCCAAAAAAAATAACTTTGTCCAAAAATTTCTAGTAAAAATGGGATCTTTGTTGCTCACAATAACCCTTGGGTTTCCATGTAGCTTTTGAATTGTGTCCATAAATGTAGTAGCAATTGTAATTGCTTTAAATGGATGATATAATGCACAAAAGCGTGCATACTTGGTAAGCCTATCAACTACCACCATGATGACACTCTTTCCTTCGGACTTAGGTAAACCTGTGATAAAATCCGTTGAAATCTCCTCCCAGCGTTGACCTAGAATGGATAAAGGTTGTAAAAGACCCGGGGTCTTAATTTTCTCAACTTTATTCTGCTGGCAAACCAAACATTCGGCCACAAATTTTTGAATATCAGATTTAAGGCCATCCCAAAAAAATTCTTTCTTCACCCTGTGGTAAGTTTTTAAAAATCCTGAGTGTCCTCCTAAAGGAGAAGTGTGCAATTCCAAAAGAATCTTTTGTTTTAGTTGGGAATTCTTACAAAGATATAAGCGATCTTTGTACCATAAGGAATCATTTTTCCAACTAAACGTATCAGATGTACTAGGATATTGCTGCAACTTTTGAATGAGTGTCCACACTTCTTCGTCCTTCTTCCATTCATCTCTTGCTTCGGTTATCCAATCTGGTTGGATAATAGAAATGGCACAAAGCAATGCTTCCACCTCTTCATTCTTTATTGAGAGTGCATATGCAACAACATTTAACTTCCCTTTTTTGTAGATTATTTCAAAGTCATAACCCAACATCTTTGTGACCCATTTTTGTTGCTCTTTTGAAGATATTCTTTGTTCCAATAAGTGTTTAAGACTATCATGATCAGTTTTTACCTTAAAGTGTTTTCCCATTAGGTAAGTTCACCATTTCTTTAGTGCATACAGTATTGCTAACATTTCCTTCTCATAAATAGGTATCTGTAAATACTTTCCTTTGATTAGACAACTTTCAAAAGCAATGGGTCTTCCTTCTTGCATTAAAACAGCACCAATTCCATTTCCTGTGGCATCACATTCCATAATAAAGGTTTTTGTGAAGTCTGGCGTAGCTAAGACCGATGCTAGGCACATTGCCTCTTTAAGATGTTCAAAGGACTTAGTTGCTTCAGGAGTCCATGAAAATGCATCTTTCTTCAATAATGTTGTTAGCGGTGTTGCTATTCTCCCATAATTCTTAACAAACTTGCGATAATACCCTGTTAATGGCTTTAATTTTGTTAAGGTCTACCTTAACACCCTTGTGAGATACAATATGACCCATCCAAAAAAACATTCGGATGTCTTTTCATATAATTGTTTCTCCTGCAATAGTTTGAGCATCCTATCAACATGTTGAACATGATCCTTCCAAGACATGTTGTAGATTAGTATATCATCAAAAAATACTAGCACAAATTTTCTAAGGAAGGGTTTGAAAATGGAATTCATCAACCCTTGAAATGTAGAAGGTTCATTGGTAAGGCCAAAAGGCATGACCAAAAATTCATAATGACCCTCATGAATTTGAAATGTTGTTTTCAGAATATATTCAGCCTTCATTCTAATTTGATAATATCCTGAACGAAGATCCAACTTGGTAAAATAAATTGCTCCATGTAATTCATCCAATAATTCATCAATCACAAGAATGGGAAATTTATCTTTAATGGTGAGCTTATTGAGCTCCCTATAATCTGGAATCATGCGCCATGATCCATCCTTCTTATGTACCAATACTACAGGAGCAGATAAAGAACTTTGACTAGGTTGAATTATTCCCGCCTCTAACATTTCTGCAATCATACGTTCAATTTCTCTCTTTTGGACATAAGGATATCTATAAGGTCTGATGTTTGGAGGAACACTTCCTAGAATCAAATGAATAGCATGATCATTATCACGAATAGGTGGGAGTCCTTTGGGAGTTTCAAACACCTTGGAATGATTTTCCAAGACTTTTTGGAGATCTGCAGAAATAGATGATTTTGATGTTGGAAATTCTAGTGAGCATAATTGTGCAATTACACCTCGTTGTTATTTCTTTAGAAGCTTTGTCATGACATTAGAGCTTATTATCTTTCCTGGCTTCCCTGCAATACCCCGTAATTCGACTTCCTTTCCTTCTGATAAAAAATTCAAGAAAAGTTCTTGAAAATTAAAAACTATCGTCCCTAAATATTGTAACCATTGTACTCCTAGTACAACATCAACACCTCCCATAGGAATGGAAAGCATTGGAATATTCAATACATATTCCCCCATGTTTATCTTGATATTATGGCATTTTCCAGAGCAATTTATAGTTCCTCCATTTGCAACCATCACTTGAGATTCTAGTGCTTAGTATAGGAAACAATTCAATTCCTTGGCTATCTTACAATGAATCAAATTATGGGTGCTACATGAATCAATCAACACTATTACCTTTTTCTTCTTGATATGTCCTTCTATCTTGAGATTTTGAGGAGTGGTAAATCCTTCCAATGCATTACATGATATGGTCGGACTCATTTCTTCCTCTTCTAGGGTTGGTTCCTGGTGTATATCCTCTTCTTTTGAAGATTCTTGTTCATTTTCTTCTTCCTCTTCACAATCTATGTAAAATAATTTCTTCTCAGCACACTTATGACCTTTAGTGTATTTTCTATCACAGCTGTAGCAAAGCCCTTTTGCTCTTTTTTCTTCCAATTGTTGTCGTGTCAACCTTGTAGGTTGTGGAAATCTAGGAGTAGCAACACTTCCATCTTTATAGAAGTGAGTGGTAGGCTTCCTTGTCGCCATAACTTTACATTCATTTTTTCTTGCCAACCTGAATTCCTTCTCCAATGAATCAGGTTCCAAAACGTGAACCTCATGTTGGATGTTATCCTTTAAAGTACCTATGAAGAGATCAATCCTGTGTTCCTCTGGAATATCAGTTACCCTTATATTCAATTTTTGTAAGTCCTCAATGTGCTCCCCCACTGAACACTTTTGTTTGACATTTATCATTTGGCTAAAGAAAGTGTTGCTCTTTGTATCCTCATAATGTGCTATCATTTCCTCCGTAAAAATTGACCAAGTGACAATATTTTTACGGGAGAAAAGCCATCGATACCAAACAAATGTATTTTGTTAGAAATGTAAAGTTGTAATGTGTACCTTTTGTGTGTTTTGCACATTATAGAGATCAAAATATTGCTCCATCTGTAGTATCCATGTTATAGGATCCTTTCCATAAAACTTCCTCATATCCATTTTGGGAATATGGTGGTTCTTCCCTCCAAAATTAGAGTTTATGAAATCACGATTAACATTTATTTTTTTCTCATCATGAGTTTCCTCTACTACATTTTCACCATTAGGAAACATTTCTTGTATCAACTTTGTCAAACCTTCCATGTATGCTTTTAGGTCATTATTCATGTTTTCCATCTTAGCTTCCATGTCATCCATATTAGATGCCATGCCAGCTTCCATGCCATCCATCTTAGCTTCCATGCCATTCTTAAAACCATCCATCTTAGATTCCATGCCTTTCTTTAAAACTTCCATGTCATTTTTTGTTGCTCTTTGCGAGAGCGAAATTTGTTGCACTTGCTCTTGTAATTTTGATATGTCATGTTGCCATTCTTCGTCTTCATGAGTCATAGTAGAGCCTTCTAAAGGCTTAATGGGTGTTGAATTCTTTTTAGGGGCCATTTGAGAATCCAATGCTGATATCTATTCTACAATATGCCCTTGGAATCAATTCAACTTGATTCTTCAAACAAGACTTATGCAATTCAGAAAAAAAAAAATACACACCTTTTACTTGCTTTTGAGGAGCTCGATATTGAAATTGACTTATCTTTATACTTGTAGATCCTAAATATCTAAAATTTTGCCCTATAGTATTCCTCTGAAGCTTCTTTCAAATGCCACAGGTCTGACTTGATTTGGATTCTTCAAGACAAAGTTATGTCCAATCTCCCACAATGACCTAATTATGGACTGGTTCAGTAGAGTGAACTTGTACAACTTTCCACGTGTCAGTTTTTGCTTCTTTGGCTTTGAAATTTATAGACAAAAAACGATATTTCGTGTACTTCCAGTCACTTTTTACAGAATTCCAATCTGATGCTCAGAGAGAGAGTTATGAATTTTTTCCCATGATCACCTCTTTTATATGAAATTCAGGATCCTGAAAAAGACCTAACTTCCACAGATCATATCTCCGAAAATATTGCGAACCAAGCTCTGAAATTTTGCAATGATGTTCCTAAAGCTTTTGTCTTTTCTCTATAAAAATTTTAGCTTTGAACCTTCATAGAAAAAATGTTATAGCGAAATTCCGCGATGACCTTTTTAAGTGAAATCTAGGAGCCTTCAAAAATCCCTAAATTTAACAGATCATATCTCTAAAAATATTGTGAACCAAGCTCTAAAATTTTTCGAAGATGTTTCTAAGGATTTTGGTTTCGCACTCTAAACATTTCAACTTCTGAAACTTTGTAGACAAAAATTTATAGTGAAAACGCCACGATGACCTATTTGGAGCAGCAAAACCCTAGAATCCAAAGCTCTCATACCAAATGTTGCGAAACCAGCTCCAAAAATATAAGAAAAGAGATATCAATGTCTTAGAAATAAGCCACTTCGAGGGGGAAACCTCTAATACATTACATGAATGAACAATTCTTAGATGATACAAATTAAAAAACCTCATTTCTATATATAGGAGTCCATGGGGCCACAATGTAGTCCTAGCCGACCTAACAATAATAATTTAAGGGCACAATAATAACAATATGGGGGTTACAAGGGTACAATAATAACAATAAGGGGGTTACACTAACAACAATAAGGGACTATAATAGTAATATAGGGACCTAACAAACCTTAAGAGAGGACAAGGATTATATTCAAGAAACCTCAAGTAAGTGAGGAAAAATTTGAGAGGTTGTATTAAAATTTAAAAGAATTGGATCTTGGTGATGCTCACATTTTATTGTTTCAAAAATTTTCCTATAAATTGTTAAAGATACAACAATCATGCCCAATGGTTTTGGAAACACTCAAGGGTGTAGGAGTGGTCCCAAAGTGCTTAACGCAAATTTATCCAGTGATAGGTAGAGCTACATTATTGATTTCATGAAAATGTATCACTAACGTCAATATAAATCTAGAATTCTAGCACAAAATTAATGTTGAAATGGAACCAAGAAATTTCACCCCAAAGTGGGGCTTCTAATTTAATTTTCCCTTAATTAAATTGGAAGATAAATTGTAATGTCATGTCATAACAACTTGTATCACTTAACTAAGTTAGAATGACTAAGTTAGCTTAGGAAATTTGAGTTGAGGATTAGAGAGGATGCATGTCAAGTGATTCCATGATTTAAGGGGGTCAAATTTCAGCTATGCATGAGTTGTAATTAGTTAACTCAATTAATTGAGTTAAAATCAGTTTAACTAGTTCTAACTGAGTGATGAGCTAGTGAGAGGTCCAATGAATTAAATATGAGTTAAATCACAATGAGTTAGTGATCAATTAGTTAACTGATAATTCACTATAAATAGTGGTTGCATGTTAGTTCTGAGAAATACCCAGTTGATACAAAGGTTAAAAGGAAGATAATTGTCAGTTGTATAATTACAAAGTTGTACAGGTTAGTTATAGAGTCAATTAGATACCTTGGATGGATTGCGGAGTCAAGGAAAATTATTTTAATAATTAATAGGGATTTAATTCCTCAAGGAATGTGTGAGCAAGGCAGGTTGAACAGAGGCAAAGAATTGGCTAAGTATTTTTCTGATTTTTCCTAGATCAGTGTGAGATAGTTAGTAGAGTGCAGGAATTCTCTTATGAGAGAAAGCATTGTATTGTTTCATGATCCTTGACTTTATACAATATGCATATAGTGGGTTTTTATGAAGCATATTTTCCCCAGATACACATTGTGTTATGTGATTGATTGTATCTTCCTCTTAATTTTTTATGTGATTGTGCGATCTTGTTTCATTTCCGCAAATTGTAAAATGGATTCAATATCTTGTTTTAGTACATCATAAGATCAGATTGAATCATGTGGTTAGATTTTCTACATGGTATCGGAGTGCTAGGAATCACAATAAGAAGCGAATAACACATTTTATTGATCAAGTTCGAATTTGCAGATTATTTCTTCGATATCCAACAACAGATCAATATGTCTTTCAATCGCTTGAGACTCGAATATGCACTAGAGTGAAATTCAAATTATATTGCATGGAAGGATAGGATGGAGGTAGTGCTTGAGGACAATAAACTTAAGGCTTTCATAGATTTTGATGCCCTGTAGCCCGCAATAGAGGATGCTCAATTTATTGATGCATGGAAGAAGAATGTTTCCAAAGAGGGAAGGATCTCATTAGAGGGATTTCGAGACCATATTGTCTCGAGGCTCCACAATAAGGCGACTCCATATGAAATTTGGAAGGCCTTGACATATATGTATCATAATAGCAGTGACAATAGGAAGCTAGCATTGAAATACAAGCTCATGAAGATCAAAACGGAAAAGGGAAACATGATCCAGAAATACATGACCAAGTTCACTCAATGTCGAGATGAGCTTGGAAGTGTCGGGGTCACTATTCCCACAGATGATTTGGTGAGCCTGGCTCTTCTAAGACTTCCCAAGACTTGGCATAGCTACCAGGAATCTGTTAATGGGAGGGAGAAGCTTCCAGATTAGGAGCGACTTTGGTCTGATTTGGCACAAGCAGAAATTCAATGGATCACCAGAGATGGATCCTCGTCAAAGGCTGATGATGAGGAAAATGGTGCCTTAGGTGCCAAGGCGAAGAAAGGAAAGGGGAAGGCATCCCATTCAAACTCCAAGACTAGCAAGGTAGGAAAGAAGTGATACTTTTCAAAGGGGAAATGTTTCAACTGTCATAAGCATGGAAATTATGCCACAATTTGTCGACAAAAAAAGAAAAACAAGAAGGCCTCAGGAAGAGTAGCAGATGAAGCTTTGGCTTCACAATTTGAGTTGGAATTTACCCTCATAACATGAATTGTTTCATCGGTATTTGGATTTGTGTGGTACTTGGAAAGTGGTGCCTCATTCCACATGACCAACAACAAATAATTCTTCAATATCTTGGAGAAGGATCTCCATATGCATGTCGAGATGGGTGATGACGGGAGGCATATCGCTACCAAAATTGGTATAGTTACTTTCTATAAAGATTCAGGTAAACCCCTCGTACTAAAATATTTCATGCATGTATCCAGTTTAAAGAATAATTTGGTTTTTGTTTCTATGTTGGAATATCGTGGATATGATGTGATTTTTAGTGAAGGAAAGGCATTCCTTCATCACAAAGCCATATTGGGGATCGGGTGAAGAAAATCTAAAAAATTTATGTGGATGACTGTGCAGCATTGAGCAGTAAAGAAAAGAAGCTGGTGAGTCGAGACATTGGCAATTTATGGCACAAGAGGTTGGGTCATCTACACTACAGTGCTTTGAGGATCATGCAACAGATTTCTACAGGGATTCTAAAGGGTACACTTGCACAGAGAGACACATGCAAAGGTTGTAGTATGGGGAAGTATAAAAATGCCACATTTCATGATAATGAAAGATGAGCAACGACAATCCTTGAGAGAGTTCACTCAAACGTGTGTGGAACATTCTCAATAGCTTCCACAGTAAAGCATAGGTATTATGTGATTTGTGTTGATGATTTTTCAAGAAAGTGTTGGATTTTCTTCATGCAGAATAAAGATTAGAAAATGGTGGGGAATATGCCTCTAATGAATTCAATAAATTATGTGCCTCATAAGGAATTCGAAGAGAATTGATTGCACCTCATAACCCACAACAGAATGGGGTTGCAGAGAGAAATAACAGAACTATTGTGGGAGCATCATGAGCTATGTTGCATGATTAGGACCTATCATTGCATATGTGGGAAAAGGTATGAAATACCACAGTATTTGTGTAGAAAAGAAGTCCTCATTGGATACTTGGGATGAGTACACCATAGGAATATTTTTCAGGTAAGAAACTAGATGTTTCATATTTTAAAATTTTTGGCTTGCATCTCTATTTCCATGTGACCAAAGATGTCAGGAAGAAGCTTGATGCAATATCAAATTTGGGGATATTTTTGGGGTACACTGATACACCTCAAAAATATCGAGTGTACTTACCAGCACGTCAGATGAAAATGGTCAGAAGAGATGTGAATTTTGATGAAGAAAAAGCCATGTGATTGTCCCTTGAGAGGGAGCTTGAGTTGCATTCATTTGAGGATCTCTTAGCTCCAAAGGATGAACCTCAAGATGTGGAGAATCCACAAGCAGAGGAATAGATAGTGGTAGAAACCACTCATGCAGATCCATCCACCAGAGTTTGAAGGAAGCACACCAGATAGGTTGATAGATTATTGCTAGATGCGAGAGAGAATGTGGGAGTACCCACATCACAGTGTAGACAGAGAAGGTCCACAGATCAGTACACTAGATACGTGCCCCTTATGAGCAAAGGTATTAATATAGAACCATCCTCTTTTGAGGAAGTAGTGCAGCAACCGATATGGGTTGCTGCTATGGTTTAGGAGTATGACTCCATTATCAACAACAATTCATGGGAAGTTGTCCCAAGGCTAGTGGAGAATTTAGTTGTAGGATCCAAATGGGTCTACAAGGTGAAGCAAGCAGAAAATGGGATTGTAGAGAAACACAAGGCTATATTTGTGGCTAGACGGTTCTCTTAGATGGAGGGGATTGACTATTATGAGACATTTTCACCAGTCGCAAGGTACTCATCCATTAGACCCATCCTTACACTCTCTTTGCATATGGGATGTAAAATACATTAGATGGATGTAAATACAACCTTTATCAATGGATTTATTGAGGAATAAGTGTACATTGAGCATCCGGAAGGTTTTGAGACCTTAGATAAGGAGTCACATGTGTGCAGACTCAAAAGAGCATTGTATGGGCTAAATAAAGCACCTTGTGCTTGGTACACTAGGATTGACAGCTATTTCACCAGGTTGGGCTTCACCAAGAGTGAATCGAATGCGAACCTATATCATATTTTGGTTGATGTTAGGCTTTTGACTATTGTACTTTATGTTGATGATATAATATTGGCAGGTGATGAGAATCTCATAAAGTCTTGCAATATAAATTGAGATGAAGGACATGGGGCTCTTGCACTATTTCCTTGGATTCGAAATATGGAAAAGAGATGGGGAGATATTTTTATCTGAGGGGAATTATTCCAAGGATATTTTGAGGAAGTTCCACATGGAGGGCACCAAACCCATGGAGACTCCTCTTGCAAGAAACTAGAGGAAGGGGGATGCTACTTCATGTGAAATTATGGATGCTACTGTTTATAGGAATATATTGGGTTCACTCTTGTTTTAGTACATCATAAGATCAGATTGAATCTTTTGGTTATATTTTTGGTGAGGTAAATCCCCTCTGCGGACAGAGGTAATCCCACTAGCCCTAGAGTGGGTCTAGCCATAATCAAGACAAGCTATAATATTGATTCCTAGTTAACGAATGGATGGAGACTCGATAGATGACTTACCAGAGATCCTATGCTGTTGTTGTCATCGAAAAGAGTGGCTCGCTCCTCGCTTCTGGTTTGACAGATCATGATCCGCCCGCTTTCACGTTTGGACACCTGCACGCACGCAAGAAACAACGACGATATACAACATACTAGTTCACATTCGTAACTACCAGTCAGTCGAAGAGGACTAAATCAATTGCATTACATAAAAAACATAACACAATGATGGAACCAACACCATAGTCGAGTATATTAATAAATGGAAGGAAGAGTACAACCAAGCTTCAATGTTGTGATCTCCTCAAGCACGGTTCAAGCGGAGCGCGTCCCACAAAAGCTCGTCGGGAATTCCGACGGGACTCTCTCTACGGAATTCTCCTTGGTTCTACCTTCTCAATAGAAATTACTTAGCTATAGTATTCTTCTCCATGTTTAGCTCCTTGGCTATATGTTCAGCAAGCTTTCATCAAGGGAGAAGGCCTATTTATATAGAGGGAGAGGGAGAGGTTAGGATCCCTATAATTATGGAAGGGAGGCCTATCTTTAAGGAATGTTCCATGGGAGGTGAAAACCACTGCCTAAAGAGAGAGATCCGTGGCTGATCAACTTAACCACTTCCAGTGACTCATCCCTGAGGTAGTTAGAAGGAAACTTCCACCTCTAATTTTTCAAAAACATTCCTAAAACATCTTGGTGCGAGGGCTGCACTGAGACAAAGTACCAGGTGGCGTGAGCTCTAGTGCAAATCTTCCACATCAGCACAAGGGGTGAACTAGCTATCCACGCCAACGCCAAAACATAGGAAGAGTACAACCAAGCTTTGACATTGTGATCTCCTCCAACAGGGTTCAAGCGGAGCGTGTCTCACAAAGGCTCGTCGAGAATTCAGCCGTGACTTTCTCTATGGAATTCTCCTTGGTTCTACCTTCTCAATAGAAATTACTTAACTATAGTATTCTTCTCCAAGTTCAGCTCCTTGGCTATAGGTTTTTCGTGATTTTTTGAGGAAATTTCCAATAGGAGAAATGATGTCCTTATGCAAAAGGATGCAAAGAAGGTGTTTTTAGAGTATGACACTGTTCACAAGTCACGGGAATGATCCTCCAATACGCGGGACGAGGGATGGCAGGGACGGTGACAAAATGTTGTGTAACAATATTTTCTACAATTAAAATGTGAGACCTTTCAAATGCATGGTAGCACATTTTATCTTCTTATGGTTGGAGGGATAAATTTGAGATTTAAGATATTTGGTTAGAATAAAATCCAAGAGCCCACACATGCCAAGAGGAATAGGATATCACTAACAATGAGAGAGTGATGTTGTAGGAAGGAATGGGAGCATAGAAGTTATATTTATTTGTAGCTAGCATAGAGATATGGGCATGCATCAAGGGATTCTAGGGTTATTAAAAAACTAGATTGATCCACCAATGTAGTTTAATAGAATGAGACCATGCTTCACACCATTTTTTCCTTAAAATCATGCACTAGCAAGCCTGACATTGTGACCCCTCAAGATAACCTAGTTATTTTATCTTTGATATTGTCTACCTAGGAGAAGTAATTGAAAACATGTGTAGACCTAAGGGGAGGATTAAAACAAGATTTGATACCAATGAATGTCATGATCTACAAATGCAGTAAGTCCAAACAAGAGACCAATAAATTTGAATTTGTCAAAGAAAAAAATGTCATATTTCATTTGATTTTTTATCTATGGATGTGCAAATTAAAGGGAGAATGATTAACTTCTACCAAATCACATAACAAACTCAAGAAATAAATGTGAACTAATTATCCTTGATTAAATAAATGTTTCAACTATTCGATGTCTCCTTCGAACTTATCACCTAAAAGCACAAGTTGATGATATCTACACCCAACATAGGAATTTTGAACACAACAAGCTATAGGATTGAACTTCCTCACTTGATGTTTTTCTAAGAGTATGGGGGTGATCTTCTCGAAAAGCCTTGTTTACTAAGTGAAATCTTAGAGGAAAAAATTAAAACTATCACTTGATGCAGTGAACATTATACTGACTAATCAAGCTCATGAGTAAATATCATTAGAAAATGATGCTCATGGGAGATGGGTCATAGTGAACAACTCAACTATATATTCCATGCATTTAATCCACATGAAAACAAATTGTGATGCTCATTTTAAAATACCCCATTGTGTGTAAAAAAAAAAAGGAAGCTCTAAATGAATGGTTTGCAAGGAAAAATACTTGCAAGGTTTGGAAAATGTAATAGCTAGATAATATTTTACTATTAGGAAAAACTTCATGGTTCAACATGTTTTATTTTTAGTTCTACTAGGATATGTGACCTCCCAGAGAATTCTTGGATATCAAGTAGAAGAATTAGAGATGACTAGCAATGCTAAGTGATATATTTCACTAATTTTAATCCTAGTTCTTCACTAGCGTAAGCATTACATAATATAACAAGTGTTAAAAGTATTATTCAAGCTCACAATCAGTGAATAGTGAATGTTTCTTAAGTGGATTATTCAAGCTCATGAAATATTGGTCATTAGTGAATCATATTCATGGCATGCTTTTAAAAATATCCAAAAATAACTAATTATGAATGTACTTATTTATTTAAGTTTGAATAGAAGAAGCCATAGTGCAATTCCATGTGTTTATCATTGGAATCAATCCCCTATCATCATGTTGTGACTATTATTATTAGGGCTATTGAGGTATGAAAGTCATGACCATGGATAAAAATGCATCAAAATGTTCCAACAAGAAAGGCTGATCTATTGTGCATAAGGTTATTATAAAGAATAAATGGATTTTATTTGCGCATTGTTCAAGCATTAAAAATAAATATAAATAGCCCCTTATTTGCTAGTAACGAAAATTTTTTCAAAACTCTTTCTCACTTATATTATAGTTTTAACGAGTACTCATTGAATTGATATGGATCCATGTGATTTAATGTTAGCTATTGGATCACCTTGGGAATGCTCTATCATGTGCTTAATTCCTTACAATTATTTTGTTAATTGTGATAATTTTTGGAATAATATTGTTATGATTATATGTTGACCATGGATGTAAAAAAAATTAGTGGGTGTTCTCCTCCCTACTTGAGGTTTTTCAAATCTGGTTATTTCCATTTATGTAATTTAAATTTATGTAGCTTATAAGAAATTTATTGAGATCATAAAATATGTCATTCTTTGTTTAAGCACTGAAAGGTAGGATAAATTATTTTCAAATTCATCTATGAAAAATAGTTGTTTGTGTGTGTTTGTGTGTGTGTGTGTGTGTGTGTGTGTGAGAGAGAGAGAGAGAGAGAGAGAGAGAAATATTTTTATTTTTATTTTATTTTTTTGGTGTTTAGAGGAATCAACAACATCGGAGGTATCGTACTCATGTAACACGGGGCCAAATCCCCCCAGCTACCACTATAACCCCTAGGGGAGAATGCAAGGCCCACACGCACGCTTCCCGGGTTATCGACCGAAGTCGGGGATTGAACCCATGACCTACTTAACTACACGAATGCCTTAACAGAACGTCCGCTCACCACTAGGCCAAGCCCCACGGGTAGAGAGAGAGAGAAATATTAGTATATATGTGAAATGTAATTTTTTTAAGACATATATTATATCATTGTTTTGTAATAACTTTTCTAGGACTTCAAGTTGATATTTGAATTTGGATTATCCCCATAGTCGATAAAGGGTCGCAAAGTTGAGAGAAATAGTTACAAATATGTATATGTGTGTGAGCAAGAGAGAGAGAGAAAGATATGTGTGTGTGTGTGAGAGAGAGAGAGAGAGATATAATTGGATGCAAAGACCACAATGCTATAAAAATAAACTACAATTTAGGCTAAATTTTAATTCACCTCTTCAATGCTAATGAAATGACCAAGAATCTAAGTTTAATGCCTTAAATTAGTATCCATATATATTTGGATCCCATAATTTCCCCATAGATGGGGCCCTTTTAAAGGTGAGGGTAGATAACATACTTACTATGGTAATATGCGCATATGTGGAAATGAATAATTATAACTCTCATTTTATTAATAATTACTTAAATAGAAATGACCAATTTGGTGTAAGAGTGTGATATTCCCTAAGTTTAAGATGTAATTATGTTACTATTTATTATTTCTTTAAACGTAACAATTATCATCTGTATTAAAAAGTGTTATAGATTATTTTTTACAGAAAATGGTAGATAAGTTCATATTTGTTTCTACTATAAATATTTTTTCTGAGGTGGAAAAGATTCCAAAAGTTGGGTCTCTTGTTTCTTACGGGATTCCCTTCTTTTTTGTGTTACAAAAATAGAAGTTGACTAGTTGATTACATAATGAATGATAATAAAAATAAATACTAAAATGATTTTCTCTCTAAATACCTAGTCATGAATGTAAAAAACTGTTGCCAAGGTTTGCAAGGCTTTTTGTTTGTGACTTTGGTCCATTATTTTGGCATGTCTTGGAAAAGTGTAGCCAATTTTTGTATTTAGGGTTGCTCCTTCCACTCAAACTTTTGCATTACTTCCAATTATTCCATCTTTTGTCGATGCCTCTTAATAATCTACCATGTTACTGAGAACACTTGGGGCTCATTGATTGATGAAATAATCCTCTATCTCAACATCTGATCCAGGTGGCTCCAAAGACACACACAAAACAAAGAGGGCTTAGGGAAGCTCAAAAATCAAAGTGTTTGGATTGCTCTTGAACAAGGTTCAGATTGAATATCTCGTCTTTTTTATTCCAACGGCATAAATGGCACTCAATTCTGAGTTTGTATGGAGAAGTTAGGAGAAGTCAAAGTTTTGCGTTGACCAGGGTGACATGGCAGGTTAAAGAGGACACAAATTCACGAAAATCCGACCACTAGATTTCAGCCAACTCCGGCTGGATTCTGAGCAAAATTGTGGGGTCATTAAAACGACTCCTACGATCAAAATTCGACAAATTCAAAAATTCCTCCTCTCTCTCTCTCTCTCTCTCTCTATATATATATATATATATATATACACACATATACATACACATATACATATATATATACATATATATGCATATACATATACATATACATATCTATACATATACATTTACATATATATACATATACATATACATATACATACATATATATATATATATATATATATATATATATATATATAAGGATGGGCCATGACCCTCGCCCTTTCCCTCATTCTCATTATATAACACATATTATTATTGGGGTGCGGGTGGTCAACCTCGCCACCCCCGCCGTCAGAACCGAGCAATTTAAACCCATTAAAATGGTTGGTTCAAGCTGCGTGGAGGCGAACCCACCCACCACTCCAACCCACACTGCATTAAGATGCCGAGATTAGTGGGATTCGAACCCATGACCGGCAGGTTTCCGGCCCCGCCCATGCGGTAATCCCAAATAAAACCATATCACAACAGCACAATTTTCCATAAACATTAAGCCTATGGAGTTTGTGGGGTGGGCTACCTAAGGTAGGCGCAATCCCCATTTAAAATTCTCGTTATATGTTTTAAAACAACAAGCCATCTTTGGAGGGGGTGGGGTTTGACCACCGAACCCCCTCCCCACCATTCTTGGGTTTTTCCAATGTGCCCAACGGTCTCATGTTAGGAATGCCCACTTTTTATTACTTAAACCCAGTTCTTCATAATGCACCCAGGCAAAGGTAGTGGAGGATGGAGCATGATTTTCGAGACTGATTTTTTACAAGCGGAACCATGAGCAGGCCCAGAAATAGGGAGTGGAACCATGATCCTTGAAATTTTCCTGGGGAAATCATTTTTATCCATGTCGGAATATAGTCAAATTACAGTCATTTTTCATGATTTTTCATAGGGAATGCAATGGCAAGGTCAAATTCACCTTTTGAGTTGCAGATTTCCAGTCCACCTATGGAGCAACATCTTTGAGGAATCTAAGGGGAATCTAAAAGATTCCTTTTAGCCCATATTTTCACTTTTTCAGAATTCAAAAATTTTCCAGTCCATTTTTCACTATTCGACGACACAAATCTGATGGTATATTTAGATTTTCCATTTGAGCTTTATATTTTTTGGCCACTTTTTGAAGTGAAGTTGGAGGTGTCAGCCTTCAGTGAGTGAGCAGGAAATTTCACACCTTTCGACACCACGATTGTGATCGTGATTTTAGATGCAGTAGCAGAGCAGCTCATTCTTTAGTCATCTTCAGTGTGAGGTATATGATGTGTTGATTTCATGTACTTCTTTGTCTCTTTGTCTATGATATGCATTGTGCTTTACAGATCCATGTTGATGTTTGATGTGGGATCTGTTTTCGTTCTTGATGTGAGACGTACTTTCTATCATGGATTTCTATTATGCTTGAGATCCCTTTGATGCCATGTTGGAAAGATACTCATTGTCACATGTATTTTGTTTGAGATCCCTTGTTTTCCATGTTGGCGAGATACTCTTAGTATTTATGTGTGAGCTATTTTCATATTGATAGAAGTCCTTGTTGTGAATGAGAGTTCCTGTAGTGGAACATCTCATAGAGAGGTCTAGCCACTCCTTCGTGAGGGTATTGTCCTTGTATGATAGTGAATACACCATCCATGTACATCTTCACTCCTTACAGCACTTAATGCAGCGGCATACACCATCTTCACACCGAGGCCCAAAGACGTAGTTTCTCTTGGACGAACTCTGTTATCAATGTCTTATGTTGCTCATGCTTGTTATGTTCCTCTTCTTTACAGCATGAAGTTTTTCATTTATGTTCATTAATGCTTTAATTAAATGCAATTCTAATTCATCAGCCAAAGTAAAAGGTCTTGGTAAGGGCATCAAAAATTTACCCGGATCAAGTGGTATCCGAGGTAGGTCTTCCTGTTGATTGGATTGCAAGCATGGACTATTTAACATTCACTGAGTTGAGCCATGGAGAATTTCAAGGACATGTACGAGACCATGCTCAGGGTTTCTGAGAAAGCTGGCATGTTGTACGAGGCTTATGAAAAACAAGTAGTAGATAACGCCGAATTGAAGACACTCCTATAGGAAGAGAAGGAGGAGAAGCAGCGGTTGCAGCTTCAGCTACAAGCCACGACAGAGGCCTTGGAGTAAGTAAACCACAGTGAAGGCTTAGAGAAGTCTTCTTCACCTGTTTCGCAATCGATGACTTAGGTAAATAGTGTTGATTTCTCTTCAGTTTCCTCTCATGATATCATTTCGGTTGGAAGTGTGGGGATCCCCATTACAAGAATCGGCATGAGGCTCCTCACCAAGATGGGGTACAAAGGAGGAGGAATTGGTGTTCATGGCCAAGGCATAACCCAACCATTGGAGGTTGTGCAAAGACCTCGCTATGCAGGTTTTGGGTACACTGAAGGAGGATGTTCGAAGGACATCAAAGGAAAACAGGAATTGATGAACTCTCCAGGGAAGAGGAATGATGGGGACACTTCTCCATCATTCCAATGTAATGCATGTTGCAGTGAAAGAGCTGAGGTAAGCTCCCATCACCATGATGGCACCAGAGATCACCCAAGAAGATATAATAAGTCTCATTATTCCAGAGTGCATTTTGATTATAAGAATGTTAATAACCATGGTTTTAAATCATGGCATCGAAAAACGTGTCATTTTTGTGGTTTACGTAACCATGTGTTTTATAAGTGTTGGAAAAGGATGGAAGCACAAAGAAGGATGAGGCATGGAAAGCCTTCTCCCCAACAGGAAAAGAAATTGGTTAAGAAAGTTTGGAGGAAAAAGTCATTTTTCACCCATTGTGACTGAAGTGGCCATCAAAGAGGCATGGGTTGGAGGCTCCATCCAGAGCAGCACCTTAAATACAAAGCACCCGTGCATGAACTAGTCAAAAGAGCTGATATACAAGAAAATATCCCACAAGGGAATGATCTATTCACTTTGATAAGTGAGAGATGGTTTTTCTAGATTGTTTTTCTAGATATGTTAGCTTGTCATGGTCATGTTTGTAAATCATATGTTGCATTTTTAACTATAAAAGTGATGATGTTTTTTTCCATCACTTTTTTAAGCAACAATAATATTCTAGCCTTGTTTTATGAGTCGTGTGATGCATTTCTTTCATGTAAAAGTGATGAGGTGTTTTCCATCACTTCGAAATGTGACAATGATGTTGTTGGTCTTGTAATGATAACTAGAGTGTGATTTCCATTTTGATGTAATCTTGACCACCGAGTACATGTTATAAACTCATGGCAAGTATGGGAAATGTTTTGGGTCATAGTTAGTCGTAATTTGAGCATGTAATTTGCAGGGGATTTTACTACAGGTTTGCAGAAGATGCAGGTGTCGGTTCATCGTTTAAGGCTCCGAAGGATAAAGGTGAAGGAGATGGAAGGGTGGCCTTTTTAGGACACTTGTGCTGCATATATAGTACACAGCAATTGCAGATTCTTGTTGATGCTTTTGGAGGACCAAAGGCTCTTCAATGGGGAGGATTGATCCAAGTGGCTCTAGAAACACACACAGGACAAAGAGGGCTTAGGGAAGCTCAAAAATAAAAGTGTTTGGATTGCTCTCGAACTAGGTTCAGGTTGAATATCTCGTCTTTCTGATTCCAAAGGTGCAGACGACACTCAATTCTGAGTCTGTATGGAGAATTTAGGAGCAGTTAAATTTATGGGTTGACTGGGGTGACATGGCAGGTTCAAGAGGACACAAATTCATAGAAATCCGACCACTGAATTTCAGCCAGCTCCGGTCGAATTCCGGGTGAAATTGTGGGGTCGTTAAAATGACTCCTATGGTCAAAATTCGACAAATTAAAAAACGCCTCCTATGGTTATATAACAAATATATATATATATATATATATATATATATATATATATATATATATATATATATATATATATATATATATATATAAGGGCGGGCCATGACCCCCGCCCTTTCCCTCATCCTCATTATATGACACATATTATTGTTGTGGGGCAGGTGGTCAACCCCGCCACCTCCGTCGCTGGAACCGAGTGGTTTAAACCCATTAAAATGGTTGCATCGGGCCGCGTGGAGGCGGAACCACCCACCACTCCAACCAACACTGCATTAAGATGCCAAGATTAGTGGGAGTCAAACCCATGACCGGAGGGTTGTCGGCCTCACCCATGTGGTAATCCCAAATAAAACCATATCACAACAATGCAATCCTCCATAAATATTAAAGCATGCGGATTTTGTGGGGCAAGCTACCTAAGGTGGGCCCAAACCCCATTTAAAATTTTTGTCACATGTTTTAAAACAGCACACCATCTTTGGAGGGGGTGGGTTTTGACCACCTGACCCCCTCCCGACCATTCTTGGGTTTTTCCAGTGCGCCCAATGGTCTCATGTTGGGAATTTTTCCCACTTTTTATAACTTAAACCCAGTTCTTCACAATGCACCCAGGCGAAGGCAGCGAAGGATGGAGCATGATTTTCGAAGCTGATTTTTTATAGGTAGAACCATGAGCAGGCCCAGAAACACGGAGTGGAACTATGATCCTTGAAATTTTCCTAGGGAGGTAATTTTTCTCCATGTCAGAATATAGTCAAGTTTACAGTCATTTTTCATGATTTTTCGCAGGGAATGCAATGGCGAGGTCAGATTCGGCTTTTGAGTTGCAGATTTCCAGTCCACCCATGGAGAAAAATCTTTGAGGAATCTAGGGGGAATCTAAAAGATTCCTTTTTTCCTAGATTTTCACTTTGTTAGACTTCAAAAAATTTCCAGTCGATTTGTTGAGTCCCAAATCTGCATCTTTTCCATACACCTTTCTATACCTTTTTCATCCACCTGAACCTTCCAAGTTGTCAATATAATTGTATATTAATTGCAAAAGAGCATCTAACATGGTTTTTAACTATATTTTTGTGTCTGCTGTTTGATTTAGATTTTGCTCATTTAGCTGCGGAATCTCGCCACTTTCCGCAGCTGCTGCAACTTTCCGCAGCTGCTGCAACTTTCCGCAGCCATTTTGTGAAACTCTATGTTACAGGTGTCTTCAGGAAAAACGAGCCACATGGGCAAGTTAGAAATGATGTGGACATGGATCGTGTCCTATTGGCTCGAGCAAATTCATCCAAGGATGCTGCGGTCAAAGGTGGCCAAGTGGAAGTCAACCGTAGAGTCCCACGGTGACAAGACTTTGTTTCTCGTCACGTGGAGATGGATATGGCCGTTTCTGAATTGCGGAAGGCAAATCAACACCTGTACATGGCTCCATAAGCTGAATTCAAACATCCACTCTACATAGATTTACTTTCCAACGCGGCCATGATCCTAGATCTTTGGACGTAATGGTTTACGTGTTCTCCATCAGCATAAACTTCATGGAATTAGTTATATTACCTTTGTTATAAATAATGCGTTTGCATACGCATATTAGATTAGTCTCTGTTAGTTTTTATTAGTCTGCTCTGTAATGTAATTACGCTGCCACTGTGCCGTAATATCACCTTGCTGTTATGACTGCATTTTAATATATAAGAAGACTCTGTTTCCAAGCGTAATTCGTACTTGAAGTCTGTTGCCAAGGTTGGTGTAGAGGGCCCCTGCCTCGCCAAGGTTTTGTGCATTATTGTATAGTTCTTGTTTTATTTCTTTAAAGCTCATTGTGTCATAATTCATTCATGTGTTTATGCATTGCATCTTTCATGGTATATATGCTTCATTTCTATTTATAATCTTTCATGCTTTCCATTTTACTTCTGTCTTTCATGTTTATGTTATTGTTAACTGATCAGTGTTCTTGTTTCAGGTTATAAATAGGCAGCCCGGGCATTTGCATAACTTTTTGACTAATGACATGGAATTAATATTGTTCTGCTGCTAATTTGCTTTTCTTAGTTTCTGTTTAATTTCAATACTGCTTTGTTTATTTCAGTTTTTCTCATTTGCTTCAGTAGTTAGATTTATATATATTAAATTGCTCATAACATCTTCAGTTGCCTCCGAAAGCCACAGTTGGACTAATGGTGAGGGATTGAATTATGGATGTGTAGTTTGATATTAGTTTCCTTTCTGCAAGTTAGATATATTAAATTGCTCATAACATCTTCAGTTGCCTCCGAAAGCCACAGCTGGACTGATGGTGAGGGATTGAATTATGGATGTGTAGTTTGATATTAGTTTCCTTTCTGCAAGTTAGATATATTAAATTTCTCATAGCATCTTCAGTTGCCTCCGAAAGCCACAGCTGGACTGATGGTGAGGGATTGAATTATGAATGTGTAGTTTAATATTAGTTTACTTTCTGCAAGTTAGATATCAGGTTACTCAAGTTGTTTATGGTTACCTCCGAAAATCATAGCTGGACTAATGATGAGGGATCAAAAGATAGGTTGATGTAATTTGATTTAGATTTACTTTGTTGCAACTTTTGGATTTATTTTAGCATAATTTCTTTTGTGTTTAGACAGCAGCAAGGATAGTTTGGTTTTCATGCTCAATAGTTCACTGTTTTGATTCATTAGACTAGCAGCACATTTTCATTTCCTTTCAAGTTTTGTCATTGTATGTTTCAAATTCTTTTTTTTAAGTTTCAAGTTGGTAAATCATTATAGAGGATATCATTTCCTTGAAAAATTGTTTTTATTTTAGAATTTCCATCTCACATTAGAAAACCAAAAACGACAAAAAGTTAAGAAATAGGTTATCTTGCACATATAGTGCCCCGCACTTCATCAGCTTACGAATCCTGGATTGATAAATTAATGTAGCAATTTAGGACACACTAAATTGACCAAACACCATTTTTCAATATTCAACGACACGAATCTGATGGTATATTCAAATTTTCCATCTGAACTTTATATTTTTTGGCCACTTTTTGAAGTGAATTTGGAGGTGTCAGCCTTTAGTGAGTGAGCAGTAGATTTCACACCTTTTGATGCCACGATTGTGATGGTGATTTCAGATGCAGCAGCAGAGCCGCTCATTCTTCAATCATCTTCAGTGTGAGGTATATGATGTATTGATTTCATGTACTTCTTTTTCTCTTTGTCTATGAGATGCATTGTGTTGTACAGGTCCCTATTGATGTATGATGTGGGATCTTGTTTCGGTTCTTGATGTAAGACGTACTTTCTTTCATGGATTTGTATTATGCCTGAGATCCCTTTGATGCCATGTTGGAGGGATACTCATTGTCACACATATGTTGTTTTAGATCCCTTGTTTTCCATGTTGGCGAGATACTCGTAGTCTTTATGTGTGAGCTATTGTCACACTGATAGGAGTCCTTGTTGTGAATGAGAGTTCCTGTAGTGGAACATCTCGTAGATAGGTCTAGACACTCCTGCGTGAGGGAATTTTCCTTGTATGATAGTGAATACACCATCCATGTACATCTTCACTCCTTACAGCACTTAATGCAGCGACCTACACCATCCTGACACTGAGGCCCAGAGACGTAGTCCCTCTTGGATGAAATCCATTATCAATGTCTTATGTTGCTCATGCTTGTTATTTTCCTCTTATTTACTGCATGCAGTTGTTCATTTATGTTCATTAACGCTTTAATTAAATGAAATTATAATTCATCAGCCGAAGTAAAACATCTTGGTTAAGGGTATCAAAAATTTACCCGGATCAACATCATATCCCAACTTCAAAGTTTGGTTGGTGTTAAATTTAGATAACCATGGTGTTCTATGCTTCATGAAATTTTACTTCAATATTTCTTAGGCCCGATACAAAATAGCAATCACATAAACATGAAATTAAAATGATGATAGAACACAATAATAGATAAATATAAGATAATCCAAATATAGATCACATTTACAATTCCTTTTTCCCAACAAAGATATGAGATATTGTTGCGTTACGACAGTCAACAGGATGCTTCAACCAACAAAGTCTTTCTCGATCATCCAATCCTCCAATTTTCACACCCACATCCCTCAAAGAAATCTCATCGCAATTCAACGTTGGTCAACCCAAAGTCAACAAAGAAAATTCAACGCAGGACAGCAATAGAAAGTCAACGCTGCAGATTAGGGGTTTGGTCAAACATCTCTGATTTCCTCGATTTTAGTGCCCATTAGTACGGCCTCTCAAAATCATAATTTTTGCAAAGATTTGAGGTCAAAAAACCAAGGGTTGACCATGATCAACGTTGGTCAACATTGCATCAAACAAGCCCTAAACAGATCCACAAATTTCAGACTTCATCTCTGTACATGTGAAGGGAAGAAGGCCTCCAAAGGCTAACGAACAGATCAGATCATAATGAGATATGTGTGATGAGTTGATGATGAAAATGACCTCCAAGTCTCTCCAATATATATCCATCAGTGAGGGTGTGTGAAACATCTATTAGGCATGTGAGCCTACATTACAAATCTGGCCGACCTTTCACATGTGTGGAAAATAAATTCAAAATATATGTTCTTCTCATCCAATCAAGATGATCTTTACATCAATATTGCACCTCTCTGATATAGATTTTAACCATGTACATAAATTATCTTCAAACAAATCTTAAAAATAGAAAATAAACAATAGCGAGAGCATAAAACATAAAATAGATATACACAAAGATTTTCCCCTGGATCCCAAATCGGGACTACCAGCTTGATTTTTCCTTATATTTCTTTTAGTGTTACAACACATATATATATATATATATATATATATACTTGTAGAATTATTTATAAACCCCAATCCATTAACCCTGGATTAGAACATAATCGTAATTCCCTTGACCAGATCTAAAAAATACCAGGGGCCGAAAACCATGATGCCTCAAAACCATGTGCAAACCCATGCACAAAAACATGGGTGAGTCTTCCCATTGAAAAATAGGGTCCAAAAAAAATTTCCCGAGGCGTTGTGCCTGGCACAATGTACAAGGGGGCTATCACACCCCTTGTGACATGCCCCCCCCCAACGCTTGCGACTATTCGTGGAAATAATATAACACATACTCAACATCTGAAAGAGGAATCCAACAAAAATATGACCATCATCATATGATAAATGAAACATGGACTTTGGACCTAGTTTCCCAAAATTAACACTCCCTCTCAACTAGGGAGAACTCCATCTTTCCACAAGTTCCATCCATCAGTACCATCATGTACTTTTACCAAACATCGTGTGTCATCATGCCATAAATTTCTTTGCTAGCTCTCGTTCTCATATAGAAAAAAAAAGGTGAGTCACAAATACATCACACTCAGCTTACTCGAAGTCAACTTAGAGGTTAAAACGTCTCTTGGACTCAAAAGAGACTCATACTAACTCGAAGTTATTTTACTGACCTGAAGTCATTTTAGAGGTAAGAACCTCATCATACTTGATCCTAGATCAAGGTGTTGGACATGTGCCATCCTAGACATATAAAGTACGGAAATCTCTAATGCATCCATCGATCTTACTATTGGTCTCTATCCACATTTCCCACCTCATTGGCCAAATGAGAGGTACTTCCCACGAGTCTGAAACTCCATGGGTAGGAAGTGTGTGGGGCATAGATCAAAGAAAGGTGAACCAACTCACTATCATAACGATGCAGCTGAAGCACAACAAGGTTGGTCAAGCCTAGCCCCGTATGTACTTATAGCTCCAAGAAACTATCCCCAAGCCCCCTAGAGCTCCCAGACCTCATATTCCAACTCAAGCAAGACCCTCACAATAGGGTATTTCCATGATTCCAAGTTTCTCACAGAAGGTTAGGAACTTGACCTTTCCCAAGGGCTTCATGATAATATCTGCAACTTGCTCATCAGTTCCTATATGATCGAGCCATACGACGCCTCGTTGTACCATATCCCGGATAAAGTGGTACCTAATATCAATATGCTTGGATCGATCGTGGAAAATGGGATTCTTAGAAAGATGAATCCCACTCTGGTTATCACAAAGAATAACGGTGGTATCTAGCACATGCCCAAACAGCTCACTGAAGAGCTTTCACAACCAAACATCTTCACAACAGGGCATACTCGTTGCAATGTATTCGGCCTAAGTGGTGCTCAAATCCACTAACTTCTACTTCTTGCTCATCCAAGATATTGAAGTAGAAACCAAGCTGAAGCAACATCCATATGTGCTCTTGTGATCCACCACACTACCAACCCAATCGGCATCAGTATATCCGTGGAATCTCAAAATCCCAGCAGTGTATCTCGGCCCATGGTTGATTTTGCCCCGAAGATATCTCAAAAAAAAATTGGCACCAATCGAGTGAATGTGATGAGGATCAACCATATGTTGACTCAAAGTGTTCACTGCAAAACATACGTCTGTATGGGAGTTCACTAGGAACATTAGGGCCCCCATGAGTTATCGATACTCGGTAGTATTTTCTAGCACGGGCCGAGTAGCATTTCCACACAACTTCTTGAAGTTGAGTTCCATCGGTGTCAACACAGACTTACAGTCCACCATACCAAATCTCTCCAGCAGCGTCATGACATATTTTCCTTGAGAAAGGAAGATCTCACCTGGCCTTTTCCAGACCTCCAAGACTAGGAAGTAGTGCATCAGTCCTAGGTCTTTCATCTCAAACTCTGAAGATATCTCCCTCTTACACTGATGAATGAGAGGTTCAGCACCTACCAAGAAGAGATCGTCCACATAGAGAACCAAAATGAGAAGTATTTCTCTATCAACCTTAAAATAAAGGTTTGGATTAGCATTAATTCGAGTGAAGCCTAGCTTCATCAAGTAAATATCTATCCTCTCATACCAAGACCTGGGGGCTTGCTTCAACCCATAGAGGGATTTATTCAACCTGCATACATGGGTGTCTCTATCTTGGACTTCAAACCCCATAGGTTGCTCCACATACACCTCTTCTTGTATAGATCCATGTAGAAAATCAGTTTTCACATTCATCTAATGTAGACTTCATCCTTGCGTTGCAACAAGGGCGATAAAATATCGGATGGTGTTAGGTCCCTATATTACTAGTATATTCCCTTATTGTTATTAGTGTAACCCCCTTATTGTTATTATTGTACCCTTGTAACCCCCATTTTGTTATTATTGTGCCCTTAAATTATTATTGTTAGGTCGGCTAGGATTACATTGTGGCCCACTAGGATTACATTATGGCCCCATGGACTCCTATATATAGAAAGGAGGTTTTGTAAATTGTATCATCCAAGAATTGTTCATTTATGTAATGTATTGGAGGTTTCCCCCTCGAAGTGGCTTATTTATAAGGCGTTGATATCTCTTTTCTTCTATTTTTGGAGCTGGTTACACAACAGATGGTGGTATAGTGATTCATAGGTGCAAATATATCATCATAATCTATACCTTCTTTTTGAGAGAAGCATCGAGCAACAAATATTGCTTTGTACTTTTCAGCACTTCCATCAGAACCATGCTTGATCTTATAGAGCCATTTCGAGGTGACAAAAGATTTGTCCTCTAGTCTCGAGACAACTTCCAAGACATCATTCTTCATAATGGACTCATATTCTTCGTGCATAGAATCTTTCCAAAATTTATGCTTTACGGCTTCTTTAGATGATCCAGGTTCAGATTATACTATCGTACTCATGGCTACTAGATACCCTTGGTATCTCTTCGGCTTCTTTCTTTCACGGAATGTCCCCCTTGGGGAAATATGTCTCTCGGCATCTGTGAGAGTATCCCTGAGAGGGTCTTCTCTTATTTGAAGGAGGTGGATCAATAGGATCCATAGGTCCTTCAACATCTGGCATCAGGTCATCTTTTGGCAATTCCTGCTTCCCTGCTTATTCATCTTCTTTGTCTTCCTTGGAGCTAGGAATATTTCTCACTTACTTGAGGGTAGCATCTTCGTCGAAGGTGACATCATGGCATATCTCCACTTCTCTTTGACCAGGCACATATATTCTATATGCCTTTGAAGTTTCACTGTAGCCCACAAACATTCCCTTCTTTCCAAAAGCATCCATCTTGCTTCTCTTTTCTTTTTGCACATGAAAGTAAAAAGGACAACCAAAAACTCTAAAATGAGAAACATCAGGTTTGTTACCAGAGAAGTCATCTTCAAGAGCTTTGGAGTCCATAGCAGAATTCATGCATCTATTTTTAACATACACAACATTGTTTGAAGCTTCTCTCCATAGAAACTTCGGAAGACCTTGGTCACATAGCATGGTGTGGGTAGCTTCCATAATGGTCATGTTCTAATTTCTTTCAGCAACACCATTTTTCTCAGGAGTATACGTAGTTGTGGTCTCCCTCTTAATGCCAACTTCTCTACAAAATTCATTAAACTCATTTGACTCATACTCGGTCCCATTTTCAGTCCTCCAAAATTTGATTTTCTTCTTGGCTTGATTTTCCACCAAGGTCTTGAAGGTACGGAACCATTTGAATGCTTTGTCCTTCTTCAAAAAAAATATATCCAGGTCTTGCAGGAGAATTCATCTGTAAAATTCATGTAATAGGAACATCCTCCCAAGGATGTTATGGGCAAAATACCAGATAAATCATAATGAATCAACTGCACGATATCAGTTGACTTTGTGACACTTGAGGAGAATGGTCCCCTCATATGCTTCCCTTCGCTACAACCTTGAAAAATACCTTCATGATCAACTCTAAATTTGGGCATCCCTGTCACCACCTTCCTTGCTTCGGGAAGGGATTTGTAATGAAGGTGAGCAAACCTCTGGTGCCATAACACTATTTGAAGAGTTGTATCACATGACATAGCCCCCAATGGACTTCCTCCAACCTGGCAGAGTGTATCGACTCTAAAACCAATAAAAATAGCTTCCTTGAATTTCTTCTTCCATATAAGTACCTTTCCATCAAAAAATGCCACCTTGAACCCTTTTTCGTCCATTGTCGAAATGGACACAAGTTTATTCTTCAAATAAGGTACGTACAACACATATTGTAATCGGAGGAATTTAACTTGAGATAGATGGAGGGTCACAGTCCCTGTCCCTTTCACGGGATAGGTGGAATTATCTCCAAGGATAAATTCCAGATTTGTATCCTTCTCAATCAAATTAGAGAGAACTTATTTATAGCCCGTGAGGTGCCTTGAAGCACCATTATCAATCAACCAGACATCCAGGGTGTCGGGTGGAGATGCAGCAGAGAGGGAAGATACAAGAATAAATTCATTTCTCTTATTATCAACAACATTAGACTCATCGTACCTATAATTTCTTGACCTCTTGAAAGATTTCCCATTTCCACTACGATCAAAGGGAGCCTTCCTTTTTCCTTTGAACCTATTGTTCATGCCATTCCCTCTCGGGTTGTTGTTTTCATCATCCCTAGGAGAGTCCCTTCTGTTAGGGCACTCTCTTGCATAGTGACCAGTCTTGTTACAAGTGTAACATCTTCCCTTCCTTCCCTTGGGCCCCGCTCTTCCATGGTTTTGATTTCTCAGGCCACCATGGTTCTTCTTCTTTGCATGAGTGGCGAAGGAAGTAAGCTTACTTCCATTTCCATTAGAGGCATATTCCATCATTCTTATTTCCTCTTGAGTGCATCTCGTCAATATTTCATCAAAATCAGGAATCACATTATTATTAAGAATAGTGGTATTGAATACATACCAATCACGGGGGGAGAACTCCAAGTGCAATAAGAACCATATCTCTCATATGTTGCTTCCCCAATAGCTAGGATTTTATTCCTGATTTCAGTGAGCCTCATAAATAGGATTGAATAGATTCATCCTTGCCCTTCTTGATATTATTCAATTGATTCTTGAATAAAAGGATTTGATTAGCATTGTTAGCCCTGAACATGCTCACCATCTTATCATAAATATCCTTAGATGTGTTCAGATCAGAAATGTAAGCAACCAAGTGCTTATGAATAGAATCTCGGATAATCATATTTACTTTGATTTCCCATTTTCTATACTTTGTCTTTGTGGCAATAGCTGCATTTGATGGAGGCTCTTGAATCTTCCCCTGCACATAGTCCACGACATCTTGATCTTCTAGTACCAAATCCAAGGATATTTTCCATGCATGATAATCAGACTTATCATTCAATTTATCATGAGCCTTGAAACACTTGTAGGTTGAGGAGGCCAATCTTCCTTGTTAGGATTCCTTCTTCGGTGATTGCTTCTTACACTAGCTTGGACTTTGTCTTCACCTCAGCTCTGATACCATGTTAAATTTAGATAACGATGGTGTTCTATGCTTGATGTAATTTTACTTCAATATTTATTAGGCCTGATACAAAATAGCAATCACATAAACATGAAATTAAAATGATGATAGAACACAATAATAGATCAATAGAAGACAAGACAAATATAGATCAGATTTACAATTCCTTTTGTCCAGCAAAGATATGAGATATTGTTATGTTACGGCAGTCAACAGGATGCTTCAGCTAGTAAAATATTTCTCAGTCAGCCAATCCTCCAAGTGTCATACCCACAGCCCTCAAATACAACTCATCAAAAGTCAACACTGGTCAACCCAAAGTCAACACAAAAAGTCAATGCAGGAGAGCAACAGAAATTCAATGCTACAGATTAGGGCTTCGGTCAAATATCTATGATTTCCTCAATTTTAGTGCCCAGTAGTACGACCTCTCAAAATCAAAATTTTGGCACGATCAATGCTAGTCAACACTGCAGCAAACAAGCCCTAAAAAAATCTGCAAATTTCAGACTTCGGCTCTGCACGTGTGAAGGGAAGAACGCCTCCCAAGGCTGACGAACAGATCAGATCACAATGAGAGATGTGGATGATTTTATGATGAAAATGACCTCCAAGTCCCTCCAATTTATATCCATTAGTGAGGGTGTGTGACACATCTATTAGGCATGTGAGCCTACATTACAAATCTGGCTGACCTTGCACATGTGTGGAAAATGAATTCAAAATATATGTTCTGCTCATCCAATCAAGATGATCTTTAGATCAATATTTCACCTCTCTGAAAGAGGAATCCAACAAAAATATGACCATCGTCATATGGGCTGGACCTATTTTCCCAAAATTAATAGTTGGAAATCTAGGCATCCTTTTATTATTAAGTTTGATCAACTACCACCTTGTTTGGGGGGTCTCCAACATTCTAGGGTTCCTTTTTTGGTTGTTGATCACTAGAGCTTATTCCATGCTTTTACTTATATTCTTCTTTGAATATGGTCATCACCATGTGATGTAATTTTTGTTCTCCATATGATGGATCTTCTAGAGGGTTTCCCTTATCAATAAGTGGTGTTGCTTTGATGCACCCAACCACCGTGTGGGCTTTTGTTTGGTCATCTCTTCAGATGAAAACTAGCTTTATTGTTCGAGGGGGTAATGTGATATATTATACAATGATTTAAAAATAAAAATAAAAAGGATCAAAAGGTGACCAATTCATAATCAAGTTCATGAACACATAATATTCCTTAGCTACAAAATTTACCTCAATTCAAAAACCATTGAAAATCTATATACATGCATAAGTGGTGGTATGTATAATTTGTGTCTCTTTGCTTCTAAAATTAAATTTACCTATGACATTTCCTATCTCCCTGAAAGATTCAACACATGAGGCCTAGAGTAGTAGGTTAGGGAGTCATGCTCAAATAAGGGTTGTGGAGTGGGAATCCATTGCTAGATTAAAGATAAGGAACCATAACTTCATGCACAAATAAATTCACCCCTAGAACTAAGGTCCTAAATTTAGGATGACACCTTGATCTATTATAAAGTTGAATTACATAACGAAAAATCTTTGGCGCATAGCTAGTTATATACAACTTCTTGGATCTCCAATTTTCAAGATGTAGTGATCCAACAATGGAGATCCACTAACCTTCGCTAAAGGTTCCAGGGCCTACATATCAAATCATGGTCAAGAAAGAAATCAATATAACTAAGAGCTTTTGGATATACTAGAGAATGGTAGAAGAACCCACCTTGATCAAGCAAGGGATCCCTTAAGAGGTTGGTTATGGATTCAAAGGCATTCCCTATATGGGGCTTAAATATAAAATTCTTTAAATGACTTTTATTTTAACATGGATAAAACTGCTATCAAAGTGTGTGATTTGGGAGGCGGCCAAGAGGGGTCCATCAAGCTAGAGGAGGGACTTGGGAAAAAAACCTTAATTATGCCATATAAGGCTTTCACATTTTCTAATGAATTTTTTTAATAATATTTATGTTTTATGTGGTTATTAATCATAGGGTTTGAATTAAATGTAACTAATAGATAGGAATCCTCTAAAGAAATAAATCACACATAGATTAAGGATTATGGAGTGGAGATATGAATAAGATGCCTATAAAAATACTCCTAGTAGAATTCAATAAATTGGTGGTAAAGATACTAAAATTTAGATGATGAAACCTTAAGAATGGATAAATTTTCCAAAATTCATATTAAAATTTAAAACAAGGTCAACCAAGGCTTGTTCGGTTGGTAAAGTTGGGTTGTTGTCATTCTTCCCACAAAGATAATTCTCTCAAAGGGATGTCTTCCCCTTATGGGTTTCTCTATATGTGTAAGTGAGTCATTTTTTGTGGTTGGTGAAAGGTAAAACACCTTGACAACATGTGTAAGACCATGGACACATAGATTAAATATTATGGAGATGGAGATATGAACATGATGCCTTGTAAAATCACTCTTGGTGCAATTTAAGAAATTGGTGGTCAAAACATTGAGATTTATATATGAACGCTAGAGAATAGATACACTTTTTTCGAAGTCATTTAAATTGAAAATATGGTCAACCAAGTCTTTTTTGGTTGGGAAAGTTGGGATTTTGTTATTCCTATCACAAAGATTTAAATTCTCTCAAAGACATGCTTTCCCCCCTTGGGAAACACTACAAGTGTAAGTGATTTGTTTATTGTGGTTAGGTAAATGTACAATACCTACGAAATTATAGCGAAATAGATAACAACTCATCACCACTACTTATATGAAGGATTTTTGTCGAGAAATTTTGAGATATACTTTTTTCAATGTAATGAATTCATGTATTGTGAAAACATGTTTTCTCGCTTGCACTCACTAGAAACATCCATATAAAATATTAAGGTTTGAATCTCAAAAAGGATTAAACCTTGTAATTGTAAAAGAGTCTTGAACTTTAACTTAAAATAAGGAAAACGTTTTTGTAAGTTACAATACTTCTAAAATATGGAATTGATAATTTTAGCCTAACTCAACATGCCCTGCATGCATTAAATGAGGAAATAACTTCCCCTTTACTATTTAGTATGTATTCCTATCACCAAATCCTTTAACACATTTTCCAAGTCATGCTCCCTCCTATTCTTCTCCTCCTTCCTCTTGATTTTTCCTTCCTTAGGTATTTCCCATTTCCTCTTGATTTTTTCTTTTTCAGGGCTTGTTCCCTTATTGCATTAATGTTAAAAACAAAGAGATATAAAATTTTAATTAAGATGGCCTTAATAAGATGCTCTATAAATATGGAAAAGTGATTTTTTTATATGCATAATCATTAATTGAATCAATGAGCCAACATTGGGATGCAAGACTTTCAATGTGCTCATAGTGCACAAAGATATGAAGAATTTATTAGGAGATTGAGATTATAAACTAACACGATATAACTTCCAAATCCAAAAAAAAAAAAAATGGGAACTAGTGTTAGAATTTGGAAATGATTTCACTTGTAAATTCAATGATCTAGAAACTGTAATAAATATATACTTCAGCATATTTTTTATTTTTAAAGACAAAAAATAATAATTGTGTTTGACAGTGAAAGTATCCATGATAAACAATTTGATCATAAAATTCCATCACTAATGGGAACCCAATACCAACCCATAAACAAAACAAAAAACCGATGTGTGTAAATCAAGTTACAATTCAAAATAAGAAAAAAAATTAATGTGATACCATGAGAAAAAATTGATAACCGGCAAGTTCATACCCCAAAAGTTCAAACCATTAATGTTGGTGTTTGTAACATCATAAGGTCTTCTGCATATGCTACCATTTAATGTTGATGTTTGTAACATCATAAGGTCTTATGCATAGGCTTCCATTAATGTTGATGTTTGTAACATCAAAAGGTCTTTTTCATAAGCTAAGTGTCTAACACGCAGGAGAGAGTCATATTTAGGTGTTTGTTTCGTTAGAAAATTGGAAACGCGGAAAGATTTTCTTATGTTGATAATTACTTGTGATATCTTTGAGTTCTTATTAACTTTCTTAAGTTCTTTTATCTTTGTTTCATTAAGCTATTATCAAAATCAAAACACGAAGATCGAAGGCACCAAATGTAGGCACTTTCTAGGGCTAAAACCCCATTATAGGGGAAAACCAAGTCAAACTTTGCCACTAGAAAATTAAAGTTGAGATATACCAAGACCATAGACCCAAATACCTTCCTCCTCCACCAAGTCAACCTTCCAATATGATTCAACACACTTCAGCAATCCCTTCTTGTCCATCATCTTCAACCCAACAAAAATCCATAAATTCAACTTCCCAACTATAGAACTTCGACCCACAACTACAGAATTTTGGCCCAACAATAGAACTACAGTTTTAGCCCTCCAAAAACTTCAATTCCTTCACAGATGTGAGATAAGAGAGAGAAATATTCAACTTTCTTAGACATATAGTGTCCTCCTTCTCCTTCGCTCTCATTTTCCTTCTTCCTTCTTGAATTTCACAATTTTACTCGCCACAGAGGATTTAGATCAAACTTTATGAGTGAGTTCTCCAAATGAGGTCGATTTGTTGCCTTTATATATTAGTTTTTTCCCCTCAGTTAGGTTGGCTTGTCTAGTTTGAGGCTGACTTGGTTGAGGAGGTCTAAAAGACCTAATTTACATTAAAATAAATTTCTTTCTTGACATATAGTGCCAAAAAAGGGTCCTCTACATTATAACATGGACTAGGATACTTAACATAAACCTTAGAAGCTTTCAATGGAGGTTGTGACCTAAAAAAAATTGACCCAAGCATGAAACCCATGCTTAAGTAATAATAAATTTTATTTTTCTTCCTTTTGACAAATACATTACATCATGACTCAAATATAATTATGAATACTGAAACTACTTACATTCTTCAACACTCCATCTTAACTAGGGAGGTATTCATAATTGCATATATACAAAGGTACATGGAAGATCTCAATATGATATGCTATACGAAGAGAACTCAGTGTTGCAGACTAGATACCTGACCAAGGTTTACTATCTGGGTGGGACTAAAGGAAATCAAGCTTTATCCATTCTAGGTACTATCAATATTTTAAGCTCTACCACCAACCCAACGATCTAGGTGTGTATCCAATGTCATAGCTCCATGACCAACACCACCCTCCCTCTTCAGGATCTATACATCAACACATAGGCCTGCCAGATGTCCTCACAAGCATCCTTCCATAAGATGCCTCATATCTCCCTATTAACTAAATAATATATATCCATTTTTTCAAGCATGCTTAAAGAGTGTTCAACCTTTTTATGGTTATATTTACCTGTACAAACACAAACCCCAATCAGTAATAAACTTTCAAATATAAGTAAACACAAACCTTTGGGGTCCTCAATCATTATGATAATAGTTCCATCATCAATTTATCCATATACAATTTTTTGGAATCTTTATTCTTCTTTCACTTCTTAAGCAACACCAAATACATCCTCAAAACTTCTCAAGTATTTTGTTTGCAACTTTATGAACATTCATATATATTACTTTTGATTACTTCAAGGTATTCACTGTCATAATATGCCCTCCCTCTCAATTGGGGATATATACCCTTTTTCTATCAATGCTCCCTCTTAACATAGGGAGATCAACCACGTCCTTCTTCTATAACATCAGAGAACCTTTCATAATTTAATTCCTTCTTGCATCATCAATATCATCTTGATCATCATCATTCATATAACTTCCTTCGTAATTATTATTATTATCATATGAACATATTCATCATCCTGATGATTATGTACCTGAAAAACTTTAATAGTAAGTACAACCAAATGCAAGCATACAAAAGGATGAAGTTATGTTACTATAATGGAAGCATTTAGACTTTAGAAGTGAGACACCTAAACCTATTTAGGTTCATAATCAGCAAGAGACACATCTTTTTACATACTATACTTCAACCATTTTGCTAGAGTTTTGTCATCAACCCTAGACTCCATCTTCAACACACAAAGCCTTATATATTAGCAATTCAATCAAATAAAAATTCTAATATACATCTAAGGTTTCAACAATATACCCTGTAAAAATAGATGTCATACTCTACCTAAATTTTATCATAAAAACTAAATGAAAACAATATCATCATATCTTAGAATATCAATCTCAACTAGGGCTTTGTTACAAACCCTAGAATTCACAGTCTAAACATGAGATCAATAATTAGGTTAACATACTCACATATACATATCTAGGATTTCATGCACTAACATTTCTCATCAACACAAACATCAATTCATCGAGGTTAGATTTACAACAATTTTCTCCAAGATAGGGTTTGATCAAATGAATGAATATATACCTAGGGTTTCATTCCTTGGATCTTACTATAAATATTAAAAGGGTTTTGTTCATAAACCCTAAATATCTAGGGTTTATATCATAACAATACCAAAACCCTAAATATCAAAATAATAGGATTTCTAGACTTCATCAACAACCCTAAGTAGACTATGTTGAATTTTTGCGATCTTGAATCTAGGTTAGAGTCTTAGAATAATTGACGCTACCAAACTTAGAATCTCAACCAGAACTACTTTTCACAATGGAAAACATATAGTAGTAAATCACACATGCATAAATATACACATTTTTTAACAAATTGTACAATAATGTAAAACCCCAATATTCGTTATATTAAACAAAAATTTGAATAATATAATAGTTTATGGTATACAAGGTACAATGAAAAATTCAAATTCGTATCTTGTATTGTCGGTCCTTCACTTTCGTACTACTCACTAGTCACTCATTATTCCTTCAAAGGACAACACATCGAGACTCCATGAGGGCTACCAGCTAACACTTCTACAAGTCACTTCTATAGAGAGTACACAGGTTGATCCAATATGCTCTCTGTGTATGCCTAACTCACGAGCTCCAAACTCCCAGGCTAGCTATCACCTTTGCCCATCAAGGTGTTTCACTTTGGATCCATTATTCGCCCAACCTTTAGCTCCTCTTCGTCACTTCAAGATAACTTTTCTATGGCTACTTTGGATAGCCAACACACTTCCCTCCATGAGGACTTTTGATCATTGAATCAAGTCTCCAAATTGGCTCCCATAGGATGGCCAACACTCTGATCCAAAACTGGTCCAAAAACAAGGATCCAACACACATCCAACGTTACAGTTCAAAGTATGCTTGTTTATATTCTTAACAGTGATTGGTCAGGGCACCAAACAATGTTGTTACAACCCTCAACCAGACATCAAAATATCCCTAAAATGACTACGACCTCTCATAGTATAAGTCTTCTCCTCTACACTGAAGAGTTAAGGCACAAAAAAACCCTTAAACATACCCATGCTAACCCTTGTTGTGGTGGTATGACCCGCAGCCTACCACACAACTATGTTGTAGCTAACAACACCCTTCATCCAAGGTTCCACCCCATAAAAATAGCCCTGATAGACCTATGTTTTAGCTCCTTAAGGCCTCGGCCTACTAGCAATTCCCCTCGACCTCCTCCAACAAATTTCGAACCCCTGAACCAAACCTTAAAACATACCTTAACATCTCTTCGACCTTCCTATACTTGTCTTCTCCTTGTTGGAGCTAAAACAAACCTTCCCTTGCCTCCAATGAGTGATTCTTGTGGTTGTATGTTGCACAAATGGATTTATTTATTGGTCCACTTCACCTTCAATTTATAAACAAATGAAGGGCTTCTAAAATTTCACATTTAGGGGCTTCCAACTTGTCACATACCTAAACCAACCTTAGGTCAAATTTGACACACATGTGCAAACCCATCATATAGCTTAAAAAATTCATATCTCCACTTATACAACTCGGAATTCAATGATACTCAAAGCATTGGATTCTCCTTTCCCCCCTCTATCATATCATGCCATGTTGTGCTCACAAAATTCCCAAAACACAATTTTGTGCAAAACCCCATACTTGGGATCCAAGCCCACAAGTGACCCTTGTGGCACTTTTCCCTCCAAACCCCAAACCCTAGGGCTTGGAGTACCACCCAATCTACTCAAAAAATCAACACTCCCTCTTACCGAGGGAGGCACATCCAAGACTAGGAAGGAACTCATCATCATCATCAATGCTCGCAACACTTTCCCAACTCCTAGCACTCATAATCGCAACAACCCTTGTCCTTTGAACTACACCTTTCTCAGAGGTGTAATTGTCACTGTTGGAAGCATCCCACTTCTTATTATTTTCTTGTATCTCTTTCCAATCTCTCCATAATTCCTTCTTGGTAGATGTGGAATCACCCTTGCTCCCCACTCATCATGTGCTTTTCTTGGGCTGCAAAGTCTCCCTCTAAATCTGTAACCTCCCACTAGAACTCGACTCCCTCTGAGCCTCTACAAAATGGGCCTTATTCAATGGAACCTGTACCTTCCCTTATGAAGTCTGCACCTGCACCTACTCCACCTTCTTCTTCTAATCCATAGGCTTTCACGTCAGCATATATATACCATTCTCTCTAACTCCAAACACGATAGGAGCTAGAGCCTCTAGGCCTGAGTCTTTCCTTCCCATCCTGGAACAAGACCTCAAACCCTTATTCTCGATCGTTAAGACAAAAATCACGTTATACCAGCATCCTGTTACAAACATTACATCCTAGAACCGCATCACTCATCTTGTATCCATCCTGAATGGCACAACACCCAATCCTCGGATCTCCAACTAACCCTTGTCACCCAACACCATGTGCAACTTCAAGTCACATTCAGCTACAGTCTCAAAAACCCCCTGTAACCCTATCATATCCTTCACTGCACCACTTTCCACATATCATCCATCCTTCTTGATAGTACCCTATGAGAAATGATAAATCAGAGCAAAGTACCCCTCTTCCAATCTCCTGGAGATATCATTTATCCCAGTTGAAGTGGTAACACTGGTGACCTGCGTTCATTTCCTTTTCTCATCATCTCCCTTCTTCATCGGACATCTCGACGAAAAATGACACATCTCGCCACAGTTAAAACACTTGACTTTACTCAAGTCCTTCTTCGGCTTACCTTTCATTCGCACTGATAGTGCGACATCCTCATTTGCTTTCTTTAATGGATGAATATTCTCATCTCGAAAATCTTACTGAATGAAATCGTCCCAGAACCTATTCCAGTCTAGAAATTTCTCCCCATAAACAATTCCTTTGATGAAGGGCTTCCATTCCTCAGTGAACACTTTCAAGGCAATCCTCACAATATCTCGATCTGCAATTTTTACACCGATGATAGCAAACTCATCTCTAACCTAAGACAACCTTTTCAGATACGATGTCACTCCTTCACCCTTTATCATTTTGGTGGACTTAAACTTGTCCTGTAATACTAGTGCCCAGTTCTCGTTCTTATTCTAGAACAAATTTTGAAGAGCCATCCACATCTCATGTGCATTGTTCTGAACAAATGATGTTTTAAGGAATCCTTCACACCATCAAGGATGATCAATCTCGCCTTCGTATCCAAATCTTCCCATATATCTAGCTCCTTATGATTGGTTGGCTTATTGATCTCTTTCTCGATAAAATCCCAAAACCTATTGACCTGCAAGACCAACTTGATCCTTTTCTACCAAGGAGAATAGTTGGACAATCCCTCCAACCTATCCTCATACTAGAGACCTGCCTGCAACTTCGACATTGTAGTGAACCCTTCACTTATAATGTGACCAACTCCCTCTCACATTTTACTTCGTTGTGCACAAATCCAATTCACTGACTTCCAAAGTAGCTCAGACACGCTCTGATACCATGTTGAATTTCCATGATCTTAGGTCTAGGTTAGAGTCTTAAAATCACTTATGCTACCAAACCAAGAATCTCAACTAGAACTACTTTGCACAATGGAAAACATAAAGCAATAAATCACACACCCAAAAATATACACAGTTTTTAACAAATTTTGCAATAATGTAAAACTCCAATATTCGTTATATTAAACCAAAATATGAATAATAAAATATTATATAGTATAAAAGTTACAATGGAAAACTAGATGCCATATCTTGTCCTGCCATACCTTCGCTTCTGTACTGCTCAGTAGTCGCCCATTAGTCCTTCAAAGGAAAACACATTGAGACTCTTGGAGGGATGCCACCACACACTGCTTCAAGTCACTTATGTAGAGTGTACACAGGTTGATCCAATCTGCTCTCTAGGTAGGCCTAATTCCCGAGCTCCAAATTTCCAGGACAGCATTCGCCTTTGACTATCAAGGTGTTGCACTTCGGCAGTAATCTTCACCCAACCTTCAGTTTCTCTTTGTCACGTCAAGATAGCTTGTCTAGGGCTACTTGGGGTAGCCAACACACTACCCTCCACCAAACCAATGGCACCCAATACTACATTGCAAGACTTGCACCGATGAAGACTTCTTATCACTGAATCAAATCTCCAAACTGGCTCCCACAGGCTACCCAACACTCTAATTCAAAATTGTTCCAAAAACAAGGACCCAACACACCTCCAACACTGCTACTCCAAGTATGCTTGTTGTTTTTCTTAACAATGAATGGTTAGGGAACCAAACAATGTTGTAACAACCCTCAGCCATCAAAAAAACCCTCAAGTGACTATGACCTATCCTAGTATAATTATTCTCCTCTACGTTGAAGGGTTAGGGCACAAGAAAACCCTTAAACATACCCACACTAACCCTTGTTGTGGTGGTATGGTACGTGGCCCACCACACAACTCTGTTGTATCTAACGCCACCCTTCAACCAAGGTTTCAACCCATACAAATAGCCCTAAAAGACCTATGTTTTAGCTCCTTAAGACCTAAGCCTACCATAAAGTCCCTCGGCCTCCTCCAACAACTTTTGAACCCCTGAACCAGCCCTTAAAACAGACCTTAACGTGTCTTTGACCTTATTTTACATGTCCTCTCCTTTTTGTGGCTAAAATAGAGCTTCCCTTGCCTCCAGTCAGTTCTTCTTGTGGTTGTATGTTGCACAAATGGATTTCTTTATCATTCCACTTCCCCTTCAGTTTATACACAAATGAAAGGCTTTTAAAACATCACATTTAAGGGTTGCCAACTTGTCACATGCCTAAACCTACCTTAGGCTGACCTTGACACACATGTGCAAACCCATCATATAAATTTAAAAACTCATATCTCCACTTCTAAATCTCAGAATTTGACGATTCTAAAAGTGTTGTATTCTCCTTTCCGCCCTCTATCGTCTCATGCTATCACATGTAGAAATGTGCTCACAAAAATGCCCAAAACATACTTTAGTGCAAAACCCCATAATTGGGCTCCAAGCCCATAAGTGACACTTATGGCGCTTTACCCTCTAAACACCGAACCCTAGGCCTTGGATTGCCTCCCAAGCTACTCAAAAAATCAACACTCCCTCTTAGCGAGGGAGCCTACTTCCAAGACCAAGACGTAACTCATCAATGTCATCACTTCTTGCAACACTTTCCCAACTCCTGGCACTCACAATTGCAACAATCCTTGTCCTGTGAACTACGACTTTATCGGAAGTGTCAATGTCACTGCTGGAAGCATCTTGCTTCTTATTTTCATGTATATCTTTCTAATCTCTCCATTTTTCCTTCTTGGTAGATATGGAAGAACCCTTGCTCCACACTGGCCACACACTCTTCTTGGGCTACAAATTCTCCCTTTGAATCTACAAGCTCCCGTCAGAAATCAACTCCCTCTGAGCCTATAGAAAATGGACCTTCTTCGCTAGAACTTGTACCTTCCCCTCTGAAGCCTTCACCTACACCTACTCCTCTAAAATCTGCACCTACTCTAGTTGCTTCTCATGATCATAAGCTTGATCGTTAGCTTATATAGACCATGCTCTCTAACTCCAAACATGATACTAGTAGAGATATAGCCTCTAGGCGTGAGTCTTGCTTTCCCATCCTGGAACAAGACCTAAAACCCCTTATTCTTGATCATCGAGACAAACTCATGCTATATCTAAGTCCTGGTACAAGTAGTACATCCTAGACCTGCATCACTCATCATGTCTCCATCCTGAATGGCACAACACCCAATCCTCAAATCTCCAACTAACTCTTGTCACCCAAAACAATGTGGATCTTCGAGTCTCATTCCACTAGAGAGCCAAAAACCTCCTGTGACCCTGTCATATGCTTCATCACACCATTTTCCATGTACCATCCATCCTCCTTGATAGTACCATGTGAGAAATTATAAATCATAGAAAAGTCCTCCTCTTCCAATCTCCTCGAGAGATCATCTATCTCAGCTGAAGTGGGAACACTGGAAACCTGCTTTCCTTTCGTCTTCTCATCATCTCCCTTCAACATAGAACATCTCGACTAAAAATGACCCATCTCGCCATAGTTAAAACACTTGAATTTACTCAAGTCCTTCGGCTTACCCTTCATTCGCGCTGCAAGTGTCGCATCATCATCTGCCTTCTTTGATGGATGAATATCCTCGTCTCACAACTCTTCCTGAATAAAATCATCCCACGAACTATTCCAGTCTTGCAACTTCTTCTTGGAAACGATCCATTTGATGAAGGGCTTCCATTCCTCAGTGAACCCTTTCAAGGAAATCCTCACCATATCTCCATCTAAACTTTTGACACTTACGGTAGCAAGCTCATCTCTGACCTGAGACATCCTCATGAGATACGAAGTCACTCCTTCACCCTTTATCATCTTGGTGGACTTCAAAATTTCCTCCAATACTAGTACCTGGTTCTCGTTCTTATTCTGGAACAAATTCTAAAGAGCCATCCAAATCTCATGCACATTTTTTTTCACGAACAAATTAGGTATTAAGGAATCCTTCGCACCATCAAGTATGATCAGTCTCGCCTTTGTATCCAAATCTTCCCATATATCCACCTCCTTAGGGTCGGTTGTCTTCTTGATCTCTTTATCGACAAAATCCCAGATCTTGTTAACTTGCAAGACCAACTTGATCATTTCCTTCCAAGGATTATAGTTGGACAATCCCTCCAATGTTTCCTCATACCGGAGACCTACCTACAACTTCGACATTGTAGTGAACCCTTCATTTACAATGTGACCAACTTCCTCTCATGGTGTACTTCGTTGTGCACAACTCTGATTCACGAAATTACAAAGTAGCTCAGACACGCTCTAATACCATGTTGAATTTCCACGATCATGGGTCTAGGTCAGAGCCTTAAAATTAGTGATGCTACCAAACCAAGAATCTCAACTATAACATCTTTTCACAGTGGAAAGCATAAATAATTAAATCACACATGCACAAATATACACAGTTTTTAACAAATTGTATAATAACGTACAACCCCAATCTTTCCTATATTTAAAATAAATATGAATAATACAATAGTCTATGGTATACAAGATACAATGACAAACTCGATGCCATATCTTCTCATATCGGTCATTCACTTTCATACTACTCACTAGTCGCCCCTTAGTCCTTAAAAGGACAACATATCAAGACTCTAAGAGGGATGCCATATAACACTGCTGCAAGTCACTTCTATAGAGTGTACACGAGCTGATCCAATTTTCTCGCTAGGTAGGCCTAATTCCAGAGCTCCAATAGCAGGCTAGTGGTCACCTTTGTCCATCAAGGTGTTGCACGTCGGCACCAATATTCACCCAACCTTCAACTCCTCTTTGTCACTTCAAGATAGCTTGTCTAGGGCTACTTTGGGTAGCCAACACACTACCCTCCACCAGATCAATGGCACCCAATACTACACTACAAGATCTACACCGATGAATACTTTTGATCATTGAATCAAGCCTCCAAATTGGCTCCCACAGGTTCCCCAACAATCTGATCGAACACTGGTTTAAAAACAAGGACCCAACACAACTCCAACACTACTTCTCCAAGTCTGCTTGCTAATGTTCTTAACAATCATTGGTTAGGGAACCAAACAATGTTGTAACAACCCTCAACCAGTCATTAAAACAACCCTCAAATGACTGCGACCTCTCCTAGTATAAGTCATCTCCTCTACGTTGAAGGGTTAGGGCGCAAATGTAATGTTCCAAATTTTCCATCAACTAATTGGAATATTATGGTTATTAATTTTCTTATTTAGTTAAGTAAATAAAAGGGTAGAGGGACCCATAAACCCAATACATTAATAAAATACACTTCTATAGTGTGAATGTGGGTTAATTGAGTAGTGGAGTAGCATTATGGAGTAGCGGAGCAGCATAATAATGAAGAAAGAGTGGAGGTCATAGAGCATTAATGGGGAAGATGATAGAGATAGTGGAGGAAAAAATGCAAGATGAAGGAGATAGTGGAGAAGAAATTGCATAGATGATGGAGGAAGTGGTGCATTAAATGCACACATAATGGAGGAAGTGGTGAGTAATTGCAGCAGTGATAAATATCATGGAGGACAGCGCAGTCTTTATGGAGGTTAGTGGCCACATGTGCAACGCAATTATGATGTGATCCAAGGCTAAGGAAGGCTCACAACCATAAAAGGAAGATGAGGGTAGCAAAGGAAGGGACTCTGGATTTTTATTTTTGAGTGTCGTAAGACATTTCTTTGCATGCTTAAGCTGTTTAGCTAAGTCTAGTGTGTTGTTTATCACTGGGTGTTCCTAAGTGGGAATCCCACTCTTACACATGGGGTACTTCGAGTGCCTACTCTGGGAAGGTTTTCTTAAGCAGCATTGATTATTTGGCAATCAGTGCCACATTCAACCACTCTCATATGCACTTCCAGCTACAGGAATTACACATTCCTGAACTTGGGTTTGAGATTTGGAAGGTTGTTCTCAGTACTTCGGCTAAGAAACCTGTGGAGGGATAAGCCCTTCACACTGTGGATCCATTTCAGTATTCTGGAAGTTTCATTTTCATATCCGGCATCAGGCCATCCATATATTCTCCTATGCAGCAAAATTTCCTATAGGAATTGTGTAATTCTGCAGTGAGGGTTTGAGGAGAAGAGGAAGTTCCAAGCAACTCAGCTTGGAAACCTGTGAGGGATTAATCCTTCACTCTGTGGATCACTTCAACAGCTTGGGATCAGCATTGTATTATCTATCAGCAGGCTACATCACCAACCCTCCTAGACTAGATCTTCATCCCTCCTAGATAGTGCAGTATTTCCCAGCAGTTTTGCATGCAACAACTTCATATTCAGTGGTGGAGCTAAATGTTAAGTTTCTCAGCTTGGGAAGGGGAGAAGGGACAATCCCTTCAGTTAGTGAGCTAAGTGGGTGCTATTGCAGCAAATAGATCATTTTTTCAACCCCAAATCAGTAGTTGTCTCTAGGGACTGCGTAACTCAACTAGAAGGGGTGTAGGTTGCAACCCAAAAAGGGCGGAAATTCCAAACTCAAAATCTGGCCAAACCATTTATGGGTTTCTCTGGGTTTTTCGAGTAGAATCCGTGGTTAAAAAATTGGATCTTTCTGAGCACTCCAGCAGTAGTAGCACAACATTTACAGTGCTAGGTTTTAGAGTTGTTTCAACCATCTTTGGATGGCTTGAGTGCATTCTTTTTGGAGCACTGTGTATATTCATTGTTGTTGATACATAATAATATGGCTCAGCTATTTCTACTAATTTTTTAATGTCTTGATGTTATATTTTGTATTTCCAGCATTTTACAGTTTTGTGCTTACATTCTAGTTATTATCTTGATTGAAATGTTATAAATATTCTATATTCTTGTATTTCCCATTTTGGGATATTACAGTGGTATCATAGCATGATCTTTGGCTCAACTTGTGGGCATTTCATGACATCAAAAGAATAAGAAGAAGAAGCAGAAAAAGAATAAGTCTACAATGGCGGAAGGATTGAGTTTTTCCACACTTCTCTTTAGATCTATGCAGGATCTCACCATGGAGATCAAAGAAATGAGAAGGGAAAGGCAAAATGAAACCTCAAGAAGGTTTTATAATGGAGAAAGTCTGAGCACTTCCTATTAGCAGTATAAGCAACCGGCAATGCAGAAAGTTCCACAACACTATACTATGGCCACTTTCCTTGCAAAGTGAAATGAATGGCATGGAAATGGAGGATATTTGGAGCATGAGACTGTTACACAGTAATATGTCACCGTCCCTGCAATCCCTGTCCCACACATTGGAGGGCTCATTTCGTGACCTGTGAACAGTAACATGGCTTGAAACCACTTTCAAGACATCCCTCTAAACAAGAGCTTTCAATGCCCTGAAGACATCTCCTTGTGAAAAACCCTAAAAATGGCCCTTTTAGCATTGGCGCGAGCAGGCAGTTCAGCACCCACGCTAATGGGGAAAATACTTCAAAGAGGCCGCGCCATTTGGCGCTCTGTCCCAGAGTCGCACTCGCGCCAGCCAACTTGAGAGGTGTTTTTTAAAAATAAATGGCGAAATTTTTGTCCTAACTGATCCAGGAACTGATATCTATCTTGAGTTGGGAGGTTTGGCTACGGATTTCCATAGAGAGGAAGTGGTTTTTCACCTCTCATGGAAGCTTCCTTGATGATAGGGCCAATCTCATGATCATAGGGATCCCAACTCCTCTTCCTCCATCTATAAAATCTTGCCCATCTCCATTGCAAGCTAGTCTTCAAGTTCCCAAATTCCCAAGAGCCTTATGCTGCAAGAGCCTCCATAATTCCCTTAAGGCCAATTCAAGCAAGGAGACTATCGTCAAGAGCTGAAGAGAGGTTTTTCCTATCCTTGACAAGCTTTTCGAGACGTGTTCTGCTGGCGACCCCTCCGAAGGAGAATTCAGCGTCAGAACTATGGTTGTAATTTTCCTTTGATTGATTATTAATGAACGACTATTGGTTATGGTTCCACTCTTGTTGTTTATGATGATGAGTTATGTCCTTTCTGACTGAAATATAGTTGCATCTACTAGATTTTACACTTGCGTTTGTTTTGTTTCTCGCATGTGCAGGTGTCCCATCACGGATATCGTGGGGATCATGATCAGCCAGGGCTGAGGAACGAGAGCGCCACCTCTTCTGCAACGACCACGTTGGATTCCAGGTAAGCCTTCGTCGCTAGTTGGTTTATTTGCAATTAGGAACCTGCACTATAGCGTGATTGATTGTTGCTAGACCTGGTCTAGGCTAGTAGGGATCGCCTCTGTCCGCAGAGGGGATTTACCTCCACAACAAATTGGCGACTCCGCTGGTGATATTTAGCTTTTTTTCGTTTGTTTTATGAGCTATAGATGGAGCCTGAAGTTGGCCAGATAGCCTTCGAAACGCTTTTTCTTTGCAATTGCGAAGTAGATCAACGTCGCTTCAATCAATCTCCAGTTTAGTTTGTAAACTGAACACTTGGAGCACTATCTTGTCTCTTCGGTTGATTCTTGATTTTGCTTGCTTGATCAGCTCTTTTGGGCTGGTTATTTTTTTGAATTTGGCTTTTGGATAGCTTGATTATCACTGGTCTTCTTGTTGGATTGCTCTTTTTTATTTTTGACTGGTAAACTCGACTGGCGCACTTTTCAGCTTGACAGTCGCGCCAATTGGCGCAGGTTGCTAGTGTATTACCCGCGCCAATTCTATTATGGCGCTAGTTTCAGCCTTACAGTCGCGCCAATCCTGTAAGGTACTAGGTTTTACTATATTTTTGAGCTTTCTGAGCTTTATCTGTGTCTGTCTCACTTTGAGCCAGATCACATGGTTCATTTGAGTCTTGGAGATTCTGCTTGAAGTGGTGAGTCTGGTCTTGGTTGGGAGAAATTCTTTGTTTTTTTTCATTATCAGGCATTGGCGCTTGTTGTCAGTTAGCAACCCGCGCCAATTGGCCATTAGCACTAATTGTCAGTGAGCTGTACAAGTCGAGCCAATTTCAGGGTGTATGAAAATTGAGATTTTTTCCCTAAATCCTTCACCAGTGTGTCTTTCCCTTCTAGTCTTTTCATTGTATGAGCATAGATCACATTGCTCATTGTTTGAAATGTCTTCTTTCCATGATTGTTTGATGTAAAAGGGAATGAATGCCTTGTTTTGATCTCTTGCTTTGGAAGTCCTCTTTGTGTTTGACCTCATATGTCTTGTCGCCTTTTGAGGGATTTCGTTACAAAGTGTTTGAAACAACGATTGCATTCTTAGTGTTTGTTTACATCTCTTTTGCATTCATCTTTCATTAAGAAGATTTGCGTTCATTTAGTTTTCGTCTCAAGGTGTTATTTTTTTTAAAATGCATTAGATCACATTGCATTGAAAAGTATTTTTTGAGATTTATCATTGAACTTAGATCACATTGTTTAATGATTGAAAACTAAAAATCGCTTTGAGTGCATTCTCTTTCATTGAAAGCATGCATTAAGTAGATTCTCATTTCATCGAAAAATGCATTGAGTGCATTCTTGTTATTTGAAAAGAAAAAGGAAATTGTGCATAGATTACAATTGCATAGTTTTCAGAAAAGAGAATCTTGCATAGATTACATTGCATAATTTGCTTCATTGAATGTTTTAGAATACTTTTGGATAGTGAAAGTCATCTAGTTTGGAAAAGTTTCGTTTTCAATTTTGCTGTTTGTTGCATCATTGTTTGAAGCTCTTCCCTTAACTAGATAGCATTCATCGAATTGAAAGTTTTCTTTTCTCATATAGATTTCATTTAAGAGATTTTGAGACATTACATTTGTTAGGGCCTGAAAACTGAAACGTAATTGAAGATAAAATTTAAAATTTACTCAATTTACCTAAGGAAGCATTGAAACATTAATGAAACATTTAGAAGTCTAGGTTAGAGACGTGTTCCGGCATCGTTAAACCTAGTAGCTGTCGTTCGCCTCTTGGCTTTAGACAGCACTAGTACGGACTTGTGCTCCCCGTACCATCGCGTATATAAAGGGAGACCACACTAGGTTGCTATCATTTATCCGTAGGGAGCTGAGTCTGCCGCCTTATACCCGTGATACACCGGACACAACATTCGGGGAGATTGCCTGCATGTACGTCAAGTCCTTGGTTGATTTCTCTTTCATTTTGAAACCAAGGTGTATATTGCAGTTCACGAATATCTGGTACACCGTTTGCCTAGCATTCCTGAGTAGTCATTTCGATCTTTTCTGACTCTTTAAATTTGAAAAGGTCATCAAGCGCTTGTCCTTTCACGCTTGTCACCAATCTGAAAGTAATAGAGTCACCTTTTTCCTGTTTCTTGACTCTTTAAATATGAAACGGTAGAGTTTTGCTTCAATGTTTAAAAAAAAAAAAAAATTTAACTGCCCACGAAATATTCCTGGTTAAAGTTAGTTTCCTTAGGGTGTTGTTTTGAAGATCGTTTCTGATGGCAACTTTTCAGGAGTTCACCAACCAAGGAATCCCCTCTGATGGGAATCCTGGTCCTTTTCCTCCTTTTGGGAATGTTGGTGCTCCTTATATGGCAACGTTGTCTCTTCCTGGGTTAACTGTTGGGTTGACTGTTTGGTTGTTCTCAACCTCTGTGGTCCCGAATGTCTCGGCTACTATTCAATCAGTTCCTCTGCCTGAACAACATCATGTTGATTCCAAGGTGGACCTCTTCCCTTCTTCGCCTGTTTCTGCATCCTCCCCTTCTACTTTGCTTGGTGAAAGTCTGGATTCAAGTAACCAGGTGGCTAAGAAGAAGAAGAAGAAGACAAAGAAGAAGAAGTCTGATAAGAGAGAGGCTAAGGCTACAGTTGTTGCTTCTAATGCACCTCCTCTTGATAAACCTTCCAACCCTCCACGGAAAGTCAAGTTCCCTTGCATGTTGTGCACGGGAGACCATCTTCTTCGAGATTTCCCTGGTATTCCCAAGGTACTCGAAGTATGGTCCAACGGTCGCCCATCGTTTCCTTTGGCTTCCGGGAGTCAGGTTGGGGGCACATCTTCAGCTACTGCTAGTAAGGCTCCTAAGAAGCAGGGTAAGATTACAAATCCCTGTAAGTTGTGTGGGGGGCACCATGCCATTCACCTTTGTCCGTATATGGATGAAGCCAAACGAGTTTTGGACAACTCGGCTGTTTCTGTGCCATGCCTTCCGGCTGGTTACCTACAGCTTTCTTTGAGTCCTCCACCAGTTGATCCTACGATTGGTCAAGAGTCATCCTTGGTCGATCCCACTCCCTTGGGAATTCAGATTCAGGAATCCATTCCCGACCAACCATTGGTCGTGGGATCGGTCGAGCTAGCCCCATCTACGGTGCACCAGGTCTTTTCCGTTGAGAGTGGATCTCATCCCCCTCAAGTTCTTCTTGTTTCTTCAGATTCCTCAGATTTGGAGAAAGATTCTCCTGTCCCTATACTTCAAGAAGTTGCTCCTCCACCTCCCGTGATGGAGGTCCCGGAGGACACTCCTCCCACCTTCGAGATGGAGGTTGTGGAGGATGCTCCTTCTTCTTCCGTAACACCAGGGGAAGACCTTCTCGGTTCGATGGTAGCCCCTCCGAGTAGTTTGGTCACTTCCTGTGATTGGAATCGATTTGCAGGATACCGCCTTCCGTCTTATGTGCCTTTCGAGATCATAGTACAGGCTTTTGGTCTGGTCGTACCCAACACCATTATAGACGAAGGCGCATCTGTTAGTATTTTATCCTCAACTACCTGGCAAGCTTTCAGTTCGCCGCCGCTTGCGCCTGTTACGCAGAATTTGTTGGCGTTTAACAGAAGAACGATTCAACCGTTATGGATCCTTCCAAGGTTACCTATTACTTTGGGAGGTAAAACCATCCATATGGACGTGATGGTTGTTCCAGGCCCCTTGGATTTTAATCTGCTCTTGGGGCGCGATTACACCTATGCCATGGGAGCGCTCGTCTCCTCCCTTTTTCATGTGGTCTGTTTTACACATGAAGGACGGATCGTGACCATTGATCAGCTTTCATTCTTTGGTCTTGATATGGAAGCTGGCCCGCCATCATCCCTTCCTGGTTTTTATCCACCTGTTGTATCTGCCCCACCGCAGGTCAACTATGTGGCTACCTACCCCGTGCCTATACTCAGTGATAGTGTTGTTGTGCATCACGTGCTGGGGGCATTGGGTCCTGACTTCCAGGATGTTTTCCCTCCATTGGGAGTGGACATCTTGGAAGCGATGACTTCTTGTTCATTATGATGAGGTCGGTCAGAGCATGGTTCTTTTCCTGTGTCAAGCTCTTTAAAAACTGAAACAACCTAGCCGGAGCATGGTTCTTGTCTTGTGTCAAGCTCCTTAAAAAATGAAATAAGGTTGTCGGAGCATAGTTCCATGTTTTGTGTCAAGCTCCTTAAAAAATGAAACAAGGTTGTCGGAGCATAGTTCCTTGTCTTGTGTCAAGCTCCTTAAAAAAAATGAAACAAAGTTGTCAGAGCAGAGTTCCTTGTCTTGTGCCAAGCTCCTTAAACCATGAAACAAGGTGTCCTGAGGATAGTTCTTTTAATGTGTCAACCTCGTTAAAACAATGAAACATGTTCCTGTTCAATTTGAGTCTTTGATCAGATCTCGTAAAATCCCAGTCGAGTCTTTCTTAGATCTCGTAACTTGAACCTTCAATCCCTCCATCTGTTTACTCGGGTGCATGGATAGAAGCTTGGGGGGTATGTACCTCGAATTAAGTCACCATGTTGGGGGCATGCTTAATTTTTCAAGCATAGTTTGTTTCCGTTTCAAGCTTGTGTAAAAATGAAACCAATTTCAAGCATAGTTTATCTTTGTTTCAAGCTTGTGTAAAAATGAAACCAACTTCAAGCAAAGTTTTCTAATTTCAAGCTTGTGTAAAAATGAAACCATTCCCATTTTACCTCTTGTGATTGCCATTTTATCAGCCTGTTTTGCCAGATGAGCCTTGGTTTTTTCACTCCATTGTCACTATCTGCTTGGCCGATCATATGCCTTCACTTGGTTGTTTTACCCGTTCCTGAGGAACTGCTGCGATGAGTGGTCTTTGTTAGCCAGCCTCTTGACCTTTATTTTTTTTTAGCAGTTCCACCATTACCGAAACCAGTTGCTACCCCTTATACCACTCGTTCCTCCAGGAAGAGTCATCTTTCAGCTCTTTTCTGACTCTCTAAACATGAAAATATTGCCGATTCCCTTGTCATTTCGATCTCGTTAAAGTGGCCACGAAACGACATCTACCTAGTATACATTTACCCCTTTTTCGGGCTAGGATAGATTATTTACAAAAAAGGAATACCCTAGCCTATCGCAGCTAAGAGGTTTCCTCAGACATAGTTCTCTACCTTTTCGGATCTGAGGAACTATCTACGAAAAGGGACTGTTGGAGTTTACTTTTTCGTTGTCTTTTCAAACTCTCTAAATATGAAAAGACGTTGATTTCTTCCTTTTTCAGACTCGTTAAACCTAAATGACATCGAAAATTGTCAATCATGACGTTATTCGAGTTTCTCCTTCCTAGGGCTCGTTAAATGTACTAGGATGGATTCGTCCGAAGGACGGATTTATATGACAAGCATATGGTATCCTCTTCAAGCTTGTGTAAAAATAAAGAGGTACTCACCGAAATGGTGGGGAAAATGGAACCAAAATCGTTTTCGTGTCGGCAGTATGTCGCTCTTGAAAATGGCACTTGTCTGCATTCGTGTCGGGTTGGGGAAATATCATCTCGTTTTTCACTTGCCTCCATGGGTTTGGGTGATCCCTTTTGACCTCTCATCTGCTCTTTGCCTCGTCACCATGACCTCTGATCTTTTGATGTCAAATACTGCCAAATCCACTGTCGTGCCGTCAATATGTTCAAGAGAAGTTGACCTCTGCACGTACCAACCTTCCTCTGATTCTCATCTGATCCTGATTCACAAAGACATTATGTTCCTATGTCTCGTGTCGATGATGTGGGAAACACTATGGCCTGCCTTCGATCAAGACCACTTCCTGTCGACTCCAGCTCATTATCCGAGAAGCTGATCTAGGGACCCCCTTTTGGTGCCTTGGAGCCTGGATGCCTCAATGGCAGGTTCTTCGCATTCGATATGAGGTTTTCATTATTGGCCTCCGATTGAGTGATTCTATGGGTGTTCGACGCTAGCTCATTGATTCACATGCCGTAGATTGTACCTGTAGTACCTTGAGGGCCATTGGCATTAATGGTGGTACCTCTCGCGTCTGTTAACAACTTTTATCATTGGCTGGTAATCAGACGATGTTATTGCATGTTCGACTTCAGCTCACTTATTCGCATGCTTGAACTTGTACTTTGTTCGGGTTGAGATGGAGTGCAAGACCCTGGATTGTGTCTGTTGTAATCCAGGCTGAGAGTTTGTGGATTATTTACATGACTCACTTGCTGGATGGCTGCGTCCATTCCTTGGATCTGGATTATTGTATACTCTGTTATGGATGGCTGCGCCCATACCACATATATATCATGTATTTGAGACATCAGTTGTATTTCTTCACGCAGGTTTTCCAACGGCGGAGTTTCCAGTTGGACACATTCTCGTAAAGCATTTCACCCCTCTCTCTCTCTCTTGGGCCTCATGCTTTAGGGGGCATCTGTTACACAGTAATTTGTCACCGTCCCTGCAATCCCCGTCCCTCACATTGGAGGGCTCATTTCGTGACCTGTGAACAGTAACATGGCTTGAAACCACTTTCATGACATCCATCTGAACAAGAGCTTTCAATGCCCTGAAGACATCTCCTTGTGAAAAACCCTGAAAATGGCCCTTTTAGCATTGGCGCGAGCAGGCAGTTCAACACCCGCGCCAATGGGGAAAATAATTTAAAGAGGCCACGCCAGTTGGCGCTCTGTCCTAGAGTCGCACTCGCGCCAGCGAATTTGAGAGGTGTTTTTTAAAAATAAATGGCGGAAGTTTCGTCCTAACTGATCCAGGAACTAATATCTATCTTGAGTTGGGAGGTTTGGCTATGTATTTCCATAGAGAGGAAGTGGTTTGCCACCTCTCAAGGAAGCTTCCTTGATGATAGGGCCAATCCCATGATCATAGGGATCCCAACTCCTCTTCCTCCATCTATAAAATCTTGCCCATCTCCATTGCAAGCTAGTCTTCAAGTTCCCAAATTCCCAAGAGCCTTATGTTGCAAGAGCCTCCATAATTCCCTTAAGGCCAATTCAAGCAAGGAGACTATCATCAAGAGCTGAAGAGAGGTTTGTCCTATCCTTGACAGGCTTTTCGAGACATGTTCTGCTGGCGACCCCTCCGAAGGAGAATTCAGCGTCAGAACTATGGTTGTAATTCTCCTTTGATTGATTATTAATGAACGACTATTGGTTATGGTTCCACTCTTGTTGTTTATGATGATGAGTTATGTCCTTTCTGACTGACATATAGTTGCATCTACTGGATTTTACGCTTGCGTTTTTTTTTTCTCGCATGTGCAGGTGTCCCATCACGAAGATCGTGGGGATCATGATCTGCCAGGGCTGAGGAACGGGAGCGCCACCTCTTCTGCAACGACCGCGTTGGATTCCAGGTAAGCCTTCATCGCTAGTTGGTTTATTTGCAATTAGGAACCTACACTATAGCGTGATTGATTGTTGCTAGACCTGGTCTGGGCTAGTAGGGATCGCCTCTGTCTGCAGAGGGGATTTACCTCCACAACAGAGACTCTTAGTGATTATCTTGTAGAGTACAAATCTCAATCTACAGCATTCAAAGAGAATATGACTTTCTAGCAGTTTTTCTAGATTAAAGAGAACCGGAGACCCTGCAGCAGCAATAGAAGAAGAGGGCATATGTAGAATAGATTATTTCTGCCTACATTCGATGGGTCATCAAAAAGCACGGAAAAAGCTTAGATGAAGAAGTTAGATGCATTCTTCTAGCTACACCCAGTAGTGGAAAAGGAAGCTATTCAGATTGCAGTGCTACACCTTGAGGGTGAAGCAAATGACTGGTGGTTCGACAGATTTAAACATGTAAGAGTGACTACGTATGCAGATTTCACTCAAAAATTGGTAAAGAGGTTTGACAGAGGAAAACCAGAGGCACTTTCCATTGAGAAATTTTTTGACATTGATGAGGAAGTATATGAGGAGAAAAAGGAATATTTCAGCACTGATACTCTAGGAGAAGAGCAACTACCACTGCCACCAGCTGCAGTAGAGGTACTTGCATCAGTGGGAGGAGCACTTGCATTTTGGCAAGATGTTCCGAAGACTTCGACATTAAGGGTCCAAGGCATGATTCGGGAGGTGAATGAGGAAGAGGAAGAAGATACCAGCATTGGTGCAGGACTAGAGGAGCAACTATCACCATCACCAGTAGTTTGAGAAGAAATCACACTGGTTGGAGGAACTCTTGTAGATTTGCAAGATGTTCCCAAGCATTAGTTGATCCAAGGTCTGCAAACATTTCCACCCCATATTATTTCAACACAGCAGATGGAGATTTGTGGGGTCATGCCATCAGGGAAATTGCATGACCAAGGGTTAGAGCACATTGCTGATTTGGAGCAGCAGAATATCACTACGTAGAGGACCCTTGACTGGTTTAAGGAGAAGATGTATAGCTATCCCAGTTTGACATTGTTGAGTTGCACACAACACTTCGTGTTGGAGTATGGAGTTTCTGAGGACGAGATTAGCATAGTCCTAATGCAAGGAAGCTATATAATAGCTTTCGAGAACTAGAGGTTACTATTGCATGAGTTGTCATATTCTATTTACAACAAAGAATTATTGGCCATTATGCATGCATTGGTCAAATTCTGACAGTTTTTTATTGGAAGTAGATTTCGGATGAAGACCAACCACCATAGTCTCTAACATCTTTCTGAGGAGGAGGAGCAGCTGCAGAAGAGGTAGCAATGGTGCATTGGTACAATGTAGAACTATGAGTTCATCATTGTGTATGGAGAGGGCCATGAGACAACAGATGCACTATCATGGAGATCAATAGCGTTGTCACTGAGGAGCAGTGATGATTTTAGGGCCCAGTTATTTTTTGAGAATTCCAATGACCGCTTCACTTATAAATCATTGGATGGGCAGATGGTAGATGGTAGGCATCATGTAATGGATAACATATTCCATTATCAGGACAAATCCTTCTTGATGAGCACCTCATAGCTCAAAGATAAGTTTATGCATGCAGCATATTCAGAACCTCATAGGTTCTACTAGGCCATCAGTGAGAGGTTCTCATGGAGATACCTCAAGGAGGATGCACTTCGACATATCATGGAGTGAAAATATTGTCATCAGATTGTGGAGGATGGTATTGTCGACATTGATCTGTTGTCGAGGTATGCACATTGCTTCGACATTTTCACACAGTACACCTCTTCACCCGTGACTGTATTATCTTTCTGGGATGTCTTCATGCTTCATGGTCTTCCCAAGGCCATAGATAGTGGTGGGGACAGTTATTGTATGAGTAGTTTTTGGCAGGAGCTTCTCCATTGGGTGGATACTGAGATGGTGGATGATATGAGTCATCACCCACAGTTGGATGGATGGATGGAGATGATAAGAAAGTGGCTGGAAAGCTACTTGCAAATATATGACATGGGGCAGCAAGAAGCATGGTTGCGTTGGCTGCTCTTGGGTGAGTATGGTTACCACCCAACATTTCAGATTAGTATCTTCCATGACTTGCACATTATTGAGGTGATGCAGCAGCAGGAGGCATGGGTGCGCTAGCTACTCTTGGGAGAGTATGGCCAAGACATTGCATTTTATATGTCCATTGGCATATCATTGTTTCCTACCTTGAAAATTAGTGATGAGATGCAGCAGCTAGAGGCATGGTTGCGCTGGTTACTCTTGGGAGAGTATGGCCACCGTATGACATTCCACATGTCAATTGGGATGTCATTGTTTTATGCTTGGCATGATGATGTGTTGTGGCAACAAGAGGTCGTGTTGCGTTGGCTTCTCTTAAGGGAGTATGGCTAGCATACTTGGTATGATGATCATGTGATGTGGCAGCAAGAGGCGTTTTTGCGGTGACTTCTCTTGAGAGAGTATGGCTACCATACTTGGTATGATGATGATGTGGTATGGAAGCAAGAGGCATTGTTGTGGTGGTTGCTATTGGGAGAGTATGGTTTGACATTTCACATGCCAATCCATATGTCTCTATTTCCTACTTTGTATAGTGTTGAGATGATGCTTAGAGCAAGCAAGGCCACTAGGGCCAAGGATGGGAGCATGGAGAGACACAACCTACTCAATGTAGCATGGGTTGGAGAGATAGTTTATGAGTTGTGACTTTCCATGTGGGGAAGGAACCACTACACTTCACATATCTCATGCAAGGAAGAGGCTCTTGGACAACAAATGGTTGCCACTTGGGGACTCATTGATGAGGAGAGGCATCTAGCTACACAGCTGGAGGCCATTCTAGGCATTCTAGAGAGGCAGCTATGGAGTTGGGCATTCATAACACATTGGAGCATATGGGAAAACCTTCCATATGAGGATGCCACTTGGGAGGGAGATGGATTTTTGCAGCATCCACTTTTTCAGTTGCTTGAGGAAAGCAACATTTTTGCGGGGAGCACTGTAATATTCCAAATTTTCCAATAGCTAATTGGAATATTAGAGTTCTTACTTTTCTTATTTAGTTAAGTAAATAAAAGGGTGGAGGGACCCATAAACCCAGTAGATGAATAAAATCCACTTCTATAGTGTGAATGTTTGTTAATTGAGTAGTGGGGTAGCATTATATTGAAGAAGGACTGGAGGTCATAGAGAATTAATGAGGAAGATGATGGAGATAGTGGAGGAACAAATTCAAGATGATGGAGATAGTGTAGAAGCAATTGCAAAGATGATGGAGGAAGTGGTGCATTAAATGCACACATGATGGAGGAAGTGGAGAGTAATTGCAGCAGTGATGGAGATCATGGAGGAAAGTATAGTATTTATGGAGGCTAGTGGCCACATGTACAGCGCAATTATGAGGTGGGCCAAGGCTAAGGAAGGCTCACAACCATAAAAGGAATATGAGGGAAGCAAAGGGAGTCTTGATTTTTATTGTTGAGTGTCGTAAGACATATCTTTACATGCTTAAGTTGTTTAGCTAAGTTTGTTGTGTTGTATAACACAGGGTGTTCCCGAGTGGGAATCCCACCCTTACCCACAGGGGACTTTGAGTGCCCACTATGTGAAGGTTTCTTGGGCATCATTCATCATCCCGAAATCAGTGCCACATTTAGCCACTCTCTTCTGCACTTTCAGCTACATGAATTATGCATTCCTGAACTTAGGTTTGAGAGTTGGAAGGTTGTTCTCAGTACTTCAACAGAGAAACCTGTGGAGGGATCAGCCCTGTACATTGTAGATCCATTGCAGTCTTCTAGGAGTTTCATTTTCATATCCGACATCAGGCCACCCATATGTTCTCCTATGCAGCAACATTTCCTGCAAGAATTGCGTAATTCTACAGTGGGGGTTCGAGGAGAAAAGGAAGTTCCAAGCAACTCAGCTTGGAATCTTGTGAGGGATTAATCCTTCACTCCAGGGATCACTTCAATAGCCTTGGATCAACATTTTATTATCTATCAGCAGGCTACATCATCAGCCCTCCTAGACAGCGTAGTATTTCCTAGCAATTGTGCATGTAGTAGCTACATATTCAGTGGTGGAGTTAGATCGTAAGTTTCTCAACATGGGATCGAGAGAAGGGACCAACCCTTCAATTAGTGAGATGATTCAGTGCTATTGCAGTAGATATATCATTCTTTTAGCCCTATATTAGTATTTTCCTCTAGGGAGTGTGTAACTAGCAGGGGTGTAGGTTGCAACCCAAAAAGGGCCGAAATTCCAAACTCAATATCTAGCCAACCCATTTCTGGGTTTTTCTGGGTTTTTCGATTAGAATCCGTGGTTAAAATATCGGATCTTTCCGAACACTCCAGAAGTCTCTTGCACATGGTTATTTTCCCAACAACAATAGTTTCCAGCAGCACTGTGTAGAGGCAGTCCTTCCAGCAGCAACAACAACACAACATTTCTAGTGCTAGGTTTTAGAGTTGTTTCAACCATATTTGGATGGCTTGAGTGCATTATTTTTGGAGCACTGTTTATATTCATTGTTTTTTATACATAATGATATGGTTCAGGTATTTCTGCTAATATTTTAATGTCTTGATGTTATGTTTTGGCATTTCCAGCATTTTACAGCTTTTTGCTTACATTCTGGTTTTTGCCTTGATTGAAATGTTATAAAATTTGTATATTCCTTTCTTTCCCATTTTTGGATATTACACAAAATAACCCTTAAACGTACCCATGCTAACCCTTGTTGTGGTGGTATGGCCTGTGACCTACCACACATCTCTATGGTAGCTAACAACAACCTTCAACCAAGGTTCCAGCCCATATAAATAGCCCTGACAGACTTGTGTTTTAGCTCATGTACTTGTCCTCTCCTTGTTGCGGCTAAAAAAGTGCTTCCCTTACCTCCAAAGAGTTCTTCTTTTGGTTTTATGTTGCACAAATGGATTTCTTTATCACTCCACTTCACCTTCAATTTATACACAAATAAAGGGCTTCTAAAACATCACATTTAGGGGTTGCCAACTTGTCACATGCCTAAACCAATTGTTGGGTCTCAGAAATGTCCTTAAAAATACATCCACTTTCACCATCATGTCCACTATATCACTCCATTTCACCTCCACATCACTACATTCATCTCACTTTCATCATCATTTGGGTTACCCTTGTGTTTTCCAAACAATATTAATTTCTAGTATTTTTAAGTGAATTTGTGATTAAAATTTAGGAAATAATATGCATATGCTTATACCTTAAATTTGGAAAGCATTTTGTGACATGTGTAGGTTCATTGGAAGCTTCTAAGGCCCTCTTATGTGGCTCCCAAAGATCAAATTCGAATTTATCTTCATGATATCAAGGAGATTTGAAGGATGGATATGTGGCCTATGGTTAGCAACTTGGTTGAGAATATTATGGATCAAAGGAGAAGAAGAAGGATCCTCATTACTGAGGAGGTTGCTTAGAAATATGTATAAATAGGAGATCTATCTCCTTTATTTGTAACTTTGTTAACTTAACTTGTCGTTATTTTGTACTTTGTAATTTACAAGAACTTGAATAAAGTTTTGAGGTTCCAAGAATGGAAGGAGATGTGAAGTAGATATCATGGAGCATATTGGAATGTAAGATAGAGTATATTTTATTTTTTATTTTTGCTTTGATTTCATTCAAGTATGTCATTTCATTATTATGTTGTTTTCATTTCATTGAAAGTTTGATAGTTTATATTTTCCATTCATGCAAGTTTAATTCATGCAAGTGTGTTCGATCGATCGATTGTAAAATGATTAGTTTTTAATTCCAGTTCACTGTGTAAATGTGTGCTCCCTAAGTCGTCTCAACAAAATGGTTTCTATCATTTTCCAATTGGATCAGATCTGGGCATTCAGATATACAACAACATGCTTTTTACTTGTCTTTGATTTCAATACAACATTTAGATTAAATTTCCAGTTGATTGTTTAAATTTGTGCTCGCTAAGTCGTCTCAAGAAAGTGGTTTCTATCATTTTCCAATTGGATCAGATCTGGGCATTTAGATATACAGCAACGTGTTTTTTACTTCTCTTTGATTTCAATATAGCACTAAGATTAAATTTCCAGTTGACTGTGTAAATTTGCGCTCACTAAATCATCTCAAGAAAGTGGTTTCTATCATTTTCCAATTGGATTGGATTTGGGCATAGAGATATACAAAAATGCTTTTTACTTGTCTTTGATTTCAATACAGCAATCTTAGATTAGAATTCAATTATGAAAATAGATTAAATTTTATTTCTTGAATGTAGAATAGATTTCCAAGTTAATGTAGGAATTGTGTGATTAGGTTAGTTTTTAGTTTTCATAAACTAATCCCTAGCATATATTGTACACGTATGTCTCACAAATCCTATAGATCTCGGCTTGATAATTTATGTTAGTAATCTAATACAAATTATTTTACTCAACATTTTGGCGTCATTGTCGTGGAGGCGTTCATAGGGATTAGTGTTAGTTTAAAATGTCATTTATTTGTTAACTTAGTTTCAAATTCCATCGCAATTTCATTTTCACATTTTTAGTTTTTTTACTAGATTAATTTTTCATTTTATCTAACAATATCAATTTATTTTTTTTATGCAATTTCATTTTCATTTTTTTCAATTAATTTCATTTTTTTTAGAAATCATTTTTTTTTAGTTTTTAGACTTTGGCCAAATAAAATTAGTTTTTAATGTTTGACAAAATAAAATACAATAAATTTTTCTTTCAAAATCAAATAGAATATAATAAAAGTCAACATTGATAAATTTTTAATTTCTAGAGTATGCTCTCCTCCTACGCTTTGTGTGATCTAGAGGATTCGAAAAAGAATTTTTATGTTAGTAAATAAAAATAAAAGTGATAAAACATATATTTAGCTGTAGAATGCAATTCGGCAGCTAAATTCTATTTTCATCATTTGATTTAATTTGATTTGATTTTTCAATAACCTTAAAAAAAAAAAAAAAATCAAATTCATTTTCTTTATTAATAAATTGTTTTGTTTTAAAATATATATGTATATTTTTAATTTTTTTTAAATGTAACATATACAATTTTTTTAACAAAACTAAAACATTTTAAATATGAAAAAAAACAACTAAAAAAAATCTCAAAAAAAAAAAACAAAAACAGACCATATATAAAACAATAAAACATTAAAAATAAAAATAAAAATAAAACAAATCAAAAACAACGAATGACATAACATGGCCCATAAAAAAACAAAAGAGCCAACGACAATGGCCATTGCCTTTGGGTAAAACGAAAACCAAAGAGGCCAAGATCCCATGCAGGCCTTCGAGCCATTAAACCACGGCCAGCCACGCAAGCCACGTAGCCCTTCAAAATCATGAACATAACTTGCTTAAGAAAACTGAGATTTCTCAATTGAATTGGCCTCTGCATAATTAAATCTTGCCCAAATTTCTGCAGATAAAACTTGACTGCGCAATCATTTTGGGCTTTGGCCTACAATTCGCATCAATCTTGGCCTTCAATTCGTTCCATCAAGATTTCATCTCCGAACCAGCTCCAAGCAGCAGCAGCCATACCATTCAATTTCAGCGTTGCTTGGCCCTGCAACCAAATTTAATTGTCGATCCAAGTTCCATTAAAACTCAATTCAAAGGTGAATTCGTTGAAGGGCGGTGGAAGAGTTTGATATAAAATCAAATTTCTCAGTGGCATGTTGCTTTGATAGATAGACATGTGGGTTGATGGGCGAAAATCTAGCAAACAAATCCAAAATTGGTTTTACCAGAAGAACATTTCCATAAAAAACTGCAGCCTTGACACATAGTTTTTAAACGCATTTTCTGAACAAATAGAAGCGAATCTGGAAAAACCGAAACATGGGTTTTTTCCGAAACAGGGTGAAATAAGTAATCCTAAAATGGTTTCCTCAGATTTTTAACTGTTTGAGATATTTTTAGATATCCTCTGAGCTCCATTTTTCAGACTACATGAAGAAGAAAAATAATTTTAATTTAAATGCAGAGACAATTACGGTTTTGCTGGAAGGATAAGATCTAGTTTTCAGAAGGTAAATCTGACAAGATAATGCTTTCTGATCTGCAGGAGAAGGATCCGCCACAAGGATGCTAATGATGAGCATCAATCAGCTTCTCAGGCAGCCCAACATTCAACGAAACTCTGTATTCATTTGTCATTGTAAATGGAAAGAAACATTCTTGTTTTTCTACGACTTATACCACTACTTCCATTCAACATGAAAAAATTATATGTTGTCTATTGGCTTGGGTCAGTACATAGAATTCTTGTCCTCGATGAAGTCATTGTAGGTGCAAGACAAATGAAAACCAAATAAACTCAAGAATTTGGCTGTGACGAAGGAAACCCACGCCACCCAAAGCAAAATAAATGCCGAAGCTAATTTGAGAAAAGAAGCAATGAACAAATAAACCGTCCAAGAATGAATTGTATCACAAGGCATTGCAAATTCTAAACCGGGTCGTATCTTTCTTTCTCGGTTGGGGACTTCTAGAAAGCCACGTTTTAATTTTCTTTACCACACGCATGAAAATGCTTCACTTCAACACTTCACATATTTTTCACATTCGTTTTAAAGTTATGGAGTGTTTATGGCTCATTATGTTTTGTTACATTTTTTTTGAAGTGATGATTTATTAATTTTTTTGAAATTATATGGAATGTTTTTTCCATTTAAAAAATAATAATAATAATAATAATAAAACAAAAAATAATAATAATAAAATTTTGCATCAATGAAATAAATAGGGTATTTGCTCGTTTTTCTGGAGAAGGCACTAATTAATTCAAAGATTGGATTGATCATGAAAAATGCATAGATGTGTATACTTAAATTTCTGCTCAATATTTTTAGCTACAGAAAATGCACAATTCTGCAGCCACTACGCAATTCTGCAGTTGAACATCAATTCTGCACCTGAGAAACTTCATTGTTTCATCCAAATTTCAAATCAGCCTTTCTCATATGATATCGGATTTTGACGATTCAAGCATCGTTGGAAAGAGATCGACGAGATCTACACAATGAGAAAATTATCATCATAGTTTGAAACAGTAAAAAAAATAAAAACAAAAATTTTTGAAAAGACACAATAGATAACTTGAGGCACTAGTTTCAATACAGGTATAAATTTTTTTGGTTTCATTTCATGAATTTGTTTCATTAGTACCAATTCTCAATTTTTTTTGTGTAAATTTCATAACTAGAGAGATTGATCACCTCTCTCTTTTGATAGTCTTACATTCCATCGCAGAATAAGTACTAGTTTTTTTGCAGGTTCTAGGAGGAAGGACAAAATGACTACAAGCAACAGTGTCTCTCTCAGAGACCACATTTCCTTTACAAGAATATGATCAGCAACAAAGAAAAAAAAAATGAATGCATGAGCACATGCTAAATCAAATCCAATCCAGCACTTGCAAACATTTCAGATGCCATCATCTCTAGTACATCCATGATATTGAATCAATAAAACATTCACCTCATTTCCCTTCATATTTTTCATTCACATTCATTCTTCATTCACGTTCACCATCCATTCGCATTCATTCACTTCCATCCACCCATAATTCATGAATAAAAGCAATCAGCTCACTTACATGATGATTAACTCCATTATCTTTTTCTCTTTCTTGTTCATTTTCCTTTTTCCAAATAAATAATACTTCAAAGAAAATTGTATATCTATAGTCATTTTTTAGTTTTAAAAAGTCTTTTCAAAAAGTACCCTGAGGCTTGCATGTCTTAATGGAAATTTCTCTTGTCGACAAGCAATGGGAATGCCTTAATGTCCCTTGTTTGACGAATCTTCTAGGTGGCTCGACATCAGCAAATTTATTCGTACCCAGAAATATGTGCTTAGGCATCTTGACTCTCATTTTCATCAATGGTGAAAGGTCGAGCGTTGATTAGTGGCATACATTAATGGCCACTAATTCAACAATTTCTTACTATGTTCGACATCAACAAATTCATTCACATAAATAAGAATTGTGCCAATGTGTGATAACGACATGAAGACTATCAAATCCATAATTATTCAACATTTGTAGCAAATGTAGCAGATGTAGAAGATTCAACAAATTCAATGGCAGCGATAAAGACTTACTTTCACAACTTCATCCATTATTTGCACGACCAATTGAAGAAGCATCAGATCAGATTTTGTAGTAGCTGCATATGCACAGCTTATCCATTTCATAGGTAAGTAAAGGTATTTTCTTTTATAACTTTTTATCATTCCATTCCTTAAAATGCTAAAGTTATAATTTTTGGAAAAACACTCCACAATATTCCCTTTCTCACTTCATAAAATTATAAAAACCATCAGTCGAGGGAAAGGGATATCACTCCATATATTTATATCTTATGCCACATCACTTTCATATAACCAACATACAACTACTATTGCATTAAGATTCAAAAATATTATATGTTTTGTAAATCATCAAATTGATGAGCTTATTAGATGCCTAAATTGAAAAGATAAATTCTCAATGTTTTCAAGATATTTTGATGCAACAAAGAATAAACAAAGTATTTTTACACAAGAAACAATACTCATCAATTTTGGATGTCACACAAGAACCAACCATTAAAATAAAATAAAATAAAAATAAATAAAATAAAATAAAAATAAAAATAAAAATCAATTTTGGTTGTCACACAAGAACCAACCATAAAGATGAATGGTGAAATCCAATGTATTTCAAAGAAAACTTTGCAAAAATAATGAAGTTATCAAATACTATGATAATGCAAAGTTAAAGGAGAATTGATACAAGCCAAAGCTCATTCAAAAGCAAGACAATTCAAAGATCATATGAATCAATGTAATAGGTTGCATGAGGACGTGCAACAACTTTAGTTGGGGGGTATGTTGGGTCTCAGAAATGTTCTTAAAAAGGCATCCACTTTCACCATCATGTCCATTATATCGCTCCATTTCACCTCCATGTAACTACATTCATCTCACTTTCATCATCATTTGGGTTACCCTTGTGTTTTCCAAATAGTATTAATTTCTAGTATTTTTAAGTGAATTTGTGATCAAAAGTTAGTAAATAATATGCATATGCTTATACCTTAAAAGAGGAAAGATTTTTGTGACATGTGTAGGTTCATTGGAAGCTTCTAAGGCCCTCTTATGTGGCTCCCAAAGATCAAATTCAAATTTATCTTCATGATATCTAGGAGATTTGAAGGAGGGATATGTGGCCTATGGTTAGCAAATTAGTTGAGAATATTATGGATCAAAGGAGAAGAAGAAGGATCCTCATTAATGAGGAGGTTGCTTAGAAATTTGTATAAATAGGAGATCTCTCTCCTTTATTTGTAACTTTTTTAACTCAACTTGTCATTATTTTGTACTTTGTAATTTTGAAGAACTTGAATAAAGCTTTGAGGTTCCAAGCATGGAAGGAGATGTGAAGTAGATATCATGGAGCATATTGGAATGTAAGATAGAGTAGATTTATTTTGTAATTTTTTTTTGATTTCATTCAAGTATGTCATTTCATTATTATGTTGTTTTCATTTCATTGAAAGTTTGATAGTTTATAGTTTCCATTCATGCAAGTTTAATTCATGCAAGTGTGTTCTACCGGTCGATTGTAGAATGATTAGTTTTTAATTCCAATTGACTGTGTAAATGTGTGCTCGCTAAGTTGTCTCAAGAAAGTGGTTTCTATCATTTTCCAATTGGATCAGATCTGGGCATTCAAATATACAACAACATGCTTTTTACTTGTCTTTGATTTCAATACAGCACTTAGATTAAATTTCCAGTTGACTTTTTAAATTTGTGCTCGCTAAGTCGTCTCAAGAAAATGGTTTCTATAATTTTCCAATTGGATTAGATCTGGGCATTCAGATATACAGCAACATGTTTTTTACTTGTCTTTGATTTCAATACAGCACTTAGATTAAATTTCCAGTTGACTGTGTAAATTTGTGCTCATTAAATCATCTCAAGAAAGTGGTTTCTATCATTTTCCAATTGGATTGGATTTGGGCATAGAGATATACAACAGCACTTTTTACTTGTCTTTGATTTCAATACAACAATCTTAAATTAGAATTCAATTCTGAAAATAGATTAAATTTTAATTCCTGAATGTATAATATATTTCCAAGTTAATGTAGGAATTGTGTGATTAGGTTAGTTTTTAGTTTTCATAAATTGATTCCTAGTATATATTGTACACATATGTCTCACAAGTCCTACGGATCTCAGCTTGATAATTTATGTTAGTAATCTAATACAAATTATTTTACTCAACACCAACCTTAGGCCGACCTTGACACACATGTGCAAACCCATCATATAACTTAAAAAATTTGTATCTCCATTACTACAGCTCGGAATTCAAATATTCTCAAAGCGTTGGATTCTCATTTCTTCCCACTATCGTCTCATGCCATCACAAGTAGAAATGTGCTCACAGAAATGCCCAAAACACGATTTGGTGCAAAACCCCATACTTGGGTTCCAAGCCCACAAGTGTCCCTTGCGGCGCTCTACCCTCCAAACCCCGAACCCTAGGGCTTGGAGTACCTCCCAAGCTACTCAAAAAATCAACACTCCCTTTTAGCGAAGGAGGTACTTCCAAGACTAGGAAGTAACTCATCATCTTCATCATTGCTCGCAAAACTTTCACGACTCCTGATGCTCACAATCGTAGCAAAGAAGTCATATTTGTTAAAAATATTAAGTCAAATAAATTTAAAAAAAAAAAACAAACACATTATTTTTATTTTCCCCTCATTAATTTTTCTCTTAATAAATTAAATTTATACAAATTAAAATTTATTATTTCTTCCAACCGACCTCATAATGTATCCTCACTAATTACTATATATAATTTATTATTTTCCCTAATCTTCTCAATTTTTCTCAAATATCATTTGGTGTTTACCCCTAAAGATGGACTCACTTAGGAAGTCCGAAATGTTGAGTTATTAAAAAACTCTAAACAGGTTATTCTACTGATTTTGAAAATCAAATTCACCTGTATGGATTCTCTTTTTAAAAATCCCTATCCTTGTTAACTTTTCATATAACTAAATTTTTTTTTGCTTTGATAGTTGCATTTCTTCAATAATATGTTAATTTCACCCCAAATCATTATGACATTATACATATCTATATTATTAACCATCATCATATACAACTATGTAGACAGAAAAATACTAGCATCTAAGCAGCGAAACATAAAAGATCAAAGGAAGAGAAGCATGAACACATAGAGACACCAGGATTCATCTGAGACCTGGGAAAAGCTCACTACGGGGAAAACCCTTGCAAATTCTTCTTCTTAGATCATCATCAAATGATTCAAAAAACAACAATACATTGATCCACAGATCCATACCTTCATGATGTAGAAAACAACTAGCACATGCATAATGTGACCTTACACATATCTCTGTTGAAGGAACTTGATTTTGAGAATTGAGATGCACTTACACTGGCTGAAGAATACCAATGAATATTGTTGATAATGAGTGGATATTGTAGATAAATATTGCAGCAGAAATATATAGATCATATCTACAGATCTGCAGATCTACAGTGGTGTGAAACCATGGAAACAACTGATCACTCAAACTTACTGGAAAATAATTGTCTTGTCCTAGATCTGAATCCAGGACACTGTCAAATTTGTCTGCAACCATATGCATGAAAACTAGTGGTTGGATTAGGCTCATATCTTCCCATAAACCTTTATTCGTGACCTCAACACTTTGTGCTTGTGGCTATAGCTTCCCTAGTTGCTACCAGGGCACTTTGTGCCCTAGGCTGAGGTCCTGATCAGCCCAAAACCGTAACTGCACCCTGAAGATGGTCTGTCTGCGGCTATACTAACTCATTTGTGACCTCGACAAGGCCTGTCCACGACTCTAGACTAGCTCAACCACTACCTCAACACGGCCTGCCCACGGCTCTGGCCCAGAATACCTAGATCAAATGCAAGCCTCTGCCTGTGATCCTGATTCTTGCGTGAGCTTCTCCCAACAAACCTATGTGAGCCAAGACAAAAAGGACGAAACAAACCAATGGATGCAAATCGAAGATTGCTTGAGAAAATGTAAGAATGAGCTTGAGGTCACCTCTATTAATATATTTTGTGTGTGACTGCTTTGGGTTAATGCTAACTCCACATGTGGTTAGGCTAGCCCATTCCATTTCACTTTAATGAATAAATTAATTTCATAACTTAACTTTCGCTTAATTGATTGGGGTGATCTATAGGTCGATTTTGGTCCTATCGAAAAGAGAAATTTGATGAAATTATAATCTCAACCATCTGAGTTACCCATAGTGGAATTTTACCGCAATTTTCATAATTTAAACACTCCCTCTCAGCCAGGGAGAATTCCACATGCCAATATTTGTTCATTGATCAATATGCCATTTTGTTATCTTCATGCAACATCGTGTTTTGTCATTGATCATCTTTGTCATGTAGTCGTCATGCTATGGATATTTCTCATTAAAAATCATCAATGTAGAAATTTCTTGTTTTCCCACCCCGGTTTTCAGTTTCACCTTATTTATCATTTTACTTAAATTCCCTTTCCCATATCCTTACATTCAACAACAGGAAAATAATTTTTTTTGGTTGAAAACACAAATTCTGGAAAATTTACAGAATGCTGGAAAATGCAGAAATAAAAATCAACAGATACAAACAACCATTAAACACATTATAACACAGTGATTTTTTGTCAAGGTGACCCTGGAAAAACCCCCTACAACTCTTGGGGAAAACCAGTTCGAAAGCTCCTTCTTATTTCTGGGAAAATGCCTTTTACAGTAAGAGGAAAACTCAGAAAAATCAGCAAGTACAGATTACAACTTATCTCATTTTTCATGCTTTACCACCACCTCGAAAAACGTGCAAACAGCACTCCTAGCTATACGAACTTGCTGAAATCCTGCCTTGGAATATGTGCCAAAGTGCTGCCTCTTTCTCCTCACTGCCCAGAAATCTCCCTTGCTCTCTTTCTCTCCTTCTCCCAATCTGCTCATGAAAGAATGAATGACCTTTTCCTCTAAACTAACCCTAAGTGACTTTTGGGGAATCCCTAAATCCAATGGCTGAAACAGATTTAGATCTAGGGCTAAGATTAAATGCTCATTTAAATCTCACTTTCTATTTTTTAATTCACCCCACTTTAATAAAGACCCACTTAGTCATTTATTTCCAAAGTCACTTTTCCTTTCTAGTTTTACATTGACTTTATTAAAGTCACTTTAAAATTAGACTTTAGTAAATTTATCACTTAAAGTCACTTTTAAATTAGATTTGACTTTATAACTTTATAAAGTCACTTTAGGAGAAAAATCAAATTCTTTTGGACACTTTTCCCTAGGCCAAAGATCAAAGCCTTAGGGAACCACCTATTCTCTGGTAACCAAATTTCAACAATCAATGCACTTCTCATGCCTATTTCTACTTGTCTCTTGATTTTACTTTCTCGTATGTTGAACATTCTCAGATCTAGAAGAAGAATTTTTCACCGGAGGGGAGCTTAAGATAGCACCCTTCATTCATTAGGCTATCATCCAAGATTCTCTAACAGTGGGCTACTATTCGGAATATCATCATCAGATATCAGTTTTTGGGATTCAACTGCGTTAATTAATTCATTCATCTATGACCATTTCCATGAGAGGTAGTCGTAACTGACTAATTTCTCATTATTTTTGAATAGTTCACTTAGCACTCATTGCATCGGGTGATTATCACAGGGGTGAAAAAGTGGGATTAAAACTAGTGAAATGAATCGTATAGCGTCAATCACCACTTCTGGGGCTTGCATCTAGTAACTAGGACTTCCTAGGAGGTCACCCATCGCAAATTTCCTCTGGCTCAAGTGCACTTAACTGTGGATTTTTCCCCAAAATCAACCTCGCTTAGCTTGCTACCACATTTGAAAAAACTTAGAAAGTACTGTGCCTTATGAGCCATTCAAGTAGAGCTCCCTTCTCTCTTTGTATTTAAGTATTGAGGGGTTTTCGCAGTGCATTATATTAGATATCATTTTTTTGGATTCAACTGCGTTAAGTAAGTCATGGAAATGGTCATAGATGAATGACTTAATTAATACAGTTGAATCCCAAAAAATTATATGTAATTTATTGCACTGTGAAAACCCCTCAATACTTAAATATAATCATCAATCATCATCGGAGAGAACATCTCGACCTATAACTGCATAGGGGCCCCACATCTCGACCTGAAATCTCATGGGGGAGCTATACCTCTACAACCCCATATCTAGAAATAAGATATCCATCCATGCATGGGAGCCCATCTCGACCCTGGTTTCACATCGGGGAGATCACTCTCAACTCGGAACCGCATAGGGTTATCTCAACCCATCTATTGCCTACTGATCTTCCCATCAATGACCCTGAATAGTCATGTGGTAGAATATCTCCATCATAATTGACTTGGGTTTTACACCCTAAGTACACTCTCAACTCGTTGGAAAAACGAGGAGAAGTATTCTCGACAAGCCCGAATTGTGGGTATGATGCCAACTGGGTTATACTCTACAAATACCAATCAAGGGAGCAACATTCTTCGACCCTATGAAGATATGGGAGAATCATCTCAACCACATGGGTAAAAGATAGGGAAAATGCCCTATTGTCCATAGTTCCCTTAACCCCAGGAGCCCTCTATCTCAATTCCTCGTCCTGGTAGCTCAAAAAAGGAGGAAGAGTTGGCTCAGTGTCCTCGATCAGCATTGCTTTCATATGGTATCTGATGATTCATTTTCATACAAGACATAAAATCAAGTGTTATGTTAGAACATACATAATCATGTAAATCACAACAAGATACCAATCATAACAAGATACCATAATCATCATCCCTCTCACGGAGGTGTTAATCACAAATGGATACCATACTTATCCTCCCTCTCATGGAGGTGGCAATCACAAGACTAAGCTTGTCTCGAACAGCTGCATTGTCTCAATGAATGGAGAAATCATAATCTCAACTATATGTATATGGGATTCTTTATCGTCATAGTGTATCCATGTCTTATCTAGATCATGCTCAGACAACTCTCTAAGGAGCTTCTTCATCATGCCTCACAGCTAGCCTTGCTAGCAGCATTGTACCTGACCTCGGTTGTGCTATGGACCTCTCGTCCAAGATATCATGACAGATATCATACTAAGGCAACATCCAAATGTGCTCATAAATACTAATCCCAAGCATCATCAGTTCATCCATGAAGCTACATATCATGGAATAAATATCTCAACCTTTAAAATATGTTTGGTGGCAATTCTAAATGAAGCAACTCAAAAATGAATTATACATATCATATACGGATGGATGTTCAAAACGTAACATCAATGCTTCAATCAACTAACAAATGTCATGTCATGTTCAAAAGCATTTGAACTTTAAATCAGAGTGTCCAAGGATTTACAAAGACATTTCAACAGTCTTGCAACATGGGATTTCGTTCCCAATTTTTCATGCCATGATACATCATTACGAGATTCAGAAGCCATCTCCCTCTTACTTATATTTTTAGAGGCTCGTCACCTGTCAAGGGTAGACTATCATTATGTATAATCAAATCCATAATCAAAATCAAGCCCATACCTTTGAACTCATTATCCTGACTTCACTAGATAACTATCAAATATAAAAAAATCTAAATCGAGGAGCTTGCATCATGCAACACTCTCTATAAGCATAATGTTTTACCAAGCCAACATACCCAAACTTACAAAAATCAATGTTGTGTCAACAAAATCATCTCATCAAAGTTTATAAGTCAAACAAAAACTATTATCAAAGATATTGATTTCATAGTACAATTCTTTCAACCAGAGATAGGTAGGGATCATAACAAGTTTGTCATTTAACATGCCATTATAGGCCATTTCAGTCACTAGATGCAAGTGCATACACATCAAGGTTAAGTCATGCATGTTCATACTAGGTCACACAAACTATTGTGCTAGGAACAAGGAGGCCAATACAAAACCATACTTCTGTATACTCACATATGACAGTGAGGGGCACTATGCCCACATAGCATTGTCATCTAGGAAAATCAACTATCGCCAAATCGAATCATGTCATATCCAACTGTGCGATCGTGGCAAGATTTGTAATTCTAGACATATCACGATCATTAAGCACAATGTAAAAAGTTCCAAACACGGTTTATCAATATCAACCAGTCAAAACATGTAGCACAATCCTCAAACATAATGGCGTATCCATATGAATGTCTCAGCCACCAACAAACACAATTTCAGTTCAAACATATGAATTTTCCCTACTGACAAATATTACTAGTATCTACAATACATCTTAAAAACTGAGATCTTCCAAGTGGCCATCTGATTTCATGCTCAATTACAACAATTCCAGAAATAATTTTACAACAGCAGGACATGTCAGAGATCCCTTGATTCAGATTTTATACTAAATTCATTGTACAAAACTTCAATTATGTGTCTATCAGGCATAGTTACATCTATGGGCCTTCCTTTGTGCAAGAGAGGTTCAGACCTCTGTTGTATATCAACAATGTCAGACACTCATAAATCATAGAAGAGCATGCAATTTAATTTTCATTCATGTCATCAACCTGTCTTTACTGGAGACATGCAAAAATAGATCGTGTTAGATCATAAACATATCTCTATCATGATCATCAATCTTTCATCAAGTGTTGGACTTAAAAGATCAGGGCAGCATGCTTATGTAACAACACAACCTTATGAACCCAATAAAAATACATCAACTTTTATAGAATTTAATTTCACCATATGTCATAACCACAGGTAGTAGGAGATCTAGAACATCAATCTCATAGATATGCCTCTATCATCATGGTTTCCAATACCATGCTTATCATGATCAATAAGATCAAGCTAGATTATTCAATAAACCAACAAAGTGAAATATCTCTTTACATGAGCTTTCATCATGCGTATCACAAGCACTATCAATACCATATCAGTGAGGTAAAATTACATAAGAGATCCAAAAATTCTTATGCATATCAAGAGTCAAGAGTACCATTTACTAGATTGATGATAAGGATCTCAAAACAATGGCTGTTAGCCACACATAAAGTTATGCCACTATATCCAAGATCATCAATAAGTAGCCTTGCAGGATGAAGAAGATCATCAAGATCAAAGCATTCAATACTAGCTGCACCATTTCATCATAGGAAACATAAATCCCAATCACTTTCATATGCATGTATGAGCCATTCGAGAATGAGACATTCTTGACATACCATAGGGATTACCTAGCCATCCAATGTTATAGCTGAAACATGACATTAAAAAAATATACCATGCATGCCTAGTGGTATTAACTATGCACCTTCACATAGGCAACTTGCAGTGCTCAAGTGCCTCTTTACCTTTTCCAGATCAAGCCATATTTCTTGCATTTCAAAAGATCCTCAAGAGCGATCCACTCATCACATCTCATCAAGGAGGTTAGAAATATTTAGGTGCTAAAATACATATGCAAGAAGTAATAACTAGAAATAATAAATAGATGCAAAAGTATAAACAAAAGTAAGGTCACAAGTCAAGGAATACTTATCTTCAAATGAGAGATGATCCTCTCCCTCTTGAACCAACCTTCAAGAGCCATCCATAGACCATAAAACAATGTTTCCCTCAATTAGGAACTTTATTAATAACCACGTCATTTTTCAAATCGACCCAAAGTGCTTCACATAGATCGCATCTCAATACTCTTACCATAAATCAGGGTTTCTCTCAAACCCTCACTATCATCTGCTTATCCACTAACTGCCTAGGGTTTTCTTCATACCTTACAATTATTTTAGGTCTCCATCATTCTTTGCTTGCTTGTATAAAAGTGTCTCCATGGGGGTGACCTCCATGGCTTTTTTTCAACCCAGACCTAATACCATGTTAATTTTTCATAGAACTACAATGTTCTTTACTTTGATAGTTTCATTTCTTCAATAATATGTTAAGTTCACCCCAAATCATTATGAAATTATATATATCTATGTTATTAACCATCATCATATATAACTATGTAGAAAGAACAATACCATCATCTAACCAGTGGAACATAAAATATCAAAGGAAAAGAAGCATGAACACATAGAGACACCAGGATTGGTTCGAGTCCAGGGAAAAACCCACTACGAGAAAAACCCTTGAAAATTATTCTTCTTAGATCATCATCAAATGATTCAGTAAAAAATAGTACAATGATGCATAGATCCATATCTTCATGATGTAGAAAACAACTAGCACATGCATAATGTGACCTCACACATATCTCTGTTGAAGGAACTTGATTTTGAGAACTAAGATGCACTGACATTGGCTAAAGCATACTGATGAATAATTTTGATACTGAGTGAAGATAGTAGATACATCTTGTAGTGGAAATACATAGATTAGATATACAAATCTACAAATCTACAGTGGTGGCGAAACCCTGGATACAATTGATCACTAAAACTTACTGGAAACCAACTCTCTTATCATAGATCTGAATCCATAACACTATCAAATCTATCTGTAATCATATGCATTAACACTGGTGGTTGTATTAGGCTTAGATCTTCCCAGAAACCTTTACCCATGAACTCAGCACTCTTTTCCCACGGTTGTAGCTTCCATGGCCAATACTAGGGCACTTTGTGCCCACGGCTGAGTTCTTGATCAACCCGGAACCTTAGCCGTGCCCTGAAGACGGTCTGCCCGCGGATATACTAGCTCATCCGCGACCTCAATAAGACCTGCTCGCAGCTCTGGCTTAGCTCAGTCGCTACCTCAACACAGCCTTCCCTCTGCTTTGGCCCAGAAAACCCAGATCAAATTTGAGCCATTTCTTGTGATCCTGATCATTGCGCAAGCTTCTCCTGACGAACCTGTGTCAGCCAAGACAAAAAGGACAAAAAAAAACAATGTATGCAAATCGAAGATCACTTGAGCAAGTGTAAGAATGATCTTGAGGTCGCCTCTTTTTACAACTTTTGTGTGTGACTGCTTGGGTTTAAGGCTAACTCCACATGTGGTTAGGTCATCCCATTCCATTTCACTTTAATAAATAAATTGATTTCATAATTTAACTTCCGTTTAACCGATTGGCACGATCTATAAGTCAATTTTGGTCCTTTCGAAAAGAGGAATATAATGAAATTATAATCTCGATCATCCAAGTTGTCCATGGTGGAATTTTACCATAGTTACATAATTTTAACAGTCATGTGAACCATGCCTTTCTCGGAAGTGTCACTATCATTGTTGAAATAATCTTGCTTCGTCTTCTTTTCCTGTATCACTTTCCAATATCTCCATGTTTCCTTCTTGGTAGATGTGGAAGCACCATTTCTCCCCACTAACCATGTGCTCTTATTGGGCTACAAATTCTCCCTATGAATCTACAGGCTCTTGCTAGAACTCGTCTCCCTCTCAGCCTTTAGAAAATCGACCTTCTTCGTTGGAAGTTGTACATGCCCCTCTAAAGCCTGCACCTACTCCTCCATAACTTGGACCTGCTCTACATTCTTCTCATGATCCATAATATTTCTCTTCATCCTATATAGACCATGCTCTCTAACTCCAAGCACAATACCAATGCATCAAGATCCTTTAGGCCTGAGTCTTGCCTTCCCATCCTGGAACAAGACCTCAAACCACTTTATTTTTATCATCGAGACAAAATTCACGATATATATTAGTCCTGTTACAAAGAATACATCATGGACTTGCATCACTCGTCTTGTCTCCATCCTGAATGCCATGACCCCCAATCCTCAGATTTCCCACTGACTCTTGTTGCCCAACACCATGTGAAAAATCGAGTCCCATTCAGTAAAGTCTCAAAAACCTCCTCTAACCCTTTCATATGCTTCATCGCACCATTTTCCACGTACCATCCATCCTCCTTGATAGTACCCTACAAGAAATGAGAAATCATAGCAAATTCCTCCTCTTCCAATCTCTTGGAGACATCATCTATCTCAGTTGAAGTGGCAACACCAGAGACCTGATTTCCTTTCCTCTTCTCATCATCTCCATTCTTCATCAAACATCTCAACAAAAAATGACCCATCTCACCACAATTAAAACACTTGAATTTACTCAAGTCCTTCCTTAGCTTACCCTTCATTCGCATTGCAAGCACCATGTCCTCATCTTCATTATTTGATGGATGAATATCCTCGTCTCACAACACTTCCTAAATGAAATCGTCCCATAGTCTATTCTAGTCTAGAAATTTCTCCCTCGCAACAATTAATTTAATGAAGGGCTTCCATTCCTTGGTGAACCCTTTCAAGGAAATCCTCACCATATCTCCATCTGAAGTTTTGACACATATGGCAGTGAGCTTATCTCTGACCTGAGACAACCTCATCAGATACGAAGTCTCTCCTTCACCCTTTATCATCTTGGTGGACTTCAACTTGTCCTCCAATACTAGTACTCGGTTCTCGTTCTTATTTCGAAACAAATTCTGAAGAGCCATCCACATCTCATGTGCATTTTTCTTCCCGAAAAAATTTCATATTAAGGAATCCTTCACACCATCAAGATGATCAATCTCGCCTTCGTATCTAGAACTTCCCATATATCGAGCTCCTTAGGGTCGATTGGCTTCTTGATCTCTTTCTCAGCAAAATGCGAGATCTTATTGACTTACAAGACCAACTTGATATTTTCCTTCCAAGGAGTATAGTTGGAAAATCCCTCCAACCTGTCCTCATACCAAAGACCTTCCAACAACTTCGACATTGTATTGAACCCTTCACTTACAATTTGACCAACTCCCTCTCATGTTTTACTTCGCTCCACACAACTCTGATTCACTGACCTCCAAAGTAGCTCAGATACGCTCTGATACCATGTTGAATTTCCACAATATTGTTTCTAGGTTAGAGTCTTAAAATCATTGACACTACCAAACCAAGAATCTCAACCAGAACTACTTTGAAAAGCAAAAAACATAAAGCAGTAAATCACACATGAAAAAATATACACAATTTTTAACAAATTGTAAAATAATGTACAACCCCAATCTTTGTTATATTAAACCAAAATCTTAATAATACAACATTCTATGGTATACAAGATACAATGACAAACTCGATGTTGTATATTGTCCTTCTGGTCCTTCCCTTCTGTACTACTCACTAGTCACCCCTTAGTCCTTCAAAGGACAACACTTCGAGACTCCATAAAGGTTTCCACTTAACACTGCTGCAAGTGACTTTTGTAGAGTGTACACGGGCTGATCTAATATTCTCTCTGGGTCGGCTTAATTCCCAAGCTCCAAAATTCCAGACTAGAAGCCACCTTTGTCCATCAAGGTGTTCACTTCGGCACCAATATTCACCCAACCTTCAGCTCCTCTTCGTCACTTCAAGATAGCTTGTCTAGGGCTACTTTGGGTAGCCAGCACACTACCCTCAGCCAGATCAATGTCACCCAATACTACATTTCAATATTTGCACTGATGAAGACTTCCGATCACCAAATCAAGTCTCCAAATTGTCTCCCAGAGGCTTCCCAACACTTTGATCCAAAACTGGTCCAAAAACAAGGACCCAACACACCTACAACACTATTGCTCCAAGTTTTTTTGTTGATGTTATTAACAGTGATTGGTTATGGCACCAAAAAATGTTGTAACAACCCTCAACCAGTCATCAAAACAACCCTCATGACTGTGGCCTCTCCTAGTATAAGTCTTCTCCTATACACTAAAGGGTTAGGGCAAAAAAAATCCCTTAAACATACCCACGCTAACCCTTGCTATGGTGGTATGGCCTGCAGCCTACAAAAAAGCTCTATTGTAGCTAATGACACCCTTCATCCAAGGTTCCAACCCATACAAATATCCCTGACAGACCTACGTTTTATCTCCTTAAGGCCCCGACCTACCAGCAAGTCCACTCGGCCTCCTCCAACAACTTTCAGACCCCTGAACCATCACTTAAAACATACCTTAACCTATATTTGGCCTTCCTGTACTTGTCCTCTCCTTCTTGTGGCTAAAACAAAGCTTCCCTTCCTCTAACAATTTCTTCCTGTTGTTGTATGTTGCACAAATGGATTTCTTTATCACTCCACTTCACCTTAAATTTATATAGAGATGAAGGGCTTCTAAAACATCACATTTAGGGGTTGCCAAATTGTCACATGCCTAAACCAACCTTAGGTCGACCTTGACACACATGTGAAAACCCATCATATGGATTCAAAAATTCATATATCCACTTCTACAGCTCGGAATTCGACGATTCTCCTTTCCGCCCTCTATCGTCTCATTCCATCACATGTATAAATGTGCTCATGGAAATGCCCAAAAAACGATTTGGTGCAAAACCCCATACTCGGGTTCCAAGCCCACAAGTGACCCTTATGGCACTTTGCCCTCCAAACCCCGAACCCTAGGACTTGGATTACCTCCCAAGCTACTCACAAAATCAAAAGACTAGGGTTTCATAATCAATATTTACATACCCTTAGCAACAAGAGGCTAGGGTTTTATAGTGAACCCTAAATTTTAGGGTTTCACAAGAATGATAAAAATTATATAATGAGGAGTGTATATTTAATCTAATGATTAATCACCCTAACAAGAATTTTTGAAATTTAAAACCCTAGACATAATGATGTTAGTAATGCAAAGCACATTTAAAAAGAGAATGAACATGCATTTTCTATGAACATAACTTCGTAACAAAACTTGTATTTTAAGACATACCTTGAATTGCTCTTTAACATGTTGAAATGGCACCCCAAGGGGGCTTCTGATTTAATTTTCCCTTAATTAAATTGGAAGAGAAATTGTAATTTCATCTCATGACAAATTGTATTAGTCAACTAAGTCACAATGACTAAGTTAGTTTTGGAAATTCAAGTTGAGGGTCAAAGAGGAGGCATGTAGAGGATTTTTCTATTTTTAGAGGGTCCAGTGATAGTTATTTGTGGGTTATAATTAGTTAAATCAAGAAATTGATTTAAAATAAATTTAACTAGCTCTAACTAAGAGATGAGGTAGTGAGAGGTCCAGTGAATTAAATCTAATTTAATTCACAAGTATTGATCCATCAGTTAACTGATAATTCATTATAAATAGTTGTTGCATGTTAGTTCTAAGGAAGGCCTAGTTGAAACTGAGGTTAAAGGGATGATAACTATCAGTTGTATAATTATAAAATTGTATAGGTCAGTTATAGAGCCACGTGGAAACCTATGATGCATTGCGTAATCAATTCCAAGGAATTTCCTATTTAATAGGGAAATAATTCCTCCAGGAATGCGTGAGTAAGGCTGGCTGAGCAAAGGCTGAGAATTGGTTAAGTACTTGACTGATTTTGCATAGAACATAGTGAGATAGTTGGCAGAGTGTAGGAGTTTCTCGAGGAGAGAAAAGCATTGTATTTTTTCATGGCCTTGACTTTATACAATATACAAATAGTGGGGTTTTAGGCAGTGTGCTTTCCCCATATATATCTTGTGTTGTGCGATTGATTATCTCTTTCTCTTACTTGTTATGTGATTGTGTGATCGTATTTGGTTTCTGCAAATTGTAGAAGGATTTGGTATTTTGTTTTAATACATTACAAGATCAAATTGAATCTCGTTGTTATATTTTCTATATAACAAACCTTGTAATACATCAATTCTTTAAGGGATTTCTTTCCAACAAAACCTCTTCCATGCTTCAATTTTATCCTTTGAAGTCTCCTCCATAACCTTTGAGCATTCAGCAAGCTTTCCTAACCAAGGAAAATATAAAGAAAAAGGTTATTAGCATACAATATAAAAAAATCTTGATGTGAGGAGGAATTCAAACATGAAAATATGAAACAAGGAAAACTAGTGGAGGCTCCCTCTTAATCCAATCTTGAGGGATACGTACAACTTTATCAAAATAATTCAAAAAATTTCTACAAGACATGTTATACCTACAAACTCTAGAAATTAAAACATAAAGGAAAACAATACAAGACTAAGAATGATATGTAGGAGAGGAATTAGTAGTATTGTTTTGTGGATTAATCCCTCTTGCGAACAAGAGCGATCCCCCTAGTACTCCAACAAGTAACTAGAAACAAAGATCCATTGAATGCCTCTTTCTCTAAACTATTTGTATTTTAGATTATTACAACTTTGAAATAAGGAGGTTATGCTCCTACCTTTCAACCGAGACATCTGATGTAGCCTTTTGCCTTTCGCTCCAAAGCAATTCTTCAATGCTGAGAAGAACCTGCAATCACAAACAATGCAAAGGATCAAAGAACCTACAATATATAATAATCATAAATACTAGTCTAACTTAGTGATCAATGAGTCTAAGTATTGACATAATTTCCAAGAATTCAAAAACAAGACAATGATAAAAAGAGATCCATATGTATTATCAGAAATTTAAAAAAAGAAATCTTACAACCTGAGCCTTGATGTTGTACAGATTTCTCCCGTGTTTCTGCGCAATCGTTTCCTTGGGATTGATAAGCCTTCCTTTCTAGAATGATCAGCATGAAGTCACGTGCACAAAGTTGTGATCTTCAATGTGCAAAAAACAACTTACTAGTTCAGAATCTATGAACTCTATGAACTCTCTCCAGCATAGAATCTATACAAATCAGTATCTACCCTTCAACCTGAAACTTCAGCTCAATTTATAGAGAGATTGAGGTAGTTTCAGATCCATTAAGAGAGGGATGAGCTCCTCCCATGAAGGGATTTGGGTTCCTTTGGCCAAGGGATAAGCTCCATGAGTAGAGGGATAAAGCTTGAATTGGCGCGACTCTATAGGTTTCCAGTTGGGATAATATTCGACCAACTAGGCTTCTAGAATTTACCTTTTTACATTTACTTCCTTTTTATAGGGGTGCGCAGGTTTTAGTGGTGAACAGAGCGGTGATCATCGCAGCTAATATAAGAAGTATCAGCGCATGTGCAGGTAACGGTCACAAACATCGCACAGGTGATCTTATAAAGTTTTTAAATAGATTTTTTCCAGTTTCCAAGACTTGGTTCAGGAACATGAGTATTTTTTACCTCTAAGGGAACATGATATGGATGGTGATAGACCCATAATGACAGTCAAATTTCATGGTGACAAAATTGTTGAAAAGTGTAACTAGGTCGGTCTTCATGTTGACTATGTAATTATGTACTTATGTAAAGAAGAAGACAAAGATAATAAAATGTATTTTGTTGTATTTGCTTCATGGGTTTCATGAGAAATATTTTATTATGTAGATAGAGTTCTTCTTGATGTCTATTAGGTCTTTGTCTTCTAGATATAAAATATAATTAAGTGTCATTCTCATGAAGGATCCAGTCTAGGAATATATGCTCCAAGACCTTGTGGAAGAAGGGCACCTAACAGCTCTCAAACAACGTTGGAATACAAGCTCTACATCCTACATCAATGTTGGAATAAAACTCTCTCAAGTCAGCCTAATTCACAGTGAAGAAGTCGGCTCCAATTACCAACAACAGGTCGGCTCAATTACAGGTGCCGACAACTATATATACCTGGCTAGACTACGCAGAAAATAGAGTATAGGAATTTCGGACAACTCTGAAAAAGTGCAGATTATCTTTGGGAAAAAGACAACTTGTGGATTATGAAAGGGAACTTCAGTGTGGTTTTATTGGAAGGATTTTCAGTGCGAAGATGGAAGAGTTTCAGGGTTGTTTTCTATATATAACAGTACTACTATGTGTATCACAAGGTGTTGCAGTTATGATGATCCTGAAGCTACAGAATGTTCAATAAATACAGACATGTCTAATTGCATGAATAATAGCACCCTGAAATGTGGTTTGTCCAAGTGTATGAAAGGAATTCAAGTGTGGATCTGATCAAATATAGCGTGTAAACTATTCTAAAGTAAAGTTGTTGGTAAAATGTGATATTGGCATTCAGTTCAAGTTCATGAAGTGAAGGCAGTGACAAAAGGAAGAAAAAAATCTTAAAGGAAAATAAGAGTGAGGAAGGTAAATCTGTGATTTACCTTCCTAACTATAATACAGTTTTAAGTGAATTCAAGGTGAAGATAATTCAGTTCCAATATTTGACTCAGAAATAAGAAGTGAATCTTGGAGACCGAGTTTTCTAGTGTAGAACAGTGCAGATTATTGAAGAAGAGAAGAATCAAGTTAAAAGAAGTTTTGTCAAGGTCTTGGAAGCATATCTAGGTCAAGGGTCTGAGTCTTGGTCATGGTACTTGTCATTTGAAGATCTATAAGAAGAATTCTTTGCAAGTTTTCCTCTCCAAGAGGGAGAGAAGAATTCTTTGCAAGTTTTCCTCTCCAAGAGGGAGAGGTTTTTCCTTGGCTCTAGGAGCCTAATTTTGTGTCGTGTTTATTTTGATAATGGACTTGATGAAATACTAAATGAGGTAACGAACATAAGACATAAGTAACTCAAGTAAGCTCACAAGTAATTATCATGAAGAGAATTTGAATTAATCTCCAGCCCTCTAAATTCTCAACATGGAATCAGAGTTAAGGTGCTAAACTCAAGGGTTGCTTGACAAAGGAGACACTCCAAGAAGCAAAGATCAAAGTTTGGGTTGAAAAGTCAAATCAGTTTGCAAGGAAGACTCTCTAGCTACTTCAAGAAGGATCTCCTATCTCATTTAAAGTATCAACTCAATCAAGAAAGTAATATTTTGCCATCAAATATTTACATTCAAGACATTGTCAGAAGGAGGACTTCAATTTCTGAAGATATCCTTTATCATCAAGGATTCAAGAACATCTACATTGAAGATTTTTATCTTAGAAGAAACTCTTGAATTCATCTTCAAACATCATCAAGGAAGTTGCTAAAGGAGAAAGTCACTCTCTCAAGTAAGTATCTATGACTTTATCTAAATCTATCAAAATGTCTTCTTTGCAAAGAAAGCAACAAACTTGTTAGGGTTTCAAACTTTCTTGCATGGAAGAAGAGGAAAATGAATTCATGCCAAATAGATGAAGGGATATATAAGAGCCCAAAGGATTCTTACATAATCCATAAAAGACTCTCTCATCTCTGATACATCAAATCTAGAATCATCAAAAGGAATATATGAAAAATTGGTGGAATTATTCTCTGTGAGTACTGCAGGAGAAGAAATCTCTCTAATCAACTACGGGAATTAGGAGAAGTAATGTCTAACTTTGAGATGACTACAGTGGTGCTGAATGCTCTACCAGAAGAATGGGGAAAACTTCACTTTAGGTTTATACAGGAAGAAAGAAGCCACACCATTTCACTATTTAAGGTCTCTATGTAATAAAGAGGAAACAAGATTGAAAGCCAAAGGTGTTACAGGATCAAGTGAAGGGAATCAAGCCTTTGCAGCCACGTCAAGGAAGAAAGGAAGATTCGGTAACTTTGGTCCTCACAATAGTATGGATGAAGCACGATGCTTTGGATGTGATGAACTTGGGCATTATAAAATAGATTGTCCTAAACTTGAAAAGGACAAGAGAAATAGGGAAGAAGCCCATGTCTCATAAATGAGAGAAGAACCCGATGCAAAGAAATCTAAGAAAGAAGAAGCAAGGGATCTCCACTATTATTAAGATCATCTTCTCCTTTAAGTGATTTCTGTTAGTTGTATGATAGGAAGCAATGTAGCATCCTGATCAAAGCATGGTAGGAGTTCTTGGTAAAACAACTTGTGGAAAACCTCTATGATAACTATACTAATTGAAGGCAGTCATCAAGATCAAGGATCATCATGGAAACAGAGTTCTGGGATGTGATGACATATGAATAAAGCAAGTCAAGGGAATGAAGCTCCTCATTCTAGTAAATCTGCTACAAGATGACTTAAATGAAAAAGGTATGAGGTATGTATATATTTATATGCCGACACTGGATGTTGTTAAGTCATGTCATATGGTTGCAGGTAATAGACTTCCATATTTAGAAGTATGATCTATGAAGGAGGACATCTCAATGCACTGACAAATGAAATCAACATAATATATCCTCATGGAATATGAGGTGGTTGTATATGAACAAGGAACTGGAAAATGTGTAAGTTCCTGGGAATGAAGAATGTGCAGAAAGAAAGAGATCATGAAATGAAACCATGCCAAGAGGCAATTATCATGTGGAAGCCAAGAATATGTGACTAGGAGATCTCTTGGAGGATATGTAGACTTTGACAAAAATCTGGTAAAGAATAAGACCTTTGACAAAACATATCATTAGGAAATGTGTCAATATAAATAAAGGATGTCAATGCCTACAGGAAGATGTCATGGTGAAATATCATCACTGAGGTAACTTTTGTTTTAAAAGTTCATATGTATATGTTTATCTGGATGAATTTGTGCAAGGCTACTAATCATGAGAAATAATGTATGATCCTTGGAGATGATTCAAAGAAAAGCAACATGGCATAATGGTGGACCAGATGTAAAAGACTAATGAATCACTTTCTAATAGTGGACATGACTCGTTATTGAAAGTGATGGATGACCTGTGCCCTATGAAGCCAAAAGTTGAAGATTCCTCAATATCGAAATTCATGACATTGAGGGGAGGAATTATTCATGAGTAGTTGGATTGCTGCTACAAGACCCTGGTGGTAAGTTTCTTACTTGGAAGAAACTTGAAGTATGTCCTTTATGTGCTAAGAGGAAGTGACAATGTGATTCTCTAATACATGTGTCATGCACTAGACCAGGACTAACAATAGTAAGTTTTAGTGAAGGCCACGAGAAGAGAATGGATAGATACAACATTATGGTTTTCACCTGGAAGACAGAATGGAGGATTGGATAATCATCTAGCATTCGATACTCTTTGAGAATGAGATAGGGCATTCAAGATAAGAGTAGTCGAGGACCGATATTCTTTGAGGGTTGGCTACCCAAGAAAAGAATAGTCCAAGAAGGTCATGCTTTGGGAACACCTGGGTGAAATATGTACCTTAGAGAGACAATGACTATGGTGACTATTAGTCATGTGTCTCGCCAGCATTGTAGCCCATTGTCTCATTGAGAGATGGGGTTGTTAGTCAAGGCCTTGCACTAGGACAATGTTGGTTGATACAATGCTATACAAATGTGATTACCAATCCAATTCTTCTTATGAGATTCTTCAGTTTGAAAGTGACCATTTAGTTGTATGAATACCTCCCTAGTTAAGAGGGAGTGTTGAAAAGTGTAACTAGGTCGATCTTCACATTGACTATGTAATTATGTACTTACGTAAAGAAGAATACAAAGATAATAAAATGTATTTTGTTGTACTTGCTTCATGGGTTTCATGAGAAATATTGTATTGTGTAGATAGACTTCTTCTTGATGTCTATTAGGTCTTTGTCTTCTAGGTATAAAATATAAATAAGTGTCATATTCATGAAGGATATAGTCAAGAAATATATGCTCCAAGACCTTGTGGAAGAGGGGCACCTAACAGCTCTCAAGAAATGTTGGAAGACATGCTCTACAGCCTACATCAATGCTAGAATAAACCTCTCTCAAGTCGGCCTAATTCACAGTGAAGAAGTCAGGTCCAATTACCAATGACAAGTCGGCTCAATTACAGGTGCCGATAACTATATATACCCAGCTGGACTGCGCAGAAAAATAGATTACAAGAATTTCAGACAACTCTGAAAAAAAGTGTGGATTATCTCTGGGAAAAAGACAGTTTGCGGATTTTGAAAGGGAACTTCAGTGTGGTTTTATTGGAAGGATTTTCAGTGTGAATTTGGAAGATTTTCAAGGTTTTTTGCTTTATATAATGGTGCTACTATGTGTATCATAGGGTGTTGCAGTTCTGATGATCTTGAAGCTATAGAATGTTCAAGAAATACGAACCTATCTAAATGCATGAATAATAGCATCCTGAAATGCAGTCTGTCCAAGTGTATGAAAGAAATTCAAGTGCGGTTCTAATCAAATGTAGCGTGTAAACTATTCTAAAGTAAGGTTCTTAGTAAAGTGTGATATTGGCATTCAGTTCAAGTTCATGAAGTGAAGGTAGTGACAAAAGGAAGAAAACGGTCTTAAAGGAAAATAAGAGTGAGGAAGGTAAATCTGTGATTTACCTTCCTAAATATAATACAGTTGCAAGTGAATTCAAGGTGAAGATAATTCAGTTCCAATATTTGACTGAGAAATAAGAAGTGAATTTTGGAGACCGAGTTCTCTAGTGTAGAACGGTGCAAATTGTTGAAGAAGAGAAGAATCAAGTTCGAAGAAGCTGTGTCAAGGTCTTGGAAGCATATCTAGGTCAAGGGTCTGAGTCTGGGTCATGGTACTTGTCATTTGAAGATCTATAAGAAGAATTCTTTGTGGGTTTTCCTCTCGAAGAGGGAGAGGTTTTTCCTTGGCTCTAGGAGCCTAATTTTCTGTCGTGTTTATTTTGATAATTGACTTGATGAAAGACTAAATGAGGCAACAAAGAGAAGACATAAATAACTCAAGTAAGCTCACAAGTAATTATCATGAAGAGAATTTGAATAATCTCCAGGCCTCTAAATTCTCAACAAAAATGACGTGTAATAGTATAATTCCTTGACTTTTGATTCCTCAGTCTTGTTCTTCTTAGGTGGAGTTTCATCGACAATGTTAATTTGTTCCTATCTCTCTTCTTATTCATTCAATTCTCAAGACATTGATTATTGTAATGACCCATCTTATGGCAGTTGTAACATTCAATTTTGGATAGGTCAACTTTCTTCTTTGGTCCTTTGAACTTCTTGAAGGTTCCCTTTTTCTTGTGATGAGCAGAATAGGCATTAGAGGTATTTTCTTCTTCATCTTCCTTCTTGTTCTTTACTAATGATATTTGGGCTTCTTCTTGACCGCATGCATTCCACATTTGTTCAAATGTTGGAGTATCCTTCCAACTATTAATTCCTGATGCAAAAGCCTTCCAAGATTTTAGTAGTCCTACAAGAACAGTAATTACGAGCTCTTTTTCTGGTACAACATCATTTATTGCTTTGAGTTCATCTCTGATTCTAGATATCCTTATCAAGTATGATGATACAATATCGTCTTTCGTCTTCTTAATAGTTCTTAATTCATTCTTAAGGCTTTCTATTTGAGTAATGTTCTTGATGGTGAATAATTTGGAGAGATACTCATACATTTCTTGAGCGTAATTTATGTTGGATATGTATGGAATTAGGTTGTTCTTTACTTCATCCACTATTATGTTCATGACCAAGATTGTGGTTCCTCTAAACTTCTCTTTCTTTATTTCATCAGTAGGTGTTGGGAAAAAAGGAGGTCTCTAGGCAAGACCCAGGTTCAGGTTTGAGGCCAACAAGGTTTTTGCAATAGTCTAGAACAACGCTGGCATTTTCACCATGCTCAAGGGAGTAGGGCGTCTCACCCAAGGTGTGTCGTGACCTTAATAAGATTAGAAGCTAGATCATGTAGAAGACAAATATGAACATAGACAACAACTCTGAGGATTTAGAAGCCACGTATATATCTTAACTCTAAGAAGGAGCTATCATTCATCAGGACATGTTCAAAGCGTTGAATTAAAATTTAATTTAAGCATACATTCACCATAAGCAATTAACCATCAACGAACTCATGATATCGCACACAGAAACAACCTGATTTCATTAACCATATCAAAACAACATACATGTGCTCGCAAAGTCTATTACAATCTAGTTCAGTACAAAAGACTTTACACAGATCTCTCGTGAGACTCTGCTTCTCCTTGGCCTCTCGCCGGACTGACTAACTAACTAACTAACTACCAGCTGACTGACTGCCTGTTTGTTTGTTTTTCGCCCACTGACATTGTCAGTCCTTGCTTTTTCCTCGATCCACTGCCTTCCGCTTCTGCTTTATCACTGGGAGTTCTACTGATTGTTCTTGCCTCCCATCTCTGCCATTTGTGTTGTTCTGGGCCAATGTCACGCCACTTGTCTTATGGCTTTCCGCAACCGTGACAACTCCCTGTCTACCTTGATTTTGTTCTGCCACCTGTCCTCTAGCTCTCCACAACTCAAAATTGTTCTATCCCAAAACAAAGGCCCCAACAGTAGGCTTCTTGACTTTTCCTTGAACAAGATTCAAAACTTTGTGCTTTTTGAGGATAAGATGTATCCTCTTTTTCCATGTCCTTTAGTTGGAGGCTCCTTCTAGCTTGTTTTTTCCCTTCCTTGAAGTTGACATAGTTCATGTACACAACAAGCTTCTCTTCTTATATAATCCCTTTCCTTAATGACCTTTGCTTGATTCCCTTTTCTTCAATAGATCTCCAGTCTGCCTTTTTCCTTCTTCTTCACCTTAGCTCTGATTCCGTGTTAGAAAATTGGAAAGGCATAAATATTTTCTTATGTTGAAATTGCTTGTGATATCTTTGAGTTCTTATTAAATTTCTTATGCTCTTGTTTTATCTGTGCTTTATCAAGCAATTATCAAAATCAAAACACAAAGATCGAAGAAACCAAATGTAGGCACACTGTCAGGGCTAAAACCCCTATATGGGGGGAACCCAGTCAAACTCTTCCACTAAATTCAAGTTGAGATAGACCAAGAGCCTAGACCTTCCTCCTCCACCAAGTCAGCCTTCCAATATGATTTAGCACACTTCAACAGACTCTTCTTGTACAACAACTTCAACCCAGCAACAATCCAGAAATTCGACTTCCCAGCTACAGAATTTCAACCCCCACCTACAGGATTTCAGCCCAACAACAGAACTACAGTTTCAGCCCTCTAGCAGCTTCAGTTCCTTCGCACATGTGAGATAAGAGAGAAAATTTCGACTTTCTTAAATAGGTAGTGTCCTCCTCCTCCTTCACTAGCCTTTTACTTCTTCCTTGTTGAATTTCACACTTTTACTGGCCCCAAAAGATTTAGAACAAACTTGATCAATGAGTGCTCCAAATAAGGTCGAGTTGCTACCTTTATATAGTAGTTTTCACCCCTCAATTAGACTGACTTGTCCAGTTTTAGGCTGACTTGGTTGAGGAGGTCTAGAAGACCTAAATTACATTAAAATAAATTTATTTCTTGACAAATAGAGCCCAAGTAGAGCCTTTTACATTATGACATGGACAAGCATACTTGACATAAACCCTAGAAGCCTTCAATGGAGGTTATGACCTAAAAACAATTGACTCAAGCATGGGATCCATGTTTTAATAAATCAATTTCTTTAATAATAAAAAATATTTTTCTTTCTTTTCACAAATACATTACATCATGACTCAAATATAATTATGAAGACTGACATTGGTTACATTCTTCAACATGTTCGAGCGGAGCAACTATTATGATTTATTTCCTAGGTTTTAATGTAGGAAAATACCATTAACTAATTTATTGACTAGTGTTGGGCATTGAGCTAAAGTTTTTAAAGATAAGTAATCCAATTATTTAAGTGACTTAGATCTAATCTCCATTGTTGGTCTAAGAGGTTAGGATTTAATCCTAGCCCTCTATCACATCTTAGGGGTTTGGCTCAAGTTAAATTATAAAAAGAATCTAAGGGAGAGGATGGAGACACATTGTATTTTTTCGCAAGCAATTTTCTCATGAATGAGAGGCTCGAGTGACTAAGGAGAAAGAGAAAAAATGAGCAACAAAATTTTAAAATGAGACCCTTTGTGTGAGGGCCGAGAAGCTTGAAGGAGGGTCGAGACTTGGAGGAGAGAAATAGGGCGAAAATCCTAAGTAGACCATGACTATGAAAGAGACCTGAAACTTCCAGCTAGTGGGCTAAGACTTGGAGGCTGAGTTTCCTTAAGCATGCTGAGAATTCCAATGTGCAGGGTGTACAACAAGGAGGGCCAATTTTTTTGCAGCTACAAGGCAAGATTTGTCAAGGCCAATTCATCTTCTAAAGCAACCATCTTTTAGGGGTTGAATTATTCCTTGGGCGGAAAGTCTTAAGGCCGAATTCCAGGTTCTAATATTGTTGTATTTTCTGTGTAATTTCTTTGAGGGTCTAGGCCCTTACAATTTTCCAGATTTAAGAGAAAGTGAAGGAATAATTTTTGGGCAAAATTTATGTTATCTTTTGGTGATTTCCTATATATTTTTCCATCGCATATTTTATTTTTGAAATTGAGAGTACCAATGTATTTATCTTTTACAGTTTCAAATTTTATTTTAGCATAAGTTATTTTTTGAGTAATAAAATAATTGTCAGAAAAAATAAATGGGATCTAGTGTTAAAAGTTCAACAATTAAAACGCTTCCATGAAGTGGCTAATGGGGCTACAAAATTCTTACAATGTAATTGTGGATTGGTTCAATGAAAACTAGTCCTTAGCAATCATGTATATTCACTTGCAATATTTAAATTCTTGATTTTTAGGTAGTTGTCGATATTCCCCAGTTACACAAGTCGACCAAATTAAAAGAAAGAAAATTATTATTTATGAGCTTATAGTAGGCCCCACCATGTGAATGGGTGTCACCCTCAATCAAAACCCACCTCCTTTGACCACTATATATACACATTTGACCTCTTTCAATTGCTTCAATTTGGGTCATCACCAAAAAGCCATTTTCTGTTCACACGTGTGAAGGAGAAAGAGAAGAAGATCGAAGTCTGGTCAGAAGTTTGACCAACATTGACTATTTGAGGTCTATTTGACTTGTTTTGATCAAAGTTTCTAAAGCAATTTACCGGAGTTTCTTAGGTAGTTTGACCAAAATTTCTAAGGCAGTTGACTGAAACTTCTGAGGCAATTGTCTAAGTTTTATGGGCACTTGACTGAGTTCTATTATGGGTAGTTTGATTGAATTTCTAAGTAGTTTGACTGAGCTTTTGGGCAGCAATAGGAGGCTAAATTCGGCTTGTTTGACTCAAGGTTGATCGAATTTGTCGGTAGTTTTAGGAGGTTGAATTTAGGCTTGTTTGACCAAGCTTGACCTATGTTAGATTGTTGGTCTAGGTTGACCAATTTTTTACTTGAAAAATCATATTATACTTTTGTTGAACATAATTATTTCTCCTAGAAAAGACTATTGGGTTTTCTCCCGAGTTTGAGTTTCCTAAGTGAAATTTTTTAGTGTATACTCAGCATAGTTTTCTACTGTGATCTTTATTTTTTCTATTGCGTCTACTGTTGAATTTTTCTAAGTGTAAATGCTTAATGATGTTTTGAAATATTATCAGTGGCAGAAAATTGGAAGTAATTATTGTACATCATTCGAAGTAATTATCAGTGGAAGAAAATTGTGCTTGTCTAAATTAGCACTAGAAAACAAACATGGTATCAAAGCTTTAGTGAAGAAAGGACAGCAAAATCACCCTTTGAAGACACCTATTCTGCAATTTGATTGCTTAACCCGACCTTTGACTAGGTGGCTCCATTTATCAAGCATGAAGATAAGATGGAAGGTGCAAAAAATTTTAGGGCTTGGAAAACCAAACTGGATATCATTCTTGAAGAAAATGATGTCATGGAATATGTGGAAGGCAAGGTTATTGAACCTCGGGATAATGAGGGAAAGGTCAAGCACAAGTAGATGGAAATTGAGGCTAAGAAGATTCTTGTTGAATCCATCAAAGATCATTTGATTCTAACTGTTTTTGAGTTGAAGACCTCAAAGAAAATATATGATACCCTAGTAGGGTTGTATGAAGTCAACAACAATGGTCAAAAGATGGCTTTGAGGAATCAACTTCATGGTATTCAGATGACTAGATCTGATATTGTGGCTTCTTACTTCATGAGGATCTCTTAGTTAAGAGATCAACTCAAGTCCATTGGAGAGAATATTGATGAATCAGAACTTGTGATTGTGACCCATAATGGGTTTCTGGATTCATGGAATTCATTTGTATCAAGCGTTTGTGGCAGATCAAAAATTCCAAAGTTTCATCAGTTATGGACTTCCTATACCCAAGAGGAGTCTAGGCTAGTATCAAAGGGGAAGATTCAGAAACCTCAAGATGATGAGTCCCAAGCACTTGCAGTTCATACGAAGAATGGTAAAGAATGAAGAAATTTTGGAAAATTTCATAAAAGGAATATGTGTAGAAGACATTCTCCTATTTAGGATCAAAAGAAGAAGGATATTTCAAAGAGTCAATGCTTTAGTTGTCACAAGTTTTGTCTCTATAAAAACAAGTGCCCTGAAGGGAATAATGATATGAAGAGGAAGGGAAAGCAACATGCTTCAACAACAAACATTGATGATGATGAGCATCCAAATCAAAAGAGGTCCAAAAATGACAGTACAAGGGATTCTAATACTTAAAACAATAAAGATAGAGAGTTCAAGGCTCGAGATTAAGAGGGAGTTAACAATTCCCTGCAATCCTCGGACCAAAAGATAAGTACTTGATACCCTTTTTTATTGATTATTATTACTTTCTTTTTAGTTAGCCTCTTGTCTCTATATGTTTTGCTTGGTTATAATTGTTTCTTCCATGGCCTCCTAATGAGGTTTACAGATACATCGTGAAGGTCGCCAATACTTTGGCAGCAGATGGAAGCATCAAGAAGAACAAAGCAATTTTTTGGCAAGAGGATTCTCCCAGGATAGTGCATAAATGCAACTAGAGTGACTTGTGTTCAAAAGGGAGAAATTATATTGACATCTAGAACCATGCCATATGGCTAGATCAAGGGCAGCATCCAAACAAGTTTGAAGGATGCCATGATGGAGGAAATTGTGCCAAGACTTGAAGGCAAGTCAATGGTGACTTCCAAGTGGATCTACAAGATCAAGCATATGGTAGATGACAACATGGAGAAGTATATAGCCAGATTCGTGGCAAGAGGGTTCTCCCAAAAAGAGGGAGAGGACTATGAAGAGACATTTGCTCTTGTTGTCGGGTACACTTCTATCAAAATTATTATTTCTATTGTTTCTGTTATGGATTCGAGGTTACATCAAATGGATGTAAAGATCGCTTTCCTCAATGGAGTGATTGAGGAAGAAGTGTACACAGAACAACCTCAAGGATTTAAGGTACATGAGGAGTCTCATGTCTACAAATTGAAGAAAGTTTTGTATGGACCTCGGGCATGGTATTCTCAAATTGATAGATATCTTATGAGTATTGTTTTTTCATCAAGTGTAATGTTGATCCCAACCTTTACTACAAGGTCGATCTTGTTATTATATGACTTGTTTATGACATGAGCAGAAGGACTTTCCCAAGGGATAGAGGGAGCAACAGTGTCAAGAGGATGTGCTTCCGTGATGGAGGAAGTTGTCAAGATGACCACAAGAAGCCTTACCTCAGTATCAGAGGGAGTTCATTTTTGAGTTCGAGATGAAAGATCTAGGTTTGATGCATTACTTCCTTAGTTAAGGGAAGTATACTATTGAGGTCCTCTAGAGATTTGGGATGATGGACTGCAAGTCCATGACCACTCCCATGGTTAACCAATCTGAAGAAGTTGAGAGGCTTTGAATCAGATTTGGTGGATCCTTATATGTATCGACAATTAATCGAATGTTTGATGTATCTGGTTAAAACCAGACTTAATACTTGCTTTGCAGTGAACACTCTGAACCAAATTAAAAGAAAGAAAATTATTATTTATGAGTTCGTGTAGGCTTTAGAAAGTCAAGTTGGCCCCACCATGCGAATGGGTGTGACCCTTGGTCAAAACCCACCTCCTTTTACCACTATATATACACATTTGACCTCCTTCATTTGGATCAATTCAGATCATCACAAAAAAACATCTATCTTCAGTTAACATCTATCAAAATTTTGACCAACATTGACCAAAGTTTTTCCGAGGTATGTTTGACCTTTTTGACCAAAATATTTCAGGTAGTTTGACCAAAATTTCCGAGGCAATTGACCAAAATTTCTGAGGCAGTGGACAAAGTTTTTTGGGCAGTTGACCGAGCACTATTCTCGGTAGTTTGACCACAGTTTGACTAGGTAGTTTGATCAAATTTCTGTGCAGTTTGACCAAGCGTCTGGGCAGCAACAAGAGGCTAAAATTCAGCCTATTTTCCTTAGAGTTGACTGAATTTGTGGACAGTGGCAGGTGGTCGACTTTAGGCTTGTTTGACAAAGTTTGACTAGTGTTAGGTTGTTTGTCTAGGTTGACTAGGTTTTGACTTGAAAATCTGATTTTACTTTTGCGAAACATAATTACTTTTCCTATAAAAGATTGTTGGGTTTTCTCCCGAGTTTGGGTTTTCTAGGTGAAAAACTTTGATGTGAACTGTGCATGGTTTTCTACTATGATCTTTACCATTTTTGTTGCATCTACTTTTGAATTTTTTGTGTAATTGCTTAATGATGTTCTGAAATATGCTAAAGTAAGAATATATATCATTGAAAGTAATAATAAGTGGCAGAAAATCATGCTTGTCTAAATTAGCACTGGAAAATCAACATAAATAAGTAATTTTATTAATAATTTTTTCTAGGTAGAAGTTTTATTCTCACATTTATATGCATGTTTGGACTAACCAAGAAGACATAAACACCAAAACAGCGATTCCTCTCAAAGTCTTTGAGGCTAATATGTTAATTTTCTATTAAAAGTGTTTATATAAGAGCTGCTGACTTATGTTATATGACTGCTAAGTCAGTAGGCTATTATTCCAGTGGGGACAGTACATGTGCATGACAACTCCAAACATCACATGATCTATGGTCATATAAGCCACTTCGATCTCCTTCAAACTGGGTGGCGATTTACCCTTCTTGCTTCTCCGATCAAGTGTGTATATATAAGTTATAAACATCCAACGAATCTTATTTGAAGCTTTGCATCTTATCTTGGCACTTAAATACTCCTTCAAGAGCTCTTGTCAAAACAAATTGCATGTATATGCAAGCTATAAATGTCGAACTGATCTAATTTGGAGCTGTCTCTAATTTTCACACTTAAATGCTCCACACAATGGAAAGCTCTTGTCAACATCTTTCTTTGTGATAAAATTTAAATTTTACAATGAATTCCTGATATGGAATTGACTCCCTTGGGGCTTTATGCACTTCAATTTCTAAGGCGCAATGATCAGTTATGGGATATATGGCAATATGGAAAATGCACCTTTTCATTGAATTTCCAGTGGCTATCGAAATTTGGAAATATGTTGGGCAGATTCTGGGATTCAATACAAATCGGAACTACAACTCTAAAGAGTCCTGTGTCAAACCATGGTTCGATGGGCTTAAGGACAGTAAAACCCTTCCTTTCTACATCTGCTGGGCAATCTGGAATGGCCGAAATGCCAAAAATTTGGAGAACAAACCCTACAATATAGTCCGTGTTGGAAGTGCCACAAGTGCCTATTTTGTCGAATATAAAAACCTCTAGCCCACAAACCTCCTAGGATTCCGTTTATTTGGACTCCCCGCTTCCTCTCCCAAATGCTCATTTTGATGGGCTTCCGCAAGACGCTAACTGTGGATGCGGGGTTGTGATAAACAAAACCAGAGAAGACTCTTGGAATTTTTGCTGGATTGCTGGTGGTGGTACAAACAGCAGGGTGAAGGTTATCGTCCTATGGGGAGCCCTATACTGTGCCAGCTGGTTGAAGCTTAATGTGGTGTACATTTATGGTGATTCTCAAGTTGCGTCGGATTCTCAAGTTAAAAGCATGCTTCCAGTCAGTAAGTTTCTCCCATATCAATCATGAACTTAACCGGTCTGCAGACGATCTTTCAAAGAAAAGACTAAATTTGGCTCCACAATGCATCAGCTTCCAGTTCTTTCAAGGAGGCCGTCTGCTGGACTCGGGCCATTTTCTGTTGGGATGACTTCTGACGCACTTTTCCAGCAGGGCCAGAGGATATAAATTTCTTGCTGGGGTTATATGTTGTGCCCATGTCTGGAACGAAAGCTGACAGGCTCTTCTGTTGGTTGTCTAGTTTTTTTCTTTTTATCTATTGTGCTTCGGATTTAGTTTCTCCGTTTTTTTTCCTGGGCTATAGATGCCGGATTCTAAGATTGCAGATGCATCTCTGCGGAATTCTGAATTCTGTGGACAATGATGAATAGTGCTGGTCGATGAGAAATTATGTAAACTTTGATATAATATTAAATCAGAGTTCGATATTTTCTTGCTGAAAAAAACAAATTTTGTTGTTATCTACGTTGATTTAAAAGTTTTTTTCTAATAATATCCAAGTTATTTAATCCCAAAGTTGACATATATTACAAATATTACACATAGTAGACCTTTCCAAGTTTTCAGGAGGCCAATTTCAAGGATTTTAAATTTTAAACAAACTTTAAGGGATTTTTAGCATTCATGTCGAATGTACATTGTTGGGTAAGGCTTATATTTGGTTTATCACAGAATATGAATTTATTATTAAAAAAAAGGTATGGTGCCACTAACTGAATTATATGGTATAACCTCTTACTAAGTGACATGAAGAATTGAGGGAAACGTGGTTCAAGAAAGTTATTGATTTATATGTGCATTGTTAACAATAATGTACATACACAAATATTCAGTAAGTTGGATCACTTGCAATATGAAGCCTCTTTGAGAGCTATAAGAGTAACAATGGAAGTGTCCCAAGCTCTAAGATGTACTAATTGGAATTGATAGAGAGATTAGGACAAGGTAGGGTGTGGTAAATAAGAGGTAGTTATAGGGAATAAAAGGTATACTACTCATCAACCAAAGGTCACGTTGATCTCGTCGCAAGCACAACAAGAATTACAAAAATAAAGAATATACTGACCTCTTTAAAGTTTATGGGGAATCGAAGGTATAGTACTCCTAACCAAAGGTCATGTTGATCTCGTTGCTAGCAGATGAGCGAGAATATTTAATGATCCTTTCCCCGTGTATGCATAGGTGCATTCTATGTTAGTTTGTATTGCAAATAATTAACCATATAAAAATGGTATCGTGAGAATCCACCCATATATCTTATGTGATATAATGAAATTTAATAGTTGAACAACTCTGAGATCACGTGCCCATGTCCATATTTAAAGAGCAAAACCTTTTAAGTTATCCTTTTCTCATATAGTCATGCATGAAGGGCATTGATCTGCATCTCCACAAATCCAGCAGTGGAAATGCAACTACCAAGGGAGATGCTAAATTCTAATACGTTTCCATGACCGTCTTGGAATTTAATATTTTCTTGGAGAAAAGTTTTAAAACAGAAAAACAAAGCTATAACTGACAGCAAAATCAGACTCCCGAAGAGATTGCTCTCAACATTGTGTTCAAAGACTGGGAGTTTTACATCTAATTTGAGATACATAAAGCTCAAACAAAAGTACATCAGCAGTTAAAGCCAACAGCCAAGTGTAACAATTGATCCTGCAGTCTCCACATATAGTTATCAAGAGGTGCTCGAATTTGTTGCTATCCTTCACAAACTACTGCCGGATATGCCCAAGGCCCACTTTCACAAGTCTGCTTCCCTGAAACCAAAGAAGGGAAACATGACAGCACTTAAAAAAGTAAATATGTGCATGACACTGTAGGCACCTTTTCCTACAATGTTTGCGTTGTTACTAGGGCATAATGTTCTAAGGCCACTACTTCACATGTTGGGCCTAAAATGGTTGACACTTTATTCTCTTTAGTAACATTGTTGAACTTTAGTCAGTAAGCAAACCCATGCATAATACTGGCATTATATTGCAACTGACGTCTTGGATAAACATCGTGAATACACATTAAATTATACACCCATATGACAATTCAAATATCCTATTCTAATCAAAGATTTTCGCCAGGAGGTAATTCAGGAAGTTTTGGTGGCATCCCAAGCACACGCTCCATGTCAAAACGAACTTCAATATTTCGAACACTGTAGCCAACCACCATCAGCCAGTATAGTAATCTGGCAAGCTCTGGGGCAGTCGCTTCTGTTGGGGTTCTCTGCAAAGGTACAACCACATCAGTAAAATGAACTCTTCAAACTATTAAAATCTTATTACACAGCAAACTTCAGCTTATGCACAATGCAGAGAGCTTGTCGTTCCTATTTCCCAAAAAATGATGGCAATACAAGTGATAGAAAACATGAGACAGTCACACATTTCACTTTTCTCCATCGCTGATTCTGATAGAAACTAATCTCAAGAATGCCAACAAATCAACTAATCACTGAAAACCTCTTCAAATGGTAAGTAGTGATCGTTATGATCTTAAACTGTTTCAGGAAACGAATCTATTTCCAATTTCAATCATTAAATTCAAATTCAGATTTTATACTTTCGTTGGCTGATTTATTCATGTCAAGATTCAACAAGACCAAACAATTTGAGCTATAATCTACATGAATGGGAACAATGTGAAGTCCAGTTCTCAAAAACAGATACAAAACTCTGATACAGTATACATGGCAGAAGGGCAGGGCAAAGTCACCAAATTTGACCTGGAGAATGACCTGACAAGGCTGGAGAGTAAGAGTTGGACTTGACCTCATGAAAAACAATTGAGTTGACAGAGGAAATAAAATAATATCAAAATACACTAAATATCAGTGAAAATTTTATTTGTCAGCAAATTTTCAATATCCATATGCTGCAAGTCTTCAATAATAATTCATCTCAATGTAAATAGTACAAAATCTTTTTTGGACTGGGGAAAAGTCTATTGGTTGTCTATTGTGAAATCTTCTCAGACAAATGAGCAAAATGAGTGCTTCTTCATGTTTTTCAGTGTCTTTTACACACAGATCAGCAAGTCTAACTCATGAGACTCATCAGGTTAGTTGGACTCCCGAGTCAAATTCACCATGTCAATCTGACTAGTGTTTGACATGCAAATCAAAATTGTGAGTATGACTCATGGCAAAGTTAGACTTGGAAAAGCTGACTCGACTGGGTTTCCTCAAATGAGAGTCAACTTGGACTCTGAGAGTCTGGTAACCAGGGGGCAGGGGATTTGCCATATACCATATATGCTATGAGTATGGGAATAAAGGTTCTTGTGTTTACTGGTGTGCCCCTCAAGGACTGTTTCACCCCCACAAGAGGGCAACATATGGTGCACAACCTCTTTAGGCCACTTGTAATGCTTCTCTTGATTTAAAGGAAGCACTTTCGAAAAAAAAACATTGAGCCATCAACAACGCCCAATGTCAACACACAGATATGGTTCACGCCTAGAAAGATTTTTAATCCCCTAAGAAAAAGTGCAATTGTTTCCATCATCAACATTTATTAAGTTATAATATATGAAAACACGAATTCATTTTTCAGCCATCCCTTTTAGCAATGCAATAAAATATATTCCTTATCCCCTATATCATGTAATTATCTTCCAAACTAAAATATAGAAGAAAAATACACGAGTAGTAATAAGTTGTCAATTGCTTCAAGTATGGGGATGGTATCACACCCTTTTCAATTCCTTGAAAAAATCACAATGATCATGCACCCTGGGCAGCCACAGGGATGTAAGGGAGCCATTACTAAATACTTTAATGAGAAGTAATAAGTTGTCATGTGTTTTAAACATGCGGGCGTTATCATATCCTTTCTAATTCCTTAAAAAACAAGATGGTCATGCAACCCTGAACAGACATTGGGATGTAAGGGAACCATTACTAAATGTTCCAATAAACACATGCACATATATATGTATATAAAATATTATAAACAGCATTATTTGCAAATATAGAAAAGACTTCATTCCATTGAAACCCATGGTCATCGTGCAAGAGATTTCCACAAGATGACTGAAACTGTTATAAATTGGAAGTTTAACAATACGAAGATGGATCCACACTAGCAAACAGTATACACGAATACACCACGTAGTGAAGAAAGACAGTATACTGTCCATGATTAAGCCAGCATTTACCTTTCATTCGCTGTGGCCATGAGCTTCATCTATACATATGCAACACCTTTTCCTTCACTTCCAGTAATCCAAAGCATTTATAAATATTAAATATTTTCTTTAGTACAAGACCTGTTTCCATCCTTGAAACTAATGCCCCACACGCTTTGGCATTCCATGGGTCTTCAGTACTACTTGGGAACATTTCAAATAGGTGGAAACTCCATCAGGCACTTCAAGAACATCCCGTCCATACCCACCCCATCCCTTGGCTAAATGGAGGACATTTTTGGGACCCTGTCCCTTCACTAAATGAACAATTTTTTTTGGAAACAATACCCATGTCCCTCAATTAGCTAGGCAACCCCTAAACGTACCCCAAGCTAAACACTTATTTGCCCAGTTTAAAAATGAAAATAAATAAATAAAGCATTTAAGGCAAGCCTCAAGCCTCCAAAATATAAAACCTAAATAAAATACTCGAGAAAATCTAACACAATCCGTCAGATTCTCATTTCATGATTTCATTGTTATTTGCTAAACAAAAGTTGTATCACTGTGTGTCGTTGGAATTGCCATCCATTGCTTGGAGTATGGAAATGATAAAGTGATCATGGATCTACAATAAACAGTTTAGAAAACCCTAATCTAGCATAAACCTTGATCATAAATATCACATAAAGAGAAGTGAACTCATGTGCAAGAGTACAAGAGATATGGTGCCCTTAGGTAAAAGGATCAATCATTAATGAATCTGTCACAAATGACTCATGAGGTGTCTATTTATACAAATTACGAGGTGGGGCACCTTCTCCCATGAGCAGGTTATGGTCCCACATAAATGCCCAGGTCAAACTTAGCCACCGAGAATAATATAAAACAACATTGACAAAGTCGTCTATTAAGCCATAACCTAGTAATATAATAATGAGGGCATTTAGCCATAATGTCAAGTAACCATACGTGAATATGACCATCATTTCAACATGGAGTAGTCATTCCATTTTGGAATACACAATGAATTGCTCTCTGAAGTTTGTCATTGCGATTTGGAGATTCAACACACTGATTGCAGCATACAGCTTGGTGTTTGAAGGGAAGATTTTCATTTCATGATTTCATTGTTATTTGCTAAACAAAAGTTGTATCACTGTGTGTCGTTGGAATTGCCATCCATTGCTTGGAGTATGGAAATGATAAAGTGATCATGGATCTACAATAAACAGTTTAGAAAACCCTAATCTAGCATAAACCTTGATCATAAATATCACATAAAGAGAAGTGAACTCATGTGCAAGAGTACAAGAGATATGGTGCCCTTAGGTAAAAGGATCAATCATTAATGAATCTGTCACAAATGACTCATGAGGTGTCTATTTATACAAATTACGAGGTGGGGCACCTTCTCCCATGAGCAGGTTATGGTCCCACATAAATGCCCAGGTCAAACTTAGCCACCGAGAATAATATAAAACAACATTGACAAAGTCGTCTATTAAGCCATAACCTAGTAATATAATAATGAGGGCATTTAGCCATAATGTCAAGTAACCATACGTGAATATGACCATCATTTCAACATGGAGTAGTCATTCCATTTTGGAATACACAATGAATTGCTCTCTGAAGTTTGTCATTGCGATTTGGAGATTCAACACACTGATTGCAGCATACAGCTTGGTGTTTGAAGGGAAGATTTTCAGATTTCTCCTTAGTTGTTTGAAGGGTAGTTCATTTTGGAGGCATCTGCACTCATCATTTAACTTCTCAAGAGATGCAAACTTCCCCATTCAGGTTCTGCTTGTTTATTACAGTTTTAGATGGGTATATCTGTCATTTTGCAAGTCATTAATCTTTGCATTATGGGTAGTGTTGCCTCAGAATCTAGCAAGTCTTGTGAGAGGGTTCACAAGACAAGAACCGGACCATGGGACAACAATGAGGAGGAGGCCCACTATCACCACAACACACAACCTCCTACACTTTAGTGGACTTTCACCACAAGGGAGGCTTCCCAGTATTAGTCACATAATAGGTATTCTAAGTCAAGGGCTCAGAGGTGACAAATGGATAGGCTTAAGAAGGGAACTCAGTTTAAGGACAGGGCTCAGTCCAACAAATACAAAGCAATAGTATGCACTTCAAGAGGCCTATCAAGGGTACTTATGATCTGGGGTTTAATGAATAAGCAAGGATAAAGGCTTACCAAGGTGCATGAGACCAAGAAAAGCCTTGTCAAAAATTGGTTTGTTCAACAATTGGAGCAACAAGCCTTCAAAAAGCCCTAAGTTGAAGCCTAGGGTTAAGTTAGGGCAAAATTGCCTAGGGCTTGTGAAACCAACCCTGAGGAAAAGTTTACCATGGAAAATGCTAGATATTGATGCAATGATCCTCAATCCATATGTATGACCTCACCACAAGCCAGCGTACTCCTAGTTGAATTTGGCCTTATGACCTAGCCTAACGACTTTCCGTGAACAACTGAAAATGTAAGGGAAGGAGAGAAATAGGTTTTAGAAAAGTTTTTTCAATGATGTGTGATCACCTATATAGATGTCGGTGCTTGATCCTGGGATGATGGAGTCTAAGGGAAACCTACCAATGGAAATATCAAACCCTAGTATGGAGTAAGGGCAAGAAAAACCTTCGTTTTCAAGACCCTATCTACCACTTTATAAGGGGATAAAGTCATGAAGAGAGCATTCATGAAGATCATTCAAGGGATGTCATACATTCTCTAGTTAAAACATGCAATACTTTGCCAAGATTCCATAGAAAAATATTCAATATAACAAGCACATAGAAACCCATCACATCTCCACAGAATAAAAGTCACATCAACGATGCCGAAATATCTAAGAGGGCTGAAATACTCCTCAAGTCATGATGAGATACAACAATGAGGTGACCTCTATTTATATGAGGTCTACCTCAAGTAATTTTAGTTAATGAAGCCCCTAAAACAAGATTGACAACAAATAAACCTTGGGTTACAACCCAACTCACTAGCTCGATACTAAACATCTCATAAATGCCCACATGTGTGATCCGTAAGCCTCAATAATGCTGATGTCATGCCCTTTTTGGGCTCCAAATGCCATGTCATGGTGTGATGAAGGCTAAGAATATGTCTATGTCCCAAGATCATCCAACATTTGAGGAGTGTCCCTCAAACCCACCTCAAATCATCCTTTGGGGTCCCAAATCCAACTAGGGTGTCACCATGTCCTCTCCACGGGTCTCCAATGGTGAAAACAAGGCCTCCCCTCTCCAGTGTTAGCGCTTTATCAAGTGCAACACGCCCTCCCTAGTCTCTCATGGAAGACCATCCTCATTGGGGCTCTAAAACATGGCATGTCCATAAAGTAGTGTTAACGCTAACCAATGGGAATGCTAGGTCTAGTAGTGCAATCATCAAGAATTCTCTGTGTTGGGTCAAAGGAGATAAGCGTTCGGAGTCCTGAGGGTGCTCTAGGACATGTAACATCTGCTCAAGTCATCATAAGGCCCAACACTATGAATGCTAAATCTGCTAAGTCCTCTATCTCTTTGAAAGGCTTGGGTACCTGTGCAGTGGGTGTCCTTAAGGCCTGGGCTATTGTGGACCATCTGAGAAGACCAACATGGACTCAAGTGAAAGCAACCATCCATTAGAGACTACAATCATATGAGCATCCAAGAGGACCAAACTTGGATGTTAAGGGCATATTAATACTTCAAACTTGGATCACCTTCTGATAACTAACTAGACCAAGTCCCATAAATCTCGCACTTGTGAGCAGAAATAAGGCAAAAAACTCGATCTTTCTCTCTCCTTTGACTTCCTTCTCTCTTCTTTGACTTTGACTCTCTTTCTTCTTGACTAGGCGTAGAAATAGATAGATGATGATGTGATGAATGAACGATTCTCCAAGAGGTCGAGTTGAATCTTATATAGCTGTCTAGGAGGGTCGAATAGGTGCCACATAGGCCGACTTGTCCAAGGACGGTCGACTTGGTCTTTGTGTTGACTTTTGACTCAAAAAAATAAAATTCAAAATCTTTTCTTACAATAGTCCAAAATTCAAATGGGACTTGACTCAAATACATTTTCTTTTGACTCATAACAAATTATTTTTTACTCTTTTGACTCTATAAGCATGAAGAACATGCTTTGACCAAAAATAAAATAGAATAATGAATAATATAATAAGTACATCAATGATATATTTTTCATTACATTATGAAAACTAAAACTAGTTACAATTTCATAATGACTCAACAGGATAGTCTCAATTTGAAATATTCATATAACGATCCGGATTTATAAGCATCAATGATGATTACATCATCATAACCAACATTGTCAAACTACCAAAGGCCTTGCCAAGTAAGCTCCATCTCTCCACTAGATCAAAGCATAATGTTGGGAGGCATAAATTTGGACACCACTGCCTCTCTGAGGCACATACCACACCTGGGTGTTCACCAAGGTATGTCCTCACAAAACCATTTCCTAATCCATTGTCCCAATACTTGACACAAGGAAATATCAGTCCTTAGGACCATTATTATCTTATAGATCTATGTACTTGACTTACGATGGTTAGTCCTGGTCACAGTACAAATCTTCAAGAATGTCGGTCCCGGATGCTTATCTAATCCACCATTCTCCCTACCAATGTTCATGCACTAGGCTTACGGTTGTTAGTCCTCGCCATAGTATGTGACACATGGAGAACACGGTGTCCACCCTCACTCGCTCTTAACCACAGAGGAGATCCTCACTCCCTTTCAACCAAGGAGGATATATCCACAAGTCCAAGCTTGTCTTGAAAGTACTCATGGTTTCTATTAGGAAGGGACTTTTTTAATACATTTGCTACTTGTTTTTCAATGGAGATATATTGTAGCTTCATGACTCCATCCTACACCATGCTTCGAATGTAGTGATATTTGATATTAATGTGCTTTGACCTCGTATGAAAAACTAGGTTCTTTGACAATTTTTTGCAGCTTTGATTATCACAACATATGATGATCGAATCCAAAGGTCCTTCAAACAAATCAACAAGCAAATTACGAAGCCAAACTGCTTCACAACTAACTTCATTGGCCGCCATATATTCAACTTCAGTAGTACTTAATGCAACCAAGTCTTGTCTTTCGCTCATCCATGAAACCATAGCAGATCCCAAACAAAAGCAACCACCTGTAGTACTTTTTCCATCTTCAACCTTGCCTGCCCAATCCGAATTAGTGTAACCAAATAATTGAATTTCATTTCCTGCAACATATCTCAAACAATGATGTATGGTCCCACAGAGATATCTTAAGATGTGTTTTGCTACTATCTAATGATCATGTGTAGGCTCCATCTGTAACTAGATAAGAGTATTTACTACAAAACATATATATGTTCGAGTGTTCACAAAATACATCAGAGAAACAATCAATTGTCGATAAGATGATGGATCAACAAAACTTGAATCTGAACTCCTTAGCTTCTTCAAATTAGTGATCATAGGCATTGTCATGGGTTTCTTATCCATCATCCCAAATTTATGTAGAACCTTGATCACATATTTTCATTGACCAAAATAAATTTCACCAGGTTTTTGCCAATCATCAAGTCCCAAGTAATAATGCATTAGTCCAAGATTTTTCATGTCAAATTCAGTTGTTAGTTCCTTCTTGCATTGACAAATAAGATGCTCCACTCTTGTTATCAGTAAGTCATCCACATATAGCAATATGATCACGGGTTCATTCTTTACTACCTTGATGTAGAGGTTCGGATCTACAGTACTCTTGACGAAACCAAGTCTTATTAAATAAGCATCCATTCGGGCATACCATGCTCTAGGGGCTTGTTTTAAGCCATAGAGAGCCTTCTTTAACCTGCAAACATGAGTTTCTTTTCCATGCACTTCAAATCCTTGAGGTTGCTCAATGTGGACTTCTTCATCAATTGTGCCATTTAGAAAAGTTATATTTCCATCCATTTAATGTATATTCCATCCCATAGAAGTTGCAATAGAGATGAGAGATTTCATTGTTGTGTACCTGGTTGTAGGAGCAAAAGCTTCATCATAATCAATTCCTTCTTATTGAGAGAATCCTCTAGCCACAAATCTTGCCTTGTATTTGCCAGTACTCCCAACAGCTGCATGCATGAATTTGGACATCCACTTAGAAGTGACAACTGATTTATCCTTTGGTCTAGGAATGATTTCCCAAACATCATTCTTCATTATTGATTGGTATTCTTCTAACATTGCATTCTTCCATACTTGATGTTCAACGACATTTTCGTAAGTAGTAGGTTTTGCTTCAATGAGTCTAGTCTCTTTCTTTCTCTAAATGTTCCTTTTGTTGTTGTTGTCCTTCAGCTTCTTGTACAGTTGTTCATAGCCAAGCTAGTCTTTTTTGAGTTTCTGGAATGATGAAAGGTTGTACAAGTTCGATTGGTCCTTCTAGTTCTTCATGATGATCAACTGTCGGTTCTGGAGAATTGACTTGCCTTGGACTCTCTTCATTGGAAAGATAAGTCCTTCATCGGAGTCGATGGGGATATCTTTGGACTTCTTGTATCCAACACTTTCATTGAATGTAACATCTTTGCTTACTTCAATATGACGTTGTTCCTTAATGTAGATTCTATATGCTTTGGATGAGGTGCTATAACCTACAAGGATTCCTTTCATACATGCAAGATCCAATTTCTTCCTCTTGTCCATAGGAATATGAATGTAGACAAGACATCTGAGGTGATCAACATTAGGCTTCTTTCCAATAAATGCTTCTTTTGGAGTCATGTTGTTAATAATCTGTGAGAACTTCTATTTTGAATGTAGATTGTTGTCATAGAGGCTTCTCCTCATAAGAATTTGGGAAGATCTTGGTCATGTAGCATGACTCTTACACATTCTTCAATAGATTGATTCTTGTTGGAAAGTGTAACTAGGATCGGTCTTCATATTGACTATGTAATTATGTATTTATGAATAAGACAAACATAATAATATATATTTTTGGTATGCTTGCTTCATGGGTTTCACGAGCAAAGTTTTATTATAGGTCAAAAGACTTCTTCTTGATGTCTTTTAGGGATTTGTCTTCTGGTTATAAATGTATTAAAGAGTCATGTTTATGATAAGTCAAAGTCACACTTGTATGCCTCAATACCTTGTCACATAAACCTTCAGGTCAAGGCTCAGAATATGGCTCAGTTCAGCGTTGAAGAAAGTGATCAAGTCGGCCTCCATACCTCTGCACAAGTCGGCTCAAAGAAGGTGGTGTAATACATATCTACGAAGCTGCAAGTCTGTGTTAAAGTGCAGAATTTCAGCACTGAAGCTAGTGCGAAGTTACAGGACTGAAACTAGTGCGAAGTTGCAGGATTGAGGTTAATACGAAGTTGCAAGAATAAGGCTAGTACGGAATAATAGAATTGCAGTGAAATGTGAAGTTGTAGAAGGGCTTCTCAGCAAAGTACATAAGGCAGAAAATGGGATATCTTTACAGTGAAAAGAAGACTTGTTATAAGTTTTGTCTAAGGTTGCATATAAAGGATTGGTTTGGGTGTAAAGCAAGATAAGAATAAGCTTAGAAGAATATAAGATCAAACCAAGTAATCTAAGGAGATATCGAGTACTAGAGACCGAGTTCTCTAAGGTTGGTGCAGGACAGTGCAGAAAGGAAGAATCAGATCAAGGAGACAATGAAGAAGCAGTGACAAGGACTTGGAGGCATACAAAGGTCAAGGGTTTGAGTCATGGTCATGGTACTTGTCAATTGAAAGTTTATAAGAAAAACTTCTTGTGGGTTTTCCTCTCCAAGATGGAGAGGTTTTGGCTCTCGCTTGAAGAGCCTAAATTTGTGTCTCTTGTGTTTTGATAATTGACTTGATGAAAGATATAATAAGCTAAGAAGAAAAGACATACGTGAAAGAAGTAAGTTCACAAGTAATTATCAAGTAGAGAATTTGAATTAAACACTACCCTACCTAATTCTCAACATGGTAACAGAGCTAAGGTGTTGAACACAAGAGCTACTTGACAAGGAGACACTCAAGGAAGCAAAGATCAAAGTTTGGGTTAAAAGATCAGATATTCTTCAAAGATCCACTGATCAAGCAAATAATCTTTGCCTCCAAAGATTTATGACATTGAAGGCATTGTTAAAAAGACTACATCATCAAGCTCCATCCTTCAATATCCAACACCTTTGAAGACATCATCATTCTGAAGACATCCTCTATCATTAAGATTCCAACATTTACATTGGAGAACTCAATCTAAGAAGAAGTTCCTACCTTCATCATCAAGGAAGCTGCTGGAAGGAGAAAGTCATCCTACTCAAGTAAGTATCTATGACCTTATCTAAATCTGTCAAAATGACTTATTGTGAAGAGAGCAACAAATTGGTTGGGTCATCAAGCTTTAGCACATGGAAGAAGAGGACAGATTTGAATTTAATTGAAGACGAAGTTATGGGCTACATCGAAGAATCTACAATTCAACCCTCAAAAGAAGATGCTCCAACTCATGACAAATACATAAAAGGAGAAATCAGAGCCTAGAGGATTCTCATAGAATCCATTAAGGACTCATTAATAGCTTATGTATTAAAACTAAAAACTGCAAAAGAAATATATGAGAAACTGGTGGAGTTATTCTTTGAGAGTACTGCAGGAGAAGCAATCTCTCTGAGACAAGAACTATACAAGATGAAATTGTCAAGAGAGGAAGGAATCGCTTCATATTTTATGAGGATTTCTGAAATAAGAGACCAACTACAGGAATTAGGAGAAGTAATGTATGATAATGAAATGACTACAATGGTGTTGAATGCTCTACAGGAAGAATGGGGAAACTTCACTTCAAGCTTATACGGGAAGAAAGAAGCAACACCATTCCACTATCTATGGTCTCTATGTAAAATAGAGGAAACAAGATTGAACGCCAACGCTGATACAGAATCAAGTGAAGGGAACCAAACCTTTGCAACCATGTCTAGGAAGAAAGGAAGATTCGATAAATCTAGTCCTCAGAAAAGAAGAAGAAATATGGACAAAGTACGATGCTTTGGATATGATGAACTTGGGCATTATAAAAGGGATTGTCCTAAATCTGGGAAGGACAAGAGGAAAAAGGAAGAAGCTCATGTCACAGATGTAAGGGAAGAACCTGATGCAAAGAAATCTAAGAAAAGAGAAGTGAAAGATCTCTATTATGATTGAGATCATCTTTCTCTTTAAGTGATTATTGTTGGTTGTAAAATAGTATGATAGGAAGCAATGCATATTAATAGCATCAAGATAGAAGCATAGAAGGAGCACTTGAAGAAGCAGCTCCTGGAAACCTCACTGATAGCAACATTGATGGAAGGTAGTCATCAAGATCAAGGGTCATCATTTAATAATCAATATGGAAACAGGTGTTGAACTTTGCTAATGGAGTTCTCTATGGATTCACTGGTTAGAAAGAAAGTAAAAGGTTTCATCGAGAATTCTATGCTGCAGAATTCTAGGATTAGGATATGATGACATATTGATGAAGAAGGTCAAGGGAATGGAGTTCTTCATTCTACTAAAATTATTGGAGGATGACTCAAAAGGAAAAGGATGAGGTACATATATCTATATGCTGACACTGGATGTTGTGAAGTCATGTCATATGGGCGCATGTAATGAACTTCTATCTTTAGAAGTATGATCAAAGGAAGAAGGATCTTTTCTAGTGCACAGGTTGCCACTAACAAATAAAAACAAATATGTCCTCATATGGAATATGAGGTGGTTGTATACAGACAAGGAACTGGATACTAGAAATTCTTGGGAAAAAATTTGTGTGGGGAAAGCAAGGAAGAGATCATGAAATGCAACCATGTCAAGAGGCAGTTATCATCCGGAAGCCAAGAAGATGTGACTAGGAGATCTCCTGGGAAGATATGTGGACTCTGATAGAAGTATGGTAAAGAAGAAGACCCTTGAAAATACATATCTTTAGGAGATGTATCAATTTGAATAAAGGATGTCGATGCCTACATGAAGATGTCATGGTGAAAGATCATCACTAAGGTAACTTTTGATTTAAAATTTCTTATGTAAATATTTATCTGGATGAGTTTATGCAGGGTTGCCTATCATGTGGAAGGATGTAAGATCCTTGGGAGATGGTTCGAAGGAAAGCAGCATGGCATAAAGGTGGACCAGATGAGAAAGACTGATGAATCACTTTTTGATGGTTGACATGACTCGTGGATGAAAGTGATGGATGATCTATGCTCTGTGAAGCCAAAAGTTGAAGGTTCTTCAATATCGAAATCCATGACATCGAGGGGAGGAATTCTTCATGAGTAGTTGGGTGTCTCACCATTGCTACTGCAGGTCCCTGGTTGAGAGGGAGCCTGGTGGTAAGTTTCTTACTTGGAAGAAACTTGAAGTATGTCCTTCCTAAGTTAAGAGGGAGTGACATATATGATTCTCTAATTCATGTGTCATGCACTAGATCAGGACTAACAACTGTAAGTCGTAGTGAAGGCCATGAGGAGAGAATGGATAGACATATCATTTTGGTCTTCACCTAGGAAGACAGAATGGAGGATTGGGTAATCATCTAGCATTCGATACTTGTTGAGATTGAGATAGGACATTCAAGATAAGAGTATTCGGGGACCGATATTCATTGAGGGTTGGCTACCCAAGAGAAGAATAGTCCAATAAGGTCATACTTTGGGAACACCTGGGTGGAGTATGTACCTTGGAGAGACAATGACTATGGTGTCTATAAGTCATGTGTCTCACCACCATTGTAGCCCGTTGTCTCGTTGAGAGATGGTGTTGTTAGTCAAGGCCTTGCACTAGGACAATGCAGGTTGATATGATGCTATACAGATGCGATTACCAATCTGATTCTTCTTATGAGATTCTTCAGATTGAAAGTGACCATGTAACGTTATGAATACCTCCCTAGTTAAGAGAGAGTGTTGGAAAATGTAACTAGGATCAGTCTTCATATTGACTATGTAATTATTTATTTATGAAGACAAAGATAATAATATATATTTTTGGTATGCTTGCTTCATGGGTTTCACGAGCAAGGTTTTATTATAGGTCAAAAGACTTATTATTGATGTATTTTAGGGATTTGTCTTTTGGTTATAAATGTATTAAAGAGTCATGTTTATGATAAGTCAGTCACACTTGTATGCCTCAATACCTTATCACATAAACCTTCAGGTCAAGGCTCAGAATATGGCTAAGTTCAACATTGAAGAAAGTGATCAAATCGGCCTCCATACCTCTGCACAAGTCGGCTCAAAAAGGCAGATCTGTCCTATATATATAAGGATGAATTGCAGCTCATTTGAGGTAATAAATTGCGAATAAATCTGAGATATATTCCATGATATACATTTGTTGTAATTCTGAGGATAGAACTAGGTCTAGAGTGAAGAAAGAAGGTGGTGTAATACATATCTACGAAGTTGCAACTCTGTGTTAAAGTGTAGAATTTTAGGACTGAAGCTAGTGCGAATTTACAGGACTGAAACTAGTGCGAAGCTGCAGGACTGAAACTAGTGTGAAGTTGCAGGACTAACGTTAATACGAAGTTGTAGGACTGAAATCGGAGGAAGATTTCAAGATCCGGCAAGTACATTTGCAGAGAGTGCCATAGTGTGGCAGCGCAGTGCCCTTTAGAGGCAAATTCCATTTTGCTAGGGAGAAGGCGAGATTCAGTGCCAAAAGTTGGGCAAAGGTTCCAAAGGCCGGGAGAATCAATTTCCTAGATATCAGCTGACGAGACAGTGAGAGGTGACGCAACTCCAATCTGAAGGGACGCAGTGACTGCGTAGGGTGACGCAGAGACTACGCAGAGGCAGTTGGGACAACTCAATTTCGAGCTGAAGTTAGTGTCGGATTCATCTGTGGAGTGAGGAATTTCCTCACTAGTTATTTTTTGCCAGTTTTTCTCTATTTGGATTGCCAGTTTCGGCATACAGATTCCATAGTTTGTACTCAGATTTCACTACTGCGTAATAATAAAACCCTCAGCTGCTACACCGATTTTCCCGAGTTGGGTTTTTCTGGGGACATTGGTCCAAAAATAACGATGTAATTTTGTGTGTGGGTGCATATATTTTCTTCCAGCATTTATTTCTTCCGCAGTTTATTTGTGAAGGTTGTAGTGTATTTAATTCAATATTTGTCGTAGGAAACAACAGATAGATTGTTGAGTAAATTAACAATTAGAAGAATTAACATCAGTTGCTGCAATAGGATTTGGGTAACCAAATTTTCACAATATACAACTATTAGGTCACTTATTTCTATTGCAGCCACTATGGGATGGAACATTCATCAAATGGATGTAAAAACGGTGTTTCTGAATGGGATGATTGATGAAGAAGTTTACATTGAGCAACCCCAGGGATTCGAAGTTCATGACACATGTTTTCAGATTGAAGAAGTTTCCATATGGCTTGAAGCACGCCCCTAGAGCATGGTATGCCATGATAGATGCATATCTACTAAGACTTGGTTTGTCAAAAGTTCTACAAATCCTAATATCTATATCAATGTGACAAAGAATAAATCCGTGATCATACTACTCTATGTGGATGACCTACTAATAACAGGTGTGGAGTGATGTATTCAAGAATGCAAGAGGCAACTTGCAGTTGAATCTGATATGGACCTTGGACTAATGCATTACTACTTGGGACGTGAAGTATGGCAGAAACCTGGTGATATCTATCTTGGTCAAGGGAAATATCTGATGAAGATATTGCAAAATTTTGGTATGATGGATAGTAAGCCTATGACAACTCTGATGATCACTAATTTGAAGAATTTAAGGAGTTTAGATTCAGTCCTTGTCGATCCCACATCCTACCGACAGTTGATTGGCTCCTTGATGTACCTTGTGAACACCCGTTGGACATATGTTTTGCAGTAAACATTCTTAGTCAATTCCAGATGGATCCAAGGCACGATCATTGGATAGCAGCTAAATTTTGAGATATCTTCGTGGGAGTATAAATCACTGTTTGAGATATGCTGGTAATGAGATACAGTTATTGGGCTATACAGATTCAGATTAGGGAGGCAGTGATGCAGATGGAAAGAACACTAAGGATGGATGTTTTAGTTTGGGATCCTCTATGATCTCATGGATGAGTAGGAAACAAGATTTAGTTGCAATGAGCAGTGTTTAAGCCAAATTTATAACAACTACTGAGGTTCGCAAAGGACCCAGTTTTTCATGCTTGGACAAAGCATATCAATAATAAGTACCATTATATTCGAAGCTTGGTACAAGATGGGGTCGTGAAGCTATAGTATATCTCCACAGATAGGTAGCTGACATATTGACAAAGCCTCTACCAAATAAGAAGCTTGAGTATTTGAGAGACAAGCTTGGACTTGTGGATATTTCCTCCTTGGTTGAGCGAGAGTGATGAAGGACATAGTATTCTCCATGTGTCATGCATTATACCAGGACTAACAACTGTAAGTCTAGTGAAGGCACTGGTAGGGAGAATAGAGGATTGGATAAGCATCTAGGACTGATACTCCTTGAGGAATGGTATCAAAGATAGGAGTAGTCCCGAGGACCGATACTCTTTAAGGATGAGGTAAGGCATCCAAGATAAGAGTAGTCCTGAGGAGGACCGATATTCTTTGAGAATTGGGAATCCAATACAAGAATAATCCTGTGAGGACATACCTAGTGAACATCTGGATGGGGTATGTGCCTTGAGAGGCGGTGGTGGTGGTGTCCAAATGTATTACTCCCACAGTCCCAGCATTTTGCTCTAATCTAGTGGAGAGTTAGAGCTTGTCAGTTAAGGCCTTGTTATTTTGTAACTGACAATGTTGGTTATGATGATGATACCTGATGATGCTTATCAATCCAAACTCTTCTTATGAGATTATTTCAATTTGAGTTTCCTCGCATCCTGTTGTGTAATTATGAATACCTCCCTAGTTAAGAGGGAATGTTGAAAATGTAACGAGGCTCGGTCTTCATAATTATCTTTGTACTTGTATTAATATGTATTCCATGTAAAACAAAAAGAAGAAAAAAAAAATATTATTATTATTAGTCAAAGCATGTTCTTCATGCTTCTAGGGTTTATTGAGTCAAAAAGAAAATTCATCATGTGTCAAAGTCTCATTTGGACTATTTGCAACAAAAAGAAAAATCTTATTTTGAGTCAAAAAGGGCCATTTTGTCCCACAAGACCAAGTTGGCCCTGCCTTGACAAGTTGGCCTTGAAGAGGCACCTATTCAACCTCCTGGACAACTATAAAAGGAAGAGACTTCAACCTCATTTGATCACTCACTCACACATCAATTTATGTGCAAGAAAGAAGAAGAAATAGAGTGAAGGCCAAGGAGAGAGAAGAAGAATCCAAAGAATGAAGAAAAAACGATTTTTTGCTTGTCTATGTTCACGTGTGAAGGTGCTGAGGTAACTCTACGAATTATAGGGCCAAAATTCTGTTTCTATTCACATGTATGAAGGTGTTGGGGAAACTCTGTGAAGATGTTGTGGCAACTCTGCAAGGTTGCTAAAGAAACTCTATGAAGTTGCATATCTGAAATTCTGACTTGAAGAGGTTTGACCAACTTTGATTCTTGTTGACTTTGTTTTGGTTAAAGAATATCTAAAGGAGGGCTAACTTGGTTCCTTGTGGAGGTCTTGATTTTGGTCTTGGATCTTGGATGTCTCACTTTGAACTGATTCTATAAGAAGAGAAGTTTGGGTTTTCCCCCTTGTGGGGTTTTGCCCTAGTTTGGAGCCTACATCTTGTGTTCTTTGTCTTTCATGATCTTCATGCACTTTATATTTTGGTAATTGCTTGGTGAAGAAGACGTAATAAAGTAATAAAAGCCAACAAACACTCACAAGTAATTATGAAGTAAGAGGAATCTACCCTAATCTACTAGCATATTAATTTCTCAACATGATGCACACCTCCTTTTCTATAGCCCTATTTAGGAGCGTTATCTTGACATCCAGATGATGGATCTACCATCCCACCTGTGCTGCAAGTGAGATCATGGCCCTAATGGAAGTATACATGGCCATAGGAGAAAATGTATCCTCATAGTCTATTCCCTCTTTCTAAGAGAACCAATTGGCCACAAATGTTTCCTTGAACTTTTCTACATTGCCATCTGCAGCGTGCTTGAACTTGTAGATCTAGCGGGAACGAACCACTACTCTATCCAACAGTCTAGGCACCACCTCCCAATCATTGTTCAGCATGATGGAGTTGTACTCCACCATAGCATCCTACCACACCTAATGTTGTGTAGCCTCTTAATAACTAGAACGCTCACTGTCAATGCTCACTCATCAACCCCTTATACCCTGAATACCTCTCTCATGGTCTCCTATCCATGGTGCTTGATCTAGGAGCTCCCACACACTCCTTTGCATCTCTCAATGTTTGAAGCACCTCGCGATTCCTTCTCCCACTTGTGGTGGGTGGAGCTTCAAGCTCCTCATCCTATTGTTGCTCCACATGTTGTGAACTCTCCTCTACACCCATAGTTGTGCCCGTACTAGTCATTGTACTCATACTCAACCCCGCACCTGAGGTACTTGTTCAACCCTTGGAGCTTCTTCTTGCTAACTCTAAACAACTTCTGGCAACTTGCAAGATCTCACGAAGGCTTTCTCGTCCTGGAACTTTACGTCCCGTCTCACAATGATCTCCCTACTCCCTGGAATATAGATCATGTATGCCTTGGACATTTTGTTGTACCCAATGAAATATCCCTTCTTTGCAATTGCATCTAGCTTGGTGTGCTTTTCATCTGGAACGTGACAATATGCAATATTGCCAAAAATCTTCAAATGCCCAATTTTTAGCTTCTTCCCTGTAAATGCCACCTCAGGTGTCATCTTTCCCAACACCTTGTTTGAGACCATATTCTGAATGTAAATTCTTGTGCTACATGCCTCTACCCAAAGATAATTAGGCATATCATGATCATATAGCAGGGTCCTTGCCGCTCCAAATATTGTTTTGTTCTTTCTTTCTGCAACCCCATTCTATTGTGGGTTGTATAGACCTATCCACTCTCCCTTGATGCCTTCCTTGGCACAAAAATCCTTCAGGCTTTCTCCATATACTCGCCCCCGTTATTTGTCCAAAAAACCTTAATCTTCTTGCTTGTCAAGTTCTCCACAAGAGCATTAAACTCTTAGAAGAGATGGAAGCCCTCGTCTCTGGTCTTCAATAAGTAAATCCAAGTCTTTCTAGAGAAGTCATCAATGAAGGTCACAAAATTATCGTAACCCCTGAGAGACTTTGTGGAAAATGGACAACAAATATCAGCATGTATCAAATCTAGAACACGCTTTCTTCTACTTTCACTCCTTGGAAATGTTGCCTTTGCGAACTTCCTAAGTACGCACCCTCTGCATATGTCATCATATTCCATACTCACCTCTGGAACACCTGTCATGGTCTCTCTGAGCAATTTAAATGCTCCATGATGGATATGACCCATCTTCTTGTGCCATAGCTCTCCCATATCTCTATTATTGTTGCTGCTAACTGGTGCCTTTGGAGCATCCAACGACAATTGTACAACTTGTTACTTCTCAACCTAATCTACTTTACTGAATTCCAATCTCGGTGTTTTATGTACACCTTTTGTCCTCAAAAGTATACGCAATACCCCTTATCCTCAAGACAAAGAGACTGAAATCAAATTTATTCCCAAACCCGGCACATGCAACACATCTGTAACATGGATACTCTTACCTGACTCCCTATGAAATGTGATTACCCGTCTCCCAATTGGAGTACACATGGACATGTTTCACATTTGTATCTGGAAGCCTATCTTCTCTGCTTTATAGTTGGAGAAATACTTTCCAACTTCTAGCATGTGACATGACGCCCCACTATCTAGTATCAATATACCAGACTCCTCTAGTGGTTGAGCTAGATATGCAAGCTATGAGAGCAAACTCGTCTTCTAGTCTTGAAGATAGATCATCAATATCCACTGAAATTTTTGTTTACTAGTTCTTTTTCTTGTTCGGACATTGACTAACATAGTGTCCATGTTGACCACATCCAAAACACTTGATTTTACCCAAGTCTTTCTCTTTCTTCTCTCCCTTGGAGTTGGGCCCTTTTCTTGATCCCTTCTTTGCTTTTCCCTCACTTGCAAGAGCAACATTTTCATCATCCTCATGCTTCTGGCATTTATTGTTGTTGCCACTAATAAGGCTCAACCTAAGCTCTTACTGAGTGAAATCGGTCTGCAAATGATCCCAGTCAGGTAGGTCTTGTCATCCATTGATCACTTGGACAAACACGTCCCACTGCATTGAGAACCCATTTAGAGTAGTTCTCACGATCTCATCATCATCTATCTTTTCTTCGATAGCTGCTAACTTGTCTTTGACAAGTTTGATCCTAGTGAGATAACTGACTATGCCTTTTCCCTTATTCATTTTGGTGTTTCTTAGCTTCTCTCTGAGGATCAACTTCTTGTTTACAGTGGAACAACATCAGGATGGCATACCACATCTTCTTGCATGTATCCAATTCTGCAATATAGGGTATGATATGATCTTTTACCCTGTCTTGGATAATACGCCTAGCTTTGGCATCCTCCTTGCAATAGGTCGCTAATTGTGTCGGATTTGTCGGTACGGCAATAATAGATGTTGCATATTCCTTCAAACCATGCTCCTCCAGCAATATTAAAATTATGGATTTCCAAATACCAAATTTCGATGCACCATCAACTTTGTTTTGATCCCTCAATCTAACTGAAGCCATTTCTGAAACCCTCGAACAATAAACTCCAATAAATATGAAGAGATTTGTCCACGTGAAAACCTTTGATTTCTCCTTTGAAACTCTAGTGCTCAAATAAAAATAACCTCAGCATTGTTGCCGCTCTGATACCATGTGAAATTTCTAGCTACCCAGAAGGTGTTGTTAACTCAATTAATTATTTCCTATTACTTCTCCACAACAAATTAATTCTTTTGTTGGAAGTAATCAATAATAACATGAACAACATCATTCAAAAAATAAAAATTGCAGCAGAAATGCAAGAAACCAACCACACAATGAACACAAGTATTTTTAGACAAATGTCTCTGGAAAAACCCCAATGTGGGGAAACTGGTTTTGAGATCTGAGGGTTTACGTTACTATCTTCAACAAAAACTACTATTGAAAAATTACAACTGCTTGCTTGACACTTGCAAAGCTCCGACAATATTTTTATCTCCACTTTTGAATAAATTGAACTATGAAACTTCATTGTGTCCCTCTGCAGATCAACTCGACCTTCTCTGGTAATTCGCACCACCCTCTAGAACTCGCATTAGCATCCTCCAAATTTTCGCACTAGCAATCTCGCAGCCTCTGGAAACTCTCACTACCATTCCTATCAATTTTCACTGCCACTAGAAACTCGATCTACTATTCTTGGCAACTCGCACTGCCCCTGGGAATTCGATCTGGCAATTTGCATTGGTAAACTGGCAAATTCAGCCTCCTACAGAAATAATTTGGCCTCCTTCTGTCACCTTGAAACTAGAAACCTCTGTCAATTATAAACTCAGGTAAATTTCTTCTCAATCACAGTTGTTGAAACCCTCTTAGTGTCTTTAAAAAGTCACCCACTCAATGTGTCTCCAAAGCTTCCCATTGATCTTCCTTTATGATCTCTCATTCACAGATGAATGGCCACGATTACAAGTTCACTTGATCCAATAGATGGCTAGGATCAGCTTAGAAACTTTCTACAAGTTTCTGGAGGAAAATCGATCTTATCCCCACTAATGTCAATTAATTATCCACTTTTCCTAAATTTAGATAGGAAATATTTAAGAAAACACTAATTGACTTAATTAAGATATTTTCCTTAGGTGAAACTTAGGAAAAATTACATGGGCTTGGAGATAATTAATTCTTACGTGTTTCTAGCCTCAATGACACCTCTCAAGACTAGAACACATGTTCGAGCTACAATATTTAACAATACTTTGAGGAAATTAGGCTTCCTAAATGCCGCTAAAATCTTCTTCAAATAGGTTATCTTGGTATTTTTGCTATAACTTTTCTTCGGGGATGTTTCAGAACATGAAACATGGAGGATACAGATAGATGATCTTCATGTACCTATGGTAAAATTTCAAACCTTGGTTCACTATAATTTTGGAGATATGGTCAGAAGAAGTTAGGCTTCCTAAATGCTCATAAAATCTGCTGCAAACAGGTCTGCTTGGTATTTTCGCTATAACTTTCTTTCTATGATGTTTCAGAATCTTAAATTTGAAGGAGACAAAGAAGTGATCTCAAGGTATCTATAGTAGAAATTTCAAACCTTGTTTCACTATAATTTCGAAGATATGATCTAAGGGATTTAGTGTTCTTGAATGCTCTTGACACATGCTTCAAACAAGTCAACTTGGCAATTTTGCTATATCATTTTTTCTGAGATATTTTAAATTGTCAAAAATGGAAGAGACAAAGAAGAGATCTCTAGGTGCCTATGATAGAAGTTTCATCACTAGATTTGCGAAATTGGATACATGGCACATTGTGCAAGTTGGTTCTTGGGAAGAGGCCAAAAGCAACAAGTCTTGGGAGAAGTAGACTTGGTGAAGGAACAAGCAACAAGTAGACATGGTAAAGACACAAGAAATTAATAGAGCTGGTGAAGGTAGAAGAAGCAAGCAAACCTGGTGAAAGAAGAAGCAACTAACGGGCATTGTGAAGAAGCAAGCACATTCAGTGAAGTAGGTTTGTTCCTGCGAATATTTGCACGAGAGGGATTGGTGTCTCCTGTAGGTTGGTGACTACAAAGAAACAGAGGGGATTGGTGTCTCCTGCAGGTTGGTACCTACAAAGTAGCAAAGGGGATTGGTGTCTCTTGTAGGTTGGTGCTTACAAAGCAACAGAGGGGATTGGTGCCTCCTGTAGGTTGGCGCCTACAAAATAGCGGAGGCAATTAGTGTCTCCTGTATGTTGGTGCCTACAAATTGATGTAATAATAGGTTGGTGCCTACAAGATATTTCATATAAAGAAGCTTTGTGGTTTTCTCCCATAGGGGTTTCCACACTGTTAGCATCAGGTTTGCACCTTTTTCTAAAGGTCCAAAAGATATGTTTATCAGTTCATTATGCAAAGTCATGGTTATGTAAGGGCATATAATTTTTTTTTGTGTAAATTGCTATACAAGATTAGGGACATGTCAAAACAAGTCATTTCACCTAACCCTAAGCTTTGCCTAAGCTTTTTGCAACGAAATCAGCCTATTGCAAACCTACAGTTGGCGCTACGAAATATTTTGTAGCGCTACGCTATGAAATATTTTCGTAGTGCTCACAGAAACAATTCAAACTTAGGTTTTCAAGCTGTCAACCCTATCATTTCAAGTGCCTAAGTGGTTTTTCACAAAGTTCTATCCCTTTTTATCCTTGATGTGACATTTCGCCGCATTTTGAAGCCCAATAAAGAAGTCTAAAATCAAACCCTAAAAAAGTCTAGTTTGCCTTAAACGATAATTTCCAGCAAACTCATAAAATTATTTGCAGTGCATAGGAAGGTTGTGGAAGGGTTTACAACATCTAGCCAGGGAAATTCAAGGTTATGGAAGGATTTGCAGCGCCAAATCATTTACAAAATGGGAAGATCAGGCCATGTGAAACGTTTTGAGCCAGATGAAATGTATTTTGAGGTTTATCCAGAAATGTTGTCACTATTCTAAAATGCAAGCTCGGAATCAGTCTTCCATCGCTTCAATGGACATAACCTGAGTTGGTGCCATGACTTTATATATTATTTTGATCGCAGCACAGCATGAATAAGAACCCTACAGTTTCTAGTCACCGAGGAATCCATTGTAGACGCCACGGGTTTGTCTACTGAGGGCGAAAGATGGTTTAAAAAGGAGAGACTACAAAACGTGGACCTAAATTTCTTCTTGAAGGAGGATTGTTAAGACCAAGACTAGAACTTAGGAGTCCCCTAGAACATGTTGAACACTTAATGGTCTAGCGCTCTCAGGACTGTGCAGCTCTTCTTCACCGATGAAGGCAGGTACTCTAAAGCTTATTTGTATCACGTGAGGTTTTTGTGTCATTTAGCAAGTTTCAGTGAAATGAATTTGCCCTATTTTCTTCATCAAAGTCTGCTGAAAATGTCTACCAAAGCTAGAACCAGACCTAAGTTGTTACCTCGTTACATTTGTCATCGTGGCCTCATAAAGATATTATATACTCATGAGTTGAACAAGTAGCTAGAACAACCGAGACAAAGAAATATGAGAAACGCTACACCCAGAAGGAAAAGAAGAGGTCAAACTAAATTTTATGTCAAAACCCTAGCTCAGGAAACAAAGGGAGAGACTAGCCATATCCCTGTTGAAGAACATATTGAAAATCCTGTAAAAGAACCAAGGGTTAGGGTCTATGAGAGGAGAACAAGAAAACAGCAACAGCAAATGCTAAAATATATTGAGAAATCTAGGGCATCAAGATTAGGTGATTTCTCTTCATTAATAATAACTACTTGTGAATGTTTTTTACTTCTTTAGATTAGGATATTTTTTTTCTTATAGAATATTATATTGTTCTTCTTCATCAAACAGCTACCAATGCATGAACAATAAAGAGACAAGAGACATAGAATGTAGGCTATCAGCCAGGGCCAAAAACTCTCCCACTTGAGAGGAAAACCCGAACAAATTATTCTTCTTATAGAGACTTCAATTCACGAATACCAAGACCAAGACCCTTGACCTATTGACCTCTCCAAGACCAAGTCACAAGACCTCTTAGTTTAACCTTTTCTTCAATAGTCAAAATACTTGCTTCTCCTTCCTTCTCGACTATTCTTTAGATCTCAGCTTCTTGGATCAGACCTGCAACCCTTGGCCTCTTCAGAAACCCTAGTTGCAACAAGTGTGACCAACTAATGCACCTTGTTATCACTTGATTCAGCTTAATTATTTTTCCTTTGAATCGGCTTCACAAGTGATCTTACTGACCTCGGCTCTTCTAGCAATCTTCTCGGCTTCTGCAGCAAATTTTGCTTCCTTCCTTCGCATGTGTGACAAGAAATAGCCCTAGAACATATCTGAAATGGTTCGTATAGCTTCCATTCTTATTTGTTGGGGGATGAGAGTTCCTTCTTGAGTTCTCGCACTTCTTTCTTGCTTTAGACCTTGACCGAATTGTTTTTGCTAAAATGAGGTCGAGCTGCCCTATTTATAGTAGTCAAAGCTTTCAAAATAAGACGACTTGAACAAGTACCTAGGTCGACATGCCTTTCTAGAAACATCTTTAGGACGACTTCAAGGTGACTTTGTGCAAAGAGAGTGGTGCCAAAAATTTGATTTTCTTCAACTCTATAAGTGTGCCCAAAACCGAATCTGGAAAGTCATCCTCCTTAATTTCGCAATTTCTCCTTGTTGCTGCTACAAAATTGATTTTTTGTGTTACAATGAATCATCTCCAAGTGAGTTCGATCTATCTGTATCTATAGCCTTCTGATGGGTTCGAATAACTGGATTTGAGGCTGACTTCATCACCTTAAGGCCGACTTGATGTGGAGGCTTCATAAATCATATTTTACTCAATACTTGACCTATTGGCATAATTCAAAAGCCCAAAATGGATCAATTTAAATCTGCAATAATGTTATAGACTCAGAATAAAACCTAGAAGTCCACAATTGGGACTTTGACCTAAAATAAATATGACCCAAACATGAAACCCATGCTTTAATAAGTCATTTAATAACTACGTTACACGGGTACCGCTCCCGTTCGTTGGAGGGCAAGTACCCCAAGCTCCACCGCTCTTGGGAGCTTTGGAGCTGGTACGAAACGCTCCAAATTGGGCAGAAACTTTGTCGGAAACAGTGGAGCTTTCCGGGAGCTTCTTTCATTAAATTTTTCCATTTCCGGAATCGATGGATCGGAGCTCCCACAAGCTCCCGATCCACACGTACCCGAAAAGCCCGAGAAAATTATGGCGGGCAAACATTAACTCAGATTGGCGGCAAACATAACTCGGATTTGGCGGCAAACGTTGAATTCATCCGGCTGAATTTCTATAAATCTCTGCCTCCTCAACGCTCAATTCATCCCTTCTGCAGTGAGCAGTGAGTGTTGGACTGCGCAGTGAGAAGTGAGTGTTGCGTAACTTGTGTTACTAGCAGCTGCGTGCAGTGAGAGGTGCCTTGCTACCTCAGACGCTGCCACATTCGGTCATTCAGACGCTGCCACATTCGGTCATTCACTGTAATTGTTGCCTTGTTGCATTCTCAGACGCAGACGCAGAGGTGCCTTGCTGTGTGCTGTGTGCCTTCACCCTTGACGCAGACGCGGAGGTGCCTTGCTACATTGTTGTGTGCCTTGCTGCCTTGACGCAGACGCAGAGGTGCCTTGCTGCCTTGTTGCGTGCCTGCTTGCCTTGCTGCGATTGTTGCCGCGTGCTGCATGCCTGTGTGCCTGCTGCATTCACCATCGCGTGCCTTGCTTCATTCACCGCTGCAATTGTTGCCTCCGTCACATGGCTTCCCGGTTCAGGTACAGTCTATGGTTTTTAAGCTCCGCATTAAATTTGCATTAAGTTCAGATATTAGATTATCGTTTTTAAGTTCCGCATTCTAATGTCTTGACTATTCAATTGATTTTTGAATTTTTAATTTTTGCTTAAGTATGATTTTTATAACTTTATAAATTATAAGTGATCAATAATCATAACTTATATAAATATTTGCGTGAACTCTGATTACTAATTTAAATTTTGTATTTATAAATAGATTATTAGTTTATTTGTTAAATTTTCAACATAATATTTAATAACATTTTAATATTTTATAATATTTATAATTTATTATATTTTATAATTATCTGAGATCTCAGATCTGTACTAAAGATAACTTAAAAATTAATAATATAAAAGTTTAAAAGTTAATTCATTGAACGATGACTTTTAAATTTTACCATAATGTTACTAGTTTAATTTTTAATTTTTCAAACATAACTTATTATTTTAATTTTTCAAACATAAATGTTCAGTGTTTACTAGTTTAGTAGTTTACCGTCCAACTATATATATATTATATTCAGAAATTAGAATCAATTTCAAAAAACAAGAACTATATATATTATATTCAGAAATTAGAATCAATTTCAAAAAACAAGAACTATATATATTATATTCAGAAATTAGAATCAATTCAAACGACGAGAACTACAAATGTTGATAATCTGTTTTATAATTTAATAATTTATTGGTTATCTAAAAGACTAAATCTTTAGTTTGAGGCAATGAGAGAAGCAATATGTTTGATAACCTGTTTTATAATTTAATAATATATAAATTATTGGTTATCTAAATCTTTAGTTTGAGCCTTGAGGCAATGAGAGAAGCAATATCAATATGTTTTATCATTATGGATTATAATTTATTTTAAATTTTAGTATTTACTGTTTAAAGAAGCACTCTCTTTTAACTTTTATGATTTATCATAACTACATTCTTAACGTTTATCATATCTACATTTTTATTAATTAAAATTTAATAGTAATATTTTATGTTTAAAATTTTTAATTTAATTCATTCAAGTTTTTAAATTTCTTTTTTATTTTCTTACTCTTTAAGTTTTATTTATTTTAAAACATATTTTAAATTTTATTGTTCCAGTTTAATATGTAGCTTTTGGTTGTGGGTAAATTCAAAATTGGGTTGAATTTATTTAAATTGAAATTTACAGTAATTATTTTATTTTGGTTCAATAAAATGATGCAATAAGTAGAAGTAAAGTTTTTATGGACTCTGAAGAGTGAATAATAATGGAACATTCATACTAATGCCGCTTCATCATTGTTTCAAATTTCAATGTTTTGAATTAGTATTAAAAAAAATCATTTTGGTTGATAAAGCAATTAGTAAATTAAATTTCAATGTATCTTTTGAATCTAAGAAGAACATTTTAAATCCATTTGTTATAGCTTATAATTTATCATTATTAATTTTTATTTATTATCATTGTCCAATGTGAAGTGATGAATCTAAATCTTTATTAAATTGTTATCATTATTAATTTTTATTTGTTATCATTCTCCAATGTCAAGTGATGAATCTAAATCTTTATTAAATATTTCAATTTAATGTTCATGGTTAGAGATGTTTTATCATTTATGTTCATGGTTTGAGATGTTGATAAGAAAGTTTAGTATCATGACTATGGGAAACTTTGAAGAAGTGGTTTATTAAAAATGTAAATTCGTCATAATGTAAATTTACAATCCGATTTATTATTTTAATTTTTAATTTAAATTTAATATCCATAATCATAATGGTTACCAATTATTGCAAATGGGTTTAGATCCATAAAGAATCAAGATCAATGTAAATGCAGTAAAGAAGGTTTAGCTTGGTTTGTGCATGAATTTTGTTGAAGTGATTTGAACTAAGTTAACTAACCCATTTAAAATTTGATTTTTAACCCATTTAAATTTTAAAGCATGGTTTCATATGATTAAGTGGGTGTGTGTATTGTTCCTATTCAGTGCACTCCCTACATGTATATCAATCACACATTAAATCATCCAAATTAGATTTTAAATTTGAGAATTTGTACTTGAAATTTTTAGTATGTTTACTAATTTGAATTTTTAATATAATGATTTGGAATTTACTAATTTGAATTTGATCATTGACTCGTTTATTAGTTTATGAGACTACAAAAATTAGAAATCAGTGTTCAGAGTTTTTATTAATGATTTATGTACATTGTAAAATATATTTTTTTGTTCCACTTCTAATATTCTTTTGTATTTTAATGTAAATTTGCAGTATTGAAACCATGGATAGAGAGTTGGGCAATGAATGTGGCAACAACAGCAGCAAGATGAGACCCCACTACATCCACAAGCTCCACAAGTTCAACACCAAAATGCAGAGGGAACAATAGGTACCCACAAGCAATCAAGTAACATTTCCAAGAAGCCCTTAATAAGGTTCATGAAGAAAATAACACAAAACAAGACAAAAAACAGTGGGGGTTGTGAGGAATGGCTATGCACTTTGTATGACCATGTTTTTAAGGGTAGCTATACAAGAGTATGGCATCATCTTTTGGGCATACCTAGGTTAGGAGTGAAGACTTGTACATGTAGCCTTGACCAAAGAATGGAGATGAGTAAGCTTCACATGAAAGCAAATGGAAACTATGAATGTGATAGTAGCACTGTATCTCCTAATAATAAGAGAGGTAGATATGAAGATTCATCCCAATGTATAAATGAACAAAGTCATATCCAAATTGAGACTAATCAAGGGAGTTCTAGCACTAAAAGACTAGTGTAAATGAATCCATTCAAAAAATGTATAATGTATTGCACAGAGATGAAGCAGATGATGCCATAGCAGATTTTTATGGCGAATGGAATTTCATTTAATGTCACTCGTTCACCATACTATAAAGATATGGTGAGAAAAATCATAGTTGCAGGGACAGGATATGCACCCCCAGGGTACAACAAAATGAGGACTTCATTATTAGATAGAGAGGTGACAAAAATGAATGGACTTATGGAGCATCTCAAACAATCTTGGGTTCATTCAGGTTGTTCAATTGTCATGGATGGTTGGATAGATATTCAACAAAGACCTTTGTTGAATGTTATTTTCACATCACTACAAGGGCCTTATTTTTTAAAAGCTATTGATTGTAGTGGAAAAACTAAGGATGCTACTTTCATGTTTGAAATGTTGAAGGATGCAATTGATGAGGTTGGTCCTTCAAATGTGGTACATGTCATCACAGATGCAGCACCTGTTTGTAGAGCAGCGGGATTGATGATCCAAAGTCGATATAGGCATATCTTTTGGACTCCATGTTGTGTACATGCCCTTAACAATCTCTTAAAAGACATTGGCAAAATACAGTGGATTGCAAAAATAATTTCAGATGCAAGGGAGACATAAATGTTCATCTGCAACCACCATGTTTCCTTGGCAATATATAGGATGTATTCAAAGAAGCATTTTTTAAAACCTGCAGAAACTAGATATGCCACATATTTTATTTTGCTTGACCGCATGGTTGAGGTCTATGCATCTTTACAAGCCATGTTGTTTCTTCAGAGTGGAATGCATGGAATGAGACTAAGTCACCTCAAGCGAAAAAGATAAGAGAAATGCTTCTTGTGGGCTAATTGTAGATATGTTGTCTCTTTCATGGCTCCAATTGTGGAGTTTATCAAGTATGCTGATTCAGATTCTCCTTCTCTTGGAGAAATATATGAATGTATTGATACCATGGTGGGAAAGGTAAAACACATCATTTGTCAAAGAAACCCTTCTTTGGAGTTTTTCCATGAAATCTACTAGTTTGTAGAGAAAAGATGACTTAAACTCAATACCTCCCTTCACATGGTTGCATATGCCCTTAATCCAAAGTGGTATATGGAAAGACCGAATAGAATTCTTCTTATTAATGATGAAGAGGTAAAGCAAGGGTTTCTTGATGCTATAACTAAGATGTATACTTGTGATGAAGCAAGTTTGATACAAGAGCAATTTATTGATTTTGGTACATTAACTCCTCTTGCATTCAGCCAAGATGCAAAGAAGGACATCAAGCATTATGCTCAGAAGAAACCCCTTGGATGATGGAGAATGTATGGGGGTTAGGTTCCAGAGCTCCGAAATCTTGCTTCACGTTTGCTATCTCAAATTGCTAGTTCCTTAGCTGCTGAAAGGAATTGGTCAACTTATAGTTTCATACGCTCTATTAAGAGGAATAAACTTACCTCTAAGAGAGCAAAGAAACTTGTTTATGTGCATAGTAGTCTTCGACTTTGTTAAAGAAAGCTACCCGAATATTTAGAAGGACCTGCTGCATGATGGCATGTGAATGCTAAAGATGCGACCCAAATTGATGATGATGATGATGATGATGATGACAATCCTTTACCAAATGCAGGATTGGTTGGCATACCTTTGGATGACATTGTTGCATCTGATGATGATGATGACATTGATCCAGTACCCAGTGAGGCTCAAGCTTATATGGATCTCCTTGATGCTGAAGATCGTACTATTTGATCAAAAGCTTTGTATTTTTGTTGCTATATTTTGGCTATTTGGCATTTTGAATTATGTACTACTTTAGGCTTTCGCCTTTTTATGTCTTTTTCTAGTACGAACATCAATATGATTTGGGTGACTTTTAGTTTTGGTTTTAACTTTATGTGGTTGTCTCTTAAGTCTTGAATGATGAATCATTTAAAATTTCAATTCGGTAGGTACATTAAAACATTTAATCTTCTATTTGATCCGGATTTATGCAGAAATGCAACAGAATACATATATAACGATAAATACAAAGATGCAACGGAAATAACACTTCATTTCATTAATATCAAAAAACTGAAATTTGCTTACAGACAGAATGGAAATAAACTAGCTAGGGCGCGGGTAGCTTATCTCTGAGAAGAGATGTGGCGGTTTTAGGCCTCTGAACTGAGTTACAATGAGGCTCGAGGGCCTATTTATTATTTAGAAACAATGGAAAACCCTGAACGTCCAAAAACCTAACCCTAGAAGATGAAGCGCCAAAACTATGGGCCTCGTTTGGGTAAATTGGTCTTTCAACTTCTCGGGGACGTAACTTTGGCATACTATCTCCATTTGATGCACATGATACATCGTTAGAAAAATCTATCTGAGGACTACAACAGTTGTCGCGAATATCAATTGCGAAACAGAATCATATTAGTCGAAGGAATGATGCCCAAAAATCGTCGTTTAGAGCATCAAAACAGCTCCGAAAGTTCAGGACCCGAAAAACTGCTAAAAATAGTAAGTTGTGCCGAAACTGAAAAACTAAAAGAGACAATGGTGGGGCCCCAAGTGGAATAGGCGGGTGGCCACCAATATCCACCTGGATCACTATTTTAAAAAAAATCATATATATTAAATTTAATTTTTTAATATATTATATTATTGCCGCTCCCAACTTGACGTTTCCTGTAAATTTGGCCAAAGCTTCTAGCCGTACCGGATACTCGTTCCCACGTACCCGAAGTACCCACGTACCAGAAACTCGTACAACATTGTTTAATAATAATATAAAATTCTTCTCTTTATTCTTTTGACAAGTACAATAAGTATTGATTCAAGTACAATTTATGAAGACCAAACCTACTTACATTCTTCAACACTCCCTCTTAACTAGGGAGGTATTCATAACTCAATAGTCCAAGGTAGATCTCAACTATATGACCTATGAAGAATCTTTAGACACTTAAATGTCATGGACTAGATTCCTGACCAGGGAACTCTATCCATTGGTCACTCAACAGTTTAGGCACCGCAATGCCATGGGCTAGATTCCTCACCAAGGGAATTTATCCAAATGGGATTAAGATGGACTAAAGCTTTCAGCCTCTATAGATACCATCAGGCTTACTTACTAACCATCAACCCAGGGAACTAGGTGCACATCCACTCGATGCCACCCTCCCAACCAGACATCAACACAAAGTGTCGGCCCGATGCCTTTCCAGGCAATGCTTCACTCACAAAGCCTCATCATACCTCGATCCAGCAGATCAAGGGCAACCAATCTTTCCCAATCAAACTGATTGGTAACCAGCATGCTATCAAGTCCTTCGAGAGATTTACCTGTGCAAACACAAACCGCAAACATCAATAATTTCAAATATATAATTAAAACAAACTTTGAGGTTTCGATGTTGCCCTTCAATTAATTCAAGTAGGACTATCAATAGAATCTTTCAGGAGAAGATTCCTCTTCCTAATTTACATGTGGCAACATATATTTTCATAATATATTCTCCAACCATGACTATGATTCTTACTCATGGTCTTCACTAAGACTTACGGTTGTTAGTCCTGGTCTAGTGCATGACACATGAAGTAGAGAACCATAACCATTTCTTCTTTTATCCAGGCTCCCTCTTAATCTAGGGAGATCAACTTCTATCCAGGCTCCCTCTTAATGTAGGGAGATTAACTTTTCTTCTTTAGGTGTTGGAGAATATTTCATGGCTTCCATCATTTTCATCATACTTATTAGCTTCTCATCTTCATGATGTACCTATACAACTTTAGATAGCAAGTACAACCAAAACTATAGAAGCATAAAGTTAGCCATATCAGAATTACGGAAGCATTTTCAACTTTATACATATCAGATACCCAGACAAAAGACATGTACTCTTCAACATTTTGCTAGGGACTTTTATCATAAACCCTAGACTATTTCACAATGTCTTTCATTCTATATAGGGTTTCAATATTTCTTTCAAAGGTATAATATACCATGCTACAACATTTAGTAAAACCTAGAACCAATATAGATCTACAAGATATCTAAAAACCTTTAGAATTCACATGTTAGACTTTCCACTAGGGATTCATACAAATCCTAGATTTCATAAAAGAGTCAATCAAGATTAATCACAGCTCAGACATTGACATGACCAACTTTCACTAGAGTTAGTTGCATACCCTAGATTTCAAATCAACTAACAAAACATATCATGAAGAGCTTCTACTAGGGTTTAATGTAAACCCTAGAATTTAATAAACACATCATAAGTAACTTTCACTAGGATTCAATGTAAACCCTAGATTTTCCATCTATAAATTCTCAACACTCATTATATAGATTCAAATCAACATACATACTAGAGAATTTAATCATTACTAGGATTTATTTATAGACCCTAGACTTTTCAATCATCATCCTGGATCTTTCAAACTTTGACTAAGGTTTGTTTCCAAAACCTAGATTCTTAGGACCATTGGAAAATAGGTCAACACACATATCTAGTAGATCCCCATTATAAGCACATCATTAGTCAACATTAATACATCTTGGCATATATATATTGTCCTACACTAGGCTAGGGATTCAATCAAGAGAACATATACCTAGGGTTTCACACCTAGGACTTACCATAACAGGCATTTCAACTCTAGCAAGTTTAGAGTTTCTATGATCAATCAAAATCCCAAACACGACATTATCAATACATTAATCAGAATAGCAACTTCTTCATAAATGTCCCTAAATAGGTTTAGGGTCTCATATATTATCAACATACTCTTAGGTTAGGGTTTTCTAGAGAACCTCCTTAAGGTTCTATTTATATAAGCACTCAGAGGTGTGTAAGGTGAGTAGATTCATCAGGTGATGAATCATCCATAACAAGAATCCTTTTAGGATTCAGTAGAGCTAGACATAGCAATAGAGTAGACATAGCAACAGTTAGTAACATAAAAATGGATATTTCAAATAGAGTATCAAGACTACATATTTTCAATACATACCTTCGATTCTTTGACAAACTTTTTGACTTGTGTGGCCTCCTTATTTGATCCTTAAAGCCTTCTCCATGATTCTTGAATATTCAACACATCGATTCCTAGACAAGGAATAGAGGTAGATAAGTGATTAGTATTTAGTATATTCAAAATCTTAAATAAGTAAGACAAATAGAGGGATTGAGATACTTATCTTGAGGAGTTGTTGTGGGCTCCCTCCCAAGCTTGAGGGAAAACCTAAAATTTATAAAACAAAGAAATATATTTCCAAGAAGATGTTAAACCTATATAAAAAATACAAATGAAATATAAGAGAAAGGGGGCTTAGTAGTGCAAGTCCCTCAATTCCTATTCGGTCTTTGCTTTCTTGGGGGATGATGTTTCTTCAACCATGTTTGCATGATCTCTATCTCTTTTCTTGCTCCTAGGATTGTCAAGGCAATCACTCCTGTAGTGTCCCATTTTGTGACAATGATAACACTCAATCTTTGACATATCAACCTTCTTCTTTGGTGCCTTCTTCTTGAATCTTTCTTTATGATGAGCAACATAAACATTTGAAACTTCTTCATTGTTGGTTACCATGGAGACTCTTAACTCTTCTTGACTGCATGTTGTCTATAGCTCCTCAAACGTGGGTGTTTCTTTCCAGTTGTTGAGAGTTGAAGTAAAGGAACCCCAAGAAGGTGGCAGTCCCATAATGGCTATAATCACTAGTTCTTTATCTCGCTCTATTTCATCAATGGCAAGAAGCTCATCCCTTATCCTTGCTATCCTCACAAAGAAAGAGGAAACAGCATCCTCCTTTGTTGTAACTTGTTAAAAATTGAAATCCCTTTAAAAGCACCGAAGTAGCGAAGAGTAGGGGAAATACAAAGGAAATCATCACAAACTAAGGACCCTTTCTCTCTCCTCCGAAAAGACACATGGCAACAAGTGATTGGCCTTGAGAAGCAGAAGTGGCAGATGATGTTAGCATGGCATGGTCGTACAGTGGACATGTGGGAGTCAGTTTCGACATTTTTGGGGGCCTAATGGGGCAAATCCAAGTAACACATGTCACCACTTAGGAGGCGCCATGTGGAGATGATGACCTCAGCATGATGTCATCTCAGAGGTCAGCATTTCGAAGGGAAGAGATTCCAGAACTCCTGTGTATTTGCAATTCGAAAAAGTTTCGATGTAAGGGGCTTTCGTTGATGAAGCGGCACTTGGTCGTAGGGACCCAAAAGTACCAAGGGCACCCAAGTGCTATAGAGAATATCGAAGGGAGGAGGCATCATAACTTTGTTTTAATTCCAATTTGAAGAACTTTCGATGAAAGGAGCTCTGATGTATTGGTGGTGCTTGGTTATGGAAACCCGAAGAACCAAGCGCAGAGAACGATTACAAAGGGAGATGGGCCCCAGACAGGAACCCGAAATTTCGATGATGAAGTGGCACTTGGTCGTAGGGACCCAAAAGTACCAAGGGCACCCAAGTGCTATAGAGAATATCGAAGGGAGGAGGCATCATAACTTTGTTTTATTTCCAATTTGAAGAACTTCCGATGAAAGGAGCTTTGATGTATTGGTGGTGCTTGGTTATGGAAACCCGAAGAACCAAGTGCAGAGAATGATTACAGAGGGAGATGGGCCCCCGACAAGAACCCAAAATTTCGATGATGAAGTAGCACTTGGTCGTAGGGACCCAAAAGTACCAAGGGCACCCAAGTGCTATAGAGAATATCGAAGGGAGGAGGCATTGTAACTTTGTTTTAATTCCAATTTGAAGAACTTCCGATGAAAGGAGCTCTGATGTATTGGTGGTGCTTGGTTATGGAAACCCGAAGAACCAAGGGCAGAGAACGATTACAGAGGGAGATGGGCCCCCGACAAGAACCCGAAGACCTTAGCACCTAAGTGCTATTCCACTGGTCACAAGCAGTGGTCCCATGGAGGAGAAACAGGAAGAGGGGCTAAGAAATAAGGAGCTCAAGGCAATCGGAACTTCGTGATTTTGTAACGTTCTTTTAATAGAATTACGATATGTCAAGGCCTTTGATACTGCAATACAAGGAGTATAGAGGATGAGTGGGTCGACAGCTATCAACTCCGTTCAGTCATCAGTCAGCGTAGAGCACCTCCACTCCACCACACCAAATCACGGCCTACTCCAGAAAGAGGGAATTTTAGCAGTTAGAGTGAGAGAACGACAGGAGAAGTGGTTGGTAACTGTGGGAGGAACAAAATGATGAGGCGTGGCTAGATCATTAGTCCACCTTAGGAAGTCAAAGGAATCATCACAAAAGATATTTTGCTATGTCAATTATGACAACTTTTGCTTTTCATGTTTTGTTAATTTTTGCATTTTCAAGAAAGGAATCGAGTTTGTTATGTAATCATTAAGACAGCTAGGCCATTCGCATGCTCAGATAGCTAGTAATTCAGATAGCTTCAACATTCTGAAGATATTTTGTAACTATTGTTTGAGCTCTCTCTCTCTCTCTTTATAAAAGGGGAGAGGAACTCAGTAGTAAGGGTTCCCAATTTTTTGTTTGCAGAGGTTTCGAATTTTGTTTTGAGGTTCCGAATTATGTTTTCAGAGAGGTTCCAAGTTTGGTTCTATTTTCTTGTTCCAAAGTTATTATTGGTTTGCAAATTCCACAAGTTAGGCCTGTGACATGTATTCCATTCCTGAAGATTAATGAAGAAGTTTTTGGTGATTCCAAGCATTTGAGATATGTAGTATGTGTTCTACCTCTGTGTATCATTTCATGTGTATTTTCTTCTTCATAAATTCTGTAATTATAGTTGATGGATTCACTCTTAAGTCACAAATTTACTTATGTTATGTGATAGCAGAAGGTACGTGTGAGATTGTAGATTTATTTATGTTATGTAATAGCAGATGGTACCTATGAAATTGCAGATTTACCTATGTTATGAAATAGTCGATAGTACCTGTGAGATATTGAGTTGAAAGCGTTAAAATGCGCTCCATAATTCCTGCACCTCATTCCTTTTATCTTTTCATGATTCTACTTGGATTTGCTGCCTAGGATTTTGTGTTTATCCAGCCCTCTGCACCAGGTTCCTCTCTTATATTTCTCCTTTCCACCTTTACTGCAACGACAAATTTAAGTTGCATTCTCTATCTGTCAGACCTGAGACATTTATTCTTGGGAATGATATATTGTTTATGTTCATCCTGAATCTGCCTCTAAGAAAGGTAATTGAACCAAAATCTAAATCGTTTGACATTTATATCTTGTGCTACACTGAATTATCTTCAAGAGAGACTAAGATGTCCTAGGCACTGACCTCTCCTTTGTGAAAATTCGTAATCCTGAATTCCTACTGCAGCAACCAATATTATTTCTACTTGTTAATTTTGAATCAAGTTATTTACGGTGTTACACAGTAAACATTGAAATAAATTCTACTGCAGCATTCACAACATAAGAATACTACGGAAAAATATAGAGCAGGAAAGAAATAAATAAATACAATTAACATCGTTGTTTTTGGACAATGTCCCCGAAAAACCAGTACAGTAGCTGACGGTTTTAATATTATACAATAGTTTTTTGAATACAAGTCACTGGATGCCCAAACTGGCTATCTGATACAGAGATAAAATCTGACAAAGAGTTAGTGAGAAAATCTCACACTATCATTGAAAATTCGGTACTAATCTGACTGAAGATGAGCTCCCTACACAATCTTTGTGTCTGCCGATGCAGTCACTACTTTTCGGACTGCGTCACACCTCCTCCTAATCTCTTTTTGACTAGAAACTCGACCCTCTGGCCTTCCAGACTCACACCCTGACTTCCGACACTATATCTCGACTGTTGCCCAGCAAGATTGCAAACTCCCTCTGAAGCTCTGTGTTGCCTCAGCATAGCTCTGTGCTGCCTCAGCATAGCTTTGTGCTGCCTCTCTATGGCACAACACAACCTCTCTGGACTTCTCGATGCCTTCTCTGTCTTGCACTCTCTCGATCTGGAAAATCTTCCTCCAGACAACTATCCCTACCCCTCACTGTAAGAAATCTCTCGATCTCACTCTGGCAATTGTTGCGCTGCTCTCTTGAGAATTCGATTTCTAGATCTCTCACTTGATGTGTTTTCCAAATGCCCATCCAGCTCCTTATAATCTCTCGCTGATATCTCAACGACCAAGATTAAAACATAATCAAAGGCTGAGATTAACTAGGAGTCAATCCTCGTCTTCATCTAGAAGATTCACACCAGATCTAATTAATACCTTTTAAATTTTAATTATTTCCTTTTCCTAAGTTTTGACTTAGGAATCCATTAAAAATAATTAATTATTTTAATTAAATCCTCTCTGAATGGAATTTCCCAAAATGATTTATGGGTATTGTAGAATGCATGTGTCTTAGCCTCTCTACAAAATCTTGAGGCTAGAGCACATCCGATGCTAAAAAAATCAACACTTCCTCTTAGCGAGGAATGTGCTCAAGTGTTGCAACCTCCTGAAGCATCACTCTGGCTTTTGCACCATCCCAGTTGCGCTATTGATGTCTGGCTGCTACTGCCCACCAACTACTACGTAGCTCTCTCTGCATTACATCTGTGTTGCTGTTGACTCTGCATGTTGTTGTCAACTACGGCATCTGCACTGCAACTGGGAGATGTCCAACTGAACCAATTGTGTTCAGATCGATGCATCCGTCAAGCGAGTTTTGACTGCTGCTAGCCTTTGCACTGTTGCTGACTCTGCACTGCAGCCAACTCTGCTCTGCGTTGCTCAGTTCCTAACGCTGCTAACCACTACCTCTGTTACTTTGACACCTGACTGCACCAACTGTCACTGGTACATCCTGCTACTACAACTATGGGCTCCTGTAGCTAGGAATTGATCCAAGAGGTGGACTCCTCAAGGATCCTGCCCATCCTATAGCACTTTGAGGCTACAAAACCATATCACCCCACCTCCCCTGGCAGTATATGGGCAATCATGGCAAACTCCTCCTCCAATCTGGAGGACAGCCTATTGATCTCAGTGGTAGCAGCTTGTTGTTGTTGCTCCTTCTCCTTGTCCTTCTTTTGAAGAGGACGCTGAGAACTGAAGTGGCCCATATCACCACATCGAAAACACTTGATCTTCGAAATATTCTTCTTTCGCCTGCACTGCTCCTGTTTCCCCTTTGATGCAAGGGTTGCATTCTCCTCTTCCTTCTCAATCTTCACCCCACTGCTGTTGTTGCCACTTAAGATGCTCTTCAACAAATCACGCCTTATCTCCTCTTGTTGTAGAGCATCCCAAACTTTCCCCCGATCAGGCAACTTCTCTCTGCCCAGGATACTCTGGACAAAGACTTGCAACTCCTTGGAAACATTGTTAAGGGCTAGTCATACAAACTCAAAACCCTGACGCGAATTATACAAACTAAAATGTATGATGAATGAGATATGAGATGAGAATTACAAATGAGGCCTGCTTATATACCTAGGCAGGTGCCTCTTCACGAAAGGTCATGTCTTATCAGACATGGCCTTTCAACCTAATTACTAATTAACTAATTAATCATTATTTATATTATTGTATTCACTACATTGCCTTCCTCCTCAAAAAGCTTTGTCCTCAAAGCTTGTTGATGAAAGTGCTCGATTTCTTTTCCTGTTACAAACATTTTCTCATCTCGAGGCAGTCATCCTTGTCGATACAAGTTGATATGATCCTCTAAGTGACAAACAAAACTGTCGAACTAAGAATGGATCGGACCATCCTAAATCAATCTTCTGTGGAATCTTACGATGACTGGCAACTTGTGACGACTTGTTATCACATGAGTGGATTGCACTGACATTAGTATTCTTCGAAATGTGAGCTTGTTGACTTTGTTCTGAATACGTAGCTTGATCGAGTTGTCTACTTCCATGATTCGGATGTGGATAGGGAATTTTTGTGATTTGAGTTTCCCTTTATCTTGTTTGTGTCGTTTTCTAGATTTGTGTTACTGACTGGATCATTATTTGATGTCTTTTCATCAACTCGAATTTCTACATTTGAAGGTTTCGATGCTTCATTTTCGACAAGTTGTTGCACTTTGTTATCTAATGACTTCTTGTCTTTCTTCAGCTTCTTAATTTGCGTTAGTAATTTGTCGTTGTGGTCCTTGAGGAGAGCAACTTCTTCATTCTTGTTAGTTGTGATTTTGTCAATTTCCTTTTGCATATTTTGGATCGCCTTTTACCTTCCTGAAAAATTACTTTTGAAATTTTTTGTATGTCTTCAGGCGTCACGGAATTTTCCTTCAAGTTAACGTCCTGTAGCATTATTTTCTTCTTTTTGTAGGAGAATGTCAAAAACTTCTTTTTCGTATTAAGGATGAATGAACCTAGGGTTTCCATCCACGGTGAACCTAACACAATGTCACTATTGTCAAAAAGGAAGGTTTTCATGGTAAATTGAGAGATAAAAGTATAATCCCCAATATTAAGTTGTAGACTTTTTATGTCTTCGATTATATTTGACTCGGGAATCACCAACTGGTTTGCAATTGTAGGGTTTATGTAATTTTATTTTCAGCGGGCGATATAGCAATAGTGACATATTTTCCTGCGAGAGTTCATTTAATTTTAAATAGCACTTTAGCGTTGATGGGTAGGGTTTCTAGTTCTAAAAATCGCCTTGACTTCATTTCTGTATTATATGTCATTCTGCTGTTGAGATAAATGTTCTCCAAATTCACTCTTTTTAACTTATAATCTTCCTTGCTTATGAATCTTTTATTTTTTTATTTTTTTTTAATACTTCAACAATAACTATTCCTTTAATATATATATATATATATATATATATATATATATATATATATATATATATAATTTTTATTGTACTTCAAACCTCGTTCTTCTTCTTCTTTTTTCTTTCTTCTTTTTTTTCTTTTTTTTTCTTTTTTTTTTTAATGAAAAGTCACAACCCTAGTGAAACGTGGCTATTCACCTATATTCACCTATAAAATATTTGTCCACTTATGTGTATTTGACTCGGTTAATTTTCTCCACGTAAAAGTAAACTTACCATTCACACAGATTTTTTATTCCTTTTGTTCTTATTTTACCTTGAAAATACCATGGGCAATTACCATGGGCTTCTAAAACCATGAGCTTGTAAACCACCTTAAAGAAGAATCAAAATAACCTTATCTACTCTTCCTTCTTTTACGTATAGTTTTTTTATCATGCATTTTTTAACAATAATGTAGAAACATTTTTTTTTTTGTTTTGGAACTATTTTCTTTTAAATCTTTTTTTTTCGTTTTAATTTATTTCCACTTTTTCTTTTAACTTTCCTTCTCTCTTTTATTTTTATTTTATTTTCTTCTTCAACGACCCTCTTTTTTTTCTTTTAACTTATTTCCTCTTCTTTTAATTTTAATGGCCAAAGGCCCAATGGCAAGCTGGAGAAACTCCAAATTCTGGTAGCGAAACGCTTCAACGGCAACAATGTTGACGAATTTGAAGATCAAATACTTGAATCGAAGAGCGTGGCTCTGTGCAGTAATGAGCAGCCAGAAGATCAAACTGTTCTGGTACCAAATGAAGCGAACAAAGTTCCTTCTCAAGTTAAATGCTCCAAAAGACTTGGAATACAAAGATATCCATTTAGGATACAAATATTATATTAAAATGTATGATGAATGAGATATGAGATGAGAATTACAAATGAGGCCTGCTTATATACCTAGGCAGGTGCCTCTTCACAAAAGGTCATGTCTTATCAGACATGGCCTTTCAACCTAATTACTAATTAACTAATTAATCATTATTTATATTATTTTATTCACTACACGTTGCTCCCACAACAGCTAGTTGATCTCGGGTATCCTGAAGTCTCGTTAGGAAAGGGTCTATGCGCTCCCCCTTCTACATCCTCATGCATCTCATCTTCTCCTCCAGGTACATCTTTCGCTACTCAGAAGATCCCTAATATAACGTGGCCAATGCATCCCACATCTCTTTGGTTGTATCTTTGCCTGCTATGTGAGATACAATTGATCTCTCACTCTGTCGAGGATCAGCCTCTTGTCCTTCGTCATCTCCTTCTTATAGGACTTAAGTTGATATGGTTCTGTGGGCTCAACTACCACACTAACGATATAAGTTTTAAGATCATGATAGTCTAGAAGGAAGGAAGCCCTTGCCTTCCAGATAAAATAATTGGAGGCACCCTCCAACCAATCTTGATCTCGCAACCCAACTGATGCCATCTCGCCAAACAAATGTCGAACTGCCTCCTCTCTCCTCTGCGCAACTACTGACTAGCTCTATGCCCTCCCTGCTGGAGTAAGTAGATTAGATCCTGACTACTGCTTCTCTGTAGTGAGAACTCGAATTCCTAGGCTAGGAATTCTCCAAGGAAGAAATTCCCTCAATACGTGCTCTTCTTTCCTCTTCTGATGTTTTTTTTGTCCCAGCAAACTATTGCAGAAAACTGCGTCTCAGCTAAATATTTTCTCTGACTGAAGTTGTTGCGTTGCTCCCCATGCCTTAGACAAATTTCGATCTGGAAAATCTTCTTCTCTGTCAACTCACTCAGAGAAAGAATTTTCCATGAAATTTTGCCCTCCTGGCAATGGACTGCGCATCCCTTTTGGGTTTCGATCTACTGCCTACGCAGCTCTTCGAAATCCTTCTTCAACTCTACTTCTGAGCTCTTCCTACTTCACCTACGCTCTAATACCATGTGAAAATTCATAATCCCGAATTCCTACTACAGCAAATGACATTATTTATTTTACTTGTTAATTTTGAATCAAGTTATTTACGATGTTACACAATAAACATCCAAATAAATTCTACTGCAACCTTCACAACATAAGAATATTGTGGAAAAATACTGAGCAGGAAAGAAATAAACACACAATGAACACCGTTGTTTTTGGACAATGTCCTTGGAAAAACCCAATGTGGGAAAACCAATGCAGCAACTAAGGGTTTTAATATTATGTAGTAGTTTTCTTAATACAAGTCACTGGATGCCCAAACTGGTTATCCGATACAGAGATAAAATTTGACAAAGTTAGTGAGAAAATCTCACACTTTCACTGAAAATTCGGTGTTGATATGACTGGAGATGAGCTCCCTGCGCTGTCTCTTCGCAGTCTCTACGTCTGCCCATTGCGTCACTATTGTTGGGACTGCGTCACACCTCCCTTTGATCTCTTGCTAACTGGAAACTTGACCCTCTAGCCTTCCAAACTCACACCCCGGCTTCGGGCACTAGATCTCGATTGTTCCCCAACAAGATTGCGGACTCCCTTTGAAGCTGCTCGAAGAGAGGAAGTTGAGAATGGGGTTAACAAAGAGGGTCCAGTTTATGATTTACACTCTTCAAATGGAGAAAAAGGTATTAGCATATGCCAAGGACAACCATAAGAAGAAAATTATTCCCAACAAATAAAGACAGTCCCTTCTTCTGAATATATATCAACGGTTACCGATCAGTTTTATTGGTCCGTGCTTATACCTACCTTTGTTTTTGAAGTTCAAGACGCTGATAATAAAGTTGATGAAGATTCTTTGATTTATGATTCATATGATTTGAAAGATGATGAGATTATTACAAACTTTCAGGGGATTTTGCTTGCAAGCAAGTGGGGAGAAGATTACCAACAACAACTTTTTCAAGAAGAGCCCAAAGTTGAAGAGCCAAGCAGTTTTTGTGGCTCCCTTTTGCAGAAATATTCCTGTCTGGAAACTGTTCAAGAAAGGGAGGCATTTGTAAATTTTTCCCATCAGTTTTATGATCTAGTAGCTAACTATCTGGCATCTTTCTTTGGTCAGCAACAGATCTCAATTATGGGGTATGTATTAAATGTTTTACCTGAAAATTCCACATGGTGCATGCCTGTTTTAATTGTTGATTTTCAAGAGAATAATGGCATGAGGTACAGTACTTAGATGTTGCACTGGTACCATTGGAAGGTTGACTTCACTTGGGTAAATTAAGCTTTATGCATAATTAGGAGTTGTACATAAATAAGCTCACTATTTGAGTATTTAATTTCTAGTTTTTAGAAGTTGTAGTTCTGCATTTTATTATTATGAGGAGAGGAGTCCCAGCAAATAAAGTTCCAGGGAGATTTTTTGTTTTACAAATGCATTATATTTTTAACTCCATGCCCAATGGTGAAGGCTACTAGTCTATAGGTTCTCAGCACCTTGCCAGCAAGGCATTGTCCCCAATTGGATTCGATGTTGTCACCTGTCATACCGTCTTATATTTGTGTCAAATGCTCCTATTTTTCATCCCTGGTACAGAGGAGGGTTGGCGCAATCTTGGTTGACTATCAAAAGGAGAGCCGAAGTTCGAAGGCCAAAATCAAAAGGGAGGACCGAAAATCGGGAGTCGAAATCAAAAGGGAAAGGTCAACCATCGGGATGCTGATTTCGAAGAAGGCTCAGCACATCGGGGGCTGATATCAAAAGGGAGAGCCGAAAAGGAGATTCTAAATACCGAGAGCCAATTTTCGGAATGATAGATATCGGAGACGACTAGGAATATCGAAACCCGATATCAAAAGGTCGAACCTCGGAGCAGAATGGTATCGTAACATCAGAGTTTCGTAACTCCTTAAAAATTGAGATCCCTTTTAAGGCATTGAAGTAGCGAAGAGCAGGGGAAATACAAAGGAAATCATCACAAAACCAAGTACCCCAAGGACCCTTTCTCTCTCTTCCAAGAAGACACATGGCAGTAGGTGATTGGCCCCGAAGAGCAAACGTGGCAGATGAATTCAGTATGACGTGGTCGTACGGTGGACATGTGGCAATCAGTTTCAGCATTTTTGGGGGCCTAATGGGGCAAATTCGGGTGACACGTGTCACCACTCAGGTGTTGCCATGTGGATATGATGACCTCAGCATGACGTCATCTCGGAGGTTGGCATTTCAGAGGGAAGAGATTTCAAAACTCCTATGTATTTGCAATTCAAAAAAGTTTTGATGTAAGGGACTTCCGATAATTAAGTGGCACTTGGTCGTAGGGACACAAAAGTACCAAGGGCGTAGAGTGGGCTAAGCATCTAAGTGCTATAGAAAATATCAGAGGGAGTAGGCATTGTAACTTTGTTTTAATTCCAATTTGAAGAACTTCTGATGAAAGGAACTTCGATGTAATGGTGATGCTTTGTTATGCAAACCTGAAGAACCAAGGGCCGAGAGTGGTTACAGAGGGAGATAGGCCCCTGACAGGAATCCAAAGGCCTTAGCACCTAAGTTTTATGCATTGGTCACAAGTAGAAGTCCCATGGAGGAGAAACAGGAAGAGGGTCTAAGCAATAAGGAGCTCAAGGCAATGTTGAAATTTGGTTACCGAAGCACAGGTGGTTCCCTAAGGCTTTGATCTTTGGCCTAGGGAAAAGTGTCCAAATGTATTTCACTTTTTCTCCTAAAGTGACTTTATAAGTTATAAAGTCAAATCTAATTTAAAAGTGACTTTAAGTGATAAAGTTACTAAATCTAATATTAAAGTGACTTTAATAAAGTCAATGTGAAATTAGAAAGTGAAAAGTGACTTTGGAAATAAATGAATAAGAGGGTCTTTATTAAAGTGGGGTGAATTAAAAAATAGAAAGTGAGATTTAAATGCACATTTAATCTCAACCCTAGATCTAAAGCTATCTCAGCCATTGGATTTAGGGATTCCCCAAAAGTCACTTAGAGTTAAGGTACAGGAGGAAAAAAGGGAAAAGATCATTCAGTCTTTCATGAGCAGATTGAGAGAGGAGGAGAGAAAGCAAAGGAGACATTTCTGAGTAGTGAGAAGAAAGAGGGCAGCAACAAGGAGATTCAGCAAAGCAAGAGCACAGTTTTCAAGGCAAGTGGGCACAAAAATCGAGGAAGGGAGAACAACATTTATTGCTGCCATATTGGCACGTTTTTCGAGGTCTATAGAGCAGCAAGGAGGCACTATTTTTGAGGTCCATACATCAGACGAAGGCACAGAAACTGAGGCAGTCGTACAGCAGTTTTGAGGCAGCCATACAGCACAGTTTTCGAGGAGGTCGTACAGCTGTTCCGGCACAGTTTTCTATGTTGTCCATATAGCATTTAATGACGTACATTTCTCTATAAATTTATGTTTTGCATTGGCACGAAAATCGACGCAGAGTTTGTGCCCGATTTTCGAGATAAGTACATTTCTGAAGTTGCTGTAATTTTTATTGTGTTTTTTTGTTCACTGTAAAAGCATATTCAGAAATAAAGAGAAGCTTTCAAACTAGTTTTCCCCAAGAGTTGTAGGGGGTTTTGCCAAGGTCATATTGACCAAAAATCAGCGTGTCAATTTTCTGTGTGGCTAAAATTATTTCTGAGTTTTATTTCTGCATTTTCCAGCACTTTTAAATTTCTAGAATTTGTGTTTTCAAAAAATATCTATTTTTCCAGCTTGTTGAATGTATGGTTATGGGAATGGGCATTTAACTATATGGGAGAAATAAGGAGAAACTGAAAACTGGAGTGAGTCACAAATTTCTACAAGCAATTGGAACTTTGTGATTTCGTAACGTTCTTTTAATAGAGTTATGATATGTCAAGGCCTCCAATACTGTAATACAAGGAGTATAGAGAACGAGAGGGTCGGCAGCTATCAACTCCGTTCAGTGATCAGTCAACGCAGAGCACCTCCACTCCACCACACCAAATCACGGCCTGCTCCAGAAAGAGGGAATTTGAGCAGTTAGAGTGAGAAAGCAACAAGATAAGTGATTGGTAACTGTGGGAGGAACAAAATGACAGAAGCGTGGCTTGATCATCAGTCTACCTTAGCAAGTCGGAGGACTCAACATGGGAGTGTTGAAGAATGTAACTAGTGCCAGTCTTCATAGTTATATTTAAGTCATGATGTAATGTATTTGTCAAAAGAAAGAAAAGAAAATAACTTTTTTAAAGAAATTGACTTATTAAAGCATGAGTTCCATGCTTGGCTCAATTGTTTTAGGTCATAGCCTCCATTGAAGGCTTATAGGGTTTATGTCAAGTATTCTTGTCCATGTCATAATGTAAAAAACCCTTTTTGGGCTTTATTTTTCAAGAAAGAAATATATTTTAATGTAAACTATGTCTTTTAGGCCTCCTCCACCAAGTCAGCTTTAAATTGGACAAGTCAGCCTAACTGAGGGGAAAAAACTCCTATATGAAGGCAACAACTCGACCTCATTTGGAGCACTCACTCATCAGGTTCGAACTTCAATTTCTGGGGTTAGAAAAAAGTGTGAAATTCAAGGGATAAGAAGAAGAAGGCTAGTGAAGGAGGAGGTCTCTATCAAGCAAAAGAAGTTGAAATTCTCTCTCTCTCTCTCTCTCTCTCACACACACACACACACATATGTGAAGCTACTAAATTGTTGGAGGGGTTGAAACCACAGTACTGAATTTGGGCCAAAATTTTGTGTTATTGAGGGCCAAAATTTTTGGGTTGTTGCTGGGCTGAAGCTGCTGGACAAAAAGAGACTACTGAAGATTGTTGAATTCAATTGGAAGGATGACTTGGTGGAGGAGGAAGGTCTATTGGTCTAAGGTCTTGGTTTATCTCTTTTTGAATCTACTGAAGGAAGAGTTTTGACTAGTTTTTCCCCTATAGAGGGGTTTTAGCCCTGGCAGAGTGCCTACATCCGGTGTCTTTGATCTTCGTGTTTTACTTTTGGTAATTGCTTGATGAAATAAAGATAAAAGAAAAATATAAGAAAGTTAATAAGAACTCAAAGATATCACAAGTAATTATCAACACAAGAAAATATTTCTGCCTTTCTGAATTTCTAACATGGTATAAGAGCTAAGGTGACGAAAAGGAGAAAAAGGCAGGTTGAAGATATATTAAGGAAAAGGAGATCAAAGGAAGGTCATTAAAGAAAAATGATCATATAAAGAGATAAGTCTACTATCTACAGGAACTATGTCAAACTCAATAAAAGGGAGAAAACAAACTAGAAGGAGCCTCCAACTACAAGGCCTAGAAAAAGAGGATACCTCTCATCCTCGAAAAGAACAAAGTTTTGGATCTTGTTCAAGGAAATATCAAGAAGCCTACAGATGAAGCGGCCTACAGATGAAGCAGAGAAAGAAAAGTTCAAAAAAACCAAAATCCTGGTTATGAATCTAATAGTGGATGGAGTTAAGGACAACCTAATTCCATACATATCCAACATAGATTTTTCTCAAGAAATGTATGAGGCTCTCTCCAAATTATTCACCATCAAGAACATTGTTCAAATAGAAAGCCTCAAGAATGAATTAAGCACTTTTAAGAAGACAAAAAACGATACTTGATCATCCTCCTTTATAAGGATATCTAGAATCAGAGATGAACTCTGAGCAATAGATGAAGTAGTCCCAAAAAAAAAAAACTCGTAATTATTGCTCTTCTAGGACTACCAAAATCTTGGAGTGCATTTGCATCAGCACTTAACAGTTGGAAGGATACTCCAACATCTGAACAAATGTGGAATGCATGCAGTCTAGAAGAAGTTCGAATATTATTAGTAATTAACAAGGAGGATGAAGAAGAAAAATACCTCTAATGCCTATTTTGCTCATCACGAAAAGAAGGGAACCTTCAAGATGTTCAAAGGAACAAAGAAGAAAGTTGACATATCCAAGATTGAATGTTAGAATTGTCACAAGATGGGTCACTACAAAAATCAATGTCCGGATAACCCAAGGAATAAGAAGAGGGATAGGGACTAAGCAAATGTTTCCGATGGAGCTCCACCCAATAAGAACAAGATTGAAGAATCGGAAGTCGAGGACTTATACTACTAAGTCCTCTCCTATATATGCCTTTTTAGTCTTCTATTTTAAGTTTTGAATTGTTTTCCTTTATGTTTTGATTTCTAGGGTTTGTATTCCTAACATATCTTGTTAGAACATTTTTTAATTATATTGATTAAGTTGTAGATGTCCCTCAAGATTGGATTAAGAGGGAGGTTTCACCATTTTAACAAAAGATAAGTATCTTGTTCTTTGTCTCCTCCTTATGTTTTGTTTCCCTTTCACATCAAGATTTGTTTGTATTGTATGCTAATAACCTTTTTCTTTATATTTTCCTTGGTTAGAAAAGCTTACTGAATGCTCAAAGGTTATGGAGGAGACTTCAAAGAATAGACTTGAAGCATGGAAGAAGTTCGGTTGCAAAGGAAGCCCTTCAAAGATTGATGTCCCACAAGGTTTGTTAAGGAACAACTCAAGGTATGTCTTAAGACTATAAACTTTGTTATAAAATCCTCTTTATGTAAAAGGTACAATCATTCTTCTTTTGAAATTTGCTTTACATTACTGACATCGTTATGTCTAGTGTTTTGAATCTTAAAGATTCTTGTTAGGGTAATTAATCTTTAGATTAAATTTGCCCTCGTCATTCTATCATTTTTTTTTATCATTCTTGTGAAACCCTAACCTTTAGGGTTCATTATAAAACCCTAGCCTCTTCTTGCTAAGGGTATGCCAATGTTGATTATGAAACCCTAGTCTACTTAGGGTTGTTGATGAAGTCTAGAAACCCTATCCTATTTTATGTTTAAGGTTTTGGTATTGTTATGATAGAAACCCATGTTCTTTAGGTTTGTTGTTAATATCTAAGTTACATGTTGAAACCCTAGATCTTTAGGGTTTGGTGAATTAGGATTTATGAACAAAAACCTTTGTAATTGTTATAGTAAGATCCTAGGAATGAAGCCCTATGTGTATGCATGTATGTTTGATCAAAAGCTTAGCCTAGTGAAAATTGTTGCATATCTAACTTTGATGTATTGATGCTTACGTCTTGGGTGTGCCTAATGGATATTAATGTGAAATGCTAGTGTATCCTAGACATGTATATGCAAGCATGCTAACCTAATTGTTGATACTCATGTTTTAGTTTCTAAAATCTAGGGTTTGTAGCAAAACCCTTGTAAAGATTGATTTTCTAAGAGAATGATATTGTTTTCATGAATTTGCTTTGATAATAAAATTTAGGGTTTGCAACAAACCCTAGTAGAGTCTGTCATACAATTCTAAAAGTAATATTGAAGCCCTAGATGTATAGTACTATGATTGGATTGTAATTTGATTGAATTACCAATATCTAATATGTCTCGGTGATAAATTCCAGGGGTTTATTACATAACCCTAGCTAGAAATTGAAGTTTAGTATGTCTCTTATTGATTATGAACCTAACTAGGCTTAGGTATTTGGTGTCTATAGTTTGAATGTTTGAATGCTTTCATTATAGTAATATGATTTAGTTAACTTCATGCTTCCGTATATTTGTACTTTGTTGTACTTGTTATTAAGGTTTTGCAGGTACATAATCCTCAAGATGATGAAGATGTTTGTATGACAATAATAAGCATGATGAAGGAAGTTATATGAATGATGATGATCAAGATGACCTTGATGCCATAAGAAAGAATGAAGCTTGATGCCATAAGAAAGAATGAAGTCGTGAAAGGTTCTCCGATGTTATAGAAGAAGGAAGTGGTTGATCTCCCTAAGTTAAGAGGGAGCCTGGAAAGGGTATATCTCCCACGTTGAGAGCGAGGGAATATTATGATAGTGAGTACCTTTAAGAATAAATGTAAGTAATACAAGATAAATTTTTGTGATTCATGAAGTTGCAATCAAAAGACTTGGGAAGTACCGAGGTTGTATTAGGTGATGCTGAAGAAATAAAAGAAGAAAAAACTTCTGACAAGATGTATATGGATAACTTGATGATGATATAAGTGGCATCAGGACTTTGAAGGTTTGTGTTTACTTGTATATATTACTGATTGGGGTTGTGTTTTACAAGTAAATCTCTCCATAAGGTTGAACACTTTGGAAGCATGCTTGGACAAATGGATATATCTCATTTAGCTTATAGGGAGAGATGAAGCACCTTATGGCAAGATTCTTCGGAGGACATTTGGTCGACCTATGTGTTGATGTCAAGATCCCGAAGAGGGAGGGTGGCGTTGGTCATGGAGCTCCGAGCTTGGATACACACCTAGATCCCTGGGTTGGTGGTAGAGCTTAAAATCCTGGTAGTACCTAGAATTGGCTAAAGTTTGAGTCCTATTAGTCCCACCCGCATAGAATACCCTAGTCAGGTTTCTAGTCCGCAGCACTGAGTGTGCTAAAATTCTTCATACTTCATTTTGAGATCTTCCATCTACCTCTATATATATGTAATTATGAATACCTCCCTAGTTAAGAGGGAGTGTTGAATAATGTAACTAGTGTCGGTCTTCATAATTATATTTAAGTCATGATGTAATGTATTTGTCAATAAAAAGAAATTTTATTATTAAATAAATTGACTTATTAAAGCATGGGTTTCATACTTGGGTCAATTGTTTTAGATCATAGCTTCCATTGAAGGTTTCTTGAGTTTATGTCAAGTATCTTTGTCATGTCATGATGTAAAAGGCCCTTCTTGGGCTCTATTTGTCAAGAAAGAAATTTATTTTAATGTAAATTAGATCTTCTAGGCCTCCTCCACCAAGTTGGCCTCAAACTGGACAAGTCGGCCTAACTAAGGGGTAGAAACTCCTATATAAAGGCAGCAACTTGACCTCATTTGGAGCACTCACTCATCAAGTTTGATCTGCAATTCTTGGGGCCAAAAAAATTTGAAGTTCAAGGGATAAGAAGAAGAAGGCTAGCGAAGGAGAAGGAGGTCTCTATCAAGCACAAGAAGTCGAAATTCTCTCTCTCACGTGTGAAGCTGCTAAGCTGTTGGAGGGGCAGAAACTGCAATACTGAAGCTGGGCCAAAATTTTGTGTTGTCAAGGGCCGAAATTTTTGGGTTGTTGTTGGGCTGAAGCTGCTAGACAAAAAGAGACTACTAAAGATTGTTGAATTCAATTGGAAGGTTGACTTGGTGGAGGACAAAGGTCTATTGATCTAAGGTCTTGGTCTATCTCTTTTTGAATCTATTGAAGGAAGAGTTTTGACTAGGTTTTCCCCTATAGAGGGGTTTTAGCACTGGCAGAGTATATACATCTTGTGTCTTTGATCTTCGTGTTTTGCTTTGGGTAATTTCTTGATGAAATAAAGATAAAAGAAGAATATAAGAAAGTTAATAAGAACTCAAAGATATCACAAGTAATTATCAACAAAAGAAAATATTCCTGCCTTTCCGATTGTCTAACGATACTTACTAGAGTTTTTCAACGTCTTCTTGGACTACCTCCATATCCTAGAGGTCAGGAGCTAGGGTTTCCAGGGTTAGAGCTTCTTTTAAATATTTCCAAAAATCAACAAGTTTTCACAAAACCCTAGATAGTAATAACTTTCAATAATATGAAGATTATAGATCTTACAAAGTAATCTATCCTAACCTGATTTAAGTTAAGAACAATTATACATACCTCAAGATTATCTTACCATTGTATTCCAAGATCTGCTGCTAGAGTTTCTTTAAGATGTTGAGGTCATGGGACAAAATGTTGCAAGATAATTGTAAACTGCCTCCTTCATTGAGATAAACTTGTTCAACAAAGTTAATGTACTGAGTTCTCTCCTTTTACAATAAGCCTTCAAACAGCCAAACAAGATTTCTTCTCAACTTCTAGTAGAAGTTGTTATCAACATCTATTGTTTTCTTTTGGTTGTCAAACACTGAGGATACCTTCAAAGACGGCTTCCTATACCATTATTCAAGTTCAGATTATATGCATGTATGTACTACCACAAGAATGTTTACAAAATTTTGGCTTCTATACCATAGCACAGGACTGCATTTTTCTCTTTAAATATGGTGAATGTGGTTTCACACTTGTAGATGTCTTTAATAATTCGGTCTTAGGGTCTTTTCTATGCACAAATCTTCAACAGGAGTCTCGGCTTCTTTGTCCTCAATGTTCATGACTATAGCTCTATAATAGGCTTATAATACCTTAAATAACTTAGTCCAATTCTTTGACACAATCAACAAGTTTGACTGATGATTGAACTGTATTTATGACTTTGGATTATTTATCTCAAAACAGTAACTTTGGATCATAGAAGTATGTCTGCAATTTCTTTCAAGTAATTAAGACTTCCTCCTTAGTTCGGTCTTGGTTTCCTTTTGTATGTAAACCCTTTGCTGGACTGTTATATGATTTGGTCCCTTATTGTACAGAACTTCGGGTCTTTAAAGACTACTTCAGACCTTAAATTTTATGCACAAAGGTTCAATCTACTTCACAAGAGACTCGGCTTTGTCTAGGCTTGTAGTCTAGACTTTCGGCCCTTATAAAAAAAGGTGTCTCTCTTCTAGTCCTTTTCACCATTTTTACCAAGGTTTGTGGCCTCAATCACTTACAAGATTGCCCAGAATTTTGTTTTTACGCTTCACACTTTTTCTATATAGTTTGTCCTTTAGTACTAATGCAAATAATCCACTTGTGATCTTCAAGCTGCCATTATGCTACTATCCTTAGCTTTGATACCATGTTGAGAAATCCATTGGGGCAACATTAGGATTTCTTATTAATTTGATTTCTCTTTTACTTGTCAATTTCTTGTGATTAGTTATTACTTCTTCTTTGTTATTACATTTACATCATCAAGATAATTGCCAAAACTTCAAAGACAACAAGAGGACACAAAATGTAGGCATTCAGCCAGGGCAAAACCCTCTTTGAGGGGAAAACCCAGTCAAACCATTTCTTCAATCATATCAAGTTGCGACAATCCAAGACCCTTTGACTTAGACCAAGAGCATCCTCCATCCATCAAGTCAGCTAACCTTTAGATTCATAAATCAACATCAAATAGTTCTTCTAGGGTGTCGGCCCTTCCTGTACCTTCAGCTCCTCTATTCATACTTCGGTCTTGCACTCATAATATCCTTCGGTCCTACAACTATACTTAACTTTGGTCCTGTAACCATTCTCAACTTCGGTCCTGTAGTAATATTGGACTCTGATCCTGTAATATTTGACAAGCTTTGGTTCTCCTCCTTTTATTATTTTCATAACTCTTTTTTCTATGCTCCTTCGAACTTCCTTTTCATAGAAATTGTAGATCAAACTTCATTGCTTGCTTGTACCCATAATGGTTCGACTTCATTGCTATACATAGTTGTTGGAGGCTCCACTAATAGGCCGACAAGAACAGATTAAATTAAGTGGTTCACTTGTTATGAGGCTATGCTGACTTGATGGAGGAGAAACAAGACGTAAAAAATTTCTCTGTCATAACGAACCCAAGAAGCGAAATATAATAATAATAACAATAACTCAATACATAAACCTAGAGGTCTACAATGGAGGCTTTGACCTATTGACCAATGATCCAAGCATGAAACCCATGCTTTAATAAGTCAATTTTATTTTATAATAAAAAATTATTTTGACAAATACAATTATGAAGACCGACACTAGTTACATTCTTCAACATGAAGGAGGCTTGACTTGAGGTCTATGTGGCAATCTTGGTCTTGGTCTTGGGTCTTGGATATCTCACTTTGATATGATTCTATAAGAAGAGGATTTTCTTGGATTTTCCCCCTTGTGAGGTTTTTCCTTAGCTTGGAGACTAGTTTTTTGTATCCTTTGTCTCTTTGTGATCTTCATGTTTTGTACATTTTTGGCAATTGCTTGATGAAGGAAATATAATTTTAATAAAAATCCAACAAACACTCACAAGTAAATTATCAAGTTAAGAGAAATCAACCCTAATCTACAGCATATTGATTTCTCAACAGCAGGATCATTTTTTCCAGAGGCAGCGTGATTTGCAATCAGCCAGTGCAAATTGCAGGGAAGGAGTGTGAATAGCATGGAGAGGCCGAGACTTTCTACAGAGGGAGACTCTGTGGTTTCCAGGTCGATTTGACCGAGAGAAGATAATTTGCCAGAGCTTTGCCAGGTAGAGGCAAGCAAATTGGAATTTCAATTTTTGCTGAAGCGTAATAATAAAACCCTCATTTGCAGAACTGGTTTTCCCCACACTGGGGTTTTTCCAGGCACTGTTGTCCAAAATATCAGTATCTAAATTTGTATATGTGTGTGCATTATTTTATTAGTTCATGTTACTATTATTATTGGTGAAAAATGCAGTAGTAAATTTATTCACTCTTTGTCGTGGTTAATTTATGCAGACAAATAATCGGCAATAGATAGGCGAATTTTTTTCAGTAGATGCAATTAAGGAAATTTCACAGAATGATTTAATTTCTTTGAGTCTAACAGCACTCAAATCCTAGCATCATCACATGCTAGGCATAGCATATTCTGAACATCGAGGTATAGTAGTTTCACACTACAAATCCAAATATTTTTGGAAAATTGCCAGAAATTTTCTTGAAAGGTTTTAGAGCTAGACAGAGACCAAATGCAGGCAATGGATTTACAGGTAACATGATGTTTAGATGGGAAACTGATCATAAGCATATATCAATTCCCGCTCAAATAGGCACCTCCTTATTGTCAGTTACATTTCCTTCCATGGACTTTTTTCTAGAACTAAAAAGTATCAAGATTCAAAAGTTAAACAGATAGTAAAATAACAAAACAAGAATTGGGTGAAATGTGTGAAGAGTAAGCATAAACCTTGAGCTGAGCAGGATCAGAAACCCCAAGCAATCGTTGAATGAACGTATTCATGGCCTCTAAAGCATCCTCTCCTGCAGTACTAGTCAATTCCTGCATAAAGTAAGTCATTCAGTTTTAGTAAGTAGAAGCAACCGCCATAACACTTCTCTACTCGATAAATATTGAAAAACAACTGTGTATACATCAAAAATAAAGGCTAGAAAAAATTATTTCATGTATATATAATTGTGCATCGCAAATAACCGAGCAGATATTTTTAAATAGACGGTTGAGGGCCAAATAACAGCAACAAGTACTATGGAGAATGATTCTCTCATGCCAACAATGCCACAGAAATAACCAAAATCACCTTATTTTTGGACACTACATGGTATGGAAAGCACATTCCAAGGCTACCCTTCTACTCATCAATCACTATTGCATGGGGAGAAAAACTAGATTAGGACATGCACCTTTGCATCAGTGCACAAATAAGAGAATATCGTATATGTACTGCCATGTACATTTAGTTGCCCTTAATCAAATTAGCAGATTCTGAATTAAAACGAGTTCCATGGAATTGAGAAAAAATGGTGAACTGAAACATCTAAAATGTGGGGACTTAAAAGAAAGCATTAGGATAAGCCAACATAAAACACCACTACCATCTTCAACAAATTGTAATGTACATTAGCTTGCATAGTATAATAATAATAAACACATTAAATATACACATACATAATAATTAAGAGGCTAATGAATGTTATACCCATTCTTACATGTGACTATGCAATGTATATATACATAATGCCATGTGCTATTGTAGCATAACATATTCATTCATTTAGCAATACTTTATTAATTGCATATATCTCTGCGTGTGTGTGTGTCTATTTCGTAAGAACAAATACGGCTCATTAAATGTGGTATCTATTATAACAAAATCTAGAACCTTAGTGCAAAGCCTCACTAGGTTACCTAAACCAAGAGCAACAATGGGAGTATCACAACTATCGCCTCAACAGCTACTCCCCTCATTTTAGTGATGGACACAACAATCCAATACAAGAGAGACTTCCCTAGTGGATCTTAGGAATCAAATAATCCAATCAACCTAAACTAAGTGCCTCAAGTTTTCAACAATGGTTTCAAAGGCTTCTATGGCTCTCATAGAGGCTTAAGTCAACCAATAGATGCTCAAGATAGGTTCCCAAACACAAACACAATCAAAAAATTACACTTGGCTATCATAAACTAGCATGATAAATAAAAAATTGCAGCAACCTAACAAATTTATGACAGCAGAAAATTTAGCCATGGAAGCTATGATAATAAAATGTTAAATGGGAGCTATGAGTAACAAGAGGATAAATTATAGCAAATTTATACAGTTAAAAAGGAATATAACAGCACTTAAAGCCCTAGACGTCAGCGTTAATTAATGGCTCGAAAATGTAGATAAATCTAAATTTTACTTACCCAATGCATTCCAAACACTTCATAACCCAAATACATCAATGTCCAAGTCAATAAATAGTAAATACTGAAAATGTATGATTTTGCTGTAATAAACCCTAATTTTTGCTAAAACAATAAAAAAAGATTTTGAAAGTATAATTGTTTGTCACGATGGAGAGAAGACTAGTGCCTTTTTAATCTAGGGCTAATGGAGTCTTGGAAGATACAAAGTTAGGGAAACTTTGAAGTAGATACAAGGCTAAAAAAAAAACTACAGCAAATTAACCTACTTACCTTGGGGTTTCGAATCGAGGTTCTCAATTTCCAAAAATGAACTGATGGAAGGAGCTAACATGCTACTTCCTCAAAGACTTGGAATAAGGGTTTGTTTAACAAGAATCATCAAACAAACACTATGTTAACATGCTTAATACATGGCCCACGAGGCTTTGAATTGACGGTGAATGGTTGTATTGTTAAGGAACTCCTTGCGAAAAGGTCACCAGTTCAAATCCCCCTGTGGGTTAGCTAACATGAAGAATCCTTAATACATGATTCTTCCATCGAATAAAACATAAACCAAGATAAAAGAATTTAACCTACTAGATTTACCATGAAATTATCCAAGCTTCACCATAGCCATCCATGAAAAGAGATCAAACCCACATCCAAAAAGTCCCCAAGCAAGTCACTCCACTAGTGCTCTATATCAAACGAGAGAAAAGAATAGTAATCCAAGAGATGTGTGTCTCTCAAGTTGCATAATGATCCAAATGAGCTAAGTGCTCCCCCATTTATACTAGGGAAACCTAGCGATTTAGCTCTAATTGGGCTAAAATCCCCTAAATAACAAATCCATCATACAAGGTGGATAAGTCATCAAGCCAACCCGCAATGTAGCCTCAAATATGAAAATATAATGATGAAACATCATAAATTGCCTCAAAAAGGCCACACATGTGAGTGTAGACGCCTCAAAAGGGTGTGTCATCCTCCAAATACATGTCTCTCCATCAAAAGGTGCAATAAATGGTCCAAGGGGTATGTCTCATCATAAAAAACTACTCTCTCAAGCCCAAAGTTATCCTCCTCAAGCCCACGTCAGGCAATAGGTTACAACATCATCATCTAGGAGCAATGTCCTAGCTCCAATTGACAACGTCCAAGATGCTAGGGTTGGAAGATTATCTCTAGGTGCATACCAAGTCATCCTCAACTATGCAACGTTCAAGGTGAAGTGTAAGACCCTCCACAGGGTGTGCAATCATCATTGATGCCAAGTGTACGAGATGTTGAAGAATGCAACTAGTGTCGGTCTTCATAATTGTATTTTAGTCATTATGTATTATATTTGTCAAAAGAAAAAAAGAAAAAAATTTATTATTAATGAAATTGACTTACTAAAGCATGGGTTTGTTAGAGAATCAGAAAGGCAGAAAGATCCTCTTGTTCTTGATTATTTACTTGTGATCTTTAGTTCTTATTATGTTCTTCTTATCAGTTCATCAAGAAAATATCAAAACAAATACACATAGATCAAGGACACCAAATGTAGGCCAGCAGCCAGGGAAAAATCACCCTCGAGGGGAAAACCCAGTCAGTAATTCTTCCTTCAATAGTGATTCTTGAGACTCTAAACCTTGACTCGGACTTCCTCAACACCAAGTCAGCCTTCCTTGTGATCCCTCCTGAATCTGGCAGCAGCAGCAGTAATGGCAGCACTATGATGACCTAAAACATCGACCTTGCTTCTTGAGACTTTGATCTTGAGGTAGAGACTTCGATCTAGCTTCAAACACTTCGATTTAGGCCCAATATAACTTCTCCAAGCAGCAGCATTCAACAAAACAAACTTCGACTTCCTCTTCTCTTGGCAGCAGCAACTGTTGCAACAAAACTTCGAGAACCTCGACCTCCCAAACTATAGCTCGAAATGCAGAGAGAGTAGTGCCAAAATTTCGATTTTCTTCAACTCTATAAGTGTGCCCAAAACCGAATCCAAAAAGTCCTCCAAAATTTCGCAATTTCTCCTTCTTGCAGCTTCCAAATCGAAATTTTGAGTTGCAGTGAGATACTTCCAAGTGAATTCGATTCCACTGTATATATAGGCTTCTGATGGGTTCGAATTACTGGATTTGAAGCTGACTTGATTGCCTTAAGGTTGACTTGATGTGGAGGCTTCATAAATCATATTTTAATAAATACTTGACCTATTTGCATGATTCAAAAGCCCAATATGGATCATTTTAAATCTGAAATAAACCTATGGACTTAGAATAAAACCTAGAAGTCCACAATAGGGACTTTGAACTAAAATAAATATGACCCAAGCATGAAACCCATGCTTTAATAAGTCATTTAATAATAATATAAAATTATTTTCTGTATTCTTTTGACAATTACAATAAGTATTGACTCATGTACAATTTATGAAGACCGAACCTAGTTACATTCTTCAACTTTCCCTCTTAACTAGGGAGGTATTCATAACTCAATAGTACAAGGTAGATCTCAACTATATGAACTATGAAGAATCTTTAGACACTTAAATGTCTAGATTCCTGAACAGAGAACTCTATCCATTGGTCACTCAACAGTTTAGGCAAAACAATGCCATGGACTAGATTCCTGACCAAGGTAATCTATCCAAGTGGGACTAAGATGGACTAAAGCTTTCAGCCTCTATAGGTACCATCAGGCTTACTTACTAACCATCAACCCAGGGAACTACGTTCACATCCACCAGATGCCACCCTCCCAACCAGACATCAACACAATGTGTCGGCCCGATGTCTTTCCAGTTAATGTTTCACTCACAAAGCCTCAACACACCTTGATCCAGCAGATCAAAGACATCCAATCTCTCCTAATCAAACTAATTGGTAACCAGCAGTTTATCAAGTCCTTCAAGAGATTCACCTATGCAAACACAAACCCCAATCATCAATAATTTCAAATATATAATCTAAACAAACTTCGAGGTTTCAATGTTGCCCTTCAACTAATTTCAGTAGGGCTATCAATAGAATCTTTCAGGAGAAGATTCCTCTTCCTACTTTACGTGTGGCAACATAACTTTTCATAATGTATTCTCCAACCATGACTATGATTCTTGCGCATGGTCTTCATTAAGACTTACGATTGTTAGTCCTCGTCTAGTGCATGACACATGAGGTAGAGAACCATAACCATTGCTTCGTTTATCCAGACTCGCTCTTAATATAGGGAGATCAACTTCTATCCAAAATATTTCATGGCTTCCATCCTTTTCATCGTACTTAGTAGCTTCTCATCTTCATGATGTACCTGTACAACTTTAGATAGCGAGTACAACCAAAAATATAGAAGCATAAAGTTAGCCATATCAGAGTTACGAAAGCATTCTCAACTTTATACATATCAGATATCTAGACAAGAGACATAAACTCTTCAACATTTTACATGGGACTTTTATCATAAACCCAAGACTATTTCACAATGTCTTTCATTCTATCTAGGGATTCAATGTTTCTTTCAAAGGTATAATATACCTTGCTACAACATTTTAAAAACCCTAGAACCAATATAGATCAACAATATATCTAACAACCTTTAGAATTCACATGTTAGACTTTCCACTAGGCATTCATACAAATCCTAGATTTCATATAAAAGAGTCAATCAAGATTAACCACAACTCAGACAATGTCATGATTAGGTTTCACGAGAGTTATATGCATGCCCTAGATTTCAAATCATTTATCCAAACATATCATGAAGAGCTTGTACATCCTAGAATTCAATAAACACATCATAAGTAACTTCCACTAGGATTCGATGTAAACCCTAGATTTTCATCTATAAATTCTCATCATACATTATATAGATTAAGATCAACATACATACTAGAGAATTTAATCATTACTAGGATATATTTATAGACCCTATATTTTTCAATCATCTTCCTAGATCTTTCAAACTTTGACTAAGGTTTGTTTCCAAACCTAGATTCTTAGGACCATTAGAAAATGGGTCAACACATATATCTAGGAGATCACCATTATAAGCATATCATATGTTAGTCAAAATTAATACATCAAACATATATTTTTCTAGACTAGGCTAGGGATTCAATCAAGAGAACATATACCTAGGGTTTCACTCCTAGGACTTTCCATAACAAAGATTTTACCTATAGACATAACCAAAACCTAGGGTTTCGATTCATTGTCAAATCAAACCCTTATTATATCAGACTTCAAAGGTCCGAGATTTCGAACAACATCATTTCAACTCTAGCAAGTCTAAAGCTTCCATGATCATATCAAACTCCCAAACTCGACATTATCAATACATTAATCAGAGTATCAATTTATCCCAAATTCTAGAGAACCTCCTTAAGGTTCTATTTATATAAGCAATCAGAGGTGTGTAAGGTGGGTAGATTCATCAGGTGATGAATCATCCCAAACAACAATCCTTTTAGGATCCAGTAGAGCTAGACAAAGTAATAGTTAGTAACATAGAAATGGATATTTCAAAGAGAGTATCAAGACTACATACTTTCAATACATACCTTTGATTCTTTGACAAACCTTTTGACCTGTGTGGCCTCCTTATTTGGTCCTTGAAGCCTTCTCCATGATTCTTGAATATTTAGCAGATTGATTCCTACATAAGGAATAGGGGTAGACAAGTGATTAGTATTTAATATAATTAAAATATTAAATATGAAGACAAATAGAGGGATTGAGATACTTATCTTGTGGGCTCCCTCCCAAGCTTGAGGGAAAACCTAAAACTTATAAAACAAAGAAATATATTTCCAAGAAGATGTTAAACCTATACTACGAAAAATATACAAATGAAATATAAGATGGAAGGAGCTTAGTAGTGCAAGTCACTTAGTTCTTCTTCAATCTTTGCTTTCTTGGGGGAGGATGTTTCTTCAGCCATGTTTGCATGATCTCTATCTGTTTTCCTGCTCCTAGGGTTGTCAGGACAATCACTCCTATAGTGTCCCATCTTGTGACAATAATAACACTCGATCTTGGACATGCCAACCTTCTTCTTTGGCCCTTTCTTCTTGAATCTTCCTATATGATGAGCAACATAAGCATTTGATACTTCTTCATTACTGGTTACCATGGAGACTCTTAATTCTTCTTGACTACATGTTGTCCATAGCTCTTCCAAGGTGGGTGTTTTTTTCCAGTTGTTTAGAGCTGAAGCAAAGGAACCCCAAGAAGCTGGTAGTCCCAGAATGGTTGTAATCACTAGTTCTTTATCTGGTACTATTTCATCAATGGCAAGAAGCTCATCCCTTACCCTTGCTATCCTTACTAAGAAAGAGGAACCATTATCCTCCTTTGTCATCTTGGTAGTTCTTAGTTCATTCTTTAGGCTTGCCACTTTTCCAATGTTCTTGATGGTGAATAGTTTTGACAAAGACTCATACATTTCCTGAGCATGATCAATATTCGCTATGAAGGGGACAAGATTGTCCTTTATACCTTCAACCAACAAAGTTATAGCTACTGGTTCCAATTCTTTGTACTTCACCTTATCAACATCACTTGATTATTCTGTAGGCCTTTTCATTTTTCCTTTGACTAAATCTAAGACCTTGTCCTTTTCAAGGATGATGTTAATCATTTTCTTCCAAGACCTATAATTTGCAGCTCCTTCAAGCTTGTTCTCTCCGTTGATAGTGTTAGACATCTTTCTAGAAGATAGTGGAGACTTCTTTCCTCTAGTGAACTACTGATGACTTCCTTCATCAAGTCCTTGAGACTACCCTTTTCCTTCTTCTTTCACCAAAGCTCTGATACCATGTTAGAGAATCAGAAAGGCAAAAAGATCCTCTTGTTCTTGATTATTTACTTGTGATCTTCTTTAGTTCTTATTATGTTCTTCTTATTAGTTAATCAAGAAAATATCCAACCAAATACATATAGATCAAGGACACTAGATGTAGGCCAGCAGCAAGGGAAAAACCCCCCTTGACGGGAAAACCCACTCAGTAATTCTTCCTTCAATAGTGATGCCTGAGACTCTAGACCTTGACCCGGACTTCCTCCACCCCAAGTCAGCCTTCCTTGTGATCCTTCCTGAATCTGGCAACAACAGCAACAGTAGCAGCACTATGATGACTTGGAATTCTGACCTTGCTTCTTGAGAATTCGATCTTGAGGTAGAGACTTTGATCTAGCTTCAAAGACTTCAATTAAGGCCCAATACAACTTCTCCAAGCAGCAGCATTCAACAAAACAAACTTCGACATCCTCTTCTCTTGGCAGCAGCAACTGTTGCAGCAAAACTTTGAGAATTTCGACCTCCCAAACTATAGCTCAAAATGCAAAAAGAGTAGTGCCAAAATTTTTATTTTCTTCAACTCAATAAGTGTGCCCAAAACCGAATCCAAAAAGTCCTCCAAATTTCGCAATTTCTCCTTGTTGCAGCTTCTAGATCAAATTTTTGAGTTGTTGTAAGATACTTCCAAGTGAGTTCGATTCCACTGTATATATAGGCTTCTGATGAGTTTGAATTACTGAATTGGAGGCCGACTTGATCACCTTAAGGTCGACATGATGTGGAGGCTTCATAAATCATATTTTACACAATACTTGACCTATTTGCATGATTCAAAAGCCCAATATGGATCAATTTAAATTTGCAATAAACTTTAGACTTAGAACAAAACTTAGAAGTCCACAATAGGAACTTTCACCTTAAATAAATATGACCCAAGCATGAAACCCATGCTTTAATAAGTCATTTAATAATAATATAAAATTCTTTTCTTTATTATTTTGACAATTACAATAAGTATTGACTCAAGTACAATTTATGAAGACCGAACTTAGTTACATTCTTCAACACTCCCTCTTAACTAGGGGGGTATTCATAACTCAATAGTACAAGGTAGATCTCAACTATATGAACTATAAAGAATCTTTAGACACTTAAATGTCATGGACTAGATTCCTGACCAGGGAACTCTATCCATTGGTCACCCAATAGTTTAGGCACAACAATGCCATGGACCAGATTCCTGACCAAGGTAAGCTATCCAAGTGGGACTTAGATGGACTAAAGCTTTTAGCATCTATAAGTACATTCAAGCTTATTTACTAACCATCAACCCAAGGAACTAGGTTCACATCCACCAAATGCCACCCTCCCAACCAGACATCAACACAAACTGTCGACCTGATGTCTTTCCAGGCAACATTTCACTCACAAAGCCTCAACACACCTTGATCTACCATATCAAGGACAACCAATCTCTCCCAATCAAACTAATTGGTAACAAACATGCTATCAGGTCCTTTAAGAGATTCACCTATGCACACTGCAAACACAAACCCCAATCATCAATAATTTCAAATATATAATCAAAACAAACTTTGGGGAGCCCCAAGGGTTAGCTCAATTGGTTGAGCCCCCGCTTGAAAGTACTCCCAGATTGAGAGGTCACAGGATCAAATCTCCTAGACGCCCGCGGGGTTAGGCCTCAGTGTTAGGCCCGACAGTAGATCCCTTCAAGAGGATTTACTGTGATATATTAAGACCGTGGATGTAGCTAGTACATGTGTGCGGGCACATAGGAACGTGAACCACTTGGAAAAAAAAAACAAACAAACAAACAAACTTTGGGGTTTTATAAGTCATTTAATAATAATAGAAAAATCTTTTATAAGTCATTTAATAATAATATAATGAAATACAATGTGAAATAGTCTATGGTTTATCATAAAAGTCTCTAGCAAAATATTGAGGAGTATATTTCTCTTGTCTGGGTATCTAATATGTATAAAGTTGAAAATGCTTTTGTAACTCTGATATGGCTAACTTTATGCTTCTATAGGTTTGGTTGTACTTGCTATCTAAATTTGTCCAACTACATCATGAAGATGAGAAGCTAATAAGTATTATGAAAAGGATGGAAGACATGAAAGATTCTCCAACACCTAAAGAAGAAATCTCCCTACATGAAGACGGAGCCTAGATAGAAGTTGATCTCCCTAGATTAAGAGGGAGCCTAGATAAAAGAAGAAATTATTATGGTTCTCTACTTCATGTGTCATGCACTAGACCAGGACTAACAACCGTAAGTCTTAGTGAAGACGATGAGTAAGAATCATAGTCATGGTTAGAGAATATACTATGAAAAGATATGTTGCCACAAGTAAACTAGGAAGAGGAATCTTCTCCTGAAAGATTCTATTGATAGTCATACTGAAATTAGTTGAAGGGAAACATCGAAACCCTGAAGTTTGTTTTGATTATATATTTGAAATTATTGATGATTGGGGTTTGTGTTTGCCCAGGTGAATCTCTCGAAGGATTTGATAGCATGTTGGTTACCAATTCATTTGATTGGGAGAGATTGGTTATCCTTGATCTGTTGGATCAAGGTGTGATGAGGCTTTGTGAGTGAAACATTGCCTGGAAAGACATCAGGTTGGCACTTTGTGTTGATGTTTGGTTGGGAGGGTGGCATCGGGTGGATGTGCACCTAGTTCCCTAGGTTGATGGTTAGTAAGTAACCCTGATGGTACCTATAGACATTGAATGTTTTAGTCCATCTTAGTCCCACTTGGATACATTGCCCTGGTCAGGAATCTAGCCATGGTATTGTGGTGCCTAAATTGTTGAGTGACTAATGGATAGAGGTCCCTTGTCAGGAATCTAGCTCATGACATTTAAGTGTCTAAATATTCTTCATAGTTCATATAGTTGAGATCTACCTTGTACTATTGAGTTATGAATACCTCCCTAGTTAAGAGGGAGTCTTAAATAATGTAACTAGGTTCGGTCTTCATAAATTGTGCTTAAGTCAATACTTATTGTACTTGTCAAAAGAATAAAGAAAATATTTTTATATTATTATTAAATATCTTATTAAATCATGGGTTTCATGCTTGGATCATATTTATTTTAGGTCAAAGTCCCTATTGTGGAACTCTAGATTTTATTCTGAGTCTATAGGGTTACTGCAGCTTTAAATTGATCCATATTGGGCTTTTGAACCATGCAAATAGGTCAAGTATTGAATAAGATATGATTCATGAAGCCTCCACATCAGGACGGCCTTAAGGTGATCAAGTCGGCCTCAAATCCAGTAATTTGAACCAATCAGAAGCCTATATATACAATGGAATCGAACTCACTTGGAACCATCTCAATGCAACTCAGAAATTCGATCTAGGAGCTGCAACAAGGAGAAATTGAGAAATTTTGGAGGACTTTCTGCGTTCGCTTATGGGCACACTTATAGAGTTGACAAAAAATCAAAATTTTGGCACTACTCTCTCTGCATTTCGAGCTACAGTTTGGGAGATCGAAGTTCTCAAAGTTTTGCTACAATAGAGGCTGCATCAGTTGTTGCGTACGTGTTGTTTCTTAGAAAGGAGGAAGTCGAAGTTTGTTTTGTTGAAGGTTTCTGCTTGGAAAAGTTGTAACAAGCCTAAATCGAAGTCTTTGAAGCTATTGTTGAGATTTTGAGGTGTTGGGGTAGCATCAGATGTGCTCTAGCTCCCAAACTATGTGGAGGGACTAGAGTACATGAGATCCCCAAGACCTAAAAGTGATTAAAGAAATTCCATTATGTTTAAGAAATATTTAATTAATTAATCTTTTTAATTAAGGACCCTAAGTCTAACTTAGGAAAATTAAAAGATTAAAGTTAATTAGATTAAACATGTGATGAAAATGACTTAAGTCACACGGATCAAGCATCTTCTAATCTTAGTCGTCGATTCAAGATTAGATCACGATCGTTGATGTTTCAACGAGAAAACTATAAGAAGAGGGCTTGGGGTCAATTGGAGAACACACACAGTGGCAGAGCACTGAGACTAAGCTGGAATTCTAGGGCGTGGTTTGCTAAGAATTTCATAAGTGTCTCAGCGACAGCGAGGGGTAGTATTGGCGAAAGGGATGGTTTGATCCCAGGGCAAGAGTGCAACAAGAGGTAGAGAAGCAGCATACTGAGCAGCGCAGAGGCAGCATCAGCTACGCAGTGCAGTCGCAGCCCAACAGGGGCAACGCAGAGGCAGCAGCAGCTACGCAGAGCAGTCACAACCCAACAAGGGCAACGCAGAGGCCTCAGGGGCTACGCAGGGCTGACACAGGCCTAGAAAGGGCAACCCAGGGGCAGCAGGAGGCCAACAAGGTTGACGCAGGCCGAGCCAAGGCAGCACAGGGGCAGCGTAACCCAGTCTGGGGTGACGCAGACCCTTCCTGAGCAACGCAGGGGCTAACGCGGGCTAGCAGAGTTGACACGGAGGGCTTCAGAGCAGTGCTGGGGTTTCTGAAGACTGAAAAGGGCTGAGTTTTGTAAATCTCGTTTGAGGGTGTGAATCAGTCAGTTTTTCTGTCTCCAGAACAGAGGTATAGCTGCAGATTATTTATTTCTCTGTCGGATTAACCAGTTTGGTGCCCAGATTTGTTGTACTTAGATTCTACTTAATAATAAAACCCTCCAGCAGCCAGAAGACCGGCTTTTCCACATTGGGTTTTTTCCGGGGACAGTTATCCAGAAAATCCTTGTGTGTCACTTTGTCATTGTGCATGTATTCAGTTTAGATCTGTATGTGTCGGTTGTTGATGTATTTACTTCGATGTTAATGCCGAATATTTCACATTAATAACTTAATGTAAGTAGGAGAAGTAAATCTAAAAATTATCAGTAGGGTTTATGTTTGAGATATTCATAAATTTTCACAGCTATATCGAAGTCTCTTCCTCAAGATCGAAGTCTCAAGAAGCAAGGTCAAAGTTCTAGGTCAAAATAGTGTTGCTACTGTTGTTGTTGTTGCCAGATTCAGGAAGGATCACAAGTAAGGCTGACTTGGTGTGGAGGAAGTCTGGGTCAAGGTCTAGAGTCTCAATAATCACTATTGAAGGAAGAATTACTGACTGGGTTTTCCCCACGAGGGGGGTTTTGCCTTGGCTGCTGGCCTACATCTGTTGTCCTTGATCTATGTGTATTTGCTTTGATATTTTCTTGATGAACTAATAAGAAGAACATAATAATAACTAAAGAAGCTCATATCAGGGACTTTTATCATAAACCCTAGAATATTTCACAATGTCTTTAATAAGTGATCCTTCCTTCAATAGTGATTCTTGAGACTCTAGACCTTGACCCGGACTTCCTCCACACCAAGTCATCCTTACTTGTGATCCTTCCTAAATCTTACAACAGTAGCAGCAGTAGCAGCGAAATGGTGACCTGGAACTTTGACCTTGCTTCTTGAGACTTCGATCTTGAGGAAGAAACTTCGATATAGTTTCAAATACTTCGATTATGGCCCAATACAACTTTTCCAAGCTGCCATATTCAGCAAAACAAACTTCGACTTTCTCCTCTCTAGGCAGTAGCACCTTGGCAGCAATTGATGCAGCGATTGTTGCAGCAAAACTTTGAGAACTTCAATCTCCCAAAATATAGCTCCAAATGCAGAGAGAGTAGTGCCAAAAGTTCGATTTTCTTCAACTCTATAAGTGTGCCCAAAACCGAATCCAAAAAGTCCTCCAAAATTTCGCAATTTCTCCTTGTTGCAACTTCTAGATCGAATTTCTGAGTTCTAGTGAGATGGTTAAAAGTGAGTTCGATTCCACTGTATATATATAGGCTTCTGATGGGTTCGAATTACTGGATTTGAGGCCAACTCGATGTGTAGGTTTCATAAATCATATTTTAGTCAATACTTGACCTATTTGCATGATTCAAAAGCCCAATATGGATCAATTTAAATCTGTAATAATCCTATAGACTCGGAATAAAACCTAGAAGTATACAATAGGGACCTTGACCTAAAATAAATATGACCCAAGCATGAAACCCATGCTTTACTAAGTCTTTTAATAATAATATAAAATTCCTTTCTTTATTCTTTTGACAAGTACAATAAGTACAAGTACAATCTATGAAGACCAAACTTAGTTACATTCTTCAACACTCGCTCTTAACTAGGGAGGTATTCATAACTCAATAGTAGAAGGTAGATCTCAACTATATGAACTATGAAGAATCTTTAGACACTTAAATGTCAAGGACTAGATTCCTGACCAGGGAACTCTATCCATTAGTCACTCAATAGTGTAGGCACCACAATTCCATGGACTAGATTCCTGACCAGGGAAATCTATCCAAGTGGGACTAAGATGGACTAAAGCTTCCAGCCTATATAGGTACCGTTAGCCTTACTTACTATCCATCAACCCAAGAAACTAGGTGCACATCCACCCGATGCCACCCTCCCAACCAGACATCAACACAAATTGTTGGCCCGATGTCTTTCCAAGCAATGTTTCACTCACAAAGCCTCATCACACCTTGATCCAGCAGATCAAAGACAACCAATCTCTCCCAATTGAATTGATTGGTAACCACCATGTTATCAAATCCTTCGATAGATTCACCTGTGCAAACACAAACCCTAATCATCAATAATTTCAAATATATAATCAAAACAAACTTCGGGGTTTCAATGTTGACCTTCAACTAATTCCAGTAAGACTATCAATAGAATCTTTCAGGATAAGATTCCTCTTCCTACTTTACATGTGGCAACATATCTTTTAATAGTATATTCTCCAACCATGACTATGATTCTTACTCATGGTCTTCACTAAGACTTACGGTTGTTAGTCCTGGTCTAGTACATGACACATGAAGTAGAGAAACATAATCATTTCTTCTTTTATCTGGGCTCCCTCTTAATCTAGGGAGATCAACTTCTCTCCAGGATCCCTCTTAATCTAGGGTGATTTCTTCTTTAGGTGTTGGAGAATCTTTCATGGCTTCCATCACTTTCATCATACTTATTAGCTTCTCATCTTCATGATGTAACTGCACAACTTTAGATAGCAAGTACAACCAACACTATAGAAGCATAAAGTTAGCCATATCAGAGTTACGGAAGCATTTTCAACTTTATACATATCATATACCCAGACAACAGACATATACTCTTCAACATTTTGCTAGGGACTTTTATCGTAAACCGTAGACTATTTCACAATGTCTTTCATAAACCCTAGGGACTTTTATCATAAACCCATGCTTTAATAAGTCATCTAATAATAATATAAAATCCGTTTCTTAATTCTTTTGACAATTACAATAAGTATTGACTCAAGTACAATTTAGGAAGACTGAACCTAGTTACATTCTTCAACAGGTTTCATGCTTGGGTCAATTTTTTTTAGGTCAAAGCTTCCATTGAAGGCTTCTAGGGTTTATGTCAAGTGTCCTTCTCCATGTCATATTGTAAAATACCCTTCATGGTATTTATTTGTCATGAAAGAAATTTATTTTAATGTAAAATGGGTCAATTAGCTCTCCCCCACCAAGTCGGCCTAACTAAGGGGCAGAATCACCTATATAAAGGCAGCAACTTGACCTCATTTGGGGCATCATCTCAACAAGTTCGATATATAGTTGCAGGAAGCTAGAAAATTGCAAAATTCTAAGTAAGAAGAGGAAAAGATTAAGGGAAAAGAAGAAGGTCTCTCTCAAGGTCTAGAAGACAAAATTTCTCTCTCCTATTCCACACATATGAAGTTTTGGAGTGTTGCAGGGGGGCAAAAATTATGCAGAAGCTAGGAGGTCGAAAATCTAAAGCTGGGCCGAAATTCTAGTGAAGGGCCGAAACTTCTGGGTTGATGTTGGGCTTTAGCTATTGGACAAGAGACTATTTAAGGTTGTTGTATCTTATTGGAACGTTGAATTGGTGTAGCAGGAAGGTCTTAGGTCTAAGGTCTTGGTTTATCTCATTTTGAATCTACTGAACGAAGAGTTCTAACTAGGTTCTCCCCTATGAGGGTTTTACTAGTTGAGTGCCTATATCTGGTGTACTTGATCTTCGTGTTCTTCTTTTGGTAATTGCTTGATGAAACTAAGATAAAGGAAGAACATAAGAAAAGAAAAAAAAAACTCAAAGATATCACAAGTAATTATCAACAAGAGAAAATCTTTCTACCTTTCTGATTTTCTAACATGGAATCAGAGCTAAGGTGAAGAAGGAAGATAAAGGCAAGTTGAAGACCTATTGAGGAAAAGGAGATCAAAGGAAGGTCATCAAGGAAAAAGGATCATATAAAGAGAAAAGACTACTATATATAAGAACTATGTCAAACTCAATGAAGGAAGAAAACAAACTAGAAGGCGCCTCCAACTACAGAGCCTAGAAAAAGAGGATAGATCTCATCGTCGAAAAGAACAAGGTTTTGAATCTTGTTCAAGGAAAAATCAAGAAATCTACTAATGAAGCAGAGAAAGAGAAGTTCAGAGAAACTAAAATCCTGGCCATGAACCAAATAGTGGGTGGAGTTAAGGACAACCTAATTCCATACATATCCAACATAAATTCCGCTCAAGAGATGTATGAGGTTCTCTCCAAAATATTCACCATCAAGAACATTGGTCAAGTAACAAGCCTCAAGAATGAATTAAGAACTATTAAGATGATGAAAGGCGATACTGTATCATCCTACTTTATAAGGACATCTAGAACCAAAGATGAACTCCAAGCAATAGATGAAGTTGTACCAGAAAAAGAGCTCGTAATTACTGCCCTTCTAGGACTACCAAAATCTTCGAGTGCTTTTGCATCAGGAATTAATAGTTGGAAGGATACTCCAACATTTGAACAAATGTGGAATGCATGCAGTCAAGAAGAAGCCCGAATATCAATAGTAAACAACAAGAAGTAAGATAAAGAAGAAAATACCTCTAATGCATATTTTGCTCATCACAAGAAGAAGGGAACCTTCAAGAAGTTCAAAGGACCAAAGAAGAAAGTCAACCTATCCAAAATTAAATGTTACAACTGTCATAAGATGGGTCATTATAAGAATCAATATCCTGAGAATCAAAGGAATAAGAAGAAAGATAGGGATCAAGCAAATATTACCGAAGAAGCTCCACCAAAGAAGAACAAGACTGAAGAATCAGGAGTCAAGGACTTATACTACTAAGTCCTCTCCTACATATCCTTCTTAGTCTCATATTGTTTTCCTTTATGTTTTGATTTCTAGAGTTTGCAGGTCTAACATATCTCGTTAGAACATTTTTGAATTATTTTGATGAAGTTGCAGGTATCCCTCAAGGTTGGATTAAGAGGGAGCCTCCACCATTTTTACCAAAAAGATAAGTATTTTGTTCTTTGTTTCATCTTTTCATGTTTGGTTTCCTCCTCACATCAAGATTTATTTGTATTATATGCGAATAACATTTTTCTTGGTTAGAAAAGGCCGATTGAATGCACAAAAGTTATGGTAGAAACTTCAAAGGATAGACTTGAAGCATGGAAGAAGTTTTATTGCAAAAGAAGTCCTTCAAGAATTGATGTCCAACAATGTTTGTTAAGCAACAACTCAAGGTATGTCTTAGACTATAAGATTTGTTATAAATTTCTCTTCATGTAAAAGGTATGATCATTCTTCTTTTGAAATTTGCTTTACATTATTGACATCGTTATGTCTAGGGTTTTGAATCACAAAGATTCTTGTTAGGGTGATTAATCATTAGATTGAATCTATCGTCATTATATTATCGTATGATCATTCGTGTGTAACCCTAAACTTTAGGGTTCACTATAAAACCCTAAGCCTCTTGTTGCATAGGGTATGTCGTCGTTAAATAATAAAACTCTAATCTACTTAGGGGTTGTTGATAAATTCTAGAACCTATGATGAAAATTCTATTCTTTTGATGCTTAGGATTTTGATAATGTTATGGTAAAAACCCTAGCTCTTTAGGGTTTGTTGTTAATGTCTAGGTTATATAATGAAACCCTAGATTTTTAGGGTTTGGTGATTTAGGGTTCGTGAATGAAACCTTTATAGTAAGATCCTAGGAATGAAACCCTAGGTGTATATTCATTCGTATGATCGAAACCCTAGTCTGAATAAAATTGTTGTATATCTAACTTTGATGTATTGATGTTTATGTCTTGAGTTTACCTAGTAGATATCGATATAAAATGCATCCTAGATATGTATATGCAAGTATGCTAACTTAATTGTTGATGCTTATGTTTTAATTTGTGAAATCTAAGGAGAGATTGATATTCTAGGATATGATGATGTTGTTTTTAATATGATTTAGCTTTGATGATAAAATCTAGGGTTTACAGCAAACCATAGTAGAAGTATGACATATAAAAGCATATTGTTGAAACCTTTAAATGTATAGTAGGATTGTTATTTGGTTGAATTGCTAATATCTAAGGCTTTTTGTCTCAAAGATGGAGTCTAGGGTTTATGACAAAACCCTAGCAAGAAGTTGAAGTCTAGTATGTAAAAAGATGTCTCGCTGATTATGAATCTAACTAAGTTTAGGTATTTGATGTCTAAAGTTTGAATGTTTTGATGCTTCTATTGTAATGCCATGATTTTGACATTCATGCTTCTATATATTTGTTTTTGGTTGTACTTGCTATTACAGTTTTGAAGGTACATGATCTTCAAGATGCTGAAGGCGTTTCTAATTGAAGATGAGCATGATGAAGGAAGCTATTAGAATGATAATGATCAAGATAACCTTGATGCCATGAGAAAGGATGAAGCATTGAAAAGTTGAAGTTTCTCTGATGTTATAAAAGAAGGAAGCCATTGATCTCCCCAAGTTGAGAGGGAGCCTGGATAAAAAGGGTACATCTCCCCAATTAAGAGCGAGGGCATAGTAAATACCTTGAAGAGAGAAGGAAACTGAAAATTGAATGAAAGTACTACATATGGATTTAAAAGTATTGAGGTTGTATTTGGTGTTGCTGAAGAAAAATGTAATATTCCTAATTTGCGACAACAAATTGGAATATTCTATTTTGTTTATTTTTCCACCCATAGTTTGTAAATAAATAAAAAGTGAGTAAAGAGGGTCTAAACTCACCTAAATGAAATAAGACATCCACCTAGTAGCACAATGTTGTGACTTAAGTGGGAGTCAAGGGGGGACCCAACACCACGTGGAGGAGGGGGCCTATGTACACTCTAGAAGTTTCTCCAAGCTTCTACGCAGATAAGGATGAGGATGTGGAGGAGAGAGAGGCTACGTTGGGTTTTGGAGGGAAACCAACACTATAAAAGATGGAGGAGCCTCCTCATTTCATGCATGCTTGGATTCTTGGATTATTGATTATTGAGTGAGACATTTGTCTTTCTTTGGCACGCAGGCTTTTAGCTCCGTTCCGCTCGCACCGTTTAGTACCGAGTGTCTCCGTGCGGAGATCTCACCCTTAGCCCCAGGGGACTTCGAGTGCCTGCTCGGGCAAGGTTATTTTCTTAGCATCATCCTCCATTACAGCATTATTGCTGCAGCAGCGTAATTCTGTGTTGTAGGGTGTTTCCGTGGTGACTTTGCGACACCACCTCCTTCTCTTGTTTTTCAGAGGGAGAGCCTCTCTCTCCTTTGGAGGATCAGATTGGGAGATATTAGAGCTTATTATCAGATCTTGGCATCAGGCCTATATGTTCTTCATGGTATACTACGCAGTTCTTTCCCCAGATCTATGTTATTGCTGAGGGAGTAGCGTTCCAAGGGTTTTGGCATCATTTTGGAGTTAGATCTCTGATTGAGGGTGATCCTTGGATTGGCCAACCAATCCAAGTATATTTATGATATGATACTGAATTTTTCTTCATAAATTCTGAATCATTCTTCAGATCTGCTGCAGTAAAACTCATATCTGCTCCGGCATTTTCATGTATTGCTGAAATCCCCAAGGGGAAAGTAATAAGAGCTCTTTGGGCATTTTGTCTCATTATAGATCTTTGTTTTCATGTATTTATCAGTTTCAGATCTGTAATATAATAAATATAAGCTTCAGCCTCCTGTAGAAATTCTTAAGGGTTTCTGGATCAATCTTTGTCTTGCGACACCTCTATTTTGAGGGGTTTTTCTATATAAAATGTTGTTTAACCTTGATGAATGCCTATGTCGTGTTCCCAAACCCATTATCTGATCATACAAACTATTATACATCTTATTACTTCAGAAAAAACGCAGCCCTTGCTTCAGTAAAATTCTGCATACTCAAAGTCTTGGGAAATCAGGGTTTTTCTTGACTAGTCGGGAAGGAGGAACTGTTTAACATAGTAAAACGCCTTTTTTTGAGCTTAAATTCGACATGGAAGTCCCTCTTGACCTATTATAACATATTCCAAAACCTTGACCCGTCATTTTATGCAGATTTCCTTATTCACTCATTTTAGGGCCAAAATCCTCACTTTTCCCCCACCTTTTTGCCCTTAAAAGCTGAGTAAAGGTTTCTGATGCTATTTATTTTGGTTGCTGAACATTTTCAGAGATATGATATGATAGCTGAAGCCCTCATACCTGAAGAATGCGTTTTTCAGGCATAATCTGCTGAAAATTCCCTTCTGGGATATTACAGTGGTATCAGAGCATAGTTCTGGCTCAGCCTGTGGAGCTAGCTATCTATGGAAAATATGAGGATCAAAATGCCTACATTCTTACCTGAAGTACCGAGGCAGCATGATCATGTACCCTTTGGAGATTATTTCCGAGAATGGAAGTCCATGGGGGAAGACCTCAAAGCAATTTTTCCCTCCAAAGATTACTGGCTGTACTGGGAGAGGTGATGGAGTCAGATACAGATTTCAGATTTGCAGTGTACCGCTGGGAGATCACCTCTTTCCATGCATGAGGAATCCAATATTCCCTGTGAGTCTAAGCCCAAGAAGACCGGAACGGTGAAAAAGGAGAGTTTATTCTTTTTCAGATCCAGAAAAGATCCATCCACTGTTGATTAGGTCAAGAGTTTATTCTTTTTCGGATCCATAAAAGATGCATCCATTGTTGAGGAGATCAAGAAGGTTGAAGAAAAAGAAGAGGAAGTACCATGCGCTTCCAATGCTCATCAAGAAGAAGAGATTACATCACCTCTTGAGGGGGCTTGTGAAACGTTGTCACACTTATGGAGGACAGCCCACATGCATCAACAAATTGGAGCAAACAATGCTTTTCGAGGATGGGACCTTGGGTGCCTACGTTGCTCCTAATGATCTAAGGGGCAAATGGTCGCACCGCCGTGCAACATGGAAACACTCAAGAAGGAATCAAACCATCATTCTCATGAGCCATTGTTGGATTGCACATCACATTTGAGGTTGGGGTTTGAAGCCTTGAAGATTGATGGTAGACATCTTGGAGTAAGAAACCTTTTCTCCCTTCAAGATGATACTTTCTCAATGAGCTCTTCTCAGCTCAAAGAGGAACTTCTACTTTCAGATCCAAGACCTCATTGGTTTTAGAATACTATGGATGAAAGGGAGGTCTCATTGGAGATGCACTTCGACACACCATGGAATGCAATGATTTTCTTCCCTTCTCACAAGAGCAGATAGAAGATGGAGGACATCTCAGGATGGATAAAATCTCTCATGCTTATGTTGGACATCCCTTGAGCCATACACATCATCATGGGAGGTTTTTTCCTAGCATCTATTTGATTCATGATAGGGTCTCATTGATCCTTGAGAAGCTTGCATTTCAAAATCCCATGAAGTGAAAAGACAAGAATTTGATTTGGGAGGATGGTAGCCCTCATGGGAGGAGTACCAAGATGAGGAGAAGAAGGAGGCATCCATAGGTCATTGAGTGGATGTGGTTGATGAGCAAGGAACTAGGAGGCTAGTTACAGATCTATGATACGGGGCAGCAGGAGGCTTTGTTGCACTTGTTACTCTTGAAAGAGTTTGGCCATCACTTGGAAAACACTCTTCCTAAGAGTAGGATGATGGATAAAAGATGTCATGATACTTGCATCATTGAGTAGCATAGGGAATGGATGCATGATGTTGATGTGTCTTCATCATATGAGTTGTATGATGGAAGTAGGTGGAGGCAACAAAATACTTTGTTACTTTGCTTGGGAGAGCAAGGGCAGATTTGCTCTCACACTTTGTATGATGTTGCAGGAGGAGGGGATGGCACTATCTCCTTGGTCTTTGATGATGATTGGGGAAGCACTTCCATCTTGGGAGGTATTCCATATTTGTTGCAAAGATTATTAGAGGAGTCTTTGACAAGAAGCATGTCAAAGAACAGCTTTGTACTGACGGAGCTTACTTGCATGAGCTCACGCATTGTCAACTTGGAGTAGAGATTTATGGATGAAGTGTGCACAACAGATATGGTGGATCTATAACCCATAGGTCCTGGTGACTCTCCATATTTGTTGCACTTAGAGGAGGTAATGATGATAGAGGCATCTATCACTATGGCATATTCTTCTTGACTTGGGTTTCCAAGCATAAGGAGGAATATCTTCTTGCAGTCCACGGTTCATTCTTCTTCATAGCATGTCCAAACACTATGGAGGACTCATTTATGGACCCATGTACCATCTTACTTCCAGCATATGGTGAGAATTTTGTTTATACATTCATTGATTTGAAAACTCTTACCATGAGGAGGTTGTTTATACATTCATTGATTTGCACACTCTTACCACTCCTATGCAGTGCATTGCTTCACAGGAGGGCAAGCTTGTCATATTGCTCTATGAGTTTTATTGGGCCAATCTACATGACGGAGGCAACCATCTCTTTTGTGGCTTTGGGAAAATGTTTTATCACCGCATGTATGTTCATTTGTAGCACTATATCATGTATCATATGAAGACATGCATGGGTAACATAAACATTTTGCCTTGTACTCTTATCAAGCAGCAACTTGTAAAACTGCGTTGTATTTGTTGGGGAAGCTGTTGGTACCTCTTTTCATCACATGTAACCTTCAGCGTTTCCTTCATTTTGCTGCTGATCTTGTCTCCATTTGCTGATATAGATCAGATTTGTATGGGAGGCTTGATTATGAGGGAGACACATGAGTTGGATGTGTCTTTGATTGGGAAGAATTCTCACATTCTTTACACTACATGTTCTAATGGGAGCATGGGAGGAGGCATGGCCACCACTACTACATATGTGTTCTTTTTTGAGGTGGGCCATGAGATTGATATTCATGCATTGTACAGCCATGGGCAAGTGTTTGGTCTTATGTTGTTGTCATATTCAGCCATTTACTACCCATTAGTAGATGTGATGGATCTTGTACATTGCTTGCCATGTGATTTTCTGAGATTGCAGTGGATGAGACTGCGCTGTATCCTTGTGAGGGATTGTTTGCATTATGTATCCTCCTGCAACACCTTCAGCAAACATCTCATTAGGATGATCCATGAAGCACATGTCCTATTCTTCATGGATGCATTGTTTTGGGCCAGCTTGTTCTTCGTTGTCGGAGGGACCTTCTTTGGAGGATTGCTCTTCACTTTGCCATTGGAGGGCAATGATTTTGCAGCCCAAGATCAGCGTACACTCTACACTTGTCATGAGTGGAGAGAAGGACATCATGGGGTAAGCTATGATGCTTGCCAAGATCAGACTTTCAGCCCACCTTCATTTCCTGAGCTTGAGGTGGAAGGAGATTTTCAGGAGTTGCCTTGTCGGGAGGTGGCTCATTTCGTTTGGATGATCGCTTGGGGACGGAGAATCCACATGAGAGAGATGTTCCTCACTTCATGCCTTGAGTGGAGAGAGATGATGAGCTGGTACACAGTCGATGGGATGATTTTACACCATGACAGAGCATAAGACAGCCTCCAAAGTCATGGTCTTCATCGCTCATAGCTAGAGGTAGTGCACAACCGAGCCATGGGACTTGGGCTATTATCGGCCAGGTGGCGATGGATCCCAGAGGATCGTTGGTTCGCCGGTACCGTGAGAGATCGGCTGGGGACCCTCGGCACGGTGAGATCCCTTCATCGTAGATGATGCGTAGTACCATTAGATTCAAATACAAGACTGGGACCCAGGCATATTTTGCAGTATCAGTGGAGAGCATCCGCTAGGAGGAGACTTGTTCAAGCAGTTGCTTGAGGGAAAGCAACATTTTTCCGGGGGGGACTGTAATATTCCGAATTTGCGACAACAAATTGGAATATTCTATTTTGTTTATTTTGCCATCTATAGTTTATAAATAAATAAAAAGTGAGTAAAGAGGGTCTAAACTCACATAAATGAAATAAGATATCCACCTAGTAGCACACCGTTGTGACTTAAGTGGGAGTCAAGGGGGGACCCAACACCACGTGCAGGAGGGGGCCTATGTACACTCTAGAAGTTTCTCCAAGCTTCTACGCATATAAGGATGAGAATGTGGATAAGGATGAGGATGTGGAGGAGAGAGAGTGGCTACATTGGGTTTTGGAGGGAAACCAACACTATAAAAGATGGAGGAGCCTCCTCATTTGGGGAATGCTTGGATTCTTGGATTATTGATTATTGAGTGAGACATTTGTCTTTCTTTGGCATGCTGGCTGTTTAGCCCGTCTGCTGCATTGTTTAGTGCACCGAGTGTCTCCATGCAGAGATCTCACCCTTAGCCTCGGGGGACTTCGAGTGCCTACTCAGGCAAGGTTATTTTCTTAGCATCATCCTCCAGGACAGCGTTATTGCTGCAGCGGCGTAATACTGTGTTGTAGGGTGTTGCTGTGGTGACTTTACGATGTCGTGGTGACTTTACGCCACCACCTCCTTCTCATGGGGAGGGAGAGCCTCCTCTCTCCTTTGGAGGATCGACTGGGAGATATTGGAGCTTATCGATTTCGCACTGTGCCTATATGTTCTTCATGTATATCGCGCGCTCTTTCCCCGTGATTCGAAGTGCACAGGGAGCAAGCTGCCTGCGGGTTTGGCATCATTTTGGAGTTAGATCTCTGATTGAGGGTGATCCTTGGATTGGCCAACCAATCCAAGTATATTTCTGATCTGATACTGAAGTTTGCTTCAGAAATTCTGAATCATTCTTCAGATCTGCTGCAGTAAAACTCAGATCTGCTCTGGCATTTTCATGTATTGTTGAAATCCCCAAGGGGAAAGTAATAAAGAGCCCTTTGGGCATTTTGTCTCATTATAGATCTCTGTTTTCATGTATTTATCAGTTTCAGATCTGTAATAGAATAAATATAAGCTTTAGCCTCCTGGAGAAAACGCTGAAGGGTTTCTGGATCAATCTTTGTCTTGCGGCACCTCTATCTTGAGGGGTTTTCTATATAAAACTGATGTTTAACCTTGCTGAAGCCTATGCCTTGTTCTAAAACTCATTCTCTGATTATTTATAGTGTTATACATCATATTCCTTCAGAAAATACGCTGCCCTTTCTTCAGAAAATTTCCGCATATTCAAAGTCTTGGGAAATCAGGGTTTTTATTGACTAGTCGGGAAGGAGGAACTTTTTAACATAGCAAAACGCCTTTGTTTGAGCTTAAATTCGACATGGAAGTCCCTCTTGACCTATTCTAACATATTCCAGAACCTTGACCCATCATTCTACGCAGATTTCCTTATTCACTCATTTTAGGGCCAAAATCCTCACTTTTCCCCACCTTTTTGCCCTTAAAAGCTAAGTAGAGGTTGCTGCTGCTATTTATTTTGGTTGCTGAACATTTTCAGACATATTCTATGATAGCTGAAGCCATCTTAACTGAATAATGCATTTTTCTGGCATGATCTGCTGAAGAATCCATTTTTGGGATATTACAAAAAAGCTTCTGACAAGATGTATAGGGATAACTTGATAATTATATAAATGGCATCAAGATGATTAAGGACCTCGGAGGTTTGTGTTTACTTGTATATATATATATTTGAAAGTTTATTACTGATTGGGGTTTGTGCTTGTATAGGTAAATCTCTCCACAAAAGGGTTGAACACTTTTGAAGCATGCTTGGACAAATGGATATATCTGGTTTAGTTTATAGGAGAGATGAAGCATCTAATGGTAATATGCTTGGGAGGACATCTGGCCAGCCTATGTGTTTGATGTCTAAATCTCGAAAAGGGAGGGTGGCATTGGTCATGGAGCTCTAAACCTTGGATATGCACCTAGATCCCTGGGTTGGTGGCAGGGCTTAAAATCCTGATGGTACCTAGAGTTGGCTAAAATCTTGAGATGCCTTAGTCCCACCCGGATAGAATACCCTGGTTAGGTATCTAGTCCGCAGCACCGAGTGTGCTAGAACTCTTCATAGTTCATTTTGAGATCTTCCATGTACCGCTATATATTTGTAATTATGAATACCTCTCTAGTTAAGAAGGAGTGTTGAAGAATGTAACTAGTGTCGGTCTTCATAATTGTATTGTAGTCATGATGTATTGTATTTGTCAAAAGAAAGAAAAAGAAATTTTATTATTAATGAAATTGACTTACTAAAGCATGGGTTTCATGCTTGGGTCAATTGTTTTTAGGTCAAAGCCTCCATTGAAGGCTTCTAGGGTTTACGTCAAGTTTCTTCGTCCATGTCATATTGTAAAAGACTGTTCTTGGGATTTATTTGTCAAGAAAGAAATATATTTTAATGTAAAATAGGTCAATTAGGCCTCCTCCACCAAGTCGGTCTCAAAGAAGGACAAGGCAGCAAAATCACCTATATAAAGGCAGCAACTCGACCTCATTTGGAGCATCATCTCAACAAGTTCGATCTACAGTTGCAGGAAGCTGGAAAAGTGCGAAACTATAAGGAAGAAGAGGAAAAGTCTAAGGGAAAAGAAGGTCTCTCTCAAGGTCTAGAAGCCGAAATTTCTCTCTCCTATTCCACACATGCGAAATTTTGGAGTGTTGCAAGGGATCGAAAATGTTGCAAAAGCTAGGAGGCCAGAAATCGGAAGCTAGGTCGAAATTCTGGAGAAGCTGGGGCTGAAACTTCTAGGTTGATGTTGGGCTTTAGCTGTTGGACAAGAAGAGATTATTAAAGGTTGTTGTATCTTATTGGAAAGCTGATTTGATGGAGGTGGAAGGTCTTAGATCTACGGTCTTAGATCTACGGTCTTGGTTTATCTCATTCTAAATCTACTAAAAGAAGAGTTCTGACTTGGTTTTCCCCTATAAGGGGTTTTAGCCCTGGTTGAATTCCTACATCTGGTGTACTTGATCTTCGTGTTTTGCTTTTGGTAATTGCTTGATGAAACTAAGATAAAAGAAGAACATAAGAAAAGATGATAATAACTCAAAGATATCACAAGTAATTATCAACAAGAGAAAATATTTTTGCCTTTCTGATTTTCTAACATGAGAAGCGTCATCAACGTCCTCCAAAGGACCATGATCATGTCTGGATCATCATCAAGTACAAACTCAACGAATCAAGTAAGATCAACTAATATGGACACAAGAGTCATTGAAGCATAAAATTTGACCATATTCAATGTTAAAGCCACATAAGTATAGCACACAAAATATCATCTTCAAATTTCAAACTAGCTTAAGACCTTACACAAGTTGCCATATTGAGGTACGGGAGGTTCATCAAATGCCCCTTTTAGGTGCTCCCAGTCCTAGGGGAGGAACAGTTCCTAGACCAACCCTTCAATCAACAAGTGTGATAATAAGTGACATAGTCTAGGGTTATTTATGAGAGGTGTCATACTCTTATACATGGGTTATGTAAGATCGTCATTCTATGAGCACCTTTGTGGAGAGAGAATTTGCATTGCTTGAATTACCCTTTCCTCGACACTGCATTTTCCACCCTTTAGTCGGCCTAATTCTTCACTTTGATTGGATTTCTTCATTGATTTCAATTAACTCCCCTTTTAAGATGGGAATTTTATTGATCATAAGGGTTGGGATGTTTTTTTTAAGACCCTTTTACTTTGATAGGCATGGTATGCATGGGACTAGTGTGATGGCCTCACGTGAGGGGCTAGAGCTCAAGTTAACTTGGCTTTTAAATATCATTCATCCCTGGCCACTTTTTTTCATTTTAGCAATTGGCACATGATTTTAATTTCTTTGTGCATTTGCATCAACCTCTAGGCATTCCCAAGCTCCTCTTCTCATATAATGAGGCAAACAGGGAACCTATACAAGCGATTGACAACAACTAAACAAAAGAAAGGACAGTAAGGGACAGAAGGCAGATATTAGGTATGGAAGGATATGGACATGCTACCTCTATCAAGGCTTCCTAATCGTGCCCCTCTTAGACAATGGAAGAAAAGCCCAATGGTGTTTGCAGTTTGCACTTTACTAGAAGGAAGAGATGACCACCAAAGTGAAATAAGGAAACAAGTATAACTTCCAAGCATTATGATTCATTATCGGATTTCAACCCATGATCCTTATTTAAATGCCCTGAACATTAAATGTAAGCACTTTGTATCAAACAGTGGCTAATGTACTTCATGGTCGTTGACCTACCTTCATTGGAAGAGCATGCTAATCAAGTCGATGAGTTGACCAATGAGTGGGTGAGAGGCATCTAAGAAGCTGCTATCTGAGGATCATGTGAGGCTGCTGGCTGAAAATCTACATCTTAGGAGAAGAAAATTATCCTGGGGATACCCATGTATATAGATGGGTAATATTGTCAAAGCCACACACCCTAGCCCAAAAGACTTCCCATGGAAACCTTAGTTATCGAAAGCGCAGAGAAAGATAGTTTAAGGACACAACTGTGTGAACAATGTTGTTGTTGTGGATCTATTTCAGATGCAAGTGCAGCAGTTGACATCACCCCAAGAGGGGCATATATGTGGTTAAATGTATATGCAATTTGGGTCAGCTAGCAAAGGACCCACAAGTGCAATGAATGAGACTAAGTATATATAGAGGTTAATATACTCATTATAGAGACATTAGCAGGACATAAGCATATGATTTGATTATGTTATTGTAATTGGGTATTTTGGAGGTGGTTCTCCTATACTGCCTCTTTCCAAAGCTTTTTAATCAGCTCAATTGGACCTTCTAATCAAAAGTCATACCAATTTTAAATCAACATACCTTTCAAACCCCATATATGATCATTTTGTAGACAAGATGCGAACATGGAGCACAACTCCAAAATAGATAAGAGAGATTAATTGTAATAACTCCCTAAAAAATATGAGAACCTCCTCCTAATTACACAAGTACAAGCACATAATCAAATCATATGTTCCTGTCTCCATAACTACTATATTAACCTCTATATAGCTATTCTCACTCATCACACATATGAGACCTTTACTAAGACGACCCCTAATACATATACATTTACCCCATTACATATAAACTTAGACTATATGACCCCCCTTGGGGTCATATCAGAAGTCCAGGGAAATCCACACCACAGGGAGATCAAGACGAGGTTGGTGGTATACTTGACCAAAGCAGTAAACGTTCTTTAATGGATACGCCCTGCATGATATTGGAACCTTTAATAAGTATTGAAGAGGAGGACGCTGCAGGCAGAAGCACATCAAATATTGTTGAGTGCAGAGCTTTACACATAATATCAAACTAAGTGAAAGACTGCAATGGTGACTGGTGATACTGAAAATCTTCAAGGAAGTAACTTTGCATTACCAGCATCGTTTTACAGTATTATTTGAGCACATGTATGCTATGTCTGCAAGCACCCAAGGTTTGGCAGAGTGGAACTGCTTTTAAGGCCTTCTTGACCCATGGTAATTCATATATGGATGAACATGTGATGCTCCTAGAGAGATGCCTGATGATCTAGTGTTTAAGTCCCATGTGATTCCAAACTCAGAGCGCAGTCATTAGAAAGGAACTTGTAGGAGCATGAGCAACAAGACTTTGGGTTTAGGGGACATAACAAGTATTGGATCACAGCCTCAGATGCTGTATTCAAACCAGCAAAATGGCACTGTCTTTTAGAGCCTTTCTGAGTGCATTCAATGAAGTTTTGAGTAACTTATTAACAGCGGTCGTAATTTTCTAGGTGGCTATTTTTGTTCTCAATCACCATAATGCTTATTCTGAAAAAACGAACATTCAGCAGTATGAAAGTGCAGTAGTTAGGGAGCTTATGTCTTATGCTAGGGTACCTGTTGTCCACACAGATTGCACACCCAAGACTTGTGGAAAAATCCTAAACCCCACAAGGTGTGTTCTTTGTGGCAACGCTCAGAGAAGGGACTGTCACCTAACCCCAACTCTCTCCGTTTAGGCTCCCTCCTATCCAAGCCAAGGAAGGTGGTCCCTAAGGAAAATTTCTAAGGAAAAGTTTGTTAAATCTAACAAGTTCTAGGAGATAGTTAGTAAGCCAATTAGGCATTCATCATTCAAATAACTTGAAATATAACTTGAGATGAAATTTATTAGATCAATAAGATAGAAGATAGAATATAAATACCAATAATGAAGATAGATCAAATAGATTCAATAAGATAGATCCTGCAAGGAAAGTATATGTGAGTAGACAAGTGCCAATGGTAATATACCTGCAAGAAATATATGCTCAAAATGAAATCACAATACTTGCAATAAAATACAATTTTCAAGTTACAAGAAGTTGCAAGAATGGGGAAGGCTGCAAAACAAGTGTTAGTGAATCAAGACATCTTAATTTTGGGCAACTAGGTTCAAACTCCATGTTGCACTGCTCATATGATGATGATCATATTTTTGTTGGATTCCTCTTTCAGAGAGGTGCAAGATTGATCTAAAGATCATCTTGTTTGGATGAGCAGAACATATATTTCGATTTTATTTTCCTCACATGTGCAAGGTCAGCCAGATTTGTAATGTAGGCTCACAAGCCTAATAGATGCGTCACACACCCTCACTGATGGATATAAATTGGAGAGACTTGGAGGTCATTTGCTCATCATCTCATCACACATTCTCTCATTGTGATCTGATTGGTTTGTAGCCTTTGGAGGTCTCTTTCCTTCACACGTGTGGAGCTGAAGCTAGGGAAAATTTGTGGATCTGTTTAGGGTTGTTTTGCTGAGCATTGACCAGCGTTGACCGTGGTCAACTCTTGTCCGTTTGACCTCAAATTTCTGCTGAAAATCCAATTTTTGGAGGTCGTACAGCTGGGCACAAAAATCAAGGAAAAAGGAGCAGTTTGACCTAAGCCCTAATTTGCAGCATTGACTTTCTGTTGACTGTCTTGCGTTGACTTTTGGTTGACCAACATTGATTTCTGATGAGCTGTCTTTGAGGGCTGTGTGTGACACTTGGAGGGTTGGCTGATTTAAGAAAGACTTTACTGGCTGAAGCATCCTATTGACTGTAGTAATGCACACTATCCTATATCTTTGCTAGACAATAAGAATTGTAAAATCTGATCTATATTATTATTGGCTTGTCTTCTGTTGATCTATTATTGTGTTCTATAAGCATTTTACTTTCATGTTTATGTGATTGCTAATTTGAATCGGGCCTAAGAAAGATTGAAGTAAATTTGCATTAAGCATAGAACACTCCATGTCATTGTAAATTTAACATGGAATCAGAGTTGAGGTGAAGACAAAGTTCAAGCTAGTGTGAGAAGCAATCACCGAAGAAGAAATCCTATCAACGACCAATGGCCTCCTCAACCTATAAGGGTTTCAAGTCTGATGATAAATTGCATGATAAGTTTGATTATCATGTATGGAAGATGTCCTTGGATTTTCCATTAGAAGATCAAGATGTCATGGACTATGCGCAACAGAAGATTCAAGAGCCTCCATCAAATGCACCTGTTGCCACAAAGACGAAGTATAGAAAAAGGGAAATCAAAGCAAAGATGATTATCCGGGATTCTATTCATAAGCACTTGGTTGCTTACATTTCTGAGTAGAGCACATCTAAAGAGATGTCTGATAAGTTGGTTAGCATGTTCAGGGGTAGCAATGCTAATCAAGTTCTTTTCTTCAAGAATCAATTGAAGAATATCAAGAAGGGTAAGGATGAATCTATTCAATCCTATTTTATGAAGCTCACTGAAATCAAGAACATTCTTCTAGCTATTGGAGAATAAATAGCTGATCGAGAGATGGTTCTCATTGCGTTTGGAGGTCTCCCCCGTGATTGGTATGTATTCAATACCACTATTCTTAATAATAATGTGATTCCTGATTTTGATGAAATTTTGACGAGATGCACTCAAGAGGAGACAAGAATGATGGAGAGAGATCATCCCTCTAATGGAAATGGAGGTGACCCTACCGCCTTCACCGCTCATGCAAAGAAGAAGAACAATGGTGATCCGAGAAATCAAAACCATGCAAGAGCGGGGCCCACAAGGAAGGGAAGATGTTACACTTGTAACAAGTTTGGTCACTATGCAAGAGAGTGCCCTAACAGAAGGGACTCTCCCAGAGATGATGACAACAACAACTCCAGGAGGAATGGCAATCAAAGGAACAACAGTTTCAAAGGAAAAAGGAAGGCTCCCTCTGATCGTAGTGGAAATGGGCAACCTTTCAAGAGGTCAAGAAATTCCAGATACGATGAGTCTAATGTTGTTGATAATAAGAGAAATGAATTTATTCTTGTATTTGCCCTCTCTGCTGCATCTCCTCCCGACACCCTGGATGTCTAGTTGATTGATAGTGGTGCTTCAAGGCACCTCACTGGTTATAAAGAAGCCCTCTCTGATTTGATTGAGAAGGATACTAATCTAGAAATTATCCTTGGAGATAATGCCACCCATCCCGTGAAAGGGACAGGGACTGTGACCCTTCATTTATCTCAAGGTCAAGTCCTTCGTTTACAAGATGTGTTGTACGTACCTGATTTGAAGAAGAACCTTGTCTCTATTTCGGCAATGGAAGACAAAGGGTTCAAGGTGGCATTCATTGATGGAAAGGTACACATCTGGAAGAAGAACTTCAAGGAAGCTCTTACTATTGGTTTTAGAGTTGATACACTCTACCAGTTTGGAGGAAGTCCATTTGGGGCTATGTCATGTGATACAACTCATCAAACAGAGTTATGGCACTAGAGGTTTGCACACCTTCATTACAAAGCCCTTCCCGAAGCAAGGAAGGTGGTGACAAGGATGCCCGAATTTAAAGATGATCATGAAGATATATGTCAGGGTTGTGTCGTAGGAAAGCATACACCTTGATCTAGGATCAAGTATGATGAGGTTCTTACCTCTAAACTGACTTTGGGTCAGTAAACTAACTTCAGGTTAGTATGTGACTCTTTATGAGTCTATTGAGGTTTTATCCTCTAAACTGATTTCGGGTCAGTAAACTAACTTTGGGTTAGTATGGGACTCTTTTTGAGTCCAAGAGAGGTTTTAACCTCCAAGCTGACTTCGGGTCAGCTGAGCGTGATGTCTTTGTGACTCACCTTTTGTTCTATTTGGGAAGAAGAGCCAGCAAAGCAAGTAACGGTAGGATGACGCACTATGCTATATGATGGTACACGATGGTATTGATCTCTCGATGGCACAGGTGGACAGATGGAGTTCTCCCTAGTTGATAGGGAGTGTTAATTTTGGGCAGCTAGGTCCAAACTCCATGTTGCACTGCTCATATGATGATGATCATATTTTTTTTGGATTCCTCTTTCGAAGAGGTGCAAGATTGATCTAAAGATCATCTTGTTTGGATGCGCAGAACATATATTTTGATTTTATTTTCCTCACATGTGCAAGGTCAGTCAGATTTGTAATGTAGGCTCACAAGCCTAATAGATGTGTCACACACCCTCACTAATGGATATAAATTGGAGAGACTTGGAGGTCATTAGCTCATCATCTCATCACACATTCTCTCATTGTGATCTGATTGGTTCGATAGCCTTTGGAGGCCTCTTTCCTTCACACATCCAGAGCTGAAGCAGGGGAAAATCTATGGATCTGTTTAGGGTTGTTTTGTTGAAGCCTAAGCATTGACCAACGTTGACCATGGTCAACCCTTGTCCGTTTGACCTCAAATTTCTGCTGAAAATCCGATTTTTTGAGGCTGTAGAGCTGGGAAAAAAATCAAGGAAAAAGGAGCAGTTTGACCAAAACCCTAATCTACAAAGTTGACTTTCTATTGACTGTCCTGCGTTGACTTTTGGTGACCAACATTGACTTTTTATGAGCTGTCTTTGAGGGCTATGTGTGACACTTGCATGGTTGGCTGATCTAAGAAAGACTTTGTTGGCTGAAGCATCCTATTGACTGTCGTAACGCACACTATCCTATATCTTTGCTAGACAAGAAGAATTGTAAAATCTTATCTATATTATTGGCTTTTCTTTTGATGATCTTTTATTGTGTTCTATCAGCATTTTACTTTCATATTTATGTGATTTCTAATTTGAATCGGGCATAAGAAAGATTGAAATATATTTGCATTAAGCATAGAACACTCCATGTCATTCTAAATTTAACAAGACAAAACCACAATATCAAAAGATTAAATACAACTTTGAAAGTTCAGCAACTAAATGGAAATAGAACTTGCAAGTGAACAAAACTTGTACTTCAAGTGAACTTGCTCAAATATGATATAATGACCTCAAAGGAAATTTTAATATGAGCATGTAAATGAAATGGACAAGTACCAGAACATAAAGTGAAGTGCTTGCAAGTAAAGTAAATGTAGATGCTAACAATCCAACTTGTATGCAAGGTGAACTAAAGTTGTAGGTGAGTGTGTGAAGTAATGTGGTCTCGGTTAATTTTATTAATGTCTATTCTAGAGTGTTACTTCCTCTCAATTCCTTCAACATGGTAAGGACTCGAGGTGGTTACAAGAAGGCTAGAATGGAGAAGCTTACAACGTCATTAACAATATCTACCTAGTTCATCAAAACAACCAGCATGCCTTCGTTCCTACAAGGGACTCAGCCACGCAAGAGAATTGTGAGGCCATGTGTTTTACCTTTCCTCCAAACTCAAATCTTGGGAAATTGAATGAAAGTTGAGCAAGATTTCCTAAAAGTCTATCAACCAAGCTTATGCTTGGAGGTAAATTTTAGAGAAGCAAAATTGCAAAATTTAAGTGAGATGTAAAGTTAATACAAGTGCTTAATAACAATATTGTTTATGAAATAATAGTGCCAATTATAACTCAATAAAGTGTCACACTTGCATAAAATTGTAAGGTGTGGAATACAAACAAGTTAGACTATGAAATGAACAATGAAATAAGCGATATAACAGCAATGAGATGAGTAATATCAGCAATGAATAAATCAGATGTAAGCCAGTAAATTAGCTATGGAAATGACTGTACTTCAATGTGCTAAATAATCCAATGAGAAATGCGAATTAGAGATGAGATCTAGCATGTGAGTGAGCAATTAGATGATGAAATGAGCAAGTAAATAAACTAAAGTAGCAAAGCAAATGAAACAAGTTAGTCACCAAGCGCCTAAAGATCCTCCTTCCAAATGAGGAGAACGTGATGCCAAGAGGAAATCCCCAAGCTCCCTCAAGCAGAAAAATTTATTTTATTATTATTAGAAATGCCCTCTTACAAAGAAGTGGGGGACTTGGATCTTGAGGAGGGTTTACAACAAGTGAATCAAGGAACAAATATCCTCCTCAAAATACAAGATGGAGATGAGAAAAATATTACAATGCTTAAGACAAAGCAAATGAAACAAGTTAGTCACCAAGCACCTAAAGGTCCTCCTTCCAAATGAGGAGATCGGGATGCCAAGAGGAAATCCCCAAGCTCCCTCAAGAAGAAAATTTTCTTTTATTATTATCAGAAATTCCCTCTTACAACGGAGTGAGGGACTTAGACCTTGAGGAGGGTTTACAACAAGTGAATCAAGGAACAAATATCCTCCTCAAAATACAAGATGGAGATGAGAAATATTACAATGCTTAAGAATTATAATGAAAGATTTCCTCAAGTGAGAAAACTAGCTTTTCCTCCAAGAGATTTTAGCTTTACGGCTCAACGTCAAACTTCTTCAAGAAGAAAAATTTGCGCACAAGAGAGGGATAGAAGGCTTCTATCAAAAAATCGAGGTAGGAAACGGTCTCAAGTGTGTAGATCTCTTGATATCTCAAGCCTCCACCTGTAGATCGCTTCAAAATGCCTTCAAAACCCCACACATCAAGATTCCACAAGGAACTACGCAAGCAACAAGAGGACGATTAGATCTGATGCAAGAAAAATTGAATCACAAGATAATGAGAATGTACAATTAAAAATACAAATGCCAACGACAAGAGTATGAGGACACCTCCACTCTTGTGCAAGCAATAAGGGATTAACCCTCTAACTAAGCTCTATAAATCTAGATTTTTCAATGAAAACGCATAACATACAGTAGATTTTGATTTAAAATGAGATGTCTTAGAGCTACTAGCGTAGTCTCATCTAAGCATTACAACATAATCATCCAAATGAGGAGCTCTTGGATTAATTTATAGAAAAACGGGAGTAGATCCCAATGATAAATCTCATCTCTTAGTGATAGGTGGTGATCCCACGCCAAAATGTTTAGATCCCATCAAGAAAATCGAAACCCTTAGATGCCCTACGCATATCCTAAAGGAAGCTAGTTGTTTGCATCCAGTGGTAACTTGGGTGGAGTGGCAATTAAATGTTGGAGTGGTGGGAGACCCATTTCAAATTCATCCCAAGTCAAACCTAACCAAAAACCCCATCAAATCTTGGAACTCGAATTATCTTCCTTGAAATGTGCAAATTTTTGGGAAATTTGTTATGCTTGAGGACCATCGAATTTTTTCTTGTGGTTATCTTCCTTTATGAATGGAGTCCACCTCACCTTTTTTTACTTGAATTTTCCCCTTGTGAATTTCCACTTCATTTTTGTGCATCCTTGACTTGGAGAGAATTTTCATTTTCTCTCAATTATTAATTGTTGGTTAATTTATTTGTCAATTTTACATCAAAACTTAAGAAAAATGGGTCTTGAGGGGTAAATAATCATTTTTTGACCCTTAAAGTGTGTCTTGGTAGAAATTTGAGGTGTAGAGGTCTAATTTTCAGAACTCATACCCCCTACAACTTCTCTAGACAACACTTATTACAACTTACATCAAAAATTTATTAAAAATCTCATCTTGCGGGAAAATTTTAATAATTAAAAAATGACACCTAGACCTAACCAAATTCCGTGAAATTTTAGAGATGATCTAGTATTGTATAATACATTGACTCTAACACTAGGACTCACCTAAGACTCTACCATCAATCAGCACTCCATCTTTGGGTTATATCTGGGAGAAAAACTCAACTAATTATTCAGCGTTAAAAAAACACAAATAATTCCCTAAGGAAAAAAAACTCCCTCGAGTGAACTTAATTGCTAGTAAAGTCCTAAGCTACCTAGGCTTGTTACATGGCTTCATTTCATCATACTAACATCATTTTTACAATGTCCTTGCAAGGTTGCGGACTCTGAAAAACAGAATGATGAGAAGAAAAAGGGGCTTAAAAGCCCTGATGAAGTCTAGAACTCTAATTGATCTGATGGTGTTGGAATGCTCTAAGTGTACTTTGATTATGGAGTCTTTGAAAAATCTTCAAATGCAACTCTATTGGTCAATAGTATCTAGTTGGGAGAATCACTGAGAAGCGGGTTTGGTATTTTTAGCTGCCATGGATATCTTTTAATTGACCTATTCAAGTCTTCAAGTTGTTGCCAAGTCATAATGTATGCTTCCAAGCAGTTGTACCATGTTCTTGGATGGCATGTCAATGTTGTTCCATATATAGGGCATATTCAGGAAAGAGAGCACACCAGCATTAAGATCATGTTGATGCAGATTTTCAAATGGTTGTAGTCCACATTCATTGTGTTTTGAAGGAGGAGGTTGCATTAGGGATGAAGGTTTGTCGTGAAGGGGGGTATTTGTTGTTTTTTATAGGAGAAGGAAGACGCACTCATTGTGTAGAGTTGACAGTATAAAATATAGTGTACTTATCTTCTTCCCGGTAGTTTGAAGGCTCATGCATGTAATGGGGTTACCCTTTAATTTTAATTTTTCATGAAAACACACTCCCACAGTGAAGTGTTTTGGTTATTTTAGGAATATGGACAAACTTGGGATTGAAGTGTTTAAGAATGAGATGCTTGTCTTGGAGTATGTGGTAGATATTAATTGGCTCGAATGGGGTTCACCACTTTGGTACTTGCTTCTTGTTTATTTTTTGCTTGACAACACATAGGAGAGTGCACTCCATGTGAGCCCTCAAATTTACCCATGTGCCTACTTGTCAGCAATTATGGGTATATTTTTAGCAAGTCAAGGGAGTGCACTATTTTGAAGTGGAAGAGGAAGTGGAATCATTCATGCAAGAATGAGGATGCACATCGCTAGAGACTAGTTCTTGTTGTTGTTTTTAGCACATCAAAGTAGGAGCTTTCAGGGTATACTTGGGACCATTCATGAATTGAGCTCACAACATGTCTGAAGGTGAGTTAACTAGGGAAGTTGGTTAATGATTAGCCAAAGAGAGGTGCACTTCAGAACTACATTCAGATCCATCCATAAGCCTAGTAGTAGTTGCGTACCCATTTTTAGCAGCTAGAGAGGGCACACCCATTTGAACACGAACAAATCTATGTTGAGAAATTTGTACGACGGTAGTTAGGATGATTTGTCTTTCTATGATAATTGCTTGTGATATCTTTTTACTTTTTCTTACTTATTAACTTCTTCTCTTATTATTATGTTTTTCTATCATCAAACAGCTACCAAAAACAAGAACAATAGTACATAGGATATAGGTTGCAAGCCAGGGCTAAAACCTCTCCACTTGAGAGGAAAACCCGTAAATCTCCTCTTCTTATAGATTTTTCAATTAACGAATTTCAAGACCTCTAGACCAAGACCAATACCGTTCAAGACCAAGTACAACCTCTCCTAATGATGTGCTTCTTTTGTCCAAGGCAAACCCAGTCAAATCTCTTCCAGCAGCATAACTTCGACCCCCAGCTTTAGAATTTCGGCCTCTACTACAGGTCTAAAATTTTCGTCCCCCAGCAACTGCTACAACATCCACACGTGTGAGCTCGATTTATCCTTCCAAGGCCTCCTAGCAACTTCGCTTGCTTTGCTTCCTTGTCTAGGGCTAGAATGTGACATAATAGGCCCTTTTTCCAACAATTTTGATCCTCTTTCAACAAATAGAGAATCTCGACCTTGAAGCAGCAAACCCTATTCTTCCTTCTTCGCATGTGTGAGATAGAATTAGCCCAAAAGCTTATTCCTTCACCTCTTCATTCTTCGCTATCCTTTTTTTGCGACTCCTTCGCTTGAATGAGATGTGAGATGAATGTGTCTCAAGGAGGTTGAATTCCCTCCTTTATATAGGCTTCTCAAGGTGCATGTGGCTCCTCAAAATAGGTCGACTTCTCAATTGCCAAGCCAACTTGATCTTAAAGGGTATTTTGACACTTTTAATTACAAAAATAATTTTCTTTACAAGCTACAATGTGCTCGATGGGATCTTGAACTTATGACAATGACTCTTTTGACTTTTTGACCTAGGACAGACCCTAGAAGCACTCTGTCATCCATGATAACACTTAGAAATAGTTTTTGAGTCAATTGGTCAAATTAGCTAGGCTGTTAAATTTTCTAATGAAAAAAAAATTACAAAATGTCAATTTGGTCACCTAGTCAATGTGTAGAGTCAACATGAGTCTAAGTGGGGTCCACAATATGAGTCAAAACCCAAATCATCATTTATGTTGATCTCACTTGTTCATGATTATAGTTTAAGCCAATTAGAAACTTTTGTCAAAATTCGTAGTAAGACCCGTTATGAAAACATAGTATTTGCTACAAAAGTTCCCGAAACTTCCGTAGCAAATCTGTCACTTTTGCAACCTGATCTACTACGAAACTTTGCGATGTTAGTAACAGTCCAATTTTTAAAAAACAAGGGTTAGAGTCTCGATAGATCATGAGTATGTGTCAGAGTTTACCTTTTTATTCATTATCCCCAAATGATTCACACCACAAAAGCTCATTCTCCATTGTTTTCATCCCATTTTGAGTTGTTTTTGCTGTCATAGGAAGTTCAGTTGTCATTAGGAGAAGTTGCAGGTGGCAAGAAGGAACTCATCACGTGTTGCAGCCATGGCACAGAAGAAACAATATAAAGGAGGCTCTGTGGTACCCACATTCATGAAGCTATTGGAAGAAGACCCTATTTTCAGCCAGTCTTTTGTCAATGTTGAATGCCTACGTTTTTTCCAGAAGTTGCAAGGTTTTCATGGACAAATTGCCAAGGATTTTACCATGAATTTCACAGCAACATATGTTTACAGACTAACAGAAATATGTTGCAGAAACAAGTTAAAGGATTGGAAACTCAAATAGACTTGATCAAAAGCTAAGCTCTTAAAGAGAAATCTCAAAAATTTTGCTGAAGTAGATGGCACTCCTTGAATATGGTGAAATCCTCATTTTTCCCTATATTATCTTTAACCACTAGTTTCAACAATATACAGGGTTGAACAGGCTATCAGGAGTGATAAGAAAGCAAAAGAAAGCATAAAAAATCAAAAATCAAAAAATTCATAAATTTCGTAGCAACTCCCCATAGTTGAACTGAAAATTTGCTACGAAACTGTTGTAGCTTATCATTGATGAAAATGCAAGAGAAAGTTTGAGATAAAGGAGTTCCAATGCTATGAATTTAGCTAAAATACATGAGAGTACACTTCAGAACTTGCAGAAAGACCAGAAAGGTACCAGAGAAAGTAGATGAAATCATAAAAAAATGAAAAATCAAAAGATTTAGAAATTTCGTAGGAACTCCCCATAGTTAAGTTGAATATTTGCAACGAAATCGTTGTAGCTTTTCATGGAGGAAAAAACAAGTAAAAATCTCAGCTAAGGGAGTTCTAATGGCATGAATTTAGCTAAAAAACATCAATGTACACTTCAGAACTTGCAAAAAGGTCAAATGGGTAGCAGAAAGGTGTTTTTTGCGATTTGCTACCAAATTTTGCTACGGAATTGTCAAACTTTGTTTTTCCGCATTATAAAGTTTTGATTAGTTTTTTATTGGGCATCAGACGGCAAGGCAATTAGGTGGGCTACAGGGCATAGGATTGTCCACACCATCAGCCCATGGACTCCTATTTTTCAGGAAGACGGGTCAGCAAGTCAACCAATTCAGCATCCATGTGGCAAAAGCACAGCAGTCCAGCACATCAGCACTCCATAACACAACACTCTAGCACATTCAGCAGGTAGTTTGATTCCATGAGGTTCACCAACAGAAATTTGTTGAGCTCGTAAATGATAGAAGACTCCTATTTGTATTGAAACTCTGTTAAAACATAAAAATCCCTACAAAGGATCAATGTTTTGTAACTCAATTAGAATTAGGTCTCTTAGTTATGCATTGAATCTAGCCCAGGTGGCAAATTTTGTAGTGAAGATATCTCTCTATAAAGGTGTATCTTTTTGACTTTGAAGGGGTTGATGGAGGATGTGAGATGACCGCTTTTGTAAACTTTTTCTTCAGTTAATATACATTTGCCGCAAACTGTCTTTTTGACCTGAGATTCTGTTTTGGATTATATGTTTTATCTCCATGTTTTGTATGTTGTTATCAGTTTCATAGCAACTTGATTACTTGGAATTCATGTCACAACATTCCTATAGTCAAACTTAGGAATATTTAAAAATTTAAAATTTAATTTAGCTATAAGGACCTTAAATGAATCTTTCCTTGAGGCAAAAAAAAAAATACATTTAAATGGCCCAAACCCCAATGTCAAAAACAATTTAAAACAAAAATTAAAGGTTACATTTTTTTTTTTTTGAATGTTTCAAAGTTAATAAAAAGAATGAAAATGAAAACCTAATGGGCCAAAGGCCACATTTTTACAAAACAAATAAAACTGAACCTTATGGAAAATTAAATCGAAAATTTAACATTTTTTTTATTGCTTTGTGTATTAGGTAAAGCGATTCAAGAGGGAGTCGAAGGCTTGAGGGAAATGCGAAAGGAGTAGCGGATGAGAGGAGCACGCAGGGATGAAGGACACAGAAGGAAGTGAAGTGGGAGCACGCCAGGGAAATGGAGGTTGCGATGAGATGGGAGGAGAAAGGAATGCGAGAGAAGAAGGCCGACGGAGGAGAGGGAAGAGCACGCAGAAGGAGAGGAGCTCACGCAAGAAGGAATAATGCAACAACGCAAAGGGAAAGGGGTTGCGAGGAAGAGGAGGGAAAGGCAGCGGACAGGAAATGAAAGTGTGAGGGAGAACGAGAACACGCAGCAAGGAATGTGTAGCAGAGTTAGAGCTAGCAGGAAAGGACACAGATTTGCAGGTTTTCGAGAAGGAGAGGGAAGGAGAAAAACACAGAGAGGAAGCTAGGGCTGCGGGTTAAGGATGCAACACAACAAATGGACAAAAGATAACAGCTGAGGAAGAAAACGCACACGAGGTTAGGAGGCTTCAGCAAAGACTTAGTCAGAGAATTTTATTTTTCTTTTAAAAAATTTCGAAACCCTCAGTAGAAATCCAAATTTTCTTCTGGAAAATTTATCTTAATCAAACACAGAAAATATTTATGTGAAGAACCCAGATCAAAAATATTTTCCTTGCAAATAAATTTTTTTGAGACAAGATCTTGCCCTCCAGGGCCTAGATCTTTCTCAGATCTGAAAAATCTCTTCGAAAAAACTTCAGATCCACACCTGCACAACAACAAACAAAACCTAAAAACCCAATACATATACAAAAATCTGAAAATAAAACCCCAATCCCAAGTTAGCAATTAAAAAAAAATATTTACACAAACCTTAGATCTAGACAATATATACAAATTTATACAAATAATCTACAAATCGGTCAAATCTGAGTATGAGTCTGACTCCGCTCCCAGATCTGAAGATCTAAGGCTCTTACTAGCTAGATCTATCAAATTTTCGACATAATATATAAAATATTTTTTTTTTTTAGAGAGGTGCTAGCCCAAAAACTTCATGCATAAAAATTTAATCTTTAGATAAATCTTGAAGTTAGTATGAGATAGGATCTTCAGAAAAATATATGTTGAGAGTTGGTTGGTCCAACTGAGGACTATCCCCAGACGCTCAATGAAAACCTTAGAGATATTCTGCAAACACTAGATCAACTATCAAAACCAAGTATAAAAATAGAATAACAATACAAATTCTGAAGAAATATAGATACCTGCTAATTCGATCAAAATTAAAAATGTTACCCTAGATCCAACAAACTGAATAAGATACATATATTCAGATTATTCTATGAGAGTTATTGATTTGCGATTTTCAAATAATATTTGCAGAAATTAAAACGATGTCACCATAGATTCATGAAGAGGAACACCACTGCAAGTTGAAACCCCAAAGACTTTTGCATTAATTCCAGAAAATATATAAGAGAGCTTGAGAGCATAGTACAAGATTCAAAGATCGGATGAAAAACTTAGACTGACACCAACCTCTAATTTATAGATAAATTCTCCAACGGCTAGTTTGTTTGATCCCCATCAAAGTAATATCGACCGTTGAAAAAGATTTGATTATCTTTTATTCTCGTCCGTCGAAATTATTTATTTTTTGAGGAATTTTGAATTTTTCATTTAAATCCTTTTTAATTAACTCAAAAATAATAATTTTGAGTTAATTACCTCAAAAAATTGACTTTGACTTAACTACCAAGATCCAAGGGTCCAAGATTTCTTAAAATTTTCAATATTCCCTTGGCCCGGGATCTTTAAAAATTTAATTTTTTAAGACCCACAAATTTTTCTTTTGGAGAATTTAAATTTACCTATAACATAAAATTAATTAAATTTATGGCTTAGGATTTTTGTTTTAATTTGGCCGGAAAATTTAATAATTTGACTTATGAGGGGTTAGTTATTTTTCCAACCCTCTAATACTTAGTCATGGTGTCTAATTATGAGGGACCATGCACTAAATATTTTTTACTTCAAGATTTTACATTTTAATACATGAAAGGGGAAAACCCATTCATTATAGACCCTCAAAAATACACATTTTTACGACACAAAATATAATCTAGTAGACCAAGTGACTTGTAATAAAATAATCTAGCCAATTAGCTAGGATTATTTCCAAATCACTTTTACAAGACTCGATCTAAAACACTAGGACTAGCCTAAGATCTTAGCGACAAAATCCACATTAGCTTTGGGGTGAGAGTGGGGGGGGAAACTCTGCCGATCATTTGTGTCTAGAGACACAGATGAATCAGTGAGACAAAAAACCTTCTAGAATGGAGATAGTCACTGAAACCATAGGTTTACCTAGGTTGTTACATACAGATGTGGTCATACTGAGATTATTTACATTTTACATATGCAGAGTGAGCGGACATATTCATAAAATTGTCGGTTGATGATGAGGTCTGAATGGCACGGACACTTGAACATGATGGATCCCTTTTGTGAAAAAAGGGGTGCATTGTTATGGGGTCGTTGAGACAGAGTGGTCAACACACTCCATGCATCCATCATTATGGAGTTATTATGGGAGTGAAGAAGTTCTATTACATGTAATTTTTTGTATTCAAGGAGGAGGAGGCCTTTGTTGGGCTCTATTTTCAGCAATGCCACTTACTATATTCATCTGGGGGCTATCTATAGAGAAAGGGTGCACTTACGGAACCTGTCTTACCATCTCATGGATTATTTCTTCCCTTGGAGATGAAGCACTTCACTTGGAGACCTTTTGGAGTTTATTTCTGGAGATTTTCCCTCCTCTATCCTTGGATATTGAGCTAGAGTTGGATTCTTCTATATTTAGTCCACTTCTATCGAGTCCACTAAAGCTAGGCAACTCCTTCCTTCACGACACTACAAATTTGAAGTACCTCATCCTCAAGCATGCATGGATGCGCCCCAACTCCACGATCTTCCTTCATTTCCTAACACTCAAAGATAGAATCAGATCCCTCCATTTAAGAGAAGATTGATTTCTCTCTCGCCCACACAAAAGGTCTTTCTCAATCTTGAACTTACCAAATTCCAACAAGTGGAGCTCAAGTTATTTCGAGACCAAGTCACAGTTGCGCAAAAATGTTGAAATTCCAAGCACCCTATGTCATTTCTATGCCATAGCAAGGCACATAAACACACTTGCAGTGCCCGACAATAAAATACTTTGCACAATGGAATATAACAGAAAACAAATCAACAACAGTACACAAGATTTTTGGCCCAAAATCATGTTCCTTATTTGTCCATTAATTACAAAACCTTAGGGCTATCATACCAGGGATCATGGCCCTTTAGAAACCCTGATACAATGCTATAATACATAGTATACAAGTATATCCTTCAACTAGATACAACTAGGGTTGAGGCCTAGTCCATCAATTCCTCATCTGCCCACATACAAATACAAAATCCAACCAGCAAGATCTTGACTTACCTGGGTTGTTCATTTAGCCCTTAATCCTCATATCAGCCTTGTTGTACCTTGTTGTGGCCTTTATCCTTCATTGCTACATTCTTCTTTGTCCACACAGTCTACTCCAGTAGACCACTACTTAGTTATCATGTAGTCTTGGCCACCTCCTTTAGGCCTATGACTACCTTCCAACCTTATGCCAACTCCTTTGGCTCACTTGATCAACCCTCTAACCACTCCTAGTTGTTGATCAATCCACAGGTAGGCCTGATATAGCCCTTATCCTGCCTTTACCAAGCACTACCAACTCTCATGAGGCCCTAATCATTCCTCGGTCAGACTATGTTATATTACAATATGTTTTAGGCTTCCTTACCCCTGCAGCCAGACCCTTAGATCCTATTTCAGCTCTACAATTCACGACCCTGCAACCCTTAGTCTTGTGGCCTACAGCCACTTCACAGCAACTCTTAGCTAGCCTTCTTCACACAAAATTGATCCTCATTGTCTGCGGCTAGCACTAGACACAGTCCAGCCCTCTTCTAGGGCTTAACCCTCTCTTTTGAGGCCTACAATACTCAATCCAACCCTTCTTTAATCACAGAACCCTCGTCCTCCTTGTTTCAACAGAAATCCCTGGCTCGGTCTCCTGTTCTTGGGATGCAGCCCACTTTCTAAGATCTATAGCTTCCTTTAGTGCTCCTTTTTCTTCACTGCTTGACCTTGGCCTCCTCCTAGTTGTGGTTGTGTCCTTAATGCCTCCACAACCCTTAGAACTCGACCTCTCTCTAGTTGTTGATGCTTCTCTTGAGTTGATCTTTACCACACAATGAAGTCCTTCTCATGTGTGTTCTGGGCCTATCCCTTGGCCTTTATATGTATAGCTCCTGTGTGAGTGTCTTGGGGGTCTCTTTATCCTTCAAGTAACCCTCACTTCACCACTCAGTCACAAATTGAAATAAATACTAATTCCTTGGCTTCCAAGCCCACAATTTTGGGTTGAAAACCCCAACTATTGGGTACTTTGCCCAACAAACTCTCCTTTTGTGGGTTTTCTCCACTCAGAAATACCTTCTAAACTACCCAAATTTCAACAAGAAAGAAGAGAAGTAGGAAGTCTTTCGTTATATCAAGATCATCATTTATGATTTGGTCCCCCTAGGGTACTCTCACCCTTGGACCAACTGACGGTCTCATCCAGCTAGGGGGTATGTTAGGGGGGAGTCAAGCCAAATCTCAATTGATTGTTGGAATTGTAATGGTGTGTTTTGGTCTTCACCTAGTACATTTCGTGATGCAAATGATCCCATGACCTCCTTTTCCTCACAAAGGCGCATGTCAAGCCCATGCAAATACCACCCCCAATCTATGGGTGTCACTGGGCATGGTCTTATCGACATGAGACTAAATCTGATAGCACCAAAGGATCTAAGGAAATTGCAAGTCTTATGCAAGACTACCTACAGAGCAAGGTTACTATGGTGTTATCAGATGAACATGCCAGCTTTTTGTGGTTCCTATTACATCAAAACAACACCCTTCTCTGAGAAAACTACATTTCAATTTGCTACTTCCACCCAGCCTCATCACATTTTGTGCTACATATTGAGTTGGAGGGAGACCCTTTCCTCGATATCTATGCAGACATCTCCCTCTATTCCACTCTTGGGGAGATCATTATTCTTGATGATTTCAATACACGCACTAGAGACCTACAGGAACCCTTCATAACAGAGCCTCCATGAGCTAGAGCCAAATTCCATGGGTATTCATATGAGTTCGAAGGACAAGAATGGACCTCTCACAAGCTACGAGAGACACCTCATGTAGTTGGGCGAAGCCCATGGTTTATTGATATTGAATAGGATCCCTTGTTTTTCAAGCCTAGGAGCTTTTACTTGGTTACAACACAATGGGGAAGCCAATGTTGTTGACGATGTCCTAGCCAACCATAACCTTCTCACACATATTCAGCATCTCTTAGTTTCCCACCTTCGAATGGCAGACCGCACCCTCCTAACATTCTCCCTCTCTACATCTTTTCCCCCTTTTGCCTTCAAGCACACTTTGCCAACCCCCTACACCACCTTTTGAGAGATCACGCCAACTATTACACCACTCATCTTAGGAGTTTCTCCCCCCCATTTCCCTCAAGTCATTGGACACAACGTTAGCCAAATATGAGATACTTTTCCCAATCCTTGTTGAAGCATCCTTGAATCCTACCCCCTCTACTCACCACCATACCCGTAAACCTACCCCTAGCTCCTGCCCCATGAATCGTTGGTTTGATGATGAATGCAAATCCCTCTACAAACAACTTTGTCTCACCCTCACATGCAACCCATCCTCCTCCCCTCACCTCCACAAAACATAATGTAACCTCCTTTATCGTTCGTTAAAAACAAGTACTTCTCTCCCAAAAGTGACAGGAATTTTGTGACACCCTCTGCCACTCCCCAAAATCCTTTGGTGTGCACCTTTTCCTTGATCCCATACCATCTCAACTGACTTTGACCCCCAAACCATGTTCCTCCATGCCACCTCATTTATGATATTCCTGGACAACCTTCCACCCATGTCTCCTTGCCTCCCTCTATTGAGAATTTGGTAGGGCATAGTTTAATTCAATTCTCTTACTTGATAACTACTTGTGTTATACTTATTATTCTTCTATTACTTAGATCTTATCTTCATTAGCTTATTATGTCTTTCATCAAGTCAATTATCAAAACACAAGAGACATAGAATTTTGGCTCTTCAAGCCTGGGCCAAAACCTCTCCCTCTTGGAAAGGAAAACCCGAAAGTAATTCTTCTTCTAGATCTTCAATTGACAAGTACCATGACCATGACACAGAGTCTTGACACCAGTATGCCTGGAAGACCTTGTCACTGCTCTTTCTTGGCTCCTTATGCTGATCTTCTTTTCTGCACCGTGCTACACTAGCACTAGAGAGACTCGGTCCCTAGTTACCCAATCACAGTTCCTCGGCCTATCTTTCTTCGTTCTCTAGACAGAGATCTTCTTTCTGTTGTAGATACTTCTGAGATATAATCAAGACTTATGTATAGCCTTACCTTACTATTATAGTAATACAAAGTTCATGACAGTTCTCCTTCTTTAGTAAGTAGCCTTCTTTGCGTACTGAATTCCAGAGTCTTATCACAAACTTGGACAAAGATGATGGGAATCCTTTCTTTTGCTAACATAAGTGTTACTTATATTCTGCCTCGCTCTATCCTTCATACTATGTCACTGTCTTATCACTTCCTGAAATAACCCTTGTCAGTCCTAAAATGATCACTGTGTATATGACCCAAAACAGAGATAGACTTCCTTGAATCTTTTGTTGATTATCTTCATCCTTAGGTACCAAGAATATGACCCTTTCTTCGCATTGCAATCTAAGAGCATATCCAAACTTATATTTGTTGGAAAGTCACCTTCTTCTCGCACTGAGTTACAGCCCTTGACTTTGCACTTTTCCTCAGAGGTAATCCAAACTTTTTGTCTTCCAAATGAGGCCGCAGAGCCCCTATATATAGGGACAATCTCCCTTCTTTTAGGCCAACCTTTCTATCTGCATGTAGGCCGACATGTCTTCTTGAGAGGAGCCGACTTCTTCCAGCAATTTCTTAGGCCGACTTGTCAAGAGTATATTCATCACTTTGATCCAAGGCTTTATAAGCACATTGACAAGGTCTTGAGGCATACTTTTACATCTATTATAGTTCTTTACAATTGTAACAATCCTTCAAATACATGACTCTAATTTATACATTTATGACAAGATGAAAAACCCCTAAAAGACATCAAGAAGAAGTCTTTTGACCTATAATAAAACTCCTTGTTTATGAAACCTATGAAACAAGTATTTACAAAATACATTTTATTATCTTTGTCTTCTTCATTACATAAATTCATAAATACATAGTCATTATGAAGACCGATCCTAGTTACACTTTCCAACACTTCCTCTTAACTAGGGAGGTATTCATAATGGTACATCGTCACTTTCAATCTGAAGAATCTCATTAGAATAATTTGATCGGTAATCCATCTATTATTGCATCATATTAACCAGCATTGTTACAGTGCAAGGCCTTGACTAACAGCTCCATCTCTCCATGAGATCGTAAGCTACAATGCTGGTGAGACCAATGATTATAGACACCTTCATTATTGCCTCCAAGGTACATACTCCACCCAGGTGTTCACTGAGTATGACCTCTAAGGACTATTCTTATCGATATAGCTAATCCTCAAAGAATATCCATCCTTTCATGAGTACTCTTATCGGAACGTCTTATCACATTCTCAAAGAGTATCGGATGCCAGATGATTACCCAATCCCACATTCTTTCTTCCAAGTGAAGACTGGAATGATGTGTCTATCTCTCCCTCTTAACTAGAGAGAACATATTCCACAAGGGAATATAAAGAATGTACCTAAGCTTTCTTTTTGACTTAGGAATCACGAAGTTTCTTCCAAGTAAGAAACTTATTATCAGGCTCCCTCTTAATCAGGGACCTACAGCAGCAGTGATAAAACATATAGCTACTCATGAAGGACTCCTTCTGTTGATGTCATGAATTGAGGAGCCTTCAACTTTGGGATATCTTCTTGGAGCACAGATCATCCATCACTTTCATCCAAGAGCCATGTCTTCTATCAGAAAGTGATCCATCAGTCTTCTCATCTGGTCTAGCTTCATGTTATGGTGCTTTCTTTCAAACCATATATCTTCCAAGGATATTTCATCCTGCCATATGGTTATCAACTTGTGGAAGACGTCTACTTCCATTTGGCAGCCTTGCATAAGCTCATCATATGTTATTCAATTATAAATATGAATACTTAAATCAAAAGATACCTCAGTGATGATCTTTCATTATGACATCCTTCTTGTAGGCATCGGCATCCTTCGCATATGTTGACACATCTCCAAAAGATATGTATTGTCAAGGGTCTCTATCTTTTCTGAACTCTTCATCAGAGTCTACATATCTTCCCAAGATATTTTCTAGTCAAGTCTTCTTGGCTTCCTTGGATGTTGACTGCCTCTTTTCATGATTGCACTTTTTCGCAATCTCTTCCTTTTTCTCTCGTTCTCCACACAATTTTATTTCATTCCCAGGAACTTCCAGTATGCAGTTCCTTGTTTGTCCACAACCACCTCATCAGTTGTTGACCATGTCTATTGACAACCTGTTCATTGGAAGAGTTCCTGCTTTCTTTGATCATAATTCTTCTATCTACAACCATATGACCTGTCTATATAGCATCCAGTGTTAGCATAAATATATATGCACCTTATTTCCTTTCTTTGAGTCATCCTGTAGCAAATTTCCTTGGAGTGAAGAGTTTTATTCCCTTGACCTGCTTCATCAATGTGTCATCATTTCTAATCCCAGAATTTTGTAAGTTAGAATTTCTCAAGGAAACCTACTGCTTTCTTTTTAACCAGTGAGTCCAAAGAGGACTCCATTAGAAAATGTCAACATATGTTTCTTTATTGATTATTGAATGATGACCTTTGATCTTGATGACTGCCTTCTATAAATGTTGTTTTTCAGTGAGGTTCCCAAGAGCTTCTCATAGCATAGATGTCACATATGTGTTACAAACATCCTCCTACAAAGAGTGCTCCTCCTTCAATGATTCCATCATGATGCCAATCCTGGAGTAATGCTTCTAAAACCTGATAGATACCTCTTAAAGAGGAAGATGATCTCAATCATAATAGAGATCTTTCACTTCTTCTTTCTTAGGCTTCTTTGAATCTAGTTCTTCCATTTTTCCGATGATATGGGCTTATTCCTTTTTCCTCTTGTCCTCATTAGATTTGGGACAATATTTCATTACACCCATAGCATTGTATCTTATCCATGTTTCTTCTTTTCTTCTTGAGGACCAAACTTACTAAATCTTCCCTTTCTCCTTGATATGGCAGCATAGGCTTGATTCTCTTCATTTGATCCTATATCCACTTTAGATTTTAACCTTGTCTCTTTTAATTCTCATATCATAGAGACCATAAATCCTGGAATGGTGTTGCTTCTTGCTTCCCATAGATGCTTGAAGTGAAGTTTTCCATCCCTCTGGCAAAGCATTCAGCATCACTGTAATTATTTCTCTATCAGACATTTCTTCTCCCAATTCTTGTACTTGATCTTGTATTCCAGAAATCTTCATAAAGTATGAAGTTATTCCCTCCTCTCTAGACATCTCCTACTTGTATAGTTCTTGTCTTAGAGATATTACTTCCCCTATAGTACTTACCGAGAGTAGCTCCACCAATTTGTCATATATTTCTTTTGAAGATTCTAGTTTTGATACATAGGAGATGAAAGAGTCCTTTATGGATTATTATATCTTCCTTGAGTATCTTCTTTTGAAATCTTTAATATAGTTCATGACTTCATTACTTAGATCTGTCATTTTCTTCCATGTAAGAAAGTTTGAAACCCTAACCAATTTGTTGCTTTCTTTGCAAAAAGACATTTTGACAGATTCAAATGAAGTCATAAATATACTTACTTGAATAGATGATTTTTTTCTGCAACCAGCTTCTTTGTTGATGATGATATAGATAGTAATAGAAGCTTCCTCTTAGATTGACTTCTTCAAGAGTGGTGTAAAGCGGTAGATTATCTTGAATAGCTTGATGACTTTAGCAAAATGATGATTTCATAATGTCTCCAATAATGTGGACTTGGCTTCAATGAGATAGCTTGAAGATAAATATCACCTCCTTGATCTTGCATTTCTTCTTCAAAGGACCTTGATGTATAAGTCCTTTGAGTAAGGTCTTTGATCTTCTTGATATAGCTTGAGGATTTTCCAATTTCTACAAGCTGCTCTTTGAATGGAGGTCTTCTTCAAAGGGTTTTAACCTTTTAGTGTAGATCTCTTTTCTTTGAACATTTCCTTGAAAATTGATCTTTGATCTTTTGATCCTTGTGTGTCTTCTTGCCAAATAGCCCTTTCTAGCACCTTAGCTCTGATACCATGTTGAGAATTTGGTAGGGCATAGTTTAATTCAATTCTCTTACTTGATAACTTCTTGTGTTATACTTATTATTCTTCTGTTACTTAGATCTTATCTTCATTAGCTTATTATGTCTTTCATCAAGTCAATTATCAAAACACAAGAGACAGAATTTTGGCTCTTCAAGCCAAGGCCAAAACCTCTCCCGCTTGGAGAGGAAAACCCGAAAGTAATTCTTTTTCTAGATGTTCAATTGACAAGTACCATGACCATTACACAGACCCTTGACACCAGTATGCCTCCAAGACCTTGTCACTGCTCTTTCTTGGCTCCTTATGTTGATCTTCTTTTCTGCACAGTGCTACACCAGCACTAGAGAGACTCGGTCCCTAGTTACCAAATCACAGTTTCTCGGCCTATCTTTCTTCGTTCTCTAGATAGAGATCTTCTTTCTGCTGTAGATACTTCTGAGATATAGTCAAAACTTATGTATAGCCTTACCTTACTGCTATAGTAATATAAAGTGCATGACAGTTCTCCTTCTTTAGTAAGTAGCCTTCTTTGCGTACTGAAGTTCAGAGTCTTATCACAAACTTGGACAGAGATGATGGGACTCCTTTCTTTTGCTGAGATAAGTATTACTTCAGATTCAGCCTCGCTCTATCCTTCGTACTATGTCACTGTCTTATCACTTCCTGAAATAACCCTTGGCAATCCTAAATTGATCACTGTGTATATGACCCAAAACAGACATAGACTTCCTTGTATCTTTTGTTGATTATCTTCGTCCTTATGTACCCAGAAATTGACCCTTTCTTCGCACTGCAATCTAAGAGCATATTTGAACTTATGTTTGTTGGAAAGTCACCTTCTTCTCACACTAAGTTACAGCCCTTGACTTAGCACTTTTCCTCAGAGGTAATCTGAACTTTCTGTCTTCCAAATGAGGCCGTAGTGCTTCTATATATAGGGATAATCTCTCTTCTTTTAGGCCGACGTGTCTTCTTGAGAGGAGTCGACTTCTTCCAACTACTTCTTAGGTCGACTTATCAAAAGTATATTCATCACATTGAGCCAAGGTTTCACAAGCACATTGACAAGTTCTTGAGGCATACTTTTACATCTATTATAGTTCATTACAAGTGTAATAATCCTTCAAATACATGACTCGAATTTATACATTTATGACAAGATGACAAACCCTAAAAGGCATGAAGAAGAAGTCTTTTGACCTATAATAAAACTCCTTGCTCGTGAAACCCATGAAGCAAGTATTTACAAAATACATTTTATTATCTTTATCTTCTTCATTACATAAATACATAATTACATAGTCATTATGAAGACCGATCCTAGTTACACTTTCCAACACCCTCCACTTTCCACCTTTTCTCCAAGTGGGATTGTTACCCACCAAAAAGTGGGTAACCTGTACAAGAAATGTTTTTCTCCTCTTTGGATAGTCATCCAACCAATGGCGCTATATGATCAACACACAACCTTATGCCTAGATCCTCCACCTATTTCTCGTGTCGGATCTCTCTCACATCTACCATTTCTCCTTGAAGGATTGGTGTGTCATCCATCAACAAGTACGTTAATCATTCTTGCAATCATAGGTCAAAGAGTTACAGAACATTAACAACAAGGGTGCCACGATAATATCATAATACTACCTGAAAAAGGACAAAAAGGCAAGCATATGCACTTGTGCACCAAGGGAGACAGACTCAACAGGATGACGAAAAACACCAAGTTTGACTTGTTGAAATATGTAACTAGGTTAGGTCTTCATAATGACATGTGTAATCATGATTTTATGTAATTGATGTAAAGAAGAAAAATTAAATTATTTTATGCTTCAGGCATGGGTTTCATGCTCAAGGAATTTTATTTCGTAGATCAAGCTCCCATTGTGAGCTATTAGATTTGGTCATCAAGTCATAAAGTCTAGTGAGTCAATGTCATGTATTGAAGGCCCATGTGGGCATGTTACATATTGTAAAAAGAGTATTTGTTTGAGTCATTAACCCTCCAAGACCTTGTCACAAGCACTCCTTCAAGTCGACTTTCAAAAGAAGATGAAAATGATTCTAGATTAGCATGTCGGCCTAGTCATAAGGTCAAGTCGACCTATTTTGCATGGACAAAACACTATATATAGGAGCACTCGGCATTACTTGAAGGATAATTCGGTCAAGCATCTGAAATAGAAAAGGAAATGCGAGAAACACTAGAGAAAGGGCACATCATCAAGCAAAGAAAGAAGGAACAATAATCGAAGTACTTTGGCACTGTTTTGGGTTATTCTCCTCGTACATGTGACAGAATTTAGGGTTTCTGCAGTGGTATCATATCAGTCCTTGAAGGAGTCATCAAGAAGGTCACCAATCCAACTCTCTAGCTGGTCGAGGTCACAAAGAGAAGCCCTCTAGTCAAGCAAAGAAGGAAATCACCATCAAGAGCCCACACATGTGACCTTGCACAAGTTTCAGAAAGCCGAGAATTGCAGATCTGTGGAGGAAGGCCAAAATTTCAGAATAGCCGAAATTTGCAGTAGGTTGACCAATGTTGACTTGGGTAAGAAGGAGAAGTAGTAACAAGGAAGCATTGTGACTTGGTCTTGGAGTGGTTGGTTAGGTCAAGGGACTTGGTCTTGGAATTCGTCACTTGAAGATTTTATAAGAAGAAGAATTCGTTTAGGTTTTCCTCTCAATTTGGAGAGGTTTTGGCCCTGGCTTATCGCCTACATCTTGTGTCCTTTGTCTCATTGTTCTTTATGTTTTGGTAGTTGTTTGATGAAGAAGAACACATAATAATAATAACATACAAGAACCTAATTAATAAAAGTAAAATGTCATCACAAGCAGTTATCGTAATAAGAGAAATCATCTAATATCTCTGCCTTAGATTTCTCAACTTGGTTTCAGAGCTAAGGTGACAAATCAAGGAAGGGCAGCTCATCAAGGGACACTCAAGCTTTCAAGGATCGAAACTCTATAAGGGCATCAAAGTAGATCTAGAAGATCATCTCATCCTCAAGGCATTTTGAAGGCAAGGTCTACATCATCTTCTTGAAGGAAGTATCAAAAACCTAGATCCAAGAAGAAGTCTACACCAAAAGAAGTCTTGGGATCCTCGTTGAAGCCATCATCAGAGAAAAGGGACCACAAAGACTCTATCTCTACTCAAGTTGAAGAGATCTACAAATCAAAGTAATTTGAAGTCTACTCATCTAAGAGAAGCAAGATCAAGGACATTGTCATCATCATCAAAAGCTCCAACGTGATCTCCCTTTCTTTTGAGCCAAGGATCACTCTTGAAGAAAACTATCTTCATCAAGAAGAAGCTTTCTATTATCTATATAATCATCAAATTCAAGGAGGCAGCAAGAGGAAGGAGCATCTTATCAAGTATTTTTATGTCTACGTCTTAATCTGTCAAAATTTATTTTTGCGAGGAAAGCAACAAATTGGTTGGGGCTTCAAACTTTTTAGCATGGAAGAAGAGGACAGATCTGAACCTCATAGAAAATGAGTTCATGGAACATGTCAAGTGGTCAATCACCAAACCTGCAAAAGAAGATGCTCAAGCACTTGTAATATATATGAAAGGGGAAATAAGGGCTCAAAGGATTCTCATAGAAATTAGAATCCATCAAGGATCCCCTCATTCCCTATGTATCAAAATTAAAATGTCAAAAGAAATATATGACAAACTTGTAGAGTTATTTTCTGTAAGCACTGCAAGTGAAGTAATCTCGTTAAGGCAAGAACTCTACAAGATGAAGATATCAAAAGAAGAAGGAATAGCCTCATACTTTATGAGGATATCTAAAATAAGAGATAAACTACAAGAATTGGGAATGGAAATCTGACCGCCTACATCTTGTGTCCTTTGTCTCATCGTTCTTTATGTTTTGGTAGCTGTTTGATGAAGAAGAACACATAATAATAACCAAGTACAAAAGAACCTAATTAAGAAAAGTAAAAGGTCATCACAAGCAGTTATGATAATAAGAGAAATCATCTAATATCTCTGCCTTAGATTTCTCAACATGATTTTCATGGGTGAAGTCAACTCCTGCATAAAACACCTTAACTCGCCTAAACTAAACAGGGAGGGCACCTCCTGAAAGGTATCCTTACATGGATGCTTCGAAAACTGCTAAACATATTACATGTTCCTTTATATACAGTGTTGGTAAAGTTTCCCTCAATTTCCTTTTGTTTTAAATTATGGAGGGTCATCTCAAGGAAGCCCACCTCCTTAAAAGGATTCCAAACCAGGCACTGCCAACAAGATTCTGAGTTAAACATTCGTCCTTTCCCTCTCACAAAGCTCCATTGTAAAGATGACATCAAGATTCCTTTGAATATCTGGTTAAGGAATAGTGTAGGTGTTCTTTGGAAAGCAGTTATTTTAAAACTTAGAAGAATAACAGAAGGCCTCCGAGTTCTGTTTCAAAAAAGGTTAGCAGACTTCTAGTCACCAAATATCATCAGAGGCTGCAAAATACAAGGCCACCAAAATTTAGTCATTGCAAGGCATTTTCACTGTTTTCCAATCCGCATAGGTCATTCACATCACTCCAGGACACACTTGTATGCCACCAAGCAATATTGGTAGAGGTACATTACATGTCCTTCAAATCTTACAGTAGTACACCACTAGTGCAATGGCAGTGCTGGCCAACAAACAAAACCTCCAGTGTTAATCACACATGCTGATCAACTAAAGCACTATATTTCAAAATGTATGCACCATGTACTTGTGTGTAGAACCATCTAAAATAAGCAAATTATGAGCAATACTAATAGAACAACGGCACAGTGTATATGTAAGAAACATTTCTGAAATTCGACACCAACCACAAAAAATTCCCTCGAGCCCAACACAAAATGCAAACATTGACAGGATTTGATTTTGAGATTTATCTTTCAAACACTTCATCTTGGAAGCTATGGGATGGGGATCTTTTATGCACTCAAGCTATATCTTTATCTTTTTCAGTTTGCTCATCATATGAACTATTAAATAGTAAAGCTTTACTATTTGATCTTCATAGTAATTAGAAAGAAAATAAATTTATAAATACTAAAACAAAAAAATTCTTAATGCTCAAAATGCCTAATTACCTGCAAGTTCTGTGGTTCAAGTGATTTGAGATAGTCCAAAATTTCATTATATCCATGTAATGCCTTCCTTTGTGTCAACTGATGTTTCAATTCATCAATCTCAGTTTCTAAAAGTTCTATATATTTGACAGCATCAATTTTCTCTGGCCCAGAATCATCACGCCACCTGATTACTTCACCACTCACTTTTTTCTGAGTACCTGGTGCATAGTCTGAATCTGCCTGCATGCCCATCATACACCAAGAGTCAAAACCTGACTTATATGTAGAAAAGGATGACTCCACTTGCAAAACAGAACATAAAATTTTAAACATAACAATAGCATACATACAACCTTTGTGACAAGGACCACAGCAATTTACATACAAATGAATAAATTTCTTCTATAACCCAACTAAGAAGGATCACAACATAGAGTGTGACCTAATATCTTGCAGGAAATCACCCTTCAGATGTATGGCCAAATGAACTTACATATATATATATATATATGAGCTAATATCTTGTAGGAAGTCTCCCTTCAGATGTATGGCCAAATAAAGTTAATCTCAAAAGCCTCCTTCTCAGGAGGATCCCTTTAGAAAAGGTAAGCGATTCTGAAGAAGTTTGTGTCTTTTCACTCTAATAATGATAAGGATCAAGGACCTGGTCCTCTTAACAGGAGAAGCAAGAAATAAGGTGAACAAAGAAATATAGAAAATGATAAGAAAAAACTTTTAATAATCACCAAGGGAGGGACAACTTAAAAAAAAAAAGGAATCCTTTATCCTGGAAGTTAAAGAGATTCCACTCAAATATGAAGATATAAAGTGTCCAAACAGGAAATTAGGAAAATTTCCCGACACGCTTTTGGTTAAGGAAAGAAAAACCTTCTGCTAGAAACTATGTGAAAAATATACAATTAAGCAAGATTGATGGCTAAAGGGAGTTGCAGCCACTGGCCATTTGGGAGTAGTTACCTGTTTGTGGAATACAGACTCATACTAATGATAAAATGGTATCTTCTACCTAACAAGGCACTGGTCCACTGGTGTGGCCGAAGGAATGTCAAGCCATCCACAAAGGTCCCATTCTCACTGTGATCTGCCCTACCCATATGGCATGAGATTCAGAAGGATGAGGACAGGTACAAATCCCATGCGATTTTGGAAAAACTGCTCCCCCCAAAACCTGACAACTGATCAGAAGTAATTCCTTTCTTTGCCGAGTCTGTAAAGAGTCTACAGAGTCTTCCCAAGTCACAGCACAGCTGAGTTTAAAAAAAGCCCCACGTCTGACAACATTTCTTTTAATAGCTCCAGAGGAGGAAAATTTTATGGAGCTCAAAGGAGGTGGATAAATGTTCTAGCAACCCCCAGAAACTGGATGCTAGATGCAGATTTTGAAACAATGCTATTCAGAGAAGGAAAAACAGCAAGAGTTTGGTCCAATGATCTCTTCAAAGAAGGAATGTTTTCCTTTCTAAGATGCCAGCAATTTTGTATACAAAGTGATTTCACTTGGAGTGATAGGAAGAACAGCTTGAGATACACTGCTGAAAGAATATATAGGTTTTTCATGCAAGAGATTCTTGTTGTGCATAGTTCCTGGCCCTTGCATAATATCAACGGTAATAGTCCATTTGCTTTCCCTTAATCCTTTCAAGTCTAGAGTATTCTCCATGCCAATATCAGAGAACTGGCCAATTTTTAGAAGAACCTTTGAGGTCAGAGAGAGCAGGCTCAATCCATTTTTAATTTTAATTCAATCCTTTTGGTTGACCAGGATAGCCTTGAAAAAATAAAAATTCTCAAGGCAAGAAGTTGAATTCAGGTCACCTTTTATTAAAGTGGGAAAAATCTTTTTAAAATCGAACAATAATTTTAAAAAAACCCCTAAGTAGAGAACGGGTCAAGTGTTTTTTCAGCCAAGAGAGAAATTTAGGGTTCACTGAAGAAAAATTAAATTTAAGAGCTAGTATGTCTGATTCTTTTATTAGAGAGGTGGAAGTCACTCTTGGTTAATGAGAATCACTTTGTCACAGGGAGAAAAGGAACAGAGATAAAAATCTAGTACAACATGCTGATGTGTATGCTTGCTCGTGGATCTTTGGTGTAGCTTCCAGCTTTGTTTGGGACTAATTCCTTGCTAGGATGAGTTGGTGGCTAGGGTTTGACAGTTCATGTGATGGTAGCTTGTTGATGTTGCCCTACCTAGGGTTTGGCGAGCATTGGAGACTCCTAGATTGTGATAAGCTTCCAGGACTAACTTGTATCAGCTTTGTAAAATTTGTTGGTATGTACTTGCAATTTCATCTTATGTATATATGAACTTGTCGCCTTTGAAAAATTGGTACCATTATGCTTATCAAGTAGAATTGTGTTCGGAACTCCAGTCCTTGATGCACTCCTATGTTCAACTAATACATCATGTTCTTCTTCTCGATTGGCAATACATATTGTCTCTTGTAAGTTAAAATATCTCATGACATCTTCACTACCCATGTTGCTTAAAGTAGAAAGCTCTTCCCCTTCAACATTTGCTGCCATATTGCTTCTCAAGAAACAATGCAAGTTTCCCTCCAGTGTTCACTTTGACATCACCTATTTGCTACCGGGGTAATTCTGCTCTAAGCTTACTCTGTCTGAAATCTAAAAGTTCTGATCTTTATGATTAAACATCAATGGTGATGGGAATTGCTGTAACAAATTCTTCTTTGTGGTACACTTAGTAACCTGCACAAATCCAGCAATAATCTGCAAACTCATCCAATCCTCTTCTGATATAACGTTCTTTTATTTCTTTTATGTAAATGGTGCAGGGGATATTTCTCGATAAAAATTCTGCCAAATTCGTAACTGCAATATTATTGTACTCAGCTTCAGTTCAACACTATCACCCTGCTACCAGTTCTAGCATGCATACTCTCAACAAACTTCCACTATCAACAATTCATCCATTCTCACAGGTTCAATCATTACACCAGCACCATAAAAAGATTATAAATACAGTATCCAAAGAGGCAATATTGATTAAAATGAGAGTGAAACTAACAAACCATCCAAACTTATGTTTTTATTTTCTAGCCAGCAACTATGAGGTTTGCAGTTTGATTCTATTCGAGGAGATAACAATTATCTATAACACTGTTCATTCCATGAAATTTGGTGACCTCAGTGTGACTGTATTTGGTTCCCGTGATTCGAGAGAGATTGAGAGATTCATACAGTATCTCAACTTCAGATCACTGTTAAGATTTGTGTCTGATTTGTCTCTTGTCCACGATCTGGTTGATTCCAAGAGGAACAGCAATACAAGCATGTGACTACAAGAATTGAATTGCAATTTGTTTCCACTGACAACTGCTACAGACCTGTGTTTTCTTCTTCTCATCCCTGAGGTCTTGTATTTGATTCCACTTTCTAGGCTGAATTTTTCCTTTTAGTTTCAAATCAGTAACGCATTGCCAGAATTTTCCATTTGATTCTCAAAGAACTACTAAGCTGGACAGAGTTTTGATTCTCATTTTCTGTTGGATGACAAGCTGGGCGAGATTTTGAACTCTTCAAACCTGTCTTCTACAGCTCAGTGTTTTGGAAGATCTCCACGAAGTTTTAAATCGAATCATTTTGAAGAGGAAATGAATGCTATGCCCAGATTTCCATTCCCAAACCACAATAGATTACACACAGTGCTCTGTTTGATTCTACAGGCCCACAATTTGAAGCTAAAGCACAATGTCACAAAGACGATTGCTTTTCTTGGGATAGTATTCATCCAGATCGCAGGCTCACACCGGAATTCCCCAAAATTGCTGTCAATCACTCACAAAATCGCAATTCAATCTCTCCTCAAAACAACTAAGAGTCTCACTTAATTTTACTCGAGGATAATTGTCAGCTTAAAGAGATTTACAGTGAATGTATGGTAAATGAGACCTGATCAAACAACGAGTCAAGATATACAGAACTCATTTGTATCAATGTTGCCAAAGTCGGCATCGGAATAAAATCGGCAAAAGTCCAGAAAACAAAAAAATTGTAAAAAATAGGGAAAATATCAATAAAAATAGGCAAACATCTGCAAAATTTAAAATATATATATATATATATAGAGAGAGAGAGAGAGAGAGAGAATAAATAAATAAGTGACTTAAGGCGACTTTTTTGGATTGACTCACAATTTTTTCGCGATTCTTATGATTTTATCCCAACTCTATCGCAAAATTTATGATTTTTTCCCAACTTTTTCGAATTTAAAAATTGGCGACTTTTTCAGCCAATAAAATCAGTGCCTGGGAAAAATTGCAACGTGGCAATGTTATTGCATTTTTTTTCGCAATGTTCGCAACACTGATTGTTATTAATTCCTCCACACATAAATCAATGCTGCAGTGGTTTATTAATACGTGAAATGAGCAAGGTCTGCAAACCAGAAAAGATGGCTTCGAATCTTCTTATTAATAGAAGATATCAAACAAACTCCTAACTATCCCTAAAATTATTCTAACCGACAATATATAAAAAACAAGACAATTTGATTACATTACATGGCATTTAGGAAAACAAATTCCTCCCTACATTGGCCAATCTAGAAACTTCTAGAACCTACTACAAACTTAGTAAAATACAATTTTAAATGATGCTCCTGCATCACTATTTATCAACCTTCTCCTTCCCACCTTTTCTGGGTTGAAGATGCACACCGCTTGATCTATACCTAAAATAGACATAGCCAATTGGAGATCCCTCTTGTGACCTTTAATCCTGCTCTACCAATCTCTCCCTATGCATGTCAGATCACCTCATCATTTCCCTCCTCTTTTGTGCATGGGTTGTGTTCCAAGCTAGGAAACAATTTTGCAAATTCATAAAGTTCTTCATCATTCTCATAAACTTGTTGAACAACAAGGCTACAACTAACATGATATGATATGTGCAAAATCTCATGACGTAGGATTTTGTCAACTCTCCCGTTAGGACTTTCTCTTCAGCATATGAAATCACATGATCATTACATCAAATGAAAACAAACAATGAGTAGATCATTATCCTACACCTAAAATATTCCCATGCTTTGTAGCTACAAAGATTCCTATGCTTTGTAAACATGTTTGGTATCTCTATATCATGACAAAATCATGTGTACTTCATCTTAGCTAAAGTAACTGGATGATTTGCCCTCTCATATTATTCACCTCCTCAAGTCCAAGATTGATGAAATACCCATATTGTATCTTCACTTCCACACACTATATCTCGACCTAGCTGCAATAACCAATCAAATTTGTATCCTCCCTTATGCACAATTTCAATCAATTAGAGTTATGTCACCAATCAAAGAGGAAGTTTCCCTTTGTTGAATTCCAAATCCAGCAAAGGGACCAAAAGTTGATAGTGAAATCCACCAAAAGTAAAAGTTTGGAATTGCAATGTCCCTTTTTAACCCTTAGAAGCAAAAGGAGGTTGAGTCATAGCCTATCTACATCCTAAGTAAAAAGTCACTTTTGGGAAATCAAGTGACCCAAGGCATTACACATGGTTTTTGAAGGAGGAAATTATTATTAAAAGGGAGAAGGAGATTGAAGGAGTTCATGAGAAGAAAATGTTGAAGAAATTGACAAGGAGCCCCAAGAGCTGATAAGAAAAGGGAAAACCCTAATATTTTCCAGTTTCAGTTTTGAAAAACACACCCTAGCTGAAGATCGTTGGTTTTGATGTTGAAAGACACACCCTAGCCAATTATTGTGTTGCAGGTTGAAGATCAACTCTGGAGGACGAGGGTTCGTATTTCGTTGTGCTTATCTGGTGGACAAGTTCAACGAATTGCCTAGGCCGAGTTTATTGATTCTACAAGAGTGAATTTATTGTGAAGGGGGGCAAATTCACCATGGAGAGTCAGTGTGGATTTTGTAGGGTTATCTAGGGCTATTGAAACCCTGGCGTAGAGGAGAAATAATTCCACTACTGAAATCCTATTGCAGCAACTGAATTAGTTCTTCTAACTGAAAATTAATTATGCAAAGTACTGCTACGGAAACAACGAAATAATAAAACTACAATCTTCACAAAAATACTGCGGAAAATAAAAGCACTAGAAACTGAGAAATACTACCACACTCATAAAAATGACACCATTGTTTTTGGACAAAAGTCCCCGAAAAAACCCAACTTAGGAAAATCAGTGCAACAATTGAGGGTTTTTATTATTAAGCAGCAGTAAAATAATCTGAGTACAATCTAGATGCCAAAAATTGGCCATCCACGGCAAGAAAATTTGGCCAAAATTATTTGACGGAATTTCCCTTACTCCACGAGCAACCTCGTCATAACTCGACTTTAGAAAGTCTTCCTCCTGGACCCCTTGTGCAGGCCTCTGAGCAGTGCTTGAACAAACCTTTTGACGTCTAGCCCAGAACAGTCTCTGATCAAGTCATTTGTCTTGTCTCTACTGTTGGAAATTATTCTCCAGCCTTCTGGAAGACTTTCCCAATCTCTAGATGCTGAATCAATTTCCCACCAGCTAAATCGAATTGCCCTCTGAAGCTGCATGTGCAAACCTCTGCGTTGCCTCACTAGGAATAACTCGGCCTCTTGTTGTTGCCTCTCCAAAACTGGAAAACTTCCTTCGAAACACTGTCCCTGCCACTTTTTGTCTTTGCTTTCCTTCTGTAGCTCGAATTCTTCCGACAACTGTTGTTGCTCTCTAGAAAGTCGAACTATAAAGGGAATTGATCTCAAGTGTGTGTTCTCCATCTACCCATCGACCTCCTCTTATAATCTCCAATTGGGACTCCAACAGCCAATATTGAAACATAATAGATGGTTGAGATTATTTCAAGATAGATCTGCGTGAGTTTCTAGATGATTCATACCTTTCAAAATTAATATTGATTAATTAATCCCTTTTCCTTAGTTTAGACATGGGAAATATTTAAAAATAGGCTAACAATATAATTGAGACACTTCTAGGTGGAATTTCTAGAAGAGATTTTTGGGTTATGGAGAACTCCTGTATTTTAGCCTCTCCACAAATTTTCGAGACTAGAACACCTTTGATACTACAAAAAATAACACTCCCTCTTAGCGAGGAAAGTATTCTAGTGTTGCAATACTGCTACAACACCCTGTCTCTGTATCACCTTCTCTATGCTATTGATGCCTGGCCACTGTGACTGACTGCCACTATCCACCAACCACTACGCAAATCTGATGTTGCACCTATGATGTTGTTGACACTACTATATTCCTGCCAATTTTGCATCTGCATTGCAACTCCCTCTCATTTGTTGTTGTTGCAACTGCAACTATTGTAACTGAGAAGCATCCAAAATACTGAATCATATGTGTCTTTGTGTTGCATTTGTCTCCTGAGCATCTGACTACTACTAGCCTCTACATTGTCCACTAAGGAATCTACGTTGTTGCTGACTCTACTGCTGAGCCTCCTGCTTTGCTGTCAACGCCACACTACACTCCTCAGCACCTAACTGCTACTAGTCTGCAATTGTCACTCTAGAATCTAACTGCATCAATTGACGCTAATCCATCCTACTATTGAATATTGTGGGCCCCTGTAACAAGGTCATGATCCATGAGGACACCTCAATGGACCCTTCCCATCTTCTGCAACTCTGGGACTATAACTCCATATCGCCCCAACTCACTCCTGGAGGTATAGCTGCAAACATGGCAAAATATTCCTCCAGTCTGGAGGACAACTTGTCTATCTCTAAGGACGTTGTCACCTAGTCCTGTTTCTCTTGCTTGTCCTTCTTCCTGAGAGGACACTGAGTACTGTAGTGGCCAAACTCGCCACACCTAAAGCACTTGACATTAGATAGGTCTTTCTTCTTCTTCTTCTCCCTCTGTCACTGACTGGTACCCTTTTATGCAAGGGACACATTCTCCTCTTCCTTCTCACCCTTCAAACCCTTATTGTTGCTTCCGATAATGGAGCTCTTACACTTGAGCTCGCCTCATCTCCTCCTGTTGTAGCTCTGACCACATCATGTCCCATCTAGGCAATTGGTCTCGAACCAAGATACTTTGGACAAAGACTTCCACTCCTCTGAGACATTGTCCGGTGCCAAACATACAAGCTCTGGCGGTTGAGGCGCCTCCCCAACGGCTGCAAGTTGATCACGAACTTCTTGAATCATGGTGAGGAAGGGATCTATGCCTTCACCCTTCTGCATCTTGATGTTTCTCAACTTCTCCTCCAGGAACATCCTCCTCTGCTTAGAAGTATTATGATACAATTGGTCAAGAGCGTCCCACATCTCCTTCGCAGTATTCTTGCTAAATATATGCGAGACTATATGGTCCCAGACTCCATCCAACATCATTTGCTTCGCCTTCGCCATCTCTTTCCTGTACTCTTTCAATTGATCTACATCCTAAGGTACTGCCACAACATTCTCTACATAGGCCTTCAAACCAAATTCATCTACCAGGAAGGTCATTCTGGCCTTCCAGATGACAAAGTTGGAGGCTCCCTCCAACCTATCCTGATCTCTAAGCCTAGTTGTGGCCATCTATGAATCTGGTACAGAAAACTCCCTTCACCGGCTCGACTATTGAATCTGCTATTCACGCTCCCTTCTAGAGTGAGAAGATCTACTCACAGTTACTGCCGACAGCAACTAGAAATTTAGATTTCTAGGTTAGAAACCCTCTGAGAGAAACTTCAATCTGTATGTGCACTTTCTCTTCCACTCGGCATTGATTCTACTCTAGAAAAATATTGCAAAACCCTTTTGTGCCTAAATAAGGAATCTACTTGGTGAAAATCTGAGCTACAGTTGCCCTTCTTCCTACTCGAATCACTCAAACTGGCAAGCCGAATTTTTCTGCCATCCTACACTGAAAATTTGAACTTGCTCAAGCAACTCACACTGCCTGGCTTAGGCTTTGCGCAGCCTCAAGAAATTTGTCCTGTTGCTCCCTCTGAATAGCAAATTTCTGCCTTCGCTTTTAAGCTTCCCTGTCTGATCAAAATCGCTTTGATACCATGTGAAAATTTCACTACTGAAATCCTATTGCAGCAACTGGAAATTTCTTCTAACTGTAAATTAATTATGCAGTTTATTGCTATGGCAACAACGAAATAATCACACTCCAATCTTCACAAAAATACTGCCGAAAACAAAACCATTGGAAACTAAGAAATACTAGCACACATAAAAATGACACCATTGTTTTCAGACAAAAGTCCTCAGAAAAACCCAACTTGGGAAAACTGATGCAGCAGCTGAGGTTTTTTATTATTAAGTAGCAGTGAAATAATCTAAGTACAATCTGGATGTCAAAAACTAGCTATCCACAGCAAGAAAATTTGGTCGAAATTATCTGAGGGAATTTCCCTTCCTTCACAAGCAATCTCGACACATTTCAGATTCATAAACTCATCCTCTTGGACCCCTTACACAGTCCTCTGCGTAGTGCTTGTGCAAATTCTTTGACATCTAGCTCGGAACTGCAACTGATCAAGTCGTTATACCTGTCTCTATTGCTGGAAATGATTCTTCGACCTTTCAATTTCCCACTAGCTAAATCAAATTTCCCTCTAAAGCTGCCTACGTAGACCTCTACGTTACCTCACTGGGAATAACTTGGCCTCTTGTTGTTGCTCTCCGGAACTGGAAAACTTCCTCCAAATCACTATCATTGCCCCTCTTTGTCTCCGCTTTCCTTCTCTAGGTCGAACTCTTCCAACAACTGCTACTGCTCTCTGGCAAAATCGAACTGCCCAAGGAAATCGATCTCAAGTGTGTGTTCTCGATCTACCCATCGACCTCCTCTTATACTCTCCAGTTGGGACTCCAACAGCGAAGATTAAAACATAATTGATGGCTGAGGTTATTTTTGGATCAATCTGTGTGAGTTTCTAGATGATTCACACCTTTCTCAATTAATAACAATTAATTAACCCATTTTCCTAAGTTTAAACTAAGGAAATATTTAAAAATAGGATAATAATATAATTGAAACACTTCTAGGTGGGATTTCCAAAAGCAATATTTGGGTTGGAGAACTCCTATGTTTTAGCCTCTCCACAAAGTTTTGAAACTAGAACACCTCTAATGCTACAAAACTACCACATGTACCATTCAAAAGGAAGAGTTCCTTCTTCTTTCTTTATGTTTACCCATTCTATCTACAACTAAGTGATGACATGACTTTATCTATTAAAAATTACCAAATATATGCATGCCTCTTCTTTCATGTGGTCATCTAGACTTCCTTTAGCAGCTTCCCTTCCCTTGCTTGAAGATGGAAAAATACTTGAACTAAATTATCATGTTGTATATTTCTGTCATCATACCTACATCCTTCCAAATTGTGGATCCCACACTAGGTGGAATGTAGACTATCTATGCAACACTTGTTTCTTTCAAGTAGAGGTGAACCTTTTTCAACAAAGATTTTTGGTGGAGGATCTTGATGATCCTTATTCTACAAACGCTTCTTTCTAATGATGATGTAATGAGCTTTTTCCTTTCTATCTAGTAATATGACTACTTCAACCAGCAAACTGCTAATTCTACAATCTTTCTATGCTTCTAATAATCATGCCATCTCCATCACTACTACAATGCATCCTATCATAACTATAATGCTTCCTATCATGACTGTTGTCTTGAAAATGAACTTGATGTATGAGAGATCTTCGTTGAGAAATCTATGGCAGCTAGATTAAAGTGATTTCTCTTTACTTTGATAATTGCTTGTGATATTTTTTACTTCAACTTGTAGTATTTATAATTAGCTTCTTCTCTTGATTATTATAGTGTTCTTATCATCGAACAGCTACCAAACTATGAAGATCAATAATACAAATGGACACAAGATATAGGCTACTAGCTAGGGCCGAAACCTCTCCTAGAGAGGAAAATCCACAAGTTATTCTTCTCTTCTTATAGAAACTTCAAACGATGAATTCCAAGACCTTAGACCTGTTGAACACTCTTTGTCAACGACCCCATAGCAGTACTGCGCATTTTTGCAAATGGGATTCATCATGTTCGACGTGTTCACACCATTCAGATTCCATCATCAGTCGACAGTTTTATAAAAGATGTAAACCCATTCTGCATTTTTATGATGTAAATGATCTAAGTAAGACCATCATGTATGTAACAATCTAGGTAAGCCTAGTATTTTGGTGACGATTTCTATCCTAGGAGGTTTTTTGTCTCACTAATTCATTTGTGCTTCTCGCTACAAGTGATCGACAGAGTTTTCCCCTCTAGCCTCACCCCAAAGCTAGGGTGGATTTTGTCGTCAATATACTAAGTGAGTCCTAGTGTTTTCTATTGAGTCTTTGTAAAAGTAGTTTGGGAATAATCCTAGCTAATTGGCTAAATTTTTTTATTACAAGCTACTTGGTCTACTAGATCATGTTTTGAGTCACAGAATTGGGTAACTATTTGAGGGTCTATCACGAATGGGTTTTCCCCCTTCATGTGTTAACATGTATTTATCTTATGTAAAGAGGGTTGGAAAAATAATTATTCCCCTCATGAGTCAATTAATTAAATTTTCTAGCCAAATTAAATTAAAAATCCTAAGCCAGAAATTTAATTAATTTTAGGTCCCAGGCCAAGGGAATATTGAGAATTTTAAGAAATTTTGGACCCTTGGTCCTTGGTAGTTAAGTCAAAGTCAAATTTTTGAGGTAATTAACTCAAAAATATTATTTTTGAGTTAATTAAAAGGGAATTAAATGATAAATTCGAATTTCCTCAAAAATTTATGATTTCAATGGACGAGATTAAAAGATGATTAAATCTTTTTCGACGATCGAGATTACTTTGACAAAGATCAACCAAACTAGGTGTTGGAGATTTTATCTTATAAATTAGAAGTCTTTTTCTGTCATTTGCATCCAATCTCTTGATCGTGTACTTGCTCTTGAAGCTCTCCGGTAATATTTTATGGAATAATACAAACGAAGTCTTTGGGATTTTACTTGATGGTCATGCTCCTCTTCAGCATTTTATGGTAAACTTGTTCTTTATATTCTGCTGGTCATTATTTTAATGGGTTGTTGATCAATGGCTCATGTAGAGTAATCTATTGCACAGATATCTTGCTTAGGTTACTGGATTTAGGGTAAGAATATTAATTGGATTGATTTAGCAGGTATCTTTGACTCTTGAAAATTTTATCTTTTATCTTATTTCTCTATTGATTTAACAGTTTAACTTTAAGTGTGCAGAAATCTTTCGGATTTAGAATTGGTCGTTTGGGCAAGTCCTCGGCTAGACCAGCTGACTCCCAAGGAAATAAGATCTGAAGCGCCCTCTGAATCTAATTCCCCGGGCTTATCTTAAATTCCATTTTTGCAGGGTTTTTCTAGGGCTTGTGCCTAAATTAAAATTTTATCTTAATTTTTATTGAATTTAAAGTTAGATCTAGCTAGTAAAAGCCTTAGATCTCCAGATCTAGGAGCGAAGTCAGACTTATACTCCTCAGATCTGGCAGATCTGCAACTTTTGTGCATAGATCTGTATTTTTATAATGTAAATATTTAGAATTTTTTTAGTTTTTGATCTCTAACTCAGGGTTTCATTTTCGAATTTTGTATATGCTAGGGTTTCTGGGTTCTTCGTTTTGGTTTTGTGCAGGTTATATTGGAAAGTTTTTTAAAGAAAAAATTTCAGATCTGAACCAAATCTAGGCCCTGAAAGGTAAGATCCGGCCTTAGGATCAGATTTGTTTACAGATTTGTTTGTAGATCTAGGAGGGATCTTGCCTCAAAGTACAAACTATAGGTGTATTTATTTAAAATCCGAATTTTAAATATGATTTTGCTGATTTTTGGGCAAGGAAAAATTTTAAGATTTTATGCACCAGAGTATATTCTAATCCGCCTTTCATCTCTGCACTTTCCCGCTGCCCTAGTTTGATGTTTGCATTTTCTTCCATTTCCGTGCCCCTTTTTTCTGCTCCTTACGCAGCCTTCTCCCTGTCGATTTCCCTCATCCGTAGCTACCACCTCCAACTTGCCGACTCCTCTAGCCTCTGTCCTGTCCAATAGCTTCTACGTTGCCTCCTCACGCAGCATTCCGCTCCATTTTCCTCACACTGCAAACCTGTCCTCCATTGCTCCTTGTCGACCATTGCTCCCATTCATTTGCTTTCATTCACTGCATGCTCGACGTTCCCTTCTTATCCCTGAGCTCTATGCACATTGTCCGCTCGCCCTCGATCCATGCACTCACGCTCGAATCCACCTTTCTCCCTACAGTTGTGTCCGTCCTCACATGCGCGTCCATCCTAACCCTGTTTGCCCCTCTTCATCACAGCCTCCCTCTACGTCTTCAACTCCGGCTCCCTTAACCTAACAAAACTCTAAAAAAAATATTCACGCAAATTCTTTTATGACATTCGATTTTTTCTTTTTTAGGTTTGATTCCTTTTTTTTAATTCTTTAACATTTCATTTTTTTATTTTGTATAAAGGTTTCTCTTTTATTAACGTTTTAACTTTTAGATTCGTATTTTAACTTTATTAACTTTTTAACTTTAAAACATTCAAAAAATAAAAATAAAAAATTCAATTTTTTTTAAGATTTTAAATTTTGACTTTTAAAAATAAAAATAAAAATTCCAAAAAAAAATTCCATTTAATTCTTTCAAATTTTGTTGGAAAAAATAAAAATAATATATATATATATATATATATATATATATATATATTGATTGAAGTTAGACCTTTTGACATTAGGGTTTTGGGTCATTTCAATGATAAAAAAATTTTAGGCATCGCAAAATATTTAATAGTGGAATAATTCCTATGGTGGACATGATTTAATTTTTAAAATATCCTAAGTTTAACTATTGGAGTAAAATTAATTTTTGGATTTGCATTATCTTTGAATATCGTTTAATCCATAAATTGTTGGACGATGTGTTTTATTAGCATTAAAAATTTCATGGTATATCTTGATGAATAATCACTGAGATTTAAGTGCTAGTTATGTTTTTGATGATTATTGGCATCTAGATTTTTAAACGTGTTATTGATTAAAATCACCTACTGTTTAATTAACCCATGTTTCATATACTTGAAAATTGGATGTTTATTGAATATTAATGTTTGGGAAATCTTTTCAAGTAAGTGTGATCGATATCTGATTCTAAGAGCTCTATTGTGGATCTGCGACGAATTGTATATCTTTTAAATTGAGTAATCTTTTGGCATCTTCATAATTGGCACTCACGCTTAAGTACTTAGTGGTTAGATCAGATTATTTATAATCTAGGTGCTTTAGGGTTTTAACATCACCTTTTATCTTCGAAGCTTGTTTCATCTCTCTCCTTCAAATCATTTTCCTTGCATTTTGCATTAGCATTGCATAGCAGCAGTTTCTCATCAAGTTCTTGGTTGTAACTTCCTTAGCAGGATAGTTGACTCCATAAGGCACTGGTATCAATCTTTCCAATTCAATCAAATCCTTTAATCTTGCTAGATCTTTTACAAGTATTTGGTCGTTTAACTGTGTCTCCCGAACTGGTTGGCTCCCAACTAGTTCTCCTTCATTCCATTTCCATAGGGTCTACCCCCCTTAATCTGCTATAAGGAGATAGCTTAAACAGAGAGATTGGGGATCAGGGTGACAGCCCCCAATCTGAGTCGTTGTCGCGGTGCCTAGACATTCTGTGTGACAACAAGACCGGAGACAAAAACCCCTCCAAGACCAAGGCATACTTCTTTTAGATGAGCTTATCTTTAACAAAGTCAACCCAAGTCAAATTGCTTCAAAACTGATGTAACTTCACTTATGATCTCAAGTTCGGACCTACAACTTTTGATTGCAGAAACCATAATTCACACGTGGATGAAATATGGTGAAATAAGTCTCCTTCTTCCTTCCTTAGAGAGCGTCTTCTTCCTTCATAACTCAGCTTCCAAACTTGATCCTTTTGGACCCAAACTTCAACCTTTTATGATGACTGCGATTTCGGTCTTGCTGTAACAAAGTGATGCCCCAGTTCCTTGCACGTGTGAGAGAGAGTGATAGAGAAATTTTAAATTTTGGTTCTTCTTGTTATCTCTTTTTCTTCTCTTATTCTTCACTCCTTTTCTTGTTTTTCTTCTTGAGAACGAACTTGCTTGGATGCACTCTTCAAACGAGGTTGATTGCACTTATATATACCCTTTCTATGAGGCTCGAATAGCCCTTAATGAGGTCGACTTCATCTATGTAGGCCGACTTGTTCTCTTGTGGGCCGACTTGGCCTTGCAAGGAGACTTCCGACACTTTTGACTTACAATAAATTATGTTTACATGATACAAAATGCCCAATAAGGTCTATTACATATGACAATGACTCTTTTGACTTCTGGACTCTATGACAAACCCTAGAAGCACACAATGGGTGCTTGACCTAAAACAAATTGACCTTGAGCATGAAACCTATGCTATAAAAATAGCCATAATAATTTTCTTTTCTCTTTTACATCAAATACATAAAATCAATGGGACAAAAAATATTATGAAGATCGAACCTTGTTACATATTTCAAAACTCCCTCTTAACTAGGGAGGTATTCATAATACATACAAGGTACATGGACATTCTCATACTGAAGAATTCTCATAAGAAGAGTTGGATTGGTAAGCTATCTCATAAGCTACCTATTCAACTTATATAAGTGCATCTCATCATATTAACCAGAATTGTCATATAGCAAGGCCTTGACTAACAGCTATATCTCTCCATTAGATTAGAACACAATGTTGGGAATACAAATGATTTATAGACACCATCATCATTGTCTCTCAAGGCACATACCCCATCCAGACATTCACATGGTGTGTCTTTTTAGGACCAATCTTGTCTTGGATTTACACATCCTCAAGGAATTTCCTCTTCAACTACTCTTACCTATTGGATGCCCTACCTCATTCTCAAAGAGTATTGGTATTGGTCTCAAATGCTTAACCAATCCTCAATTATTTCTTCATAATGTGAAGACAAGAATGATGTGTCTATCTCTCAATCTTAACTACAAAGGATCTACTCATTCCTATAAAAGGAATATACCCAAGTTCCCTCTTAACTAGAGACTTGTATCCAACAACAACTATCTTCTCTTTGATAGAGGTCATGGTACTATCAACTGCTTGTACAGCTCCCCCTTTCTAAATCATCGTGTCATGGATGAACTTCAACTTCTTCATCATGGAACCAACTTCTTCGTAGGGCTTCGACCATCTTCTACATCACTTCATAGTGTTGAACCAGGTAATGCTACTCATGTCATCTTCTTTTCATCGAGAAGTGACCTTCTTTGTAATCATCTGGTTATCCTTCATATTTCTACCTCTTCCAAATTGTGTTCCTTCCAAACTTTATCCATCCAATATTATGTGTACTATTTGTAGGTGATTTTCTACAACCTGCTTTCGATAGCCCTGTTCCAACTGTTAGGGTCCTATAATAATAGGGATCATAATTTTGAATTGGCTATGTTAAGTCTTGTAATATTGTACATACCTTTGCTTTCTGCAAATGTTTTCCCATATTAAAAAATTAAAAGAAGGTATGTCCTAAAAGAATAATCAAAGGACCAAAAGAAAGAAAGAACAAAAAAGATATAAAACATGAATGCCATAAAAAGAAACAAAATAAATTCTAAAAGTGTTGCACATTCAAATGCCACTACTCTTAGTTTAATTTACTTTTGCAAATAAAATTGTGTGCAGCTTGTCCAAAATGCCACAATTCATGATGATCATACAATCTAATCTTCGTCATTCATGCCTTTAAATTTCATGTTATGATAGTTAATGCATAAAGATCTGACCAAACCATTTAATCTTGGCATATCAGTAGTTGATAGAGAATAAAAATGAGCTCATAAGTTTAATATGAGCCATTGGAAGATATAAGGTTAAAAATAAGTTAGTTCGCTTATCAAAAGAAAATAAAAGGGTCAGCAAGCTCAAATGCACCCAATAAAGGAAATAAAAAATGTTAAGATAAATAAAGGGTAGGTAGGATACCTTCAAAAGTTATGGAAAGCATCATTTGGTTTATCTCATTTCACTAATGTCTTTCTAACATTTCCCCTTATCCTAAAAACCCTTTTCCCCTTTGGAAACCATTTCTCCTCGCTAAATCCCTTTTTCCTCTCTTGGAAACCATTTCCCATTATCCTAACCCTTTCCCCTCCTAAAAAACCCTTTTTCCTTTGAATATTCCCTTCCCCTTGCTAAAATTCCCTTTCTCTTGCTTAAAACCCCTTTTCCGCTTGAATAAACTTTATGTTTTCAATAAAACATCAAAACCCACTTATTCAAAGTTTTAAAAGCGCTTAATATATTAATCGGGCCCCACCTTCCTTTTTACTTAACCCCCCCGCTTAATATATTCCATAAACCCATTTCATTTTACAAACTCCACATATATACTCCCCGAGCCATTTTTCATTTAAACCCTCTGCCTATCTACTTACCTAACCCCACCTTTCTTTGAAAAAACCTGCAGTTCCGGCTACCGTTCGAACAAGCGTTAGACAAATTTAACGTCCCTCGATCCGTTCCGCAAATCCCCATTGTACTACATTTAAATGCCGAGGGGGGTGCAAAATGGGTGGTTTCATACCCTCGCCCCCCCACCACGTGGCGCTACCACATTTTATCGCACCCCCATTCCCCAAACCGCCAAATAGCTTTTTGTCATGTGATAAACCACCCGACCCATGCAATAAACCTCAGTTTTCGAAAACAATAAAACATCGTCGTTTTACCATTACTTCATTATCTCTGTTGAATGGCGAAAAGACCCAAAAGCCATTTCCAAACCAGAGATGAAGCCTCACTGCAGTCCAGACCCCTTCCACAGACCCACCAATTCACTGAAGCCATAGCTCACCTCCTTGCAAACCTTTGTTTTCACTTACAGTTGTTTTATTTTGCAGGTTATTAACAGAACCAGGAGATGGATAAACAGTTGTTTTAGTTCCAACCTGTTTACTCCAGACCCACAGGATAAGAATTCGAAGGCTTTTACTCAACAGAAGAGACAATTGAAACAAAGACAGTGATTGTTACCAAGGATAAAACATCTACACTAGCAACAGCACAGCTCATACAAAGTGCTCTCCAGGACACATTTTTTACTCTGCATGTAGTTAAAACATGTCTACTTAGTAAAAACCCACTTTTACTAAATACACAGAAATGGTGTGATATACTATAAAACATAAAAGAAAGACAGATGAAAGGAATAGACAGATAACAACAAATCAAAGAAACAGAGCCAGATATTAGTCAGTTGAAAGGTGTCACTACCTTTTTGCATCAAGATATTTTACTTTCCTAGAATAAATCCTAGTCAGTTGACAGGATATTTTTGTAATGTTTTTGTATAAATACTTCATCATTTGAAGTATCAAGGGTCGTTTGTTCGGTCAAGTGTGGACTTCCGAACATTTTGTTAGTTGACTGATCTCTTGCCAAAGGGTTATTGTACCAATTTCTAGTCGATAGACTGAACCAGTAATAAAGAAACTTCTTTACAGGATTCATGTGATGAGTCATCTCGGTGAAGTATAAATTTCAATTGTTCATGTTCTTTCTTTAAGTATTCCATAAACTTATATGTGTTCTGAATTTGAATGTTATAACAAGATTTTTACTGCAGAATTTGTTTAATTACACTCTGCTTTTAACTGTTGTACCTTTCTATGTTTTCTTCTGATATCCGGTTTAGAGAATTCTTAATTGTCCTCTGATCCCGATTGACTCCTTCATCCTTCTTAATTCGCTGGTCTAAGGAATTCTTAATTGCTCCTTGATCTCGATTGAAGAAATCACTTCACCATTCAACCTTGAGATCTGATTTTGCTCACCTATCTTGCCTTGTAACACTTTCCTTATAATTTGATTCAATTATGTTTCAAAGCACATTGACTCCATAGCCCAATGGAAAGTGGAAAAGCACCTATTCATCTAAATCATTAATTCCACCAACCAACCAAAACCAATCCAACCAAGCATACATAACTAGCCTAAAATCTATTAAAATAAACAAAGTTAAATCATAAAGAGAGAGCCCTCTCTGAGTTTAGGAAGGCTAGATTCTAATCTCCAAAAGTGGATAGTAGTTACCTCTGACATTTCTTTTAAACACAAAAACAACCTTTGGAAATTTTGGAGTGATAGCATATTGGCGACCATACTGGGGAACAAACCAGTTCCTAGTTTAAACAAATCTTAAAAGAAACAATTCTTCTCATTTTTTGCATTAAGATTTGAAAAGGTTGTTTGAAATTATCATAGAAAGTTAAAATTCTGGCTTCTAAAAGAACATATTATACCAGGGCTCATCCTGATCCACAGCCTGCTACAATTGTTGATGATCTTGACAGAATTTTAAGAAAACCTAAAAAAGTAGAGAATCAAGGAAGTAATAGTGAGTTAATCAAAGCAAATTCACTCCCTAAGAAGTTATCCAGCGTAGAGAATATTCAATTTGATTTATCATTTGAGCATTCTTTATTTCATACCAAATCTGAAAACTCATTCCACGATACTATAATAGACCCTAATTTTATTCAATTTATTGAATCAAAGAAAGATACTATACAACTTGATTTCCAGATACTTTTGACAAACTTGATGTTTTAACTTCAACTTTGATAAAAGACATAGACGAAGCCTATTTTCAACAATCAGTTGAATTAGTTGTCCTAACTGCTGCTACCCCCAAGCTTTCTACAGTATCTGCAGAAACTGTAAGTACAGCTCCATTTAGTACCACCTCATCTATAGTATCCACCACAGTTCATTCCACAAAACCATTCATATCTACACTTTCTCTCCAACCTAAAGTTTCGAGTCCATCTTCAAGCACCACTAATTTACCTCCCAGTCAAGCTAAAATCTTAGCCATGGCAGCCAGATTTGCCCCCTTGGTCTTACAGGCCCCTTTACATGCCATGCCACAAGATTACCAGAGTAAAATTTTTCAGTTTGATGGTACTGGTCAATATACTGTTCAGCAACATGTAGATAAAATGACAAACTTTTTTGAGTTACATGAAATTGATGAAGCAGATCTACAAATGAGATTATTTGCACAAACACTAGCAGAAGATGTTAAAAAATGGTTTAAAACTTTACCTGCTAGTCATATTTTTGATTTAGCTGTTTTCCACCGATTGTTTATCAGTAGATGGGAAAGAAAGAAAAACCCTCTCCAGGTATTATCTGAATATGAGAACATTAGAAGAGCTCCTAATGAATCTGTTCAGGATTACTGTATTAGGTTTAACAACATTTACAATGCAATTCCAGCGAACATCAAACCTCCACCAGACTTGGCCCTAATTAAATTTCCAAATGGTTTTGACACTGATATGTCCTATCAATTAAGAGAAAGAAACCTTGAAACTTTAAAACAAATGCAGAGTAATGCAGTTAGTGTAGAAGCTAACTTACTAGCTAAAAGAGCAAGGATGAGGAATGAAATGAGAGTGACCATTAAGGAAAAACCATCCACTTCAGATATTAAGATAGATAGTTTATCTAAAAATGTAGAAAGAATAATGGATAGACTAGAAAACATGGAAAGAAAACCTCAGTGGGAAAATCAACAAGGTCTCGAAATTAGAAACCCCAACTTTAGAAAACATCCTAATATTGGTAAATCAAGAAAAGTTGTACCCAATCAACAGATTAGACCACCTTTCCAAAAAAATTATGCTGAAAGTTCACATCAGCATGAAGAAGATCAGGACACCCAGATAAACTTGATGGGAATAAACAATGAATATGTCATTTTTCTTACCTAGGAAGAACAAGAGTTGTACATGTTACAGCAATTACAATTAGAGTTTGGAGAATCCTTTGACTACAAACAAGGCTATGAATTTGCTATATACGAAGTTCATAAACAATATAGCCTTAGAAGCAAAAAGAGCATAGAGGTTCCTATTAAGAAATCAATCCAAACCCAAACTAAGAAAACAATAGAAGCTCCTGTGACCAAAATTCTACAAATTCTCCCTAGAGAAACTCAGAAAACTTCTACCCCAAAGATTGTAGACATCAAAGCAACTGCTACTCAAACCATTCCAGACAAAGAAGTTGAAAACAAAACAGTTAACACACAAACTGAATTACCAAGTGTTGATAAAGAAGACAAAACTACACAAACCACAATTGGTAAAAACGAAATCATTCAATTAGACAAAACTCAATTGCCATTCAATATCAAAACTGAGATAGCAAAATTGAAAAGACCAGTTCCTTTAACAGAGCTGGTGAAAAATGATTCATACAAAGCACAAATTACTGAAACATTAAGCATGGTTGAAGGTGAAGATGATGTCAACCTCAATGATGATCAACCTGAGTAATTATTTGGTCCTGAAGTAGATGGCAAACATCAACAAGGGGGTGTCCCTCCCTTCTATATTAGCTTAAACATTCATGATAAAATCTTATAGGATGTTATGTTGGATTCAGGAGCATCTCATAACTTAATGCCTAAAGCAGTCATGAAAAAATTAAACTTAGACATCACCAGACCATACAAGGACCTTTTCTCTTTTGATTCTAGTCAAGTCAAATGCCTTGGCCTGATCAAAGATCTGTGTGTAACTCTTGTCCAGTGCCCAACAAAGAGTATTGTTATGGACATAGTTGTTGATATCCCTCCCAAATATGGTATGTTATTATCTCGCTCATGGAGAGAAAAATTATAGGGATCTGTACAATTAGACATGTCATATGCTACCATTTCTGTGTTTGGTCAACAAAGGAAGCTATATAGAGAAACTTTGATGAAATACATGGTAAGTAGTTCAGAAAGACCACAAAATTTCCCTATCTATTCCATGCATTCTGATCTGGACTCATTTATCTTATGTAATTCAGATAATGACAAAGATAAAATCACAATTGTAGAAGAAGAACACAAAGAAGTCGATTCTGAAAATATAACACATGAATCTTTGTGGCATTTAGATTTTGATGGCTCTATGAATAGATTAGTGCTAGGCCTTCAAATTGTAAGAAAACTTGGAGCTAAGAGAGTTTCCATCATGGGAGACTCAAAACTCATCATAAAACAAGTCAAGGGAGAGTACATTGTTAATAACCCTAGACATAGCCGTTACAGAGAAACCATCCTGGACTTAATAAGATGTTTCCTTGAGACTAACTTTGCTGTTATTTCAAGAAAGAAAAATATGCAAGCCATAGCTTGGCCACTTTTGCCAGCACATGCAAGTTACCTTTTCAGCCAAATCATCAATACACGGCCGAGGTAAGACATAGGCCAACCATACCTAATAATTTGAAGTATTGGCAAATCTTTTCACAAGACTCACAAATTTATGATTTTATGAATTGTGAAGGAGAATTTCAAAACTATAATATAGACACTGACTGTACATTAGATTATACCATAAATAATGAACTAGATGTAAATAATGTAAATAAGATAGAGCCAACTAAATTCACTATATTAGAAATAGAACAATTAGAAACAATAGAAATTGAGGAATTAATCAATGATGAATCAGAAGTTTTAAATCTCAAAGACAACATTTTGCCTAAGGGATTAGCCCCACTAGAAGACCTCTTTGACTCCAATGATGTAGCTAGAAAACCCAAAATGGAGCCTCTAAGGTTAGATATAGAGGAATGCAACATAGGAACATAGGAAAATCCCAAGCTTATCAAAATATCTAAGAAATTACATCCAGCTGAAAAGTTGAAGTACATTAGCTTGTTTAAAGAGTTCCAAGACATCTTTGCCTGGAGTTATGAAGACCTCAAGTCTTATGATACCAGCATTATCCAGCATAAGATACCAATTTAAGAAAATCAGAAGCCCTTTAAACAAAAGCTAAGGAGAATTAATCTTGTTCTTATGCCATTAATAGAGAAAGAAGTTAAAAAGATGTACGATGCTCAAATCATAGCACCCATCAGATATTCTGATTAGGTCTCTAATTTAGTCCCCACTAGAAAGAAAACAGGGGAAATCAGACTCTGTGTTGATTTCAAAAACTTGAACAAAGTATCAATGAAGGATAACTATCCCCTCCTTAAAATGGACCACCATTCTCCAGAGGGTAGTAGGGTCATCCAGAATTTCATTATTTGATGGATTTTCTGGATACAGCGAAATCCTAGTCCAACCTAAAGATCAAGCGAAGACTACATTCACAACTCCCTGGGGAACTTTCATGTATTTGAAAATGCCCTTTGGACTAATGAATGCTGGAGCAACATTCCAAAGAGCCATGAACATTGCCTTTGCAAAGGAAATCCATGATTTTTTAGTCATTTACCTTGATGATATCACAGTGTTTTCCAAATCAGATAATGAACATCTAGATCATCTAAGAAGAGTATTCATAAAATGCAGAAAGTTTGGGATATCCTTAAATCCTAAAAAGACACTTTTTGGATTAGAAGAAAGAAAACTCCTGGGACATATTATTTCAAAAGAGGGAATTAGAACTGATTCAGCTAATAGAAGCAATCCTGAATATCAGTGATCCTAGGAACATTAAAGAATTACAAGCATTTTTAGGCAAAATATATTTTCTTTGAAGATTCATCTCTAACTTAGCAGAACTACTTAAAAATTTGAATAACATGTTGAAAAAGGATTCAATACTTAAATGAACAGTAGAGGTTAAGCAGTCCTTTGAAGCAGTCAAAGAAGCCCTTACTAAAACACATGTCCTCATAAGTCCTAACTTTAACAGAGATTTCATAATTTTTTCATTTGCTTCAGAGCACACCATTGTAGCAGTCTTGTTGCAAATGAACGATGAGGGCTATGAACAACCTATTGCTTTCTTCAGTAAATCCTTAAGAGATGCAACACTAAAGTATAATATCATGGAAAAACAAGCTCTTTTTTTAGTGAAAGCCATAAAAGATTTCAGAGTGTACATTCTATACTCTCACATAATAGCATATGTTCCAAACTCAATTGTAAAGGACATTCTAACTCAAAATGGGCTTGATCGAAAGAGAGGCAAACGGATTGCCACAATACTAGAATATAACATTGAAATCAAGCCTACAAAATTGATCAAAGGCCAAGGTTTAGCCAAACTCATGGCTGAATCAAACTGTCAGGCCTTAGACATAAATTTCATTGCTGCCCTAGATGATCAAAAAGAGATGGCAACTCCACAAATCAGTGAAGCTTTTATAGATTCACCCTGGTATGCAGACCTTATCTTTGTTTTATTCAATTTACAAGCTCCTCCTGGTTTATCTAGAACCAAAAGAAGATTCTTAAAAATTAAAGCAATGAAATATTATATCTTAGATAATGTTTTATTTTGGAAGGATCATGGTGGCATTCTGTTAAATTGTTTATTAAAAGATGAAGCTGACAAATTCATGCAGGAATTTCATGCAAGAGATTGTGGAAGACACCTATACTAGAAAACAACTGCTGACAAAATTTTGAGGGCAGGTTTTTACTGGCCCACTCTTTTTGCAGATGTCAGAAAGTATGTGACCTCCTATCACAAATGTCAAATATTTGAAAGCAAGAAGAAACTCTTACCACTACCCCTCAAACCCATCTCAATAGAAATGCCATTTCAACAATGGGGTTTAGACTTCATTAGTGAAATTCACCCACCCTCCTCTACCCAACATAAATGGATATTGACAGCCACCGATTACTTTACCAAGTGGATAGAAGCCATTCCTTCTAGAAAAGCCACAAACTATGTCATTATTTCATTTCTTGAAAACATCTTTTCTAGATTTTGGATGCCCACAAAAGCTCATCACTGACAATGTTGTTGCTTTCAAATCCAAGAAAATGATAGATTTTTGTAGCTAATACCATATCACCCTAGGCCATTCCACTGCCTATTACCCTCAAGGTAATGGATTAGCAGAATTTTCAAACAAAAGCCTAGTCAACATCATCAAAAAGTTACTAGAGAATAACAAGAAAACTTGGAATAAAAGGTTGGTCAATGCCCTATGGGCAAACAGACTAACTACAAAGAAATCTATCGGTACCTCTCCCTATCAACTAGTATATGAGATGGATGTTGTTTTTCCATCTTCATTAGGAGTGCCAGTGATGAAAATGATTCAAGAGCTACAAGTGGAACCAAATGACATCCAAAGGAAGATAAATCAGACAATTCATTCGCAGCAAAGCAGGGAAAAAGTTTATATCAAAACCCAAGTAATTGAAGAAAAAATCAAGAAGATCTTTGATAAGAAAACTAAAGAAGATTTCTTCATAGGTGATCGAGTACTCAAATGGGACTCCAAGAGGGAAGATAAAAGAAAACATGGGAAATTTGACTTTCTCTGGAAGGGCCCATACATAATTTATGGTTACAAAAGCAACAATGCATTTTTCTTGAAAGAATTAGATGGAACAGATCACCTAGGTGGACCACTCTATGGTCGAATGCTGAAGCACTACTTTTCACCAGAATAACCAATAGTTTAATTGATTGTATTTTACTCATTGTAAATATCATAGAAAATTTTAGGTTGGATTGGATGTTTATCTTGCAAATTTGAAGCCCGAAGAAAAGGCCCTATGCTTTAAAAGATATAACATCATATGCTTGAATGAAGGAGATCACAGAAAAGCAGTTCCAAGCAAAGCAAAGTCAAAGTTCCAAGGCTACTGATCAAAAAGTTCTTGACATCTCACAAGTAGATGCCATCCCCAAGTGGAGCCATTGTTAGGGTACTATAATAATAGGGATCATAATTTTAAATTGGCTATGTTAAGTCTTGTAATATTGTACATACCTTTGCTTTCTGCAAATGTTTTCCCATATTAAAATACTAAAAGAGAGTATGTCCTAAAAGAATAATCAAAGGACCAAAAAAAAAAAAAGATCAAAAAAGATATAAAATATGAACCCCATAAAAAGAAACAAAATAAATTCTGAAAGTGTTGCTCATTCAAATGCCACTACTCTTAGTTTACTTTACTTTTGCAAATAAAATTGTGTGCAACTTGTCCAAAATGCCACAATTCATGATGATCATACAATCTAATCTTGGTCATTCATGACTTTAAATTTCATGTTATGATAGTTAGTGAATAAAGATCTGACCAAACCATTTAATCTTGACAGATCAGTAGTTAGATAGAGAATAAAAATGAGCTCATAAGTTTAATCTGAGCCATTGGAAGATATAAGGTTAGAAATAAGTTAGTTTGCTTATCAAAAGAAAATAAAAGGGTCAGCAAGCTCAAATGCACCCAATAAAGGAAATAAAAAATGTTAGGATAAATAAAGGGTAGGTAGGATACCTTCAAAAGCTATGGAAAGCATCATTTGGTTTATCTCATATCACTAATGTCTTTCTAACATTTCCCCTTATTCTAAAATCCCTTTTCCCCTTTGGAAACCATTTCCCCTTGCTAAATCCCTTTTTCCTCTCTTGGAAACCATTTCCCCTTATCCTAACCCTTTCCCCTCCTAAAAAAACCTTTTTCCCTTTGAAAATTCCCTTCCCCTTGCTATAATTCCCTTTCCCTTGCTTAAAACCCCTTTTCCGCTTGAATAAACTTTATGTTTTCAATAAAACATCAAAACCCACTTATTCAAAGTTTTAAAAGCGCTTAATATATTAATCGGGCCCCACTTTCCTTTTTACTTAACCCCCCCCCCCCCCGCTTAGTATATTCCATTAACCCATTTCATTTTACAAACTCCACATACATACTCCCCGACCCATTTTTCATTCAAACCCTCCGCCTATCTACTTACTCGACCCCACCTTTCTTTGTAAGAACCCGGAGTTCTGCCTACCGTCCAATCAAGCGTTAGACAGATCTAACGTCCCTTGATCCGTTTTGCAAATCCCCGTTGTACTACATTTAAATGCCGAGGGGGGTGTGAAATGGGTGGTACCATACCCCCGCCCCCCTGCCACACGGCGCTACCACATTTTAACACACCCCCCATTCCCCAAACCACCAAACTACTTTTTGTCATGTGATAAACCACCCGACCCATAGAATAAACTTTTGTTTTCGAAAATATAAAACCTCATTGTTTTACCGTTACTTCATTATCCCTGTTGAATGGAAAAAAGACCCAAAGGCCATTTCCAAACCAAAGATGAAGGCTCACTGCAATCCAAACCCACCAGTTCACTGAAGCCATAGCTCGCCTCCCTGCAAACCTTTGTTTTCACTTACAGTTGTTTTATTTTGCAGGTGATTAACAAAACCAGGAGATGGATAAACAGTTTGATACTGGTTCCAACATGTTTACTCCAGACCCACAGGATAAGAATTCGAAGGCTTTTACTCAACAAAAGATTATGTACAACAATATAGCAGAAAGAGACAATTGAAACAGAGACTGTGATTGTTACCAGGGATAAAACATCTACACCAGCAACAGAGCAGCTCATACGAAGTGCTCTCCATGACACATTTTTTTACTTTGCATGAAGTTAAAAAATGTCTATTTAGTAAAAACCCACTTTTACTAAATACACAGAAATGGTGTGATTTACTATAAAACGTAAAAGAAAGACAGATAAAAGGAACAGACAAATAACAACAAATCAAAGGAACAAGGCCAGATATTAGTCAGTTGAAAGGTGTCGCTACCTTTTTGCATCAAGATATTTTACTTTCCTAGAATAAATCCTAGTCAGTTGACAGGATATTTTTGTAATGTTTTTGTATAAATACTTCACCATTTGAAGTATCAAGGGTCAGTTGGTCGGTCAAGTGTGTACTTCTAAACATTTTTTTAGCTGACTAATCTCTTGCCAAAGGGTTATTGTACCAATTTCCAGTCGACAGACTAAACTAATAATAAAAAAACTTCTTTACAGGATTCATGTGATGAGCCATCTCAGTGAAGTATAAATTTCAATTGTTCATGTTCTTTTTTTAAGTATTGCATAAACTTATATGTGTTCTGAATTTGAATGTTATAACAGGAGTTTTACTGCAGAATTTGTTTAATTAGACTCTGCTTTTAACTGTTGTACATTTCTATGTTTTCTTCTGATATCTGGTTTAGAGAATTCTTAATTGCCCTCTGATCCCGATTGACTCCTTCATCCTTCTTCATTATCTAGTTTAAGGAATTCTTAATTGCTCCTTGATCCCGATTGAAAAAATCACTTCACCATTCAGCCTTGAGATCTGATTTTTCTCACCTATCTTGCCCTGTAACACTTTCCTTATAATTTGATTCAGTTCTATTTCAAAACACATTGACTCCATAGCCCAATGGAAAGTGGAAAAGCACCTATTCATCTAAATCATTAATTCCACCAACCAACCAAAACCAATCAAAAACCAATCCAACCAAGCATACATAACTAGCCTAAAATCTATTAAACTAAACAAAGTTAAATCATTAAGAGAGAGCCCTCTCTGAGTTTAAGAAGGCTAGAACCTAATCTCCAAAAGTGGATAGTAGTTACCTCTGACATTTCTTTTAAACACAAAAACAACCTTTGGAAATTTTTGAGTGATAACACCAACCAAACCAGATGCTTGCTTTCAAAATCAAAAAGTGAATCATTAAATCAAAATTACCTCTTAATGATGGCCCTTCATCATAATATTTGCTTCTGCAATATCAACATCCTGCATATTGTACAAATCCATCTCCAAAACATTTACTACCAATGTTCTCTGGCGCTTTCATACTTATCAGGGTTTTCATAAATTCTCCATGGAAATGTCATGGTTAATTCCTCTAATTGTTATCAAATGTTGATCAATCATCTCATCGAACTCTCCTTCCAAACATACTGCTTCCTCAGGATCTTTAAACATAGCTCTTCTGCAAAGGATCAATTGTTTCCAACCATCTCATATTCTTTCATGAGGTTATGTAATGTTAATTCCATCTTTGTCATCATGTAGAAGAGTTCAAGGCATATTGTATTTATGCCTTCAAGTATCATTCATAAGGACGAGTCCCTTCTTCTTCAATCATTCTCATGAGATAGAGCATTCTAACTATTCTATCTGTAATTAGGTGATGACATGGATTTTATAAATCTATCAAAGTTAACAAATATATGGATATCTCTTCCTTCATGTGATCATCTAGGCTTCTGTTGTAGCTCCTACAACACCCTCCAAAAATACATAAAATCATAACACGCACTTCAAAATTTTTGGAGCCCCTTTGAAACCAAAGAAGGAAAAAGCCAAGTATAGTTTTTAAGAGCAAGTCGCTAAGTCGCGGATCCATGATTTGCGACCCATGCGACCTATGCGACTCTGCGACCCTAAGGTCGCAGAGGTCGCCAGGTCGCAAGAGTCGGAAGTCAAGCAATTTGCGACCTTGCGACCCAGCGACCTTAAGGTCGCAAGGTCGCAAGGTCGAAAAATGAAGTATTAAGGGAATTAGCGACTCAACGACCTTTGCGACCCAGCGACCTTAAGGTCGCGAGGTCGCAAGGTCGCAAACTTACAACTTGCGACCTCATTTAGTACTCGCACATGCGACCTTTTTATATAAGGTCGGGTCGCTAGGTCGCATTTGTAGCTCGCGGCGAAAACCGTGGAATTACTCTGACAGGTCGACTGGCGCGTTTTCTTCCGGGTAAGTTGCCTTTTCCTCCCTATGTTTCCTTCTTAAGCATTTCTTGCCATTATTGAGCCTCCCCACGGTCTTATTTACTTGCTGAGAGGATTTAGGGTTTTTCTGTTGAGTTTCATCATTGTTTTGTCTCTCATGAACCCCAGGGTCACCCGTCTCTTGCCCATTTCCTCATGGCTATGCCTTATTGTTAGTTTAGACCCTTTCAAGCCGCGTATTTTTCCCTGTAGGGAAAGTTTATCCGCAAAACCGCGCGCGCGCGAAACCCCCCGGCAGGCTCAAGTGCGACCTGCGACCTAGCGACCAGGTCGCAAGGTCGCAAGGTCGCAAAACTCCCTTTCAGCGACTCTGCGACCCTGCGACCTAGTCGCAAGGTCGCGAGGTCGCGTGTGAGTCCTTTTGTGGATCAGCGACCCAGCGACTCCCAGAGAACAGTCAATTAAACTTTGCATGTATAGACTTTATTTAGCCATTATCATCATGTCTTTCTCATCCTGGGATTCTGTCTTGAATGCAACAGGTGAATTTAGAGCAGACACGGTACCGGTCCTCTCCGACTCTAGCAATATGGCACCCCGGGTATCCCGAAGGAGAAGTAGGCAGGTGGTGGAGGAAGAGTCAGACGCAGACATACAAACATCTCCTCCACCAATATACAGAGACACCCTTTGCACCTTCGCAAAGGAGGACAACCTTAGGTGGTATGAAGTATACCGCGAGTTCGCCATACCAGAAGAGGAGTTCCCAGAAGATCTCCCGGACCGGGAAGTATATTTGAAGGTTAAGAAATCCAAATTGCACCTTGCAGGGTCACATCCCGCCATCTTTCCGTGCCCAGAAATGTTAGACTGGATCATACAAAAGACGGATCCTAAGAATTTCGCAATCCGAGATAGTGGAGGTAAAGCTTTTGCAACGTTAGAGAGCTCAAAAGCACAGGTCTACTACTCGCTCCCCAAACCAGAGGTAAACTTCACCCCGAGATGGTTTTCTGCAAATGAAGTGCCGATGGTTGATACAATCAGAAAATGGTGGGCAGAACCAGATAAATTTAAAATCAAAAAGGACCAGGAGTACCCGGTGGCCAGTCTGAGGAAGGTGTATAAGTTAGTGGCCGCCATGCTGTGCAGAGTATACGGGCGTTCGGACGCCACCACTTTCAATGGAACATGGGCAACCATTATGGAACACGTAACAGTACACGGCACTCGGTTCAATTGGGCTGGTATATTAATGGGCTCCATGCACACAAATTTGGCTTCAGCTTTAGCCCCAGATGAGGGAGCGCCATCAGAATTCTATATGGCTTCGTATCTATTAGATGTTGTCTGTGCCCAGCTGCATGTTGAAGGATGGCCACATAACTGGGACTCCGAACAGACCCAGGCAATACATTTGCAGACCAAGGTATTCTGGGAATCCAGGTACAAGTCAGACATCGAGCAAATCTCTCATATATTCATTCTCGCCCTCTACGGGAAACTATTCGGTCAAGACACCCCCTGCATGTCTTGGCGAGCAATGGAGACACTAGGTCAGGTGGCACACTGGTTCCCATTCGCTGAATTCACAATCATCCGAGTATTTGGCTCTTTTAAAGCACCACATGCTCTGCCTAATTTTATTACCGATAAGGTGCTCATGCAGGAGGTATGTTTCCAGATGACCTCGGGCTTCTCTAACGTCCTTTCCAAAGGGAAGAAGAAACCTTGGCCCGCTCTACCTCTCACCATTGGTGCTTATACAGTCAAGGACTCCAGAGAAGTAGCGCGTGAAGGGGAAGAGGTAAAAAGTTATCACTTCAGAAATCTGGATTGTCGAACTTATGACCCAGTCAGGATAGTTCCTGAGCATTGTAAAAGGGCCAATTTTAGATGGAGTTATCAGCACGTCGAGCGCCCGGCAGAGGACGAAAAAAGAAACTGGTACAACGCAGAAAGGCATCTAGCTCCAGGGATCGACTCTGACCGAGAAGAAGAGGATCACCAGAATTTAGGAGATAGAAGCCATAAGCTTGGAGGCTCTTCTTCCTCCAAAGATAAGAGAACACAGACCGGTACGGGGCCTGACACCGCAGATCAGCAAAGGGAAGCAGAAGCCCAAGCCAAGAAGGAAGAGGAAAAGAAAATGAAGGAGGATGAAGAGAAACGTAAGAAAGATGCCAGGACAGAGCGAAAAAAGAAAAAAGAAGAGGAAAAGGAAAGACAGGAAAATGAGGCACAGGCGGCGGCAGAAAAAGCACTTAAGGAAGAACTCGACAAAGTTGATCGTCAAAAGGAGGCAGAACAAGCCGCCGCGACAGAGAGAAAGAGAAAAGCTGAAAAGGAAGCAGAGGCAGAGGCAGAACGCAGGAAGAAGGAAGAACACGACAAGGCAGAAGCCGAGCGCCGGCAAAAGGAGAAAGAAAAGGATCAAACACAGGATGAGGAGGACGAGCTAATAGACGACATTGACATATCTCCCCTGGATATCCCTTCAGGTGGCGCGAAAAGTACCCTCAATGTTGATGATTTTCCCGGGGAGCAAGAAGAAGAAGTCTTCGACCTGACCAGATTGACATTTGACCAATTCTCTTTCAAAATACGGCAAGAGAAAAGGAAATCCTTAGCGCAAGGCCATCCCGCCATCTCTACGGTCGCCACCGGAAAGGACATAGTCCTAGACACAAGGACTAATCCTGTTATGATAGCGTCAGCAGGCACCGCTTTTGCCGCGGCCACAGAGGAAAATGTCACTAGGATGAGCAGGGAAATTATTTCTTTACAGAACAGGCTAAAAGCAGCAGAGCAAGAGAAATCAAGACTAGAAAGTGAGATGCTACAGCTCCAAGGTAAGCACGCCCAAGTGAATGAGGTCCCACTGGCGGTCAGGAAAGAGTGTGATGTGTTGGAAATGACCATGAGGCAAGTATATCAGGAAATTCTCACCCTAAAACAAACAGTGGTCCCGTTGGCAGAGGCACGAGAGGAAACCAAACAGAAGCATGAACAGCTCGGGGAATCCTCGGTAGCTTTGGACAAAATGATGAACTGGACAGCACAGTATCCGCAAGCTCCCGAACATGTGCCTAGGAAGGATTGGAGTCATACACAAGAAGCCAAAGTACAAATTCATATGAGTATGCAATCCAAAGACAAGCTGGCCAAAGATTTGGACAAAGTGATGTCTGCATATAATCACCTGATCAGTGGCATTGACTCCATGAACGCTCTTCATCACATTCCATCATTAGGGGCACTGGATGAAACTAAAGACTGGGAGCAGGTAGAGCAGGAAATTCAGTCGTTTCTGCAACCCGTGAGACAAGCTGTTGCCGCGCCAGAATTCGAAGCATCACAAGAGAACCTAAATCGGGTGCTTGTCACTCCAGTGCAAATCTATACCAAGCTTGCCTCCCTCTCAATGCTGATCTCTCAGAAGAAGGAGACTCTGGTACCGAATGCCCTAGAATGTATGCATCGAATAAAAGAGGAAAGCCCTCTTGTCGCTCCTATAACAGCAGATTACCAGACTTGGCGAGATTTCCTCAAGGGCAAGAAAATTGACGTTCCAGAAACCTCAATTACGCGACCACCTCCATAATTTAACCGCTGGGTCGCAGGTCGGTTTTTGTCCCCCAGGTCGCAGGTCGCACCTGCGACCAAGTCGCAGGTCGCAATCTTCTGGTCGCAGGTCGCAAGTGTGGCAAAGGTCGCAGGGAAGCTGAACCGTCGAGAAGTTGAAGCGTCGGAAGGCCATAAGGGCATCTCTTGAATCTATAAATACCCCTGTGGGGCACATAGTTAAGGGCTCCTCTTTTGTGGACTGAAAGGCAATACTGCATTGTAATTGAAGAATCATACTATTGACATATAATACAAATACTTGTTAAAACCCCTTTGATTGGATGATGTGTCTAGCTGTGACAACACTGCGTGTATTCTGCGTATAGTTTCAGAATATCTTTTGATTAATGAATCTGTGTTATTAATAGTATCATTCATGCTCCATAGCTATCTGTGATTGTGTTGATGATGCTCAAGTTTGCTATTTGCCCTTATGATGAATGTTAATGAACTGTTTTATTAGCATTTCGTTATATCTTTCGGAAAGTTAAGGGATATTCTCGCCATTAAAGAACTGTTTCTTTGGTGGTCAGATTATCTTGTATGCATTACCCCATAGATGTGTTGCTAACGACATTTCCTGGGCGCATGCATTTTGTTTATTACCTTGCTACGCACGTGTCATATATCAGTTTTGATACATCAGTCATGTATTCTGTATCATGTGAATGAGTGTATGTTTGCAGATTCAATCAGGCTGTTCAAGACCGAAGAGGAAGTCATTTAAGTGGTAGCCGGACCCACACCCCGGACGGGATCCCCACTCCAAACGGTTCAAAGTCTAATTGGGACTTTTTACCGGGGAGATCCCCTACTGTTGGCCGGACATATTTTCCCGTCAACAGCTTCCTTGATTTTATGATTTATCATATTTCTTTTAAGTTTTCTCAAGGTAATAATAAGTAGGCTTCAAATGGAGTGGAATTCTACTTTAATTTAAATATCGAATTCAGACTCTCCATGCCCATTTTGGAGATATCTCATACTTTCTCATTCACGACAGTGATCATCAAATCTTCGCATTTTTTAAACTATAAACATCTACCATATAAGTGTGCAATTTATATGTTGATGTCATTTCTTAAGCAAAGATGTTTTTCTGTTGAATATAAGTTATAACAGTTCACAGAAGGCGTGAATACCTCCCTCTATTGCCTCCGTCTGCTCCCCCTCGTCCTTTGTGTGTATACCTCCCTCCCGTCCTTTGTCGCCTCCCTCTGCTTGTATTGCGTGAATGAATGTCGTTGTCCCGGTATATTGTGTCCTCTATCCCTGCATGAATGAATGCTTCTGCTGGCGTAATACCTCCACCTCTCGTCCCGGCTTGAATCCCTCCGCCTCTCCGTCGAATGGATACCTTGGCCTCTCGTCCCTTCTTGAATATCGGTCGAACGAGTACCTCAATGAACCCGTGCAACATAGACTTCAAGTGTGTAGAGTCCTTTCTTTGAGTGGAGGTAGGGTCCTTGAGGTCTTCTTCTTCTTCCAAGAGTTCTTCCTTCAAGATGATAGAGTGTAAATTTTTGTAGATGTTCTATGCTTGATGCAACTTTACTTTTTCTTCAATATCAGACAACAATCACATAAACAATAAAGTAAAATGTTGATAGAACATACCAGTAGATCGACAAAAGACAAGCCAGAAATATGTGTGTTGGTGTGTTACGGCGGTCAACAGGACGCTTCAACCAGCAAAATCTCAATATGGTCAGCCAACCACCAATGTCACACAACCCTCTAGGACAGCCAAATGGTCAACTCAAAAGTCAACCCAAAAAGTTAACGTTGTCAGTCAACAGTCAACGCAAACAACAGCAATAGCTAGGTCAATGCTGAAAAGTCAAAGTCAACGTCTAGCCTCGGGAATGGTGCAAAAAAATGCGGATTAGGAAAATTGAACTTTTGGGAAAGTTTCAGGTCCTTTTGACCTTGCGTTGACCAAAGTCAATGCTGGTCAAAGTTTGTTGCAGAAACCCTAGACCGAAATCATAAATGTGTTGCTACTGGAAATTTCCCACGTGTAGAAGAGGCACCAAGGTCATCAAACCAATCAGATGAGGAGAGAGAAATGTGTGAGGATGAGATGAGTGAAAATGTCCTCCAACATTGACCAATATATATCCATCAATGAGGGTGTGTGACACAACTGCTGGGGCACAAAACCTTAAGGCCGACCTACACATATTTTGAATAAATTCAAAATAAATGTTCAGCTCATCGAATCAAGATGATCTTTAGATTAATCTTGCACCTCTCCGAAAGAGGAATCCAATAAAAATATTGGTATCTTCATCTGAGCATCACAACATGGAGTTTGGACCTAGTTGTCCAAAATTAACACTCCCTCTCAACTAGGGAGAACTCCATCCACCTGTGCAATCCAAACATCGTGCATCATCCCGCCGTAATTTGTTTTGTTGGCTTCTTTATTTCAGAACAGATGTGGGCCAGTCACAAAGACATCATTCTCGGCTGACAGATTCAGCCCAGATGTCTGAAACCTCTATAAGACTCACAGAGAGTCTCATACCAACCCGAAGTTGGTTTACCTGACCCGAAGTCAGTTGGAGGTCTGAAACCTCACTATACTTGATCCCAGATCAAGTGGTTGGACCGTGCCATCCTAGATAGAGAGTACGGCAATCTCTGATGCGTCCATCAGTCTTTGCTACTAGTCTCTAGATTTTCCCACCTCACTGGCCAAATGAGAAGTACTTCCCATGAGCCCTGAACTCAATGGGTAGGATGCATACGAGGCGCAGATAATGAGAGGTGAACCAACTCAATCATCACAACGGTGGGGCAGAAGCACACCAACAAGGTTCGGCAAGCCTAGCCCTGTGGTTGCTTATAGCTCCGAGAAGTTATCCCTAAAGCCCCCCAGAGCTCCCAGAGCTCATCGTCCAACAGGACCCTCAGCATAAGGTCGTTCAATGATACCAAGACTCTCACGGAAGGTTAGGAACTTGACCTTCCCCAGGGGCTTTGTGAGAATATCCGCGACCTGCTCATCAGTTCCTATATGATCGAGCCTTACGGCGCCTTGCTGTACCACATCCCGGATAAAGTGGTACCTGATATCAATATGCTTGGATCGATCATGGAACACGGGATTCTCGAACAACTGAATCCCACTCTAGTTATCACAGAGTATCACGGTGGTATCTAGCACATGCCCCAACAGCTCACTGAAGAGCTTTCGCAACCAAACTGCTTCACAACAAGCCATACTCGCTGCAATGTATTCCGCCTCTGCGGTGCTCAATGCCACCGACTTCTACTTCCTGCTCATCCATGATATCGAAGCAAATCCATGTGTGAAGCAGCATCCTGATGTGATTTTACAATCCACCACACTGCCAACCCAATCGGCATCAGTATATCCAAGGAGTGTCACGCTCCCGGCAGTGTATCTCAGCCCATGGTTTATCGTGCCCTGAAGATATCTGAACAGATTCTTGGCACCAACCCAATGAGTGTGATGAGGCTCAACCATATGTTGACTCAAAGTGTCCACTGCAAAACATACGTCCGGATGGGTGTTCACTAAGAACATCAGGGCCCCTACGAGTTGATGATACTCAGTAGGATTTGCTAACACGAGCCCAGCAACACTACCACTCAACTTCTTGAAGTTGAGCTCCATCGATGTCGACACAGACTTACAGTCCACCATACCAAATCTTTCCAGAAGCTTCACAATGTATTTTCCTTGAGAAAGGAAAATCTCGCCAGGTCTCTGCCAGACCTCCAGGCCTAGGAAGTAATGCATCAGTCCTAGGTCCTTCATCTCGAACTTAGCAGCGAGCTTCCTCTTGCACTAAAGAATGAGAGGGTCAGCACATGTCACGAAGAGGTCATCCACATACAACACCAGAATGAGAGGCTTTTCTCTATCAACCTTGAAGTAAAGGTTCGGATCAGCATTACCACAAGTGAAGCCCAACTTCATCAGGTAGCTATCTATCCTCTTGTACCAAGCTCTGGGTGCTTGCTTCAACCCATAGAGGGCTTTCTTCAACCTGCAGACATGGGTGTCCCGATCCTGGACTTCAAACCCGTAGGAAGTTCACATATACACCTCTTCCTTTATCGCACGATGCAGAAATGCGTCTTCACATCCATCCCACTGGCGACCCATCCTTGCGAGCACAGATAGACGGACAGGTAAATGTCATGTGAAGATATGTCATCATTTCTACGCCTTCCTTTTGAGAGAAGCCACAGGCAACGAATCTTGCCTTGAACTTTTCAGCACTTCCATCAGATCCATGCTTGATCTTGTAGAGCCATTTCGAGGTGACAACTGCTTTGTCCTCCAGTCTTGGAACCACATCCCAGACCATTCTTCATTATGGACTCATACTTTTCGTGCATAGCATCCTTCCAGACTTGATGCTTTACGGCTTCCTCAAAAGATCCAGGCTCAGATTGTACAATAGTACTCATGGCTGCTAGATACCCTTGGTATCTATTCGGCTTCTTGCTTTCACGGAATATCCCCCTTGGGGCCATATGTCCCTCAGCATCCTCAAGAGTGTCCGTGAGCCATGATGGTCTCTTCCCCAGTAAAGGAGGTGGATCAATCGGGTCCATCGGTCCTTCAGCATCGGGCATCGTCTCATCCTTCGATTCTTCTTGATTTCTAGGCCTTGCTTCATGATCTTTCTCAGATGTCGGAAGATTGACTACTTTCCTTAGGGAAGCATCTTCCTCAAAGGTAACATCGTGGCATATCTCCACTTCCCTTTGACCAGGCACATAGACTCTATAGGCCTTCGAAGTTTCGTTGTAGCCCACAAACATTCCCTTCTTCCCAGAAGCATCCAGCTTGCTCCTCTTCTCCTTCGGTACATGAAAATAAACAAGACATCCAAAAACTCTAAAATGTGAGACGTCAGGTTTCTTACCAGAGAAAACCTCTTCGGGAGTTTTGGAGTCCAGAGCGGAATGCGGGCATCGGTTTTGTATGTACACAGCAGTGTTCGCAGCTTCTCCCCACAGAAACTTCGGTAAACCCTGGTCACATAGCATGGCACGGGCAGCTTCCACAATGGTTCTATTCTTTCGTTCAACACCGCCATTCTGCTCAGGAGCATAGACAGTTGTGGTCTCCCTCTTGATGCCAGCTTCTCTGCAAAAGTTCTTGAACTCATTCATCTCATATTCAGTGCCATTATCGGTCCTCAATATCTTGATCTTCTTCCCTGTCAGATTTTCCACCAAGGCTTTAAAGGTACGGAACCACATGAAAGACTCATCCTTCTTTTCAAGAAGTATATCCAGGTTTTGTGAGAGAAGTCATCTATGAATGTCATATAATAAGAACATCCTCCCAAGGATGTCATGGGCAGCATCCCAGACAGATCAGAATGTATCAATTGCAAGATATCAGATGTCTTTGTGACACTTGAGGGGAATGGTCCCCTTGTATGTTTTCCTTCGACGCAACCCTGACATACACCTTCATGATTATTTGAAAACTCGACCATCCCCGTCACCACCTTCCTTGCTTCGAGAAGGGCCTTGTAGTGAAGGTGTCCAAACCATAGTTCAGTCTGTCGAATAGTATCACACGTCATTTCTCCCAATGGACTTCCTCCAACCTGGTAGAGTGTATCAACTCTAAACCCAATCATGATAGCTTCCTTGAAGCTCTTCTTCCAGATGTGCACCTTCCCATCAATGAATGCCACATTGAAACCTTTGTCTTCGATGGCCGATATAGACACAAGGTTCTTCTTCAAATTAGGTACATAGAGTACATCCTGCAAGCAGAGGACTTAACCTTGAGACAAGTGGAGGGTCACAGTCCCTGTCCCTTTCACGGGATATGTGGCATTATCTCCAAGGATAATTTCCAGATTAGTATCATTCTCAACCATATCAAAAAGTGCTTCCTTGATCCCAGTGATGTGCCTTAAGGCACCACTATCTATCAACTAAACATCCATAGTGTCGGGGGGAGATGCAGCAGAGAGGGCAGATACAAGAATGAATTCATTTCTTTTATCAACAACATTTGATTCCTCATACCTGGAATTTCTCGACCTTTTGAAAGGTTGACCATTTCCGCTGGAGGGAGCCTTCCTCTTTCTCTTGAACTTGTTGCTCCTTTGATTGCCATTCCTCTGGTTGTTGTTGTGGTCATCATCATCGATAGAATCCTTCTTTAAAGGGCATTCTCTAGCATAGTGACCTGGCCTATGACAAGTGTAACACTTGCCCTTCTTTCCTTGGGCCCCTACTCTTCCTTTGTTCCTTGGACCACCAAAGTTCTTCTTTCTAGAATGAGCAGCGTAGGCAGCATTTCCTTCATTTTCATACTCCTTCATCCTTGTCTCTTCTTGTACGCATCTCAATAGTACTTCGTCAAAGTCAGGTATCACATTGTTATTGAGAATGGTAGTGTTGAACACATGCCATTCGGATGAGAGCCCTCCAAGTGCGGTGAGTACCATCTCTCAATCAGCTATTGTCTCCCCAATAGCCAGCAGATTGTTCCTGATCTCGGTCAGCTTTAGAAAATATGATTGAACAGACTCATCACTGCCTTTCTTCAGATTCTTCAATTGATTCTTGAAGAATAGGGCTTGATTCGAATTGTTGGCCTTGAACATGTGGACGAACTTATCATACATCTCCTTAGATGCTCCCAGCTGAGAGATGTAGGCAACCAAACTCTTATGAATTGAGTCCAACTTTTCTTTGATCTCCCCCTTCTTACACTTTGTTTTGGAAGCAATAGTTGTAGTGGATGGAGACTCTTGGATTTTACCCTGCACATAGTCCATGACATCTTGGTCTTCCAAGTTAAGATCCAATGTCATATTCCAAGCATGGAAGTCATCCTTCCCAGTCAATTTGTCGTCAGCCTTAAAGCCATTGTAGTTTGAGGAACCCATCCTCTTCTTTGGTGATTGCTACAAATTAGGGCTTTGTCTTCACCTCAGCTCTGATACCATGTAAATTTTTGTAGATGTTCTATGCTTGATGCAACTTTACCTTTTCTTCAATATCAGACAGCAATCACATAAACAATAAAGTAAAATGCTGATAGAACATACCAGTAGATCGACAGAAGACAAGCCAAAAATATATGTGCGTCGGTGCGTTACGACGGTCAACAGGATGCTTCAACCAGCAAAGTCTCAATATGGTAAACCAACCAACAATGTCACACAACCCTCTAAGACAACCAAACAGTCAACTCAAAAGTCAACCCAAAAAGTCAACAATGTCAGTCAACGGTCAACACAAACAACAACTAGGTCAACGCTGAAAAGTCAAAGTCAACATCTAGCATCGAGAATGGTGCCAAAAAATGCGGATTAGGAAAATTGAACTTTTGGGAGAGTTTCAAGTCCTTTTGACCTTGCGTTGACCAAAGTCAACGCTGGTCAAAGTTTGCTACAGAAACCCTAGACCGAAATCAGAAATGTGTTGCTGCTGGAAATTTCCCACGTGTGGAGAGAAGAGCCACCAAGGTCATCAAACCAATCAAATGAGAGAGAAATGTGTGAGGATGAGATGAGTGAAAATGTCCTCCAACGTTGACTAATATATATCTATCAATGAGGGTGTGTGACACAACTACTGGGGCACAAAACCTTAAGGCCAACCTGCGCATATTTTGAATAAATTCAAAATAAATGTTCTGCTCATCGGATCAAGATGATCTTTAGATCGATCTTGCACCTCTCCGAAAGAGGAATCCAATAAAAATATTGATATCTTCATCTGAGCATCACAACATGGAGTTTGGACCTAGTTGTCCAAAATTAACAGTCTTTGTGACGTGTTGACTAGTCCTCCTTGATGCTCTTCTACTTGTATTTCACCCTTATCTATCCATCTTCAATTGAGTGATCTTCAAGTTGCCTCTTCTTGTCACCTTAGCTCTGATACCATGTTGAGAAATATATGGCAGCTAGATTAGGGTGATTTCTCTTTACTTTGATAACTGCTTGTGATATTCTTTACTTCAACTTGTAGTATTTATAATTAGCTTCTTCTTCTCTTGATTATTATTGTGTTTTTATCAACAAACAGCTACCAAACTATGAAGATCAATAACAAAAATGGAGACAGGATAGAGGTTGCTAGCCAGGGCCAAAACCTCTCCTAGAGAGGAAAACCCACAAGTAATTCTTCTCTTCTTATAGAAACTTCAAATGATGAACTCCAAGACATTAGACCCAAGACAACGACCCCTGCAAGACCAAGTCATCCTTCTTTTAGATGAGCTTATCTTTCACAAAGTCAACCCAAGTCAAACTGCTTCAAAAATACTGCAACTTCACTTCTTATCTCAAGTTCGAATGTGCAACTTTTGACTGCAAGTTTCGGCCTTACTATAGAAACCCTAATTCGCACGTGTGGGTGAAATATGGTGAAATAAGTCTCCTTTGCTTAGGCAACATCTTCTTCCTTGGTAACTCGGCTTCCAAAATTGATCCTTTTGAACCCAAACTTCAACCTTTTATGATGATTGCAATTTCGGTCTAGCTGCAACAAAGCAATGCCCTAGTTCCTCACACGTGTGAGAGAGAGTGATAGAGAAATTTCAGATTTTGGTTCTTCTTGTTATCTCTTTTTCTTCTCTTGTTCTTCGCTCATTTTCAAGCTTTTCTTCTTAAGATCGAACTTGCTTGGATGCATTCTTCAAATGAGGTCGATTACACTTATATATACCCTTTCTGTGAGGCTCGAATAACCCTTAATGAGGTCAACTTCATCTTTGCAGGCTGATTTGTTCTCTTGTGGGCCGACTTGGTCTTGGAGGGAGACTTTTGACTCTTTTGACTTGCAATAAATTCTTTTTACATGATACAAAATGCCCAAGAGGGTCTGACTTGTTGACTCTATGACAAACCCTTGAAGCACACAATGGGTGCTTGACCTAAAACATATTGACCTTGAGCATGAAACTTATGCTAAAAAAATAACAATAATAATTTTCTTTTCACTTTTACATCAAATACATAAAATCAATAATGCATAAAATATTATGAAGACCAAACCTAGTTACATATTTCAACAACCTTTAATAGTATAGGTCCTTCACTTCTTCCTTCTTAGATTTCTTCTCTTTCGGTTCTTCTACTTCTTCGGTCACAAGGGCTTCACTTCTTTCTTTCCTTTTCTTGTTTCCCTTCTTGAGTTTAGGACAATTCCCCCTGAAGTGCCCAATTCCCTTCATTACATTCATAACACTGAATCTTAGACATGTCAATTTTCTTTGAGGTTTCTTATGAGGCTCAAATCTTCCAAACTTTCCTTTCTTTCTTGTCAAAGATACGAATGCTTGTATTTCCCCATTTGATCCAATGTCATTCTTTGCTTTTAATATGGTTTCTTCAATCTTACATAATGCCCATAGATCATTAAATGGAGTAGCTTCCTTCTTTCCATAGATGCTTGATACAAAATTGCCCCATTCATCCGGTAATGCATTGAGTACACAAGTGGTCATCTCTGGATCTAACATTGTTTCTCCTAACTCTTGTAGTTGATCCCTAATTTGAGATACCTTCATGAGATATGAAGCTACCCCTTCTTCTTATGTTACTTTCACATAGTTCAGTTCTTAAGGATATGATTTCCCTAGTTGTGCTTACAAAGTAATCTCTACCAACTGGTCATAGATCTCTTTTGATGTCTTCAATTTTGCTACAAAATGAATGAGAGAATCCTTGATAGATTCAATGAGGATTCTGTAAGGACCTTAACTTTCATAATTTAACCATCATTAACAAAATTCATAAGTGTAAAGCCCTTAATCTTCAAAATTAACAATCATTCACAAAATTCATACTACCAAATTCAGAGTGGGATTTTTGAAGCAGAATATATATCAATTGACTAATTAATACTTACTTGGAACCGTGTTTGAAGATGTCCCTAATCTGCCATGGCTCCAGCTCCTGTCACCAAACCGTCGTTTTCCTCCCAGCATATCTGAGGTCAACCTCTCCGGTCCCCAGAGATCCAGAAGACAAGTCTTCTAGCCCCCCATGCCCAAAACTCCAATAACAATCGAAATCACTCCATGACTCTGATAGAACTCACTGCTCATGTATCACGCAGTTAGAACTCCTCTGACAGCATCTGGGTCAGCTTACCCATTCACTACCCATGCCCATCAAGTTTCCCCCTCTTCTCCTTTTATACACAAACTCCATTCAAGATATTTATTAAAATATCTTCTTTTAATAAATATCTTGGATTTCTAAAATATCTTAGTTTTATTAAAATATTATTATTTGATAAATATCTTGGTTTGATTAAAATATTATTATTTAATAAATATCTTAGATTTATTAAAATATTATTATTTAATAAATATCTTGGATTTATTAAAATATTATATTTAATAAATATCTTGGATTTATTAAAATATCATCATTTATTTGCATAAGTCAATGCTTTTAATTTTCTTTGAACAAAGTATTAGTTTATATTATGATAGTAGTAGATATAACTAATACATTCATTATATTCTGATGAGTTAGGTATTTCTTCAATACTTCAATAATTCACTCATTACTCTACACTGAGATTTTTCATAATTGATTAGTGCATGTACTAGTGCAGTACACGTAACACATGCATATGTATCTATCACATGCAGGTCTCATATGCATGCTAATATTTCTATGTTCCATATAATTCGAGTTGGGTCATTACAGATTCCTTGAGCCCTTATTTCTCCTTTCATATATTTTGATAATGCTTGAAATTGTCCTTAAGGAAGATTTGTGAAGGAGCCCTTGACATAATCAAAAACTTCATTTTTGTGAGAATCAAATCTATTTTTTTCTTCCATGCAAGGTAGTTTGATGTCCCAATAGGTTTATTGTTCTCCTTGCAAAAAGTCATTTGATTTGTAGGTTGATAAGTGAATAGAAAGTACTTACTTGACAAATGAAGATGCCTCTTTGATGATGGTGTCTTCCTCTAGAGTGTGATCTTTTAGAATGAGGGAGGGATGATCTTCCTTCTTCAAAAATGGAAATGCTCCTTCTTCAAGATGAGGGGAGATGTTCTATGTACTCCTAGAGAGGGTTGCGGCCTAGAAATATTGCCGCTCCATTGGATGCCACTGCACTTATCTGCGCTGCATCAATGGTAGGCCCAAAGATGGATGCACCACCATCTTCAACAGAGCCTTCCTCCTCTAATCGGAAACTCCATGCTCCTACCGTCTACTAGCCTCCTACAAAGCTACCCTGGCAGCCTCCAACACCTCCTGAGGACAAGTGTCTGCAAATACTGCCACCCTGCTAGATGTTTGTACATTTGTTTGCTCCTCATCAATGGCTGACCCCAAGGGTGATTGTTCATCCTCCTCCATCACTGGCTCAATATGAACCTCCTACTGGCTCTCCCCAAAAGGCTCATCATGCATACTGTGCACATCATCCTCCTCAGCTGACTCATGCTCATGCCGAATTATCACTGGTGAATCATCATCCTAAATGTCTCCCATAGGATCCACTAACTGCTCACCATACACACCCAAATATAAATCTGGCCCATTGTCAACAACTCCACATGACTCATGCTCCTCAGAAGCATCCTCATATGAACCCATGGACTCGCCCAAAGAAGAATCCTCACCCTGAAAGACAAAAGGAATCTCCTCCTGCTCTATCTCTATCATCTCCTCACTGCCACTCAAGCATGAGTGGTCAGGTCCCTTGTAGATGAAGCAAAGTCTCTTTCTCCTCAGTTCATTCTTATTGCATGATCCACCAAACCAGAGCAACTCCTCCCTGCTCAACGGTCTTCTGAACAACTCAATGTTCTACTCAACCAACCTTTCGGCTATTTCATAAGCAGTAGGTGAGACCAATTGTTCTCTCCCCCAAATGGTCAACAATCTAGTACGCAATTCCCTGCAAATGGCATCACGACCTCCCATACATGAAGACAAAATGGACTGCATATGTGTTATGACCGCATCAGGATGATGTTTCCTAATGCTAAAGAAGCATTGGAACATCTAATGAATCAAGCCATCACACTCCAAATCAAACATGATTTCATATGTTCTGACCATGGCCATGATTTCTAAAATCTCAAGCTTCTTCCCAAAGGTAGAGCCTGCATTGTTGCCCAAGTCCTAGAAAGTATCTACTATCAGTCTGAAAACTCTCCTCATAACATCATCATTGTAAGGAGTTATAGGGGCAGTTAGTCTCATGATGTTACTGAGACAAGATGCAACTGGAAGTCTAACCCCTTCACAAGGTTATTCCAAGAACTTGTGTTGTATGAGAGAAAGCATAGCTGGTTTTAGTGCCCAAATTAGTTTTTTCCCTTCTAACTGGTTCACTTCAAAAAGGAGTGCATCCAATTCATCCAGTTTGAAAAGGACTTTCCATGTGACCTTCATGTGTTTCAAATTTGTCACAAGTGCAAAGATCTTGTGTCCTATTTCTTGCCCCTCCTGCACATCTCTTGATTGTCCTTTCTGAAGAATGGCATAGACTCCTCTTGAAAGAGGTTTGTTGTTCTGTTTGGGTTTTTGGTCTTCTGTATGGTTCAATTTCTTCAATTCATTCAGGAGTTATGTGAATTTCTCCATTGTTTAGCTCAATAATGACAACAATATTTGTGATAATGAGGCCATTGTTTTTCTAAGTTTTGTTGAATTTCTCAGCGAGGTGTTTTAGCAAACAGTTCGACTGTAAATCTCCTTTCCTTCAAATTTCAATAATTTCAACAATTTATGGGTTTGTGATATAAAATTCTCATTGTTTGAGACTGTTTGTTTACAGTCTCAACTCCAATATAATGAATAGTATGCACTCAAAATATATCTACTTACTCAGAGAACTACACAAGGGTGATTTTTATCACAGAAGTAGCAATAAAATGATTCTTTTACATTCACTGTGCAGTATACAGAAATTTGAATGGGTAAGATGAACTTGGTAAATTGACTTCGCCCTTCTAACAGTTGGCATTACTCCACAGCTACGGCTCCCCTAAGGATTTTAGTAGCCACGAAATAAGTGGCCTGCTCTGCAGGTGATTCCTCTTTGTATGATTGTGACGGCATGTACATGTCCTCAGTTGGCCCACAGTCTTCACACGAACTGGTATGCACGCTACTCGAACCTTCAGGAGGGACGCACCATGCACAGTTAATTTGCTTCAAGTTTCCATTTCAGATGCGCGTTGTCTTGGCCATGATCCATTTTCCATCACACACTGTTGTAGGTGTTTGTTTATAGTCTCAACTTCAAAAATGCACATAACGAATAGTATGCACTCAAAATATATCTACTTACTCAAAGAACTACACAAGGGTGACTTTTATCACAGTAGTAGCAATAAAATGATTCTTTTACATTCACTGTGCAGTATACAGAAATTTGAATGGGTAAGATAAACTTGGTAAATTGACTTCGCCCTTCTATCAGTCAACATTACTCCACAGCTACGGCTCCCCTAAGCATTTTAGTAGCCACGAAACAAGTGGCTTGCTCTACAACTACACTCTGCAGGTGATTCCTCTTTGTATGATTGTGACGGCTTGTACATGACTTCAGTTGGCCCACAGTCTTCCCACGAACTGGTATGCATGCTACTCGAACCTTCAGGAGGGACGCACCATGCACAATTAAATTGCTTCAATTTTCCATTTCAGATGCGCATTGTCTTAGCCATGATCCCTTTGCCATCACATTCTGCAGTCATACACCTCGGACAGCACCCGTATGCCACGATGCTCTTCCGTCGTCGTCGATATTGATCAACGTACTTCACATATCGCATGCCCATGATTCCAATGATCAGGGCAACCAATGACGGCTTAATTTAAAACCTAGAGTTTTTGCTGTCACTGTGGATCAATCCTCAAATTATGGAGTTTTTAGTTCGCAGCCCCCCCACCAAACCAATCTTGATCTCAAGCAATACGATCGTCTGTCATTCAGAATTATCCAATTTCGATGTTGACTCGTCTATAGGAGTCGACTCCACTTAATTTTGATGATCGGTCCACGTACAATAACAAGGCCTGATTTTTCTGACATTGCATTCGGCTCCCAGCGCATGCTTGCTCAATTCCATCACTTTGGCTAGCCTCAGTGTTCTCCCCAAGTTTGCACGTGTCTTTCCTACGCCAAGAATTTGATCGATGAAGATTGTGATTGCTTCCTTGGCAGCTATGTCACAATGTTCGTCGAACTTTAACTTTGAGGTTCGAATTTTGGCGAACCTTAAAAAAAATTTGAGGTTCGCCAAACCTCATCAAACCTCATTGCCATTTACCAAGTCCATAGATCAAAACTCATAACCTCATGTCACAACTCAAGCTTGTAATTTATCCGTGTAGTTTCCATGTTCGCGATAGCATTTTTGATGTTTACTGATATTGATTTCTTATTATTTTATCCTATAATGCATTTTAAATTTATATATATATATATAGACAAACCTAATGGCGAACCTCATCAAAAAATTCAAAATCAAACCGAACATAATCATTGTCAAATCCGAACTCGAACCCAAACCATGTGACATTGCTTGGCGGTGCCTACCCTTCGTGTTGATCCCAGCTGACATTCAACACGTATGTTCCAATTCTCTACGATATAAACACTCCTTTCTCCTTTCCCTAATCACTCACTGTGACATGCCATCGCTAATCCTGAAATCAATAATTCACTTGCTATCTTTCGAAAGACTGGATGCCCTCAGCGTCAGCAAACAATTGTGTTCGACCCGGGGAAATATGATTTTGGATACTACCCTTATCTCATGCAACTTTAACAACTGTAATGTGGCCCATAAATGAAACCCTCAATTGTCTTCTTGCTCATAACAGTGACTCAACTCCATCAATGAGTAAATGAATACGGCCCCTCTGGTCTCAAATGCATCAAACAAATTTTGAATCGTTTACCATAGATTCGTGAAAAGAAATGCTAATTTGGCTCCAGTTTGGAATAATATGCCACCGTCTGCAAATAAAAAAAAAACGACGAGGCAAAATTAATTTGGGCACTTCAAAATTTAATTTTCCAACCCATTTTAATTCCAAATGATACTTTTGACAAATACGGACTAGCCCCCTTTTTAAAATTTCTTACAGCTCAAATCAAATCTTGTCCAATTTTATTATGCCTGCAACGATTTGCCAGAAGTTTTGTCGCACCCTTTAATAAGAAAATTTGCCGAACCCTTTTAAATAAATTCTCATTCTGTTGCAGAAATAGAGTTTTCAACTTCTCCGACAACCCCCTCCAATACTTGTTGCTACTCAAAATTGAAAACCCGCAGGTTGAGCCAAGACCAAAGCTCTGATACCACTGTAATATCCCAAACGGGATATTTTGCTAATTATGCAGAAATTTACCAAAATTTCACCGTAAAATCATCATTCTAGTAACAAAAGATTGCCATGTAAAATATAACAAAAAAGTGCATGCAATTCCATAATACGAAGAACAGAAAGAATCTCAGCTTTTATTATAATAGAAACTAGGGTTTACATGTTGATACAACAAAATAGTTGAGATCGGAAACTAGCCTCAAGAATCTGATCCAATGCTATGCTAGCCCTCCAAACTGAACTGAACTGCACTACTAAGCTCTCTAGTGAATTTTGGATGAATTCACCAAGGGAAGGTGGGTACTCACCCAACCTCACTGAATCAACCTGAGGGTTTTTGTCCTGGGGCTACTGTTGAAGTAGAGAACCGGGTTCTCAAAACCTCTCCACAAGAGGAAAACACAAATCCAAGATGTCCCTCCAATGGTCTCCTCCTTTTTATAAATCTGATGGGCCCCTCTAGAACCTCCCATTTTATTATTATTTTAATCATTGAGCTCATTTCCCTCTTTTGCTTCAATTAAAATATTCTTTTTAATGTGGGAAAATGGTAAATTGGCCACCATGTCTCTTCAGGAAACTAAAAATTACTTCCAACCATCCCATCATGTAGATCTTCTCGTTCTGGTTCCAACAAGCTATTACGCTAAGGTACTTCATTAATTATTCCTCTCGGAACGCCACCTTAAGCGTAACTAATTAAGTTAGGCCCAATAATAACCCTGTTTTTCTAAATTTGTCGGAATGCAATGGAACGAAATGCAAGTTGTGCAGATGATGGAACATGCCAAGCGAATGCCATCAGATCCCATAGAAACTCCCCAAAACCCCATGAGATATCTCCAAAAGTTGGGGCCCACTGATGATGTAAACCTGCACTTGTGACATGTCTGCCTCCAACATTGAAAGTCCATCCTAACCATGCCATAAGGAACACCATAAAAAGGAACATTACAAAGGTGGTGCGAGACCAAATAGGAAGGGAATCCACAACTAAGAGGAATCAACAATAGATCCAAACAGGAGTCGTGGGACAAAAAGGAGCAAATGACAGGGGATGATCTAGTGGAGGAAGGGTATTGGGAGACATAAATCATCAAACCACCATGTTCTCTTCAATACACTCATTCATCTCTACGAGGGCAATTGGTTTCCCAAGACAACGGAGTCACTCTTTATGAAATAGCAGCAAGAAATCCAACAAAAATATAGAAAAACGGTGAGGAAGATAGGCCATCATGAAGAGTTATCCTCTTCAACCTGGCCAGGAGTTTTTATGGGAGCAAGGTTACAAGGGTTGCTTCATGACATGATGATAGGCAGCAGCACTATTTAAATGGGAAACTTTGCGATGATGCAGCAAATTGGGGCCAAAGCTTTCATATGACTTGTTTGGGATCCTAGTATTGAGATGAAGTTTGCTTGAGGACAAGCAAACTTTCGGAAGGCGGGAATGTAATGTCCCTTTCTGACCCTTAGAAACAAAAGGAGGTTGATTCATAGCCTATCTAGATCCCATGGGCTATTGACATAGAAAATTAAAGGGGTCACCATAATAAGATAATAATAATTAAATAAAAGGGGTAAAAAGTCACTTTTGGGAAATTAAGTGACCCATGGTATTAGTCATGGTTTTCAAGGGAGGAAATTATTATTAGAAGGGAGAAGGAGATTGAAAGAATTCATGAGTAGAAATTGTTGAAGAAATTGAGAAGGGGCTCTAGGGGCTGCTGAGAAAAGGGGAAACCCTAACATTTTCCAGTTTTGGCATTGAAAGACACACCCTAGTTGAAGATCGTTGTTTTCGATGTTGAAAGACACACACTAGCCAATTATTGTGTTGCAAGTTGAAGATCGACTTAGCAGGACGAGGGTTTGTATTATGTCGTGCTTATTTGGTGGCCGAGTTCAATGAATTGCCTGGGCCGAGTTTATTGATTCTACAGGAGCAAATTTACTGTGAAGAAGGGGGCCGAATTCACCTTAGAGAGTCAATGTGAATTTTGGAGGGTTATCTCGGGCTATTCAATGTTAGAAAAGGAGTACCAAGGACAAGTGTTCCTACGGTTTGGTGTCTAGCCTAGGAAGGAGTATCCTAATGTGACCCCTTTAGTTAACTTTATGGGAAATAAAGTAAAAGTGAGTTTATAAGTCATAAACTAATCTTTATTGAAATAAAGTGACTGTTATGAATAAAATAGTAATTAAATAAGCGAAATATATTAATATAATGATAAAATAATTAATTAATTAATAAACAAATATTATTTATGAAAGGTCAAAGGTTAAATAACATGACCATTCACCTTTGTGGCCAATCAATGCCTATATAGGCAACCGCCACGAAGGCATGTAACCAACATTATTCATTCAATTCAATATATATATATATACACACACACACACACACACACATACACACTTACAAATACAATCAAATACGAAAGAGCAGCAGTTTTTGTTCTAACAGTGGTATCAGAGTAGTACGACCCTCTAGTCGTCAACCACTGCACAGTCCATTAAACTCAGGTTCCGAAATCAAAGGAATATATTACCCAACAATATCGGATAACCATAAAACTACTTGCAAATTCAATAAAGCTTTTTGAAACATTGAATACAACACCTGAAGATGTAGAAGCCATAAATGAGAATGGTAGTCAAAGTAGGTATATGATTGTTGAGTATGAGATCAAGTGTTAATTTGTCATCTTAGGAATAAATTCCCTTCATTGGAAAAAATTCCTCATTTAGAAAGACCCAAAATTGCCCCTAGAATCACTCAATTTCGTGAAGGAAAAATATTTTTTTGATGAGAAAACCCACAATGGCACAAAAGTCAAGGTCGACCTAAGGGACAAATTAGCCATCCTTCAATGCCTCTAAATACAAGTCAAGTGTCTCTCATTTGGACATCATCTCATCACACATTTTTCTTCTTCTTGGAGGTTCGATACATCTAAAATATTGCAGGTCTTCATCATACGTGTGAAGAGGAGAAAGGACAAATTGCAGGAGGCCAAAATTTGTTTTGACCAGCGTTGATTTCTTGTGATTGGGCATAATTTGACTTGTTTTGACTTAGACTTTTGGACTATTTTGGAGGACCAAATTCTTTGGCACAAAAATCAAGAATTTATGGGCCCTTTGACTGTGGATGACTTCAGATCTACAACTAGGGTTTTGGCTACCTTTGACTTTGACTTTGACCGAGTTTAAGGAAAATTTTGGGACTATTTTTACAGCACTTTGACGAGCTTGGAAGGGCGCATTCTTTTATTGTTGATCGAGCTTCTTTGGGGGACAATTGACCATTGCTCATTGACTACTTGATGTTGCCATTGACTTTGACCATATTTGACTATTGGCTCATATTTTGGATCTTGGTTGTTTGTTTTGTTGGATAAGTCAAAAGCTCAACTTTCACTCTTGTTAATGAATTTGGAACATTGAACTCTTTGTTGAACATTTTATGACAATCTCATAAGAAGAAGAATTCGAAAAGGTTTTCCCCCTTGTGGGGTTTTTCCCTGGTCTTTGACCAATCTTGGTGTCTCATGTCATTGCTTTTGATTGTCTCTTATTGCTCATTGTCATTTATTGTTCTATCTAAAATTGTTATTGTTTATTGGAAGATTGATTTGATTGCTAATTGAAGTTAAGAATTGGGCTAAAGTAATTGTAACATCATAGAACAGTGGAAAATTAACATGGTGTGAGAGCTAAGGTTAAGAGCAAAGCACAAGGAGACAAGAGACAAAAAGCAATCATATTATAAGGAAGCTAAAGGATCCTATTTGATTTGGACAAGATGACTGCCTCTTTCTTCAAAGACAATGAAAAAATAGGAGACTCATCAAACTTTGCAGCATGGAAGATCAGTTTGGAATTTATATTGGATGACAACGATGTTTTGGAATATGTGCAAGGGAAGATTCCTGAGCCTCTAGAGAATGCTCTTGCTGCCACCAAGTCCAAGTATAAGAAAGGTGAGATCAAAGCTAAGAAAATTATTATTGATGGTTTGCAAGATCATTTACTTGTTTACATTGGCAACTTGAAGAAGTCCAAGGACATTTTTGATAAGTTGGTTGGGATGTATCAAGTCAACAACTTGAATCACATCCTCTCCTTGAAGAATAAGCTCAAAGAAATGAAGATGAACAAGGGATAATTTGTGCAGTCCTATGTAATGAGGGTATCCAAATTACGAGATCAATTGCAAACTGCTGGTGAGCCCATATCTGACAGGGAGTTGGTGATGGTCACTTTACAAGGCCTTCCTCCGATTTGGGAAACGTTCATCAGTACTATTAGCATCAATAATCAATTTCCTACATTGGATGAGCTAGTGGGAAGATGCACTCAAGAAGAATCTGGGATGATCTCAAAAAGAAGGATTCAAAAGCAAGAAGGAGAGCCATAATCATTTGTTACTAAAGATAAGAAAAGGAAAGGTAGAGGAGGTCCATCTAATTCAAGAAATTATGCTCTAACACCCAAGACTCCAATAGAATAAGCACAAAAAAAGACAAGGATATGTCAAAGATTAAGTGTTATAATTGTCACAGGTTTGGTCACTATGCTCAAGACTGCAGAGAAAGAAGGGATGCTCCAAGGTCAAGATACAACAACAATTGTGACTTCAACAATAGCAGGTTCAATAATAGAAGAAGAGATGATCGAAGAGGAAGAGATGATAAAAGAACAAGAGATGCTCTGAAAGATCGTGAAGAAAGCTATCGACCTCAAAAGAAGTCAACAAATTCTAGGTATGAAAGTAATGCAGTTGCTAGTCAATCTGAATATATTCCTATTTTTGCCCTTTCTAGCTCTTCTCCTCCGGATTCGTATGATAGTTGGCTAGTAGATAGTGGGATTTCCATACACTTCTCTGGGTTTAAGGAAGTCCCCTTGAATTTGATTGAGAGGGAGATAATTTTGAAGATCATTCTTGGAGACAATTCTTCATATCCTGTGAAGGGCTTTGGATATGAAAAATTTGATTTGGACTATGGGGAATTCGTTCTTCTTCATGAAGTAATGTATGTTTTGGAACTAAAGAAGAACTTGGTATCTATTTCTGCTTTGGAAGACAAAGGGATGCGAGTAGCCTTCATAAAAGGAAAAGTCCTCACTTGGTCGATGGAATCTTGAATGAGGAATGCATTCACTTTGGGATCTCGATTTGAAGGACTCTATAGTCACTGGAAGACCTCGTTGAAATAGGTAACTAGGTTCGGTCTTCATAAATATGAAATGTACTCTTGATTCTTGTATATTGTAAAAAGAAAGAAAAATTATTATTATTATTATTATTTGTAGCAAGGGTTTCATGCTCAATGTCCATTTTTTTGTAGGTTAAGCACCAATTGGGTGCTTCTAGGTTTTTTCATAGAGTCAAGAAGTCAATTGAGTTTTTAACATATATGAAAGACCCTATTGGACATGTTGTATTATGTAACAAGAATTTATTTAGTATCAAAAGAGTCAAAAGACTCCCTCCAAGATCAAGTCGACCTACAGTCTACAAGTCGACCTCATAAAGGTTATTCGACCACCAAGGGAAGCCTATATATAAGAAAGAACTCGACCTCATCAAAAGAACATCCAACACAATCGATCAAGCAAAGAAAGAAGTTTGATCTCAAGGGAAGTGAAGCCAAAAGGAGCAAGTGGAGATTAAAGAAGAGAAGTTGAATTTTGAAGACTATCTTTGGGTCTCCATATCCCAAAGTACGAATAACTAGGGCATCATTGCAGTCAGCCTAGAAGGATGAAGTTTGGCATCAACAAAGTCAAGCTTGCAGTTCAAGAACTTAAGAAAAGGAAATCGAGTCAAGCGAATAAGAGAAGGATATTATTTATGCCCTAAACTACTCACACGTGCGGAGATAATCTGCTACAGGAAGGCCGAAAATTACAGACCTGTAATAGAAGTAGAAAATCTGAACTGAGGCTAAAAAAAATCTGAGGTACTGATGTTGTTTGACTAGCATTGACTTTTTGGACGAGAAGCTCATCAAAGAAGAGGTTGACTTGGTCTTGGGGGGTCTTGGTCTTGGGTCTTAGGTCTTGGAATTCGCCATTTGAAGATTCTATAAGAGAAGAATTCTTGTGGGCTTTCCTCTCAAGAGGATAGCTTTTGGCCCTGGCTAGCAACCTACATTTTGTGTCCTCTTGTCTCATTGATATTCATAGTTTGGTAGTTGTTTGATGATAAGAACACAATAATAATCAAGTGAAAGAAGAAATTAACTACAAGTACATAAAGTTAACCAAAAGAACATCACAAGCAGTTACCAAAGCAAGAGAATTCACCCTAATCTAGCTGCCCTTGATTTCTCAACAGGCCTCTCCTAGCAATGGTCCATGACTCCAATCATTAAAGCGAGCTATGGCACCCAATATTGGTACATCTACATTATGAAGCTCTTCCAAAATTGAAGAAATTAGTCTCTGGGGTTCCTGATGTTCAAGCAAGACACAATGGAGTATGTCTAGGATGTGCCAGTTGTTGGAAAGTATAACTAGGTTCGGTCTTCATAATGACTTGTAATTATGAATTTATGTAATGAAGAGACAAAGATAATAAAATGTATTTTGTAATCCGTGCCTCATGGGTTTCATGAGCAAGGAGCTTTTATTATAGGTCAAAGACTTCTTGATGCTTTTATTATAGGTCAAAGACTTCTTCTTGATGTCTTTAGGATTTGTCACCTTGTCATAAATATAATTTAGAGACATGTATATGAAGTGATGTTACACTTGTAAAGAGACAAATTATTGATGTAAAGATATGCTCTAAACCCTTGTCACTATGCTCCAAGAGGTCGGCTCAAAGTATGTTATAAATAGTAATACCCCTTGATTAAGTCAGCCTACACTCAGATCATCATGTCGCCTAGAACAGTGGAGACAGCCTCTATAAATAAGGAGTTTGCGGCCTCATTTGAACATCAAGCAATTCAGTTAAGTTCTATAATAGAGTCTGAAGTACAAGACTGAAATTGATGTGAAAATAGTGCAAGAAGGCAACTAATCTCAGCAAGGAAGAATATTGTAATTGGGTCGTAAAAGGGCTGAGCATTATCTTTGGTCTAGGGTTTGTACCTACCTCGCATATCTGAGGTAGGCCGAGGGTTATTTCAGAGAAGGATTGCAATATCATGTCTGGCATCTAGTGCATGGAAGAGGAGAAGATACAGTGCATAAGGAGGCTACAATCAGCGTGAAGAAGAGGCAGTATAGGCTTGGTCTTGGGTCCTATATAGTGTATAGTAGGACTACTACAGCAAGAACGCAAGCCGAGAAGAAGGTGTAGGAATGTAGGCCGAGAAGAAGTCTCTAGCAGGACATGATCAGATCAAAGGAGGGCAGAAAAGGAGCCTACTATTTGGAACTAGGAACGAGATTTCCTAGTGTTGGTGCAGTGCAGTGCACAAAAGGAAGATCAACATAAGGAGCATAAAAGAGCAAGAGACAAGGGTCTTGGAGGCATACTAGTGTCTGTTATCGCTTGCCCCCTACACCTACCTACAGTTAGTGGGAAAAGCCTTCAACCCCACAGGTATGGTTGGTGGCAAGGAACTCAGAGAAGGGGCTGTCACCTATTCCCAACTCTCTCCGTTTAAGCTATCTCCTAGGTTAGCTAAGGGGGGTGGTCCCTAAAGGAAAACTAAGTTAAAGATGTGAGATTTCTAGAAGAATTGATTAGAAGGAATTACTTATCAAAGATGACTCGATTCCAATATGTAAACAAGCATATAAGTATATGAGCAATATTCAATGATGTGTTAAAAATATAGACAAGTGCTTTAAAGTAAATGACAAATGCTTGCTCAAAATGAAATTCAAGATATAATGACAATAATCCCACAAAGGAAGTGTTAGACCAAGATCACAATATGCAATTAAATTTGCAACACCAAATAAGGGTATTTGCCAATGAAACGAGATATATCAATCATCATAAGCATAATGATCACTAAATTACAACATGCAATGAAGTATGTAGAAGCAAATTTTCAATTACCATAGAATTAAACTTGTTGCAAAATTTAAGGAATTAAAATGCTTGCATCCAAAGTGCTTCTTGAGATAATATTTGCATGTGAATTTTTAAACCATCAAGATAGTAAAAAATTTGGGAACTTTGCAAGTAAATGTGATGAGATAGTGCTCTTGGTTTATTTTATTAATTAGTTCTACAGCAAGGTTACAATTGAACTCTAATTCTCAGACCTCACCCTAGCCCAAATATTTGGATCTCACAGTGAGGAGTCCATAGAAGTAGAGGGTCCCTAAAACGTCTATTCAACCAACTTAAGTTGAAAGTAAATTTTAGAGATGCAAGTCTAGTATGAAAAGTGAAATGCCTAAATGATATGAAAGTGAGTTTGCAAGTGCTATGTAAAAGATGGAGATGATTCAATTAAATATGCTTCATAGTTAGAACAATAACTCAAGTTGCCATAAATTGAAAGTGCTATGCTTTTTTACTTGTAGTATATTGTAAAACTTATCCAAATGAGAAATAGATCACAAAACATAAGTAAGTGATGGCAAATGAGATTGCAAATTAAGAAATTAAAGGACTATGCGATTTGTGTTACTTCCCAATTAGAGCATGCATATGTGATGTGAAAGAAAATGGAAATGTCAAAACCACTAAGTCAATACATCTACAAATTCTCTCCTTTGAAATGGAGAGATAGGGATGCCAATGGGTAAAACCCACACTCCCACAACAAAAACAGAATTTTTTATTAATTTTACAAGAATGAAATGACCATGAGGCTTTTTCTAAACCAAGGAAAGTCTTTACAAATAAAAATTGAGACCATAGACTTTTCCTCGATGAGAATTTCTAAGAACTCAAAATAAATTCAGACTTTACTATAGGAGAAGAGAAGCTAAGCCTCTTCTATGCCCACAACCAAAGAAGAGAGGGTTATTTTCCTCATTTGAAATTCAGCCCAAAGGTCCTGCAACAACTTATTAGTAATTTCTTGTAGTTGTCCACTCAAGCTATCACAAGAAAAAAAATTCGAAAGAAGGCTACAAAACCAATCAAATATTAGATAGATAAAATTACAAAATATTGCACAACAATTTACAAAGGGCTAAGCCAAAGAGTTCGAGAAAACTCTCCTCTTTGTTTAGTCATCTTCAAACTCTTAGATAGCAAATGAAAGCAATGAAGTATAATGTTTTAAAATATATTCAAATTTAGAAGTATTCGGCTTGTATACAAGCTATGTCTCAAAACCCCTGCAAAACCACTTTGTAAGATAAGACTCTAAAGGTTTAAAGAACAAATGAGAGCTCCTTTGAGAATGTATCAAGAGTGGGTTGGTCTCTCCAAAGACTTCCCCCAACACTTGATTCTTTGATCCCAACAAGATGTTCCCTCTACAAAACTTCAATCAAGAATTAGTTCCATATATATCTAGCAATAAACAATGATAAGAAACTCTAGAGATTTATTTGAAACCAACTAGAGCATTCTATACCTAGAGCATACTCCTAAATCAAATGTCAATGTAAGATAGCTCTACGTTAACAAATCTACAAGAGCATATGGAAACAAATTAGATCAAAGCATGAGTAAAATGAATTATACCAATGATCAACAATTCATCACATTCCAAAAGGAGGAACACCTCATGAATGAAACCACAAAGTCTTTATTGATATTTCTGAAAGTGTACAAGGCAACAGCGCTTCCGCAAGCACAATAGCTAGTAAACAATGATTCAATATGAGAGCACATGGCTCCATTATATAGAAAGTTGGGAGCAAATTCCAATGAAGAACCATATGCCAAGTGGTGAGACGGAGCAGATCTCAAGGCAAATTCGAATTTGGTAAGTGGAGCTCCAATGCCAAGTGTAAAAATCGAATTCTAGCAAGTGGACATCATTTTCTTCTTCCCTTATGTGCCAAATTCGAATTTTATGATGGAATGACACGTGTATATGGTTGGTAACCCATGTGGGGACAATTTCCCACAAAAATCTCCACCAAATATTCTCCCAAATCCTCCCAAATATGCATTAACTTCACAAATTCGAATTTCCAAGTAAGCAACTCTCATTTTATGCCGGAAATTCAATTTTATTTGAGCACATGTCTTTTCCTTGATTTTAGGAGTCCATATCACCTTGGGACTTCACTTTAACTCCTCCATAATTTTCCACCTCATTTCCAACAAATTTAGCATGTGTGGATATTTATTTTTCTCCATTTATTTAATTTTTGGCTTAATTAATTGCCAGATTTCCCACTAAACTTAGGAAAAGTGGGTTTTGAGAGTTCAAAACACATTTTTAACTCCTCAAAGTGTGTCATAGTAGAAAGTTGAGCGTGAGATGTGTAATTTTGATTACTCATACCCCATACAACTTCTCTAGACAACACTTATTACAATTCAATTACATTTTTTATTGCAATTTTCGACTTGCGGGAAATCTAAAAAATTAAAAAATCACTACCTAGACCTAACCAAATTCCACGAAATTTTTTGTGTGATCTAGTATGGTAACATACATTGACTCTAGACACTAGGACTAACCCAAGGCCTCACCATCAAGCCGTACTCCGGCTTTGGGGTAAAATTGAAGGAAAAAACTCAATTAATTATTAACTCCTAGTAGGAAGATGATAATTAACCAAGTAAAAAAAACCTCCCAGAGTAATACTCACTTGTTGGCAAGGTCTCAGGCTACCTAGGCCTGTTACAGACTCAATATTGACTCAACACTCATCATTACTAGCATCACTTATTACAATTCCCCGTAGGGCGTGGAATCTGGGTACAAGAGAAAATGATAAGAAGTAGAAGTAGAGTTTAAAAACTCTATTGAACTGATGATATCTGATGGTACAAATGTCTTCTGGTTCATCCTTGGGCATGGAGTCTTCTTATTATCATCAAGTGCCACTCCAGTGGTCAACAGTGTCAATGGTCTTTGTCATAGTCTTGGTACTCGTCAATTGAAGATCTATAAGAAAAATTTCTATCGAGTTTTCCTCTCCAAGAGGGAGAGGTTTTGGCCCTGGCTTGAAAGCCTAAATATTGTGTCTCTTATACATTTGATAATTGACTTGATGAAGAACGTAATAATCTAACGAAGATAAGATCTAAGTGAAAGAAGTATAATGAAATCACAAGTAATTATCATGAAAGAGAAATTTTAATAAAAGCCCTAATTTCTCAACACAAGGGGACCATTCCCCTCTAGCAAGAAGAAGACTAATGACATTCTCCAACTCATTCACTCTGATCTATGTGGACCTATTCTTGTGCATTCTCTTGGTGGCCATCTCTACTACATAAGGTTTATCGATGATTTCTCCAGGAAGACATGGATATATTACTTAAAGCATAAGTATGGGGCCCTTGACATATCTAAGGACTTCAAGGCATTAATCAAAAATTAAATAGAGAAGAGAAAAAAAGGTCCTCAGGTTTGACAATGGTGGAGAGTATACGTCAAATGAGTTCGCTAATTTTTGCAAGCAAGTTGGTATCAAGAAGGAGACTATTGTGCCTTATAATCCCGAACAAAATGGAGTGGTTGAGAGAAGGAAAAGGTCCATTGTGGAAGTTGCCCGAACTATGCTCCATGATCAAAAGTTGTCGAAGTTCCTTTGGGGAGAAGCAACAAATACAGCGGTATATGATTAAAACAGGGTTCCTCATCAGGCATTGGACAACAAGACTCCCAAAAAAGTATTCACAGGTGTGAAGCCCTACATTGAACATCTTAGGATATTTGGTTGCCCCGTATATTACCATGTGCTAAAGGACAAGAGGAACGAGATGGAAGCCACTGGAAGGAAAGGTACATTTGTAGGGTATTATGAAAATTCTAAATCATTTAGAATATATATATTTGGTCAAAGGAAGATTGAGTTTAGCAGGGGTGTAACTTTTTCGACGAAGATCCTGCCCTTGGAAAAGCAAGGAACCTCCCTCCGCCTCCTCATCCTAAGAAGAAGGATGATGGTATGGATCTATTAGAAGGACCTTTCGTACCAGAATTTGAGGACATTGTTGATGATCCCATGGATCCCATGGATCCTTTAGAGTCTAGACCCTCCTCCAAGTGATCCACCTACCAGGAAGAGACCATTGTGGCTTCAAGCTACATTACAGGATGTTGAGGGACACATTCCCGCCAGAGGGGCCTTCAGAGAAAGTAAGAAACCATGTCGATATCAGGGATACATTCAAGTTGAGCCACCAACCTTTGAAGAAGTTGTGAAAGAACATGTTTGGAAGGATGTTATGGCTAAAGATTATGAATCAATTATGAAGAATGATGCATGGGATGTTGTTCCGAGACCGAAGGGGAAATCAGTGGTGACTTTGAAATGGCTATACAAAATTAGACATGGAGCTGATGGAAGCATCGAGAAGTAGAAGGCAAGGTTTGTGGCCCGAGGGTTCTCCCAGAAAGAGGGAGAAGATTATGATCATATATTTGCTTCCGTTGCTCACTACACTCCTATTAGATCGATCGTTGCCCTTACTACTACTCAAGGAGGGACTCTACACTAGATGGACGTAAAGACGACATTTCTACATGCCATCTATAGGAAGAAGTTTATGTTGAGCAGCTACAAGGATTTTAAGTGAAGGTTCGAAAAACGCATGATTGCAGGTTGACGGAGGCATTATATGGCTTGACGCAAGCCCCCAGAGCATGGTATGCATGTATTGACAGTTACCTAGTGAAGCTTGGATTCACGAGAAGCAGCAAAGATCCCAACCTCTACTCCAAGGTGGTCCAAGGTATGCTTTTGATTTTGTTTTTATTTGTTGATGATCTATTCTTGACAAGTAGCAAGCCCCTGATGCTCGAGTGTAAGAGGGAGTTGGCCTCTGAGTTCGAGATGAAGGATCTTGGTATGATGCATTATTTCCTGGGATTAGAGGTTTGGCAGAGAGCCAAAGAGATTTTCCTTTCTCAAGGAAAATATGTCATGAAGTTGTTGGAGAGATTTGGAATGATAGAATGTAAATCCTTGGCCACCCCGATGGAGATAAACTTCAAGAAGTTGTGCGGAGATGTTGTTGGACATGACGTAGCTAACCCTTATGAGTATCGACAACTGATTGGTGCATTGATGTTCCTAGTGAACACCGGTCCGAACATTTGCTTTGCCGTGACACCTTGAGTCAATTCATGACAGAGCCCCTCCATGTACATTGGGTTGCTTCCAAACATATTCTGAGATACTTGCATGGGGCGATCAATCTTGGTTTGAGATACACTTTTGGAGATCTACTACTGCATGGATACGCTGATGCTGACTACACTGGAAACATTATTGACAGGAAAAGCACATCAGGATGTTGTTTTAGTTTGGGGTCTATGATGATATCTTGGATGAGCAGGAAATAGAAGTCTATAGCTTTAAGCATGGTCGAGGCAAAGTATATTGTTGCTAGCATGGCTAGCTGTGAGGCATTTTGGCTGAGAAAACTCTTTGGAGAACTATTTGAGTAGGTCCTAGATACTATAGTGATATATTGCGACAACAAGAGTGGGATCTGATTGGCAAAGAATCTCGTATTTTATGACAAGTCCAAGCACATTGAGATCAGGTACCACTATATTCGAGATATGGTACAGAAAGGAGTCGTAAGACTCCACCACATATCGACAGACGAGCAGATCGCAAATATACTCACCAAGGCTTTGTCGAAAGGGAAGTTGTTGGTCTTCAAAGAACAGCTTGGACTAATGGATGTGACCCTCCCAGGTAAGGATCCTGACTAATTGAGAACACTGAGCTATGCTCTTCCCCCCTGTTTCAGCTCACAGGGAGAGGAATTAAGCCAAAGAGCTCCTAGGGTTGAGGTATATCTGGACAATAGGATGGTTGTGACCCTTATCCTCTGAGGTAAATGGATATCCCTTATTATCACCATAATGTGTACTTGATCCTTATCATTTATGACAAGTTGGGTATCTCACCCTATCATGATTGGCAAAGTATACCCCAGTATGCATCCTACCCACAAGCGAGGCTTATTGGGATTGCCTCCCCATGTGGCCAATGGGTTGAGATGACTTGAGATGGTGTGATCCTTGCATGGCAAGTGGATCTCCCTCCAGTATGGCTCGAGATGGTGTGATTCTTGCATAGCAAGTGGATCTCCCTCAAGTATGGAGGATGCAGGGTTTCTACCACTTGACTCTTCAGGGCCAACTTGGGAAGATCAACAAACATTGAGATGGTTGTGATCTCTGCCCTATATAGCAATTTTGGTCTCGCCTATTGTCTAAACAACAGGATGGATGTGATCCTTGTTGGTAGATGGATCTCCCCCAATTGTCACTGGACGATAGGATATTGGTGATCTCTACCCTTATATAGCAAGTTGATGTGATCCTTACTAGTAGATTGATCTCACCTATTGTCATTGGATAGAGGGTTGTAGCTTGAGCTCCCCTGTGATGTCAAATTCTTCTTCTTTTAGATTTGAGAGTGTTCGATAGATGAAGTAAATAAATGAGAAAAGATGAGTAGAGACAACATTTGATTTGATGATGACGAGACATTTGTGATGGGACATACTTTGCAGTTGGAAATTTCTCCCTAGTTGAGAGGGAGTGTTAATTTGGCAGCATAAGGATAAATTCCCTTCATTGGAAAAAATTCCTCATTCAGAGAGACCCAAAATTGCCCCTAGAAGCACTCAATTTGGTTAAAAAAATATATATTTTTATGAGAAAACCCACAATGGCGCAAAATTCAAGGTCGACCTAAGGCACAAATTAGCATTCCTCCAATGCCTATAAATACAAATCAAGTTGCTCTCATTTGGACATAATCTCATCACACATTCTTCTTCTTCTTCATCACACATTGCAGGTCTTCATCCACACGTGCGAAGAGGAGAGAGGGAAAATTGCAGGAGGCCGAAATATGTTTTGAGACTTGACCATCTCTTTGACCAGCGTTGACTTCTTGTGATTGGGCATACTTTGACTTGTTCTGACTTGGGCTTTTGGACTGTTTTGGAGTACCAAATTCTTTGGCACAAAAATCGAGAATTTCTGGGCACTTTAACTGTGAATGACTTCATATCTACAACTTGGGTTTCGACTTCCTTTGACTTTGACTTTGGTCGAGTTTGAAGGAGAAATTTGGGATTGCTTTTATAGCACTTTGACCAACATGGAAGGTCGCATCTTTAACTATTGGTTGAGCTTCTTTGGAGGATAGTTGACAACTTGTTGTTATTGTCGTCATTAACATTGACCAGATTTGACTATTGCCTCATATTTTGGATCTTGGTTAGTTGTTTTGTTCGATAAGCCAAAAGCTTGACTTTGACTCTTGTAGATGAATTTGGAACATTGTACTCTCCGTTGAACAGTTTATGACAATCTAATAAGAAGAAGAATTTGAAAGGGATTTCCCCCTTGTGTGGTTTTTCCCTAGTCTTTGACTAATCTTGGTATGTCTTGTCATTGCTTTTGATTGTCTCCTATTGCTCATTGTTATTTATTGTTCTATCTACAATTGTTATTGTTTATTAGAAGATTGAATTAATTGCTAATTGAAGTTAAGAATTGGGCTAAAGTAATTGTACCTACTACTAGCATTGAACAATGGAAAATTAACATCGGGGAGGAAAAAAATGAATTTACAAAAATTAGTAACAAAGAATCACTACATTCCGCAGAAGATGCGGCAAATCCTATTGTTTTTCCAGCAAAATATACAAAGACAAGAGCATGATGTTAATTTTGTCAATCTAGGGTTTCCATGGTTTCTCAGAGGGTGTACTTCAAGGGTTCTTGTTACAAAACCTTACATTTCTTGATCTAACCCTTGATAGGGTTTTTAACTTCAACGGAAACATCAACCCTAGCAATTTCAAATCCTAGGTTTTACCCAATTCAACTCTTGCTAGGGATTTACCATATACCCTAGATTATCCTTTCAAAATTTTAAATCTGCAAACCCGAGATGTTATTTCCAAAGAACTAGGGTTTCTTTAGAGGGAAAAATCGATTAGGGTTTTTTCTCCCATAGTTAGTTCAATCTAGGGTTCAAAAACCCTAAACATCAAGAGTCCTCAAGACTTCTCAATTTTATAAGTCCCACAAACCCTAGATATTCAAAATGCAAAAACCTTAAGGGCTTTACAAACCTTTTCTAATTCTCATAACCATAACAAGAAAAACATTGTACATACCTCTGCGATGGTTTCATACCTTTTTTTTTCTTTTGCAAGGATCCGGTCTTTCCTCACGTGTCGCCACTTTTTCAACAAGTGTTTATCTTTAATACTGGTGCCTCAACTTTTCCTACGTTGAGCTACTAACTAAGTTTATCAATTTAAGACCGCTTCTAATTGCAAGGATAAACCAATCCACTCAACCTTCTATACATTGATTATTGTCAAGCCAAACAATGTCTTCTTTCAGGTTAGCTTCATGATGACTGCTTCTCATCATCAATATCCATGTTTTATAAGCCATCATTGTCAGCAATAGATCTCTGTCATAGATCATTAGGCATAGCATCAAATTTTTTGTCATACCAAGGATCAACGATTTCTGCTATCACTGTCTATGTAAATCATAGTTTCGCTCTACTCATTGTCACATAGCTTACGTCCTTATTTCTATTAGTTGTCATAACAGTTTTTGTCATATGTGACTTGCCTAACGATAGTCATTGTCCATACATGTACAGACATAAGCGAAGCCCCTCACGTACAATTTGAACCTTAGAAATCTCAAACCGACATACTGTAATACATTCAATCTGGGTTATCGATATATGAGATCAAAATTATATATATATATATATATCGAGTCCACCACTTTCTAGAGTACAGTGCATATGCCATAGATTGATATAGTTGACATGTCTCCTCACTGTCAGCCAAAAAAAGCGCGGAGCAATCCATGATATATATATATATATCAAGTCCACCACTTTCTAGAGTACAGTGCATATGCCATAGATTGATATAGTTGACATGTCTCCTCACTGTCAGCCAAAAAAAACGCGGAGCAATCCATGATCCATGGATATTCGATGCCATCCATTAATATATTGATCCACAAAGGAGTTTATATGAACTGTTCAATGCGTGCAACAAAAACAAGTGCAATCCTTAGACAATGCGAGTTGATATTTCACAAAGTGATTCCATAGAGATGATGTCGCTAAGTCACTGTCGATTCAAGCAAACCATAGTAATGCCATCTCAATTGCACTGTTGTTTCACTTATCAACTGCCCCAGTAATGCCCTAAGTTGATTTCAAAAAAAGGTTATTGTTATTCCAAAATTAACAGTCATAACTTCATCTTTCTCGGTCATTGTCAATTCTCATGACAAGCCATATCCATCATACAAAACAACCATTGTAATAGTATGTGAAGTATGCAAGCCCCATAATGATGACACAGAGAATTATGTCATAAAATGCAAATGAACCTCTAATGAGCCAAGAAACAATATACAACGAGAATTTGATAGATCCAATTCATAAACAAGTTATATCGAAGGTATGCGAGCTTGACACAAATGTGATTCCTTCAAACGAGCCATTATCAATGATGCGATGTTAATATGAGTCACATCAAGCCACGAATTTTCATAGGGCTAGCCATCATAGATGATGCGGGCCTTTGTAAACACTCTATGAACTACATAGAACATATTGTAAATTAGAACGAGCCTCAAATTCAAAACAAGTGACTATAAGTTTTGATGTGAACCAATGCAGAAATGTGAAACTGAATTGCGATGTGAGGATCAAATATGAGCCCAACTGAGCCAATCAAGATACCACAGATGTAGTACGAGTTGTCACAAATATAAGGTGAGTTTCCATAGTCATTGTTCATCACAAGGAAAGACAAGCGAGCCACTGAAATAAGCTATAGAGCCAACAGAATGTGATCTCCAAACCTCCTTCTATAAATTGCCTTAGCTCTGATACCATGTTGGAAAATCGAGAGGCTTTATGATTTTATTAGATTTTCCATTATTTGATATCTGCTTGTGAAATTAGTTGGCTTTTTATTTATTTAATTATGTTCTTCTTCAAACAATTATCACAATGTAAACATGAAGATCACAAGAAAACAAAGAACACAAGATATAGGCTCCAAGTTAGGGCAAAACCCATCTAAGGGGAAAACCTAGAAAATTCTCTTCTTTTAGAATCTGATCAAAAGAGATAACCAAGACCCATAACCACAGAAAACTTCCACCTCTAGAAGCCAATTCAAGCCTTTCTTATTTCCAGCAGATCCATCAGCAACAAGAGAAGTACCAAGGTAGAACTTCCACAAATTCTAGCTCAAGAAGAAATCCTCTCTTTCAGACTTCGGCTCTCCACTTCTTCTCTGCCCTCTCTGCAATATTTTAGACCATAATCCATCAAGTGTGTCTCCAAATGAGCTCCATCTTCCCTCTATTTATATAGTTCAAAGGCGTCCGAATAGAGATGTCCATTGGGGCAAAGCCAACTTGACATGTAGGCCGACTTGGCACCTAGGGGTTTTTGACCTAAAGTTACATATTAAATTTTTTTTTTCTTTTCCTTTACAATAGGCCCAAATAGGACTTTGACTCTTTGACTCAAAAACCTAGAAGCATGAAGAACATGTTTGTCTAGAAAAATAATAGTAATTTTTCTTTTTCTTTTCTTTTTCTTTTTACATAAAATACATAATGGTACAAATTATGACGACCGAAACTAGTTACATTCTCCTACAATCTTTGCACTAGGCCTACTAGGTTTTGTAGCAACATGCCTCATAACACGTTTTTGAATCGAAGCCTCCCTTATTTAAGGGGTATCTCACTTGAATTATGTGTATATACACAAATCAATCTCTCATTTATACCATCGCATCCAAGTGAATTCATTCATTCTTTTGCCCAAGACTAGCTATATTACTTCACTCTACTTATGGTGAGTCTCTCTTGGTTATGGTTGAATTATCTTGATGAAGTCATGGTATGTGAACATCATCATGTGGTCTATGTTAAATGCTGTTACATTTTTTCTTGTTGGATTAGGGTTTGTTAAAGAGATCATAGATCTACTATTTGTTGTAATCAAGAAGAAAGAGGGCCCACTAAATTTTTCAATAGGTTCACGTGTTGGACTCATCAACACTTCAAAATCTCAACAAGTACTCGCAAGTCAAATTTTGACTCACCACAGGATTATTTTGCCCTATTTTATGGGCCAAGTCATGTTTGACACACAAGTTCAAGTCAAAATGATGTTATGATGTGTGTTTTAGCAATTTCCAGATATTTTTCCTTTGAAAATTTTCACACTATAGGCATCATCATTCTTTCATTTACAAAGTGATTTACCTAATGCATGCATGCTCATTCACTAAAAATGCAGGAGGTTTCATGAGATTTTAAGGGTTATCCTTCAATATGCAAGTCAACGTGTTTTATATGCCCTTCTAGTGACTTCAACATAGTGTGTCACCTTGCCTCCAAGTGTCCTCCTCGTCATGTTTGATTCCTGTTAAATTTAGACAACCATGGTATGTTCTATGCTTAATGCAGTTTTACTTCAATCTTTCTTATAGGCCCAATTCAATTTGCAATCACATAAACATGTAAGTAAAATGTTGATAGAACATAATAATAGATCAACAAAAGACAAGCCAATAATATAGATTAGAATTTACAATTCTTCTTGTCCAGTAAAGATAGAGAGTGATGTGCGCTAACGCAGTCAACAGGATGCACCAGCCAGCAAAGTCTTTCTCAACATCAGATCAGCCAATCCTCCAAGTGTCACACACGCCCCTCAAAGACAGCTCCAAAAAGTCAACGTTGGTCAACAAAAAGAGTCAATGCAAAAAAGTTAACGCTAGTCAACTCTGCGGTTTAGGGTTGCAGTCAAAGGTCTCATTTTTCCTCGATCTTTGTGCCCTCTAATTTGGCCTCAAGAGATCGGATTTTTTGCACAAGTTGGAGGTCAAAACTCCAAAATTTGACCCACGATCAACGCACTAGCAAAGAGCCCTAAAACAGTCCGCACTTCTTCAACTTCAGATCTACACGTGTGAGAGAGAGAAGCCTCTAAAGGCTGCTCGAAACAATCAAATCACAAGAGAATATGTGTGATGAGTTGATGAGAAAATGATCTCCAAGTCTCTCCAATTTAGATCAGTCAGTGAGGGTGTGTGACACATCTATTGGACTCACAAGCCTACATTACAAATCTGGCAGACCTTGCACGTGTGGAAAATAAAATCAAAATATCTGTTCTGCTCATCCAAACAAAATGATCTTTAGATCAATCTTGTACCTCTCCCAAAGAGGAATCCAACAAAAATATAATCATCATCATATGAGCAGTGCAACATGGAGTTTGGACCTAGTTGCCCAAAATTAACACTCCCTCTCAACTAGGGAGAACTCCATCTGTCCACTTGTGCCATCCAGAGATCAGTACCATCGTGTACTATCATATATCATCCTGCACTCCTGCGTCATCCTGCCATAACTTGCTTTGTTGGCTCTTCTTCGCAAATAGAACAAAAAGGGTGAGTCACAAAGACATCACGCTCAACTGACCTGAAGTCACCTTAGAGGTTAAAACCTCTCTCGAACTCAAAAGAGTCTCATACTAACCTGAAGTCAGTTTACTGACCTGAAGTCAGTTTAGAGGTAAGAACCTCATCAGACTTGATCCCAGATCAAGGTGTTGGACACGTGCCATCCTAGACATAGAGAGTACGGCAATCTCTGATGCGTCCATCGGTCTTGCTATTGGTCTCTATCCACATTTCCCACCTCATTGGCCAAATGAGAGGTACTTCCCATGAATCTGAAACTCCATGGGTAGGATGTGTGTAGGGCATAGATCAAAGAGAGGCGAGCCAGCTCAATATCATATCGGTGGGGCAGAAGCACAACAAGGTTAGACAAGCCTAGCCCCATGTGTGCTTATAGCTCCAAGAAGATATACCCAAGCCCCCTGGAGCTCCCAGAGCTCATAGTCCAACTCAGGCAGCACCTTCAGAATCGGGTCTTTCCACGATTCCAAGCTTCTGACGGAAGGTTGAGAACTTGACCTTCCCAAGGGGCTTTGTGAGAATATCCGATGTGATCGAGCCTTACAGTGCCTCGTTGTACCATATCCCAAATGAAGTGGTACCTAATATCAATATGCTTGGATCGATCGTGGAACATGAGATTCTCTGAAAGACAAATCCCACTCTGGTTATCACAAAGGATAACGGTGGTATCTAGCACATGCCCAAACAACTCACTGAAGAGCTTTCTTAACCAAACAGCTTCACAACAGGTCATACTCGCTGCAATGTATTTGGCCTCAGCGGTGCTCAAAGCCACCGACTTTTGCTTCCCACTCATCCAAATATCGAAGCAAAACCCAAGGTGAAGCAACATCCAGATGTGCTCTTGCAATCCACCACACTGCCAACCCAATCGGCATCTGTATATCCATGGAGTCTCAAACTCCCGGCAGTGTATCTCAGACCATGGTTGATTGTGCTCAAAAGATATCTCAATAGATTCTTGGCACCAATCCACTGAATGTGATGAGGCTCAACCATATGTTGACTTAAAGTGTTCACTGCAAAACATACGTCCAGACGAAAGTTCACTAAGAACATCAGGACCCCCACGAGTTGTTGATACGCTATGGGATTTCCCAGCTCAGGCCCAGCAGCGTTTCCACACAACTTCTTAAAGTTGAGTTCCATCAGTGTCGACACAGACTTACAGTCCACCATACCAAATCTCTCCAGCAGCTTCACAACATATTTTCCTTGAGAAAGGAAAATTTCGTCTGGCCTTTGCCAGACCTCCAAGCCTAAGAAATAGTGCATCAGTCCTAGGTCTTTCATCTCAAACTCGGAAGCTAGCTCCCTCTTACATTGATGAATGAGAGGGTCAGCACCTATTAGGAAGAGATCATCCACATAGAGAACCAGAATGAGAGGCCTTTCTTTATCAACCTTAAAATAAAGGTTTGGATCAGCATTACTTCGAGTGAAGCCCAACTTCATCAAGTAGCTATCTATCCTCTCATACCAAGCCCTGGGGGCTTGCTTCAACCCATACAGGGATTTCTTCAACCTGCATACATAGGTGTCTCTACCTTGGACTTTGAACCCCAGAGGTTGCTCCACATAAACCTCTTCCTTTATTGAACCATGCAGAAAGGCAATCTTCACATCCAGCTGATGGAGACTCCATCCTTGTGTTGCAGCAAGGGAAATGATAGATCGGATGGTGGTATAGTGGGCGACAAGTATATCATCATAATCTATGCCTTCTTTTTTAGAGAAGCCTCAGGCAACAAATCTTGCCTTGTACTTTTCAGCACTTCCATTGGCTCCATGCTTGATCTTGAAGAGCCATTTCAAGGTGAAAACAGATTTGTCCTCCGGTCCTGAGACCACTTCCTAGACATCATTCTTCATAATGGACTCATATTCTTCGTGCATAGCATCCTTCCAAACTTGATGTTTTACGGCTTCTTCAAATGATTCAGGCTTAGATTGTACAATTGTACTCATGGCTGCTAGATACCCTTGGTATCTATTCGGCTTCTTGCTTTCATGGAAAGTCCCCCTTGGGGCAATATGTCTCTCGGCATCTTCAAGAGTGTCCCTAAGCCATGAGGGTCTTTTCTTATTTGAAGGAGGTGGATCAATAGGATCCATAGGTCCTTCAACTTCGGGCATCGATTCATCCTTCGATTCTTCAGCTTCTTCTTCTTCTTTGTCTTCCTTTGAGCTAGGAAGATTTCTTACTTTCTTGAGGGTAGCATCTTCATCGAAGGTGACATCGTGGCATATCTCCACTTCTCATTGACCAAGCACATAGATTCTATATGCCTTCAAAGTTTCACTATAGCCTACAAACATTCCCTTCTTTCCAGAAGCATCCAGCTTGCTTCTCTTTTCTTTCGGCACATGAAAATAAACAGGACTACCAAAGACTCTAAAATGAGAAACATCAAGTTTCTTTCCAGAGAAGACTTCTTCGGGAGTCTTGGAGTCCAGAGCGAAATGTGGGCATCTATTTTGAACGTACATAGCAGTGTTCGCAGCTTCTCCCCATAGAAACTTCGAAAGACCTTGGTCATATAGCATGGCGCAGGAAGCTTCCACAATGGTCCTGTTCTTTCTTTCAGCAACACCATTTTGCTAAGGAGTATACACAGTTGTGGTCTCCCTCTTGATGCCAGCTTCTCTGCAAAAGTCATTGAACTCATTTGACTCATACTTGGTCCCACTGTCAGTCCTCAAAATTTTGATTTTCTTCCCGGTTTGATTTTCCACCAAGGCCTTGAAGGTACAAAACTATTTGAAGGCTTCGTCCTTCTTCTTTAAGAAATATATCCAGGTCTTGCGAGAGAAGTCATCTATAAAAGTCATGTAATAAGAACATCCTCCCAAGGATGTTACAGGCAGCATACCAGATAAATCAGAATGTATCAATTGCAAGATATCAGATGTCTTTGTGACACTTGAGGGGAATGGTCCCCTTGTATGCTTCCCTTCGGCACAACCCTCACATATACCTTCATAATCATCTTTAAACTCGAGCATCCCTGTCACCACCTTCCTTGCTTCGGGAAGGGCTTTGTAATGAAGGTGAGCAAACCTTCGATGCCATAACTCAGCTTGAAGAGTTGTATCACATGACATAGCCCCCAATGGACTTCCTCCAACCTGGTAGAGTGTATCAATTCTAATACCAATAGTAAGAGCTTCTTTGAAGTTCTTCTTCCAGATGCATACCTTTCCATCAATGAATGCCACCTTGAATCTTTTGTCTTCCATTATCGAGATAGACACAAGGTTCTTCTTCAAATCAGGGACGTACAACACATTTTGTAAGCGGAGGACTTGACCTTGAGACAGATGAAGGGTCACAGTCCCTGTCCCTTTCACGGGATAGGTGGCATTATCTCCAAGGATAATTTCTAGATTAGTATCCTTCTCAATCAAATCAGAGAGGGCTTCTTTATAACCAGTGAGGTGCCTTGAAGCACCACTATCAATCAACCAGACATCCAAGGAGTCGAGAGGAGATGCAGTGGAGAGGGCAGAAATAAGAATATACTTATTTTTCTTATTATCAACAACATTAGATTCATCGTACCTGGAATTTCTTGGCCTCTTGAAAGGTTTCCCATTTCCACTACGATCAGAGGGAGCCTTCCTCTTTCCTTTGAACCTATCGTTCCTTTGATTGCCATTCCCCCAAAATTTGTTGTTGTCATCATCCCTGGGAGAGTCCCTTCTATTGGGGCACTCTCTTGCATAGTGACCAAACTTGTTACAAGTGTAACATCTTCCTTTCCTTTCTTTGGGCCTCGCTCTTCCATGGTTTTGATTTTTCGGGCCACCATAGTTCTTCTTTGCATGAGCGGCGAAGGCAGTAGGGTCACCTCCATTTCCATTAGAGGGATGAACTCTCTCCATCATTTTTGTCTCGTCTTGAGTGCATCTCGTCAATATTTCATCAAAATTAGGAATCACATTATTATTAAGAATAGTAGTATTGAATACATACCAATCACAGGGGAGACCTCCAAGCACAATGAGAACCATCTCTCGATCAGCTATTTCTTCTCCAATAGCTAAGAGATTATTCCTAATTCCAGTGAGCCTCATAAAATAGGTTTGAATGGATTCATCTTTGCCCTTCTTGATATTCTTCAATTGATTCTTGAAGAAAATCACTTGATTAGCATTGCTAGCCCTAAACATGCTAACTAGCTTATCATACATCTCTTTAGACGTGCCCAGCTCAGAGATGTAAGCAACCAAGTGCTTATGAATTGAATCCTTGATAATCATCTTTGCTTTGATTTCCCCTTTTCTATACTTCGTCTCTGTGGCAGCAAGTGCATTTGATGGAGGCTCATGGATCTTCCCCTGCACATAATCCATGACATATTGATCTTCTAATGCCAAATCCAAGGACATCTTCCATGCATGATAATCAGACTTGTCAGTCTACTTATCATCAGATTTGAAACCCTTATAGGTTGAGGAGGCCATTGATCCTTGATAGGATTTCTTCTTCGGTGATTGGTTTTCACACTAGCTTGGGCTTTGTCTTCACCTCAGCTATGATACCATGTTAAATTTAAACAACCATGGTATGTTCTATACTTAATGCAGTTTTACTTCAATCTTTCTTATAGGCCCAATTCAATTTGCAATCACATAAACATGTAAGTAAAATGTTGATAGAACATAATAATAGATCAACAAAAGACAAGCCAATAATATAGATCAGAATTTACAATTCTTCTTGTCCAGCAAAGATAGAGTGATGTGTGTTACAACAGTCAACAGGATGCACCAACCAGAAAAGTCTTTCTCAACATCAAATCAGCCAATCCTCCAAGTGTCACACACACCCTTCGAAGACAACTCCAAAAATTTCTACGCTGGTCAACAGAAAAAGTCAATGCAGAAAAGTCAACACTGGTCAACGATGCGGTTTAGGGCTGCGGTCAAAGGTCTCCTTTTTCCTCGATCTTTGTGCCCTCTAATGCGGCCTCAAGAGATTGGATTTTCTGCACAAGTTGGAGGTCAAAACTCCAAGATTTGACCCACGGTCAGCAAAGAGCCCTACAACACTCTGCACTTCTTCAGCTTCAGATCCGCACGTGTGAGAGAGAAAGGCCTCCAAAGGCTGATCGAACCAATCAAATCACAAGAGAAAATGTGTGATGAGTTGATGAGCAAATGATTTCCAAGTCTCTCCAATTTATATCAATCAGTGAGGGTGTGTGACACATCTATTGGACTCACAAGCCTACATTACAAATCTGGCTGACCTTGCACATGTGTGGAAAATAAAATCAAAATATATGTTCTGCTCATCCAAACAAGAAAATCTTTAGATCAATGTCGCACCTCCCCGAAAGAAGAATCCAACAAAAATATAATCATCATCATATGAGCAGTGCAACATCGAATTTGGACCTAGTTGCCCAAAATTAACAATTCCGCTTTTCATTGTCGCCTTAAAGATCCCGGCATCTAGATCGAGCAACCAATCATCCATTACCAAATTCTTCTCTTTAACCTCGGATTTTAGGGGAGTTTCAACTAATCGTTCTTGAACTCCTACTAGGATTACCCAATGGAGTCCTCTTAGTCCAGATCAGTACCCAAAGTACATTGTCAACCTCTGAGTTGGCACTTTCATGGTTATTGATGATGAAAACAATGTTGTCTCCTTCACCTCTACATCTACTTTATGTACAATATAGTGTCCTCTCTATTGGGGTTTACGCTCTTTGTATACCCCTTATTTTTCTTTAGTAACTCTTTTTTCAGATACTTGGGAATTGTTGTACCATTCCCACATTACTATTATGATCTGTTTTACTCTTTGATCCCATTAACCTATTTTGGTCACTCACGGACATTAATTAAATTGACTTCACTTACGCTTGGCATTACAAAAATATTTTTAAAACTTTGTAAACAATTTAAAATATTTTAAGGTTTTGAACTTTATTAAGACAGACTATTTACTTGCTTTAACGTCTGCCTTTCTCCCCTTGGTCGCTGAAACCAATTGATCCTTTATTTGTTCTCCAATCTGCTCTCCTTTAACCTCTGCCTTCACAGGTACATATCTGATATTTCTCTGATACCATATAGAATTTTGCACGGTGTATATACACAATAATATATACATATATGTGGGAGGAACTAATAAATGTCAGACGTTAATGCGGAGCAAGTACACGATTGGAAGCCCAAGTCAAGCCACCCACAATACATATACCACTCTAATCTACATCATCTCAAATTACAACATTTATAGCATCATAAGACAGTTATGATGGTTAGGTACCTAACCCCTAACCACCCATTTAATGTTAAATTGGCCACATGTCTACTGACCACTGGTATTGATGTTCATTGTTTACTAACATTAACATCAATAATGGTAACATTACATATCAAATACATTATAAGAGCCTGCAGTTTGCTACTCCAACAAAAACAGGGGGAACAAAATTTCAAAAACCCTTCTTCTGGTCTTTTATCTTACCCTGATGCTTTGTGTGTCAGTAAGTGCCACCTGTTCTAGACTATTCTGCAATTCTAGACGAAATTGTACATTCCTGAACATATACCCAGTCATCATTACACTGTACATAAGTTGTGCCAGATTTTCAGCCACCTGCATGAACAGATTACAGCTTATTATGTCCTTTTACTTTTAACCATGCACACAACAAGCCATCAGGAAATCTCAGTTGTATCACTGGTTTGCTGAACAGTAAAAATCATATATAATTACATTGCCTCGCTCTTCCAATTTTCCCACACCTCCATCTAGAAATGGAAGTCAAGAACATCCACAATCAGCATTAGAAAACTTACTGTTGTAACAGTGATGGCAAAAAATTGAGGGGGTAGTGACCCAATCATGTTTGTTACAGTTTGACGCATTGCTTCAACAACCTGCAAAAACCATCCCAGGGATGTGTATAAAGACCTACCAACAGTTTTAACCTTTAGTGCAAGCTTCTCACTTTGCAGCTGCCTTTCAACAAAACACACTAAAATGATCCTGATATGTGCCAGCTTGATAGAATGGCATAAATTGTATTAATACACATCAATTTTTGCAATGCCTCTTTGGAAGCCAAATTACAAGATAAATAAATGAAGTAATTAAATATTATCATCATCCTTTAAAACTCCAACATACAAGCAAATTAAAGAAAAGAAATTGGAGAATACGAGAGGTAAAATGCAGACCTGTGGTGAGGCTCGCTTTACAAACAATTCCAAAAATTCTGGTTGCACATTTCTTACATATTCCAAAAGCATCTCCCTCCTATTCTTAGACTGGAACAGCCATCATTAACACAAGTATTATTAGCTTCTTCCTAAAAAAATAGGAAAAAAAAACTAACACCACCCTGAACAAAATACTTGAATATAAAGCAAATAATAAGTATGAGGTAGAACTTCTGTTGGGCTGTGATCCAATGGTTGAGACACAATAATTCCACAATAATGACCCAGGTTCAAGCCCTGGAGTTCAGAGAACCCTGATTATCCGCATAGTTGGCTGAGTTTGATGGCCCCCATGTTAAAGGATATTTGCCACAATAATGTGAAGTTGGGATTGATAGCTCCCCACAGATAAAAAAAAAAGCATTAGGTAGAAGCAATTGCTGTTCAAATCAGAACAAATACATGGCAACTGAATTGTGAAGAAGAGATGGAAGAGAAATGTAATCTTGAGAAGAGCAAACATTCAAGACCTGCAATAATGGAATAGGTCTAAACAGCAGTACTCAAAATGAAAACCAGTCAGAAACGAAAAATATTTTGCTCTGGTAAATTTGGGGAACTTGAGAGCTTTCCAAAGAGCTCAAACTTGGATTAAACTAGTCTCACTGAAAGTAAATTTGAATCTAGTTCCGCAAACATTCTTGATTTAGGATCTAAGTTTGTGTGGCAAACCTCTACACATATTCCTAATGTTACTTTCCAGAAAAATTACTCATAATCATGTTCTAAGAGATAGCAGAGAGGCTTAGTTGCACATAAATGCCTTACAAACCTAAGCATGTAGACTTGTGGGTTACCAGAACTCATTTAAATCTACAAACAGGAAAGTGAATAAATGATGCAAAGTAAGTATTTCGCATGGTTACAAGGGTTCACAAATATAAAAGCAGATCAGGTGCACCATTTTAGAATTCAAGCTTGTTTTTTCATGGGTGAGTATTATACATATTTTAAAATCTTATGTATAACATGAATAATCTAACAACCCCAGAGTTTAGACCCTACCCTCAAAATTGCCAGTATTCTTCAGTAATGTCAACAATCCCTGGTCTAGCTTCCCAAAGGCAGCACAAAATATAAAGTTCTGCTCTGCTACTGCATGTCAGGAATTTTTGTGGTCAAACCTCTTGCCAATACCTATATACTCTATAATATGGTGTACAGTGAACCAGATTGCTAGAAATCTAATCTCGCCCAACCAACAGACAATCCTATAGCAAGTGTTGCCACCTATCCACACCTTGGGAAAAAATATTTAATCCAATAAGTGTGGCCTTGGGGACAAGTCTCGAATCAAATTGTTGTCACCTAATCTCGACTCCTCCATCTAGGATAACTCATAGGTGAAGCCAAGGGGGGGAGATGCTAAGAAAATAAGCTAAGGCTAAAATAAGCTATTAGAAATGTTCAAAAAATTGTTCTAGGAGTTTTATTACCAAAAGCATGAAATCAATAGCATGTGACTTACAAGCATGTAACTGAACAATTTATGAGCAAATAATATAAAATGCTAAGTCACATGACATGAAGACACGGGAGACGAAGGACACGTAAATACGAATATTCCACACAAGACACAACGACCTCGGAGACAGGACACAGGGGACATGCTATCTGTTGTACATATTCATCCCTGCCGTAGCCTAAAACCCCCATGACCCTGCTTGACGCTGTTATCTCCGCCCGAAAACCTGCATCGCAATAGTTCAAAATTCAAATTTAAGCAATCGGGCCGATCCTTTAAGATTTTGGCTCCCTCCCGCTTCGGCCTCCATATGACCCAGGTCAGAGAACCACACTTCAAAGCAAGAAGGGGCATACTGTTTTAACAATCGGACGCGATAATGGCCATCCGATCTAGCTCAAATCGACGGTGCGGCAATTGACACATATGGTGGGTCCACGCGCAGTCGATCGGCGATTTTCTTTGCTCCACCACTTTATTTCCCTCCGATGCAAGCACAGCCGTTGATCTTGTTCCAAGATCGAACGGTCTTGGATTGATCGCAGCCCTGTTTTCAATCGCAATCGGAACATAAAAGATGTGTCAATCCCGCTCTACCCGCTCTGCTTTCCGATTCCGATTGTCGATTCGGGTCTCACCTCCTGTGGCCGTGTCATCATGTTTCACAAGTGTATGCTGCATTCTTCCTCCACCATTCGTGTGTCCTGATGACGTGTCATGGTTTATGAACCCTTAGCCCGTTTATTCACCGTCGCCCCATTGTTTTCTGCCTCGTCACTCTCCGCCTCTTCATTGTGTTCATATGTTTCCTGTCACCCCACATCCTCCCAATGTCTTGCCCAAAATGTATCACCGGCTCAATGGCCGCTGTTGTAACCACACTCCATATCGCCGAGTCGTTTTTCTCTAATGATTTGTGGATTTTGCAGGTATTCATTTGGCTTTGTTGGCGCTTTAATTCTCCGCCTCAATTGAAAAATCTAGAGCATAACAAAGGACAGATCATACTGGCAGCAATTAAAGGAAGGAGCCGAGAGTAGGTGGAAGAGATGACCACTATTAAAGAAGACAGGGATATGAACTCTCAGAACTCTCCAGATGTGTCCGCCCCGCATTAAAGATCCAAGATTCAAATCTATAGCCGGAAGCCGAGAGTACAGTACTTAAATCCAGATTGTTCCAAATCTCTTACGGCAGCAGATTTTCTTTCAGCCGCGGGCAACTAATTGTATATATTTTATTCCTCCCATTTTGTATATAAGGAGATTTTATCTCCCAGCATTTATTTCTTGCACAGGTTGTTCAGTACCATCATTTATAGCCAGTCACTCATAAGAGAAGGCGCGAATGTTTTCCGCCAGGGGGGTTTCAAACTGAGTCATTAATTGTGCCTCGTTTTCCTCCTCCTGGGGAAGTTTTTGTCTTCCCTATAAATACTCAAAAACAAGACATTGTAGAGGTTCCAGATTTTTCTGTCAGCAAACTGTGCAGCGAGAAGACTACTGTATTCATCTTGTAACATTTCGGTATGAAGTTTCAGAGCTCGTAGGGTTTCAGTGAGGAGGGGTTATGATTGTATTGAGGATTCTGGTCTTTGGTATATCACAGTATGTAACTTTCCTTACGTGTTAATATATTATCTCTTTTCATGCAAAGTTTCTTCTTGTATCATGTTCTAGAATGCGAGTGGCTCACTAGTTCGCAGTAAGGATTCATCTTGAGTGGTGCCCTTTCTGGGATTAGTCAAGCGCTTTAAATAGGCCTAGAAGTGATATGTTGTTCCATGTTTACCCTTTTCACAATTTCTGCTATGTTAGTGGCTTAAGGATTCATAAATTGGTGCGCCCCTCTGCCAGTAATATCTTCTTATGTTTCCTCACTGCCTGCACTTTCTGATATCTGATTTCTGTGATATATTATTTGAATCGGCCCTCTTTACAGTAAGCGGTCTCTTAACTGTCTGATACTTGCATGCTGAAGTTTTTACATGATGTCTTTACATTACTCCTATCCTTGTATCAGCCTCTGAGAGAGGAATTGGACCAATTCAATCTAATTTAATTTCCTTGTTTAGAACAAGAGATAGTAGGTGAGTCCCTTGGACTGACAACCCAAACTATAAAGGACTCCTTGCTATATTAAGATGTCCTAGGCACTGGTCTATGGCAACTCTAGGCTGTCTCTAGGAGGGTGACAAAATCATCCACAACACTATCTATATATAGTGCCTGATCCATATTTTTAGAAATTAGAACATCTACATATATGAATCGTGATGATATCTATTTACTAATTTACTAATTTAGTATTTACAATTTTAGAACTAGTTAGTTAATTAATTTACTACATCAATGATGTTCACAATTCAATGTTCAATGTTCATAATATTAACAATTGTTCAAGCACATAAGAAACTAGAAATTTAGAAATATCATGATTGATAAAATAAAACTAGAAATTTAGAAGTAGAACTTAGATATTTAAACCATAAATTGCAGATTTTTCATTAAATCATCAAAATCAAAATGTATTACATAGATACCGAGGGAATGCCACTGGAAAATACAAAATAGAGTACATTCAAAAAATATCATAGCTTGTCAGTGGTATTGGTCATGACTCATGACTCACTAGTCACAACTCTATCAATAATCCAAGTCCTCCTCCATGTCATAATCACCATCACTACCACTGTCATCTAACTCTGCTCAATCCTCCTCCTCTATGCCGAATCCAAGATCTCTTGCTGCATTTGATGGTTTGGAGGATGACCCCTCGAAAGACTCATCATCAAAAGTGACTGGCTCTAGCACTGGGTCATTAAGATCGATGTTGGCTAAACGCCTCACTAATAGACACGAAATTGACAGAAAAAATGAAAAAAATCAAGACACAACGCTTTTTACTTAAGGATTTTAGTAGGACACGTTAGGGCACATGTCCGACACAGCCCAAACACATGTCCTGATTTTAGGGCATGTTGAAAAACGTGTCGGACATGTTTTATGGGTCATGTCGTGTTTGACACGTGAAATATGGGACAAGGGACCCCTAAGGTCGTGCCCTGTGACTTGGATAAAATGACAATAAAGAACAGTGCTATAAAAGTAAATGATTCCTTGAAAAGTAAATCCGAGAAAATGGAGATTGTGGCCCAAAAGATGTTGTCGCAAAAGGTTTTGACTTGTGCTCTCAGTTAATTTTATTAGATTAAGTTTTCACTTGGATTATTAGTGAGTCTTATGCAAGGACGGATATGTGATCTGTGTGACTGCAGGAAAAGTAAAAACTACTCTAATTGTTTGTTTCCTCTTTTACCTTTATCCTTCGAATGGGATCGAGAAGGTCACTCGAAGATCCAATGGGCAGAAGCTTAGCTTCAAGGCATTCCCCTGATTTCACAAGTCAACAATAATTTTTCCAAACTTACGATAAATGGCTACAAGTTTTTCCCAATTAAACAACTCAACCAACATGAGTCCTCTCTTAATCATGCCAAGGATCAAGCTTTTGCTGGCAATGGTCGAGACCATAACAGGACTCGGTGGGATGTTGAAAAATGTAACTAGTGTCGGTCTTCATAATTGTATTTAAGTCGTGATGTAATGTATTTGTCAAAAGAAAGAAAAAGAAATTTATTATAAATGAAATCGACTTATTAAGCCATGGGTTTCATGCTTGGGTCAATATTTAATAGGTCAAAGCCTCCATTGCAGGCTTCTAGGATTTGTGTCAAGAGTCCTTGTCCTTGTCATAATGTAATATACCCTTCTTGGGCTTCTTGAGTCAAAAAAGAAAATTATTTTATTGTAAATTAGGTCTTCTAAACCTCCTCCACCAAGTCAGCTTGAAGAAAGGACAAGTTAGCCTCAACAAGGGAATTCGACCTCACAGACTCACTATATATTGGAGCAACTTGACTCATTTGGAAGCACACCTCTCACAAGTTCGAATTGCAGAAGCTGGAAGCAGTAAAAAGTGTGAAATTCAAAGGACGAAATGGTTAATGAAGGAGAAGGAAGTATTTATCTAGCTAAGGAAGTCGAAATTTTCTCTCTCTTGTCTCACACGTGCGAAGGAACTGAAGCTCAAAGGCCGAAATTGCAATCTTGAAGCTGGGCCGAAATTCTGATGCAGTAGGGTCGAAAATTTGTCCTTGATGCAGTACGGATGCAATATTGAAGCAATGTTGATGCAATATTGTTGCAATCGATCTTTGAAGGTCGGAAGAACAATTTACGGGCAGACTTGGTGGAGGAGGAAGGTATTTTGGTCTATCTCAACTTAAATTTGCTAGTGGAAGAGTTTGATTGGGTTTTCCCCTACAGAGGGGTTTCCGCCTTGGCTGAGTGCTTACATTTGGTATCATTGATCTTCGTGTTTTGTTTTTTATGATTGCTTGACGAAACAAAGATAAAAGACGAACATAAGAAAGTTAATAAGAACACAAGAATATCACAAGTAATTGTCAACATAAGAAAATATTTTTGCCTTTTCGATTTTCTAACATGGTATCAGAGCTAAGGTCAAGAAGGAAGAACAAGGCAACTTGAAGATCTATTGAAGAAAAGGGGATCAAAGAAAGGTCATTAAGGAAAAGGATTATATAAGGAAAGAAGCCTACTATCTAAAGGAACTATGTCAACTTCAATGAATGGAGAAAACAAGCTAGGAGGAGTCTCCAACTACAGGGCATGGAAAAAGAGGATAGTTCTTATCCTTTCTAAGCACAAAGTTTGAATCTTGTTCAAGGAAAAGTCAAGAAACCTACAGATGATGCAAAAAAGGAAAAGTTCAGAGAAACTGAAATCTTGCCCGTGAATTTGATAGTAGATGGAGTAAAGGACCACCTAATTCCATACATATCCAACATAGACTCTGCTCAAGAAATGTATGAAGCTCTTTCCAAGTTATTCACCATCAAGAACATTGGTCAAATAGCTAGCCTCAAGAATGAACTAAGGACAATAAGGATGACAAGAGATGATACTATGTCATCATATTTTGTAAGGATATATAAAATAAGGGATAACTCCAAGAAATAGATGAGGTTGTACCGGAAAAAGAACTCGTAATTACTGCTCTTCTAGGTCTACCAAAATCTTGGAGTGTGTTTGCATCAGGAATTAGAAGTTCGAAGGCTACTCTAACATTCGAACAAATGTGGAAGGCATGCAGCCAAGAAAATACCCGAATAGCATTAGTAAACAACAAGGAGGATGAAGAAGACAACATCTCTAATGCATATTTTTCTCATCACAAGAAAAAAGGAACCTTCAAGAAGTTCAAAGGACCAAAGAAAAAAGTTGACCTATCCAAGATTGAATGCTACAACTATCATAAGATAGGTCATTACAAGAATCAATGTCCTGAGAATCCACGGAACAAGAAGAGAGACGAGGGACAAGCAAATATTACCGATGACACTCCACCTAAGAAGAAGAAGACTGAAGAATCGAAAGTCAAAGACATATACTATTAAGTCCTCTTTTACATATCCTTCTAAGTCTTTTAGTCTAAGTTTTGTATTGTTTTCCTTTATGTTTTGATTTCTAGAGTTAGGAGGTCTAATATGTCTTGTTAGAACATTTTTGAATCATAAGTTGTAGGTATCCCTTAGAAAGATTAGATTAAGACGAAGCCTTCACCATTTTACCAAAAGATAAGTATCTTGTTCCTTGTTTCCTCTTTTATGTTTGGTTTCCCCCACATATCAAGTTTTGTTTGTACTGTATGCTAATAACCTTTTTATATTTTCCTTAGTTAGGAAAGCTTGCAGAATACACAAAGGTTATGGAGGAGACTTCAAAGGAAAGACTTGAAGCATGAAAGAAGTTTTGTTGCAAAGGAAGTCGTTCAAGAACTAATGTCCTACAAGGTTGGTTAAAGAATTGTTGATTTTTTACTAGCTTGGGAGGTACTCCAAGCCCTAGGGTTCGGGTTTTGGAGGGTGAAGCAGCACAAGAGTCACTTGTGGGCTTGGAACCCAAGGTTGGGGTTTTTCGCCCATCGTGATTTGGGCCAAAACCATGGATCATTTTCGACATCTGATGGATGAGATGATAGAGGGCAAAAAGGAGAATCCAACGCTTCGAGAATCATCGAATTCTAAGTTGTCCTTAGTGAGATATGAATTTTTGAATGAAATTGTGGGTTAATGTGGCACCAAATGGAGGTTGGCTTGACAATTTGAAGTGCCACAAGTTGTGTTTTAACACCACAAAGAATTGTATATATATGAGTGACGTTGGAGGTCACTTCACATCCATCCAAGTGCATCAAATAATCTCCATACTTCTCTGAGGCAGTCGCAAATATAATACAAGGACAACGTGGGACATTTATGAGGTTTTTGAAGTGTTTTTGGCTTGGTACAGATCCGAGTTTTTCGCAAGGAGGAGGTTGCATCACAGAGAGGACTTTAGGCCTGTTTTTGGGTACGAATTGGTGGAAGAGAGTTCTCTTTACTACAATGAGGTAGTATGGTCTATTTGGAGTGTTGTGAGAACTGTTGTAGTATGTTGCAAGCCTAAACCACTATGTAGAGGAGAGCAATAACGGTTAGAGAGGGCCAGAAGGCTCAATCAAGGACCATCCTCTCCCTAGAACACAACGCTTGACCACAGGTGTAGTTGGAGCCAAGCCGCAGTTGTTGGAGTGATTCTGAAGGAAGAATAGAGGGATGTAGCAGTGAGTTATTACTATTAGCCTAACCAGGAGCAGAACATGCAACAGTGAACAGACCAACAAAACTATGGTATGTATAGATGGTTGTTGGTTGATTTGATGCAAGGGATGGTGTTCATGTGTGGACGAAATTTGTAAAAGCTTGTGGGAGCCATTTGGAGGACTTGTCTTGGTGGTTGAAAGTCCCTCCTAGGAGAAAATCTTGCAATGAAGTATTGGGTGCCATTGGATTGGTGGACGGCAGCGTGTTGGCTACCCAAAGTAGCCCTACACAAGCAGTGAAAAAAAGTGACGTTGACAACAGAAGGTTGGGTAAAGTTGTTGAGCCTATGTGTAGCACTTTGATGGACGAAAGAAGCTACTAGAAGGCAGATTGGAGCTCAGGTGTTGGCTAGCCTAGAAGAGCAGATTGAATCAACCTGTGTTCATTGAGGCAGAAGTGACTTGTAGTAGTTATAGGAGGCAGCCCTCCTAGAGACTCTGTGTTGTCCTTTGATGGACTACGGGTCAGCTAGAGAGTTGAATGGGAGTGAAGGACCGACAAGACGAGAAATGACATAGACACTGGAGCGAGATTGTCATTGTATCTTGCATCCCTTGTAAGGAAGCCCTAAGACTGTTGTATTATTCAGTTGGTTTAATATAACAAATATTGGGTTGTTGTACATTATTGTACAATATTTTGTTAAAAATTGTCTATACTTGTGCATGTGTGATTTACTGCTATTTTATATTCTGCTGTACATAGCTTTTCTTGAGATTCTTGGTTTGGTAGCATCAGAGATTCTAAGATTCTAACCTAGACCCAAAGTTGTGGAAATCCAGCATGGTATCAGAGCGTGTCTGAGCTACTTTGGAAGACAGTGAATCATCAAAGTACAACTTAAGAGGGATTTGGTCACATTGTAGGTGAAGGGCTCACTACGATGTCGAAGTTGCAGACTGGTCTAGGGTATGAGGACAGGTTAGAGGGGTTGTCCAACTATAGTCCATGGAAGGAAACGATCAAGTTCTTCTTACAAGTCATCGAGATCTGGGAGTTTGCCGAGAAAGCCATTAAGAAGCCAACTGACCCAAAGGAGCTACAAGTGTACGAGGATTTGGATACGAGGACAAGATTGATCATCCTTGATGGTGTGAAGGATCCCCTAATAGCTCATCTGTCGGGGAAGAACACTACACATGATATGTGGATGGCTCTTCACAATTTGTTCCAGAATAAGAACGAGAACCGGGTACTGGTATTGGAGGATAAGTTGAAATCCACCAAGATGTTGCAGGGTGAAGGAGTGACTTTGTATCTTACGAGATTGTCTTAGGTCAAAGATGAGCTTGTTGTCGTCGGTGTGAATATTTCATATTCAGATATGGTGAGGATTGCCTTGAAAGGGTTTACTCCAGAATGGAAGCCCTTCATCAAAGGGATCGTTGTTAGGGACAAGTTACCAGACTGGAATAGGTTGTGGGATGACTTCATTTAGGATGAGTTGCGAGACGAGGATCTTCATCTAACGAAGAGGACAAATGAGGACGTGGCACTTGCAGCATGAATGAAGGGTAAGCAGAAGAAGGACTTGAGTAAAGTCAAGTGTTTCCATTGTGGCGAGATGGGTCATTTTCTATCAAGATGTCCAATGAAGAAGATGGGAGATGACGAGAAGAGGAAACGGAAGCAGGTCGCTGGTGTCACCACTTCTGTTGAGATAGATGCTCTCACTAGGAGATTGGAGGAGGAGGAATTTGTTATGATCTCTCATTTCTCACATGGTACTTACTACTATCGATGAGGATGGATGGTATGTGGACCGCGACGCAAGGAAACATATGACAGGGTCACAGAAATTTTCGAGACTCTAGCTTAATGGGACTCGAAGTTGCACATGGTGTTGGGCGATAAGAGTCAAAAGGAGATCCAAGGATCGGGAGTTGTGCCACTCAAGAGGGAGACAGGATGGGTGATGCGGGTCCAAGATGTATTGTTTGTACCAAGACTCAGATATAACGTGATATCTGTCTTGATGACCAAAAATAAGAGGTTTGAGGTCATGTTCCAGGACGGGAAGGCAAGACTCAGGCCCAAAGGCTCTAGCTCCGATGGTATTGTGCTTGGAGTTAGAGAGCATGGTCTATATAGGCTGACGGGCAAGCCTACGAATCATGGGAAGAAGAAGCAAAAGGAGCAGGTGCAGGTTCCAGAGAAGTAGGTGCACGTGCATACTTCAAAGGAGTATGTACAAGTTCCAGAGAAGAAGGTCCAGGTTCTAAAGGCTCAAAGGGAGTCAAGTTCTAGCGGGAGCTTGCAGATCAAAGGGAGACTTTGCAGCCCAAGAAGAGCGCGTGGTTAGTGGGGAGCAAGGGTGCTTCCACGTCTGCTAAGAAGGAATCATGGAGGGATTGGAAAGCGATACAGGAAAAGAAGAACCAGGATGCTTCCAGTGACAGCGACACTTTCAAGAGAGGCATAGTTCATGCTACAGGGATTGCTGCAGTGGTGAGCGCCAAGAGTTGGGCGAGTGTTGCGAGTAATGATGATGATGAGGAGTTACTTCCTAGTCTTGGAAGTACCTCCCTTGCTAAGAGGGAGTGTCAATTTTTTAGTAGCTTGGGAACTCCAAGCCCTAGGGTTTGGGGTTTGAAGGGTGGAGCACCACAAGAGTCACTTGTGGGCTTGGAACCTATGTTCCACCAAGACTCTGATGCGGGGAGACGCACAATGGGACGTGTGAGAGTACCCTCAAATTTTAGGGAAATTTCGGGGGTGCGAGGGGACGTCGGGTATATAATTTTTAATTTCATGTATATGTATAGATATATAATTCAAGTTCATATTCAATAATGAAAGCATAAATAGACTAATAGTAATAGTAATTAAATTGATCCACACATAAAATTTAAATTCATAATTGAATTAAATAATGACATACATTGATCCATCCTCATCATTCATTTTGATACATGCATCATTCATATGACATGCTCATCATTCATCCATACCATGAGTTTCAATAATAAAATTCAATGATGAAATATTCTAATACATTGATCCATATCATTCATCATTCTATAATCTACATTGATTTAAAAATTAAAATCATCATTCATCATTCTAAAATCTAAATTAACATTTAAAAGCAAAACATACTACTATATTACTATATACTAGATACTTAAGTTTGAACACTAAAATTAAAAATAGTAAATTACTAAATTCAAAATTGATATAACTCAAGTCTCAAACTCAAAAATAGTTAAGACTGAAGAGTGAGGAGTCAATAATCGGTTTAAGGGCATCAATATCTAATGTCACACAAAGTTAAAACTGAAAAGCAAAAGTGGACAATGAGGACTGAAAATAAAATCAACATCAAGGAGCCAATCTCAATGATTGAGCCTCTACATTAAGTGTTATTAGACATATTCGAGGGGGGGACGCATCCCCCCTCAAAAGGGGACGTCCAGAAGCACCCCTTTTAGGGAGTCGCGTCCCCCAAAGGGGATGCCTAGAAGCATACATTTTGGGAAGTTGCGTTCCCCACACTAGGGAAACGCGCCCCACTGCGTCTCCCCAAAAGAGGTGCGTGTGGTGCGAGGGGTGTGTGCACCCGACCCTAGGGGATGCATTCCCATGGAACACTGCTTGGAACCCAAGGTTGGGGTTTTGCACCCATCGTGATTTGGGCCAAAACCATGGAGCATTTTCGACATCTAATGGGATGAGATGATAGAGGGCAAAAAGGAGAATCCAACGCTTCGAGAATCATCGAATTCTAAGTTGTCCTTACTGAGATATGATTTTTTGAATGAAATTGTGGGTTAATGTGGCACCAAATGGAGGTTGGCTTGACAATTTGAAGTGCCACAAGTTGTGTTTTAACACCACAAAGAATTGTATATATATGAGTGACGTTGGAGGTCACTTCTCACCCATCCAAGTGCATCAAATAATCTCCATACTTCTATGAGGCAGTCGTAGATATAATACAAGGACAACGTGGGACATTTATGAGATTTTTGAAGTGTTTTTGGCTTGGTACAAGTCCGAGTTTTTTGCAAGGAGGAGGTTGCATCGCCAAAGAGGAGTTTATGTTGAAAAGTGTAACTAGGTGGGTCTTCATGTTGACTATGTAATTATGGAAAGAAGAAGTCAAAATAATAAAATGTATTTTTGTTTTACTTGCTTCATGGGTTTCATGAGCAAGATTTGATTATAGATCTATAGACTTCTTCTTGATGTCTATTAGGAATTATCTCCTAGATATAAATGAATTTAAGTGACATATTCATGAAGGGTCTAGTCAACAATATGCTCCAAGATCTTGGCAATATACCATGAAGAGATAACTTCTGAAAGATGTAAGAAGATGCTCTCACAAATGTTGAAATTACAGTCCTTCATGTCGGCCTATAATCAATTGGGAAGTCGGCCTACAGGTCGACCTAAAAGCCAGACTGTACACTATATATAACCCTGTCAACTGCGGCTCATTAGCACACAAGAATTGTGGTTGTCTCTGTGGTTGTACAGTGATAAATTTGCAGACTATTCTGAACAAGGTTAATGGTCAATACAGTGATAAATTTGCGGACTATTCTGAACAAGGTTAATGGTCAATACAGTGATAAATTTGTGGATTGTTCTGAACAAGGTCAACAATCAAAACAAAGATAAATTTGTGGACATTTATGAGGTGGATTGCGGATAAGAGAACAGAGGAAGTGCTAAGTTTTTAGTGCGGATTTCATGCAGTAGCAAGCTCGGAGACCAAGGTATGTTATACAGAGACAGTTTGCGGATTGTTTAGAGAAGCTTCAGTGTGGATTTATGAGAAGATTGTTCAGCGTGGAATTTGGAGAAAGTCAGGATCAATTGCTTGTTATATGACGGTAATGTTGTGCAGATCATTCTATACAGCAAGTACGAATATCTAAGCTATCTCAATCAAGGAAGAATTTGCTAAAGTTTGGATAGACATCATAAGAAGAAAGGAAGCCTTAAAAGTAGGAGAAAGTGAGGAAGGTAAATCTGAGATTTACCTTCCTAATTATAGAACATGCAGATTGGTGACAAAGAAAATAATCAAGTTTGAGGAAGTTGTATCAAGGCCTTGGAAGCATATCTAGGTCAGGGGTTTGAGTCTTGGTCATGGTACTTGTCATTTGAAGATCTATAAGAAGAATTCTTTACTGGTTTTCCTCTCCAGAGGTAGAGGTTTTGCCCTGGCTCTAGGAGCCTAAGTTTGTGTCTTATTTATTTTGATAATTGACTTGATGAAAGACTAAACAAGATAATGAAGAAAAGACATAAGCAAGCTCACAAGTAATTATCAAGAAGAGAATTTGTATTAAACACTAGCCCTCCAAATTCTCAACAGTTTAAGCCTATTTTTGGGTGTGAATTGGTGGAAGAGAGCTTTGTTTACTACAGCGAGGTAGTATGGTCTCTTTGGAGTGTTGTGAGGATTGTTTAGGGTTGTTGTAGGATGTCGCAAGCCTAAATAGGAGTGTGGAGGAGAGTAATAACAGTTGGAGAGGGTTGGAAGGCTCAATATAGGAGCCTTATAGGACATAACGCTTGACCACATGAGCATATAGGAGCCAAGCCGCAGTTGTTGGAGTGATTCTAAAGGAAGAATAGAGGGTTGTAGCAGTGGGTTATTAGCCCTAACTAGGAGAAAAACATGCAACAGTGAACAGACCAGCAAAACTAAGGTATGCATGGATGGTTGTTGGTTGATTTGATGCAAGGGATGGTGTCCATGTGTGGACAAAATTTGTAGAAGCCTGTGGGAGGCATTTGGAGGACTTGTCTTGATAGTTGAAAGTCCCTCCTAGGAGCAAATCTTGCAGTGAAGTATTGGATTCCATTGGACTGGTGGAGGGCACCGTGTTGGCTACCCCAAGTAGCCCTAGACAAGCAGTAAAAAAAAAGTGACGTTGACAGCTGAAGGTTGGGTGAAGTTGTTGAGCCTATGTGTAGCTCTTTTGATGGACAAAAGAAGCTACTAGAAGGCAGATTGGAGCTCAGGTGTTGGCCAGTCTAGAAGAGCAAATTGGAGCTCAGGTGTTGGCCAGTCTAGAAGAGCAAATTGGAGCTCAGGCGTTGGCCAGCATAGAAGAGCAGATTGGATCAGCCTGTGTTCATTGAGGCAGAAGTGACTTGCAGCAGTGATAGGAGGCAGCCCTCCTGGAGACTCTATGTGTTGTCCTTTCATGGACTAAGGGTCTGCTAGAGAGCAGAACGGAGCGAAGGACCGGCAAGACGAGATACGACATAGAGACTACAGCAAGATTATCATTGTATCTTGTATCCCTTGTAAGGGAGCCCTAAGACTGGTGTATTATTCAGTTGGTTTAATATAATGAAGATTGGGTTGTTGTACATTATTGTACAATATTTTGTTAAAAATTGACTATACTTGTGCATGTATGATTTACTGCTATTTTATATTCCACTGTGCAAAGTAGCTTTTGTTGAGATTCTTGGTTTGGTAACATCAGAGATTCTAACATTCTAGCCTAGACCCAAGGTCGTGGAAATTCAACAAGAACAATTCAAGATATGTCTTAGACTGCAAGTTTTGTTATAAACCTAACTTCATGCAACATGTATGATCATTCTCATTTGAAATTTGCTTTATATTATTGACATCGTTATGTCTAGGATTTTGAATCTTAAAGATTCTTGTTAGTGTGATTAATCATTAGATTGAATCTACCCTCATTATACTATCTATTGTTATTTGACTATTCTTGTGAAACTCTAACCTTTAGAATTCACTGTAAAAACCCTAGCCTCTTGATGCTAAGGGTATGTCAATAATGAAACCCTAATCTACTTAGGGGTTGTTGATAAAATCTAGAAATCCTATTCTTTTGAAATTTATGGTTTTTGGTAATGTCATGATAAAAACCCTAGTCTTTTAGGGTTTATTGTTAATGTCTAAATGAAAACCCTAGATCTTTAGGGTTTGGTGAATTAGGGTTTATGAACAAAAACCTTGTAATAACTATAGTAAGATCCTAGCAATGAAACCCTAGGATATTCGTCTGTATGATTGAAACCCTAGTCTAATCAAAATTGTTGTATATCTAACTTTGATGTATTGATGTTGGTATTTAGGGTTTACCTAATAGATATTAATATCAGATGCTAATGCACGATAATGAAATCGTAGATATGTATATGCAAGTATTCTATCTTGGTTGAGATTTATATTCTAGGACATGATGATATTATTTTTTATCATTGATATGATTTAGTTTTGATGATAAAATCTAGGGTTTGCAGCAAACCCTAGTAGAGTAGCATATTGTTGAAACCTTAGATGTATAGTACTATGATTGAATTGATTGAGTTGCTAATATCTAAGGCTTTGTGTCTCAGAGATGGAGTCTAGGGTTTGTGATAAAACCCTAGCAAGTTGTTGAAGTCTAGCATATAAAAGAAGTGACCCTTGTTAATGATGAACCTAACTAGGTTTAGGTATTTGATGAATGTTCTGACGCTTCCACTATAATGACATAATTTTAGTTGACTTCATGCTTCTGTATATTTGTATTTGGTTGTACTTGTTGAATATTAGCAGGGACATAATCTTCAAGATGTTGAAGATATTCATAAGTGAAGATGACTTGATAATGATAAGCATAATGAATAAAGGAAGTTGTAAGAATGATGATGACTAAGATAACCTTGCTTCCATGAGAAAGAATGATGTTCCCAAAGAATTGAAGCTTTGAGAAATTGAAGAAGTTGTTGATCTCCCTAAGTTGAGAGGGAGCTTGGATAAAAGAAAGGGTATATCTACCCGGCATGTTATGACAATTATAGTAAACACCTTGAAGAAAGAATGAATGAACATACTACAGATAGATGTTCATGATTTATGACGTTACAAACAAAGACTTGAGAGGTATTGAGGTTGTATTTGATGTTGTTGAAGAAGTGAAAGAAGAAAGCTTCTGACAAGATGTATTTGGATAACTTGATGATGATATAAGCAGCATTTGAATGATTGAGGACCCCAAAGGTTTGTGTTTACTTGTATTTGAAGGTTTATTACTAATTGGGGTTGTGTGTGTACAGGAAAATCTCTCCATAAGAAGGTTGAACATTTTGAAGCATGCTCGGACTGGTGGATATATCTGATTTAGTTTATATGGAGAGATGAATCATCTTGTGTAATACAAAATGCCTGGGAGGACATTTGGTCAGCCTATGTGTTGATGTCTAGATCCCGAAGTAGTGAGGGTGGCGTTGGTCATGAAACTCCAACCTTGGATATGCACCTAGATCCCTGGGTTGGTGAAAGAGCTTAAAATCCTAATGGTACACAGAGTGGCTAAAGCTTGAGTTCACCTTGGTCCCACCCGATTAGAGTACCCTGGTCAAGTATCTAATCTGTAGCACCGCATGTGTTGTTACTCTTCATAGAGCATATCATTTTGAGATCTTCCATGTACCTCTATATATATGTAATTATGAATACCTCCCTAGTTAAGAGGGAGTGTTGAAAAATGTAACGAGTGTCGATCTTCATAATTGTATTTAAGTCATGATGTAATGTATTTGTCAAAAGAAAGAAAAAGAAATTTTATTATAAAATAAAATGACTTATTAAAGCATGGGTTTCATGCTTGGGTCAATATTTAATAGGTCACAACCTCCATTGCAGGCTTCTAGGGTTTGTGTCAAGAGTCCTTGTCCTTGTCATAATGTAATAAACCCTTCTTGGGCTTCTCGAGTTAAGAAAGAAATTTATTTTATTGTAAATTAGGTCTTCTAGGCCTCCTCCACCAAGTTGGCCTCAAGAAAGGACAAGTCAACCTCAACAAGGGAATTCGACCTCACAAACTCACTATATATTGGAGCAAATCGACTCCTTTGGAAGCACATCTCTCACAAGTTCGAATTGTAGAAGTTGGAAGCAGTAAAAAGTGTGAAATGCAAAGAAGGAGGAAAGGGCTAGCGAAGGAGGAAGTCTTCATCCAGCTAAGGAAGTCGAAATTTTCTCTCTCTTGCTTCACACGTGCGAAGGAATTGAAGCTACCGGAGGGCCGAAATTGCAGCGTTGATGTTGGGCTGAAATTCTGATGCAGTAGGGTTGAAAATTTGTCCTTGATGCAGTATTGATGCAATATTGAAGCAGTGTTGATGTAGTATTGTTGCAGTCGATCTTTGAGGTTGGAAGAATAGTTTAAGGTCAAACTTGGTGGAGGAAGAAGGTCTTTTGGTCTAAGGTCTTGGTCTATCTCAACTTAAATTTGCTATTGGAAGAGCTTGATTGGGTTTTCCCCTATAAAGGGGTTTCAGCCCTGGTTGAGTGCCTACATCTGGTATCATTGATCTTCGTGTTTTGTTTTGATGATTGCTTGATGAAACAAAGATAAAAGAACAAAAGAAAGTTAATAAGAACACAAGAAAATCTTTCTACCTTTTCGATTTTCTAACATGGGATGGTTCATTACTTATTGCAGAAAAGAAATTTAATCTAAAACAAAAAGGATATTTAATCTACTAAATGAAATAAATCTAATCTATGATGTTTTGTGATGCATGGGTTGATTTTAATCCAAATGAAACACACCATGAAAATTGAGACAAAAAACACACAAGACCCCCTTTGGGTAGGGGGGAATGGGATGCCTAGGGGGCTCCCTTAACTCCCTCAAAGCTACTGTTGGACAGCTAATCCGCTAAGGGTTTTGGGTGTGGAATGTGAACAGTCAATGGAGCCCAAGAGAACTTGGAAGATGAATCCAATGGTCACATCATGTATTTATATGTAAACATCTTTGTGGATAATAATGAATTCACACTTATCATTCATATCTAGTTTCCCATTCCAACAGTGGTATCAAAGCGAGCATTTCACTGCCCTGCTCAAGTGTGAGCCACTAGTTTTGTGGCCAATTCTGCAATTGTTGTCATGCACGTTAGCCTACCATCTCTCAGGCCCGCTACATTTATGCTCGTCTTACCACTCTGCCTATTTCATTGTTGTGCTACAGAAACATTGTGCCTTTCTCTACCTGCCTTCTTTGTATTCCCTACGTTACCTGCTTTCCCAGGCTAATCCCAGCGTTGTGTACATTGCCCAACATTTATCCATTTTAATGTTTCTTAGCTCTAGTGGGAAGCTTGAGAATGATAACAATCAACGCTCTATCTGTTATTCAATCGCCATCCTTCTACATTAGATCTTCCCTTCACCTAAGTTAATCTGCGCCATATCAACAGATTTTTTCCTCCATGCAGAAAACCATATTTTGACTCAATATTTCCATGGTGAGATATGGTTGCATTTTACTCTAAAAATTACGTTCAAATCCTGCATGTTCTTAAACCGCACACAACTCCAAAAGCTCCACACAGTGCTATAATCTAGTATTTCAATTTTGACCATGTTAATCTTCTTGTAAAGCAAGCCGATTGGTCGAATATTTATGTTCAATGATTTATTTTTCACAAGCAGCATTCATTCTAGTGAGCGTATACTGTTTTTCTCAATGATCGAAATTTTGTCGACCATGCCCATCTGAGAGAGGTATTTCATGACTGGTTTGCGATCACAATATATATAGCATAAACTCGATTTTGATGCTTTGGATTGATTCCAGCTTCACCATGTTGATGATTGTTTTAAATGCATGCCTGCACTTCTCTATTATGGAGGGTTAGTTACGCTTGGTTGTCCAGACACAATCTTAGTTCCAAATTGGTTCCTTGGCATATGGGTTACATTGTTGGGCTTTGCTCATGTATTGCATGAATTCAATGGCTTGAAACCTACTTCAAAGAAAATATTGGGTGCCATATTATTTTGTCACATTGTATGAATTTGAGTGTTCATAGTTTATTGATGAATGTTCAGCTAAATTCATTGAATTTAGAATAGTTTGAAGGCTTGGGAAGGAATAGTTTCAAGTATTGTAGATTGCACAATAGAGTGGTTTTGTCTAAGTGTTTGTTGTTGTTTTCACTGAACCTGAGGCTATTCCATGGAATCGACGTTCCCAATAAAGCTTTCGTGGTCTATTTTTGTGCATGTGTTCTAATTTGAACACAAATCTTGAGTCAGACTATTCTAGGGCTTTCTACAATGTTTAAGACTTTCAACAAGCAAAGAAAGTAGTCCAATCATAGAGCACTAGAATCAAGCTCCTCAGAGTAGTAGTCCACATAAATGAGCTAGAGTGACTATTGTTGAGTCATTGTGTATCTGAGAATTTATTTGAGCCGAGAGGAATTTGTAGACTATATTTCCTGGATTATGAGAGGAAGGAACATGCACAACAAAGAGTAAAAGATAGACACAGCAGCCTATGTATTGGCAGTGGGAACAGTTCAAATTTTACTTCAAACTAGTGGGATCAAAAGGTGTGGGAACCAAGTACTATCAAATGTGCATTGTTAGGAGGACATCTTAGCATTATGAGTTGGTTGTTGATGGCTTAGTTATATATATTTGTCACAGTTATTGTTAAGCAATATCATGAACATATTGTTAAATTTGTAGAAATTGACATCTAATGGAAAAATGTAAGCAAACCCTAATGCTAGCTAGGGCATATTCAAGTTGATTTTTTATCAAGATTCATTGTAGAGTTTGAGTAGCAGTATCTAGAAAGTTGTAGTGTTGCAGGTATAATCCATTTGGTGTGCAAGCTGGCAAATTCACATTCCACCAACAAGTTTTGTGCAGATTCTAGCCTAAGATATAACTTGTTAGGTGCCTTTTTTGTTGAATTTGACACTTGTATTTACTAAGCTATAGAAAATGGTGAGACTTGATGATTTGCTAGAGTTATTAAACACTTGAATGTTGTCTATTGTTGAAGACAGTCAAAATCAGCAAATCCACTCTCGCTAACATTTAAACATGTCTACGAAATGCACAAGAGAAGATTACAATAGAAAAGACAACATTCTAAACTGGTTTTTGTGCAAAACAATCCTTTATTTGAGTTTGAGACAGACTCCCATCAACTACCAGAAACTAATCAGAACAGTGAGGTTGAGGTTGAGTCAGTGCCTAGTGCAAGAGTATATTTCCATGCAAATGCAGAAATTTAGCCTGCAGACCTTAGGAAGAGCTTGTCAGTAAAAAGGACAGAACAAGTCTTGGATATGACTAGGAGGTGTCCTTTCATACTCCATATTATTCAAAACCCATCAAATTTCAGAGTGTTGGATTTCCTCCAGACAATTCATCTTCACCTACTCCTCTTCCTCCTCCACAGAAGATTGTCAGATGCTAACATTGTAACAGAGTTGGTTATGTGAAAGATCATTGCTTTGATCTTCACCTGTGTGAGCATTGTCATAAGCACACTCATCATTCAAACATATGCTTCAGTAACAAGCCTCTGCAAGAACAAAGATTTACCTTGGATGGATCTCTTCTTGGCAATGGGATTCAACAGCCAAGAAGATTTTTCGGTCATACCACATAATATGTTCTCGAGTATTGAAAATCTTACAGTTGAGAATTCTTCATCTTCTCACCTTGTATCTGACAAGGGGGGAATCGATGGTCATCTACACGTTTCTAAGATCAATCAAGCAAGCCTGAGCCACAACCTGAGTCTGTTGCCTCGGCCTAGAGCCAAAGTCAGCCATACCCAAATTCAAAATTGTAGCCAGAGACAAAGAAGCCCATGAGCATACCTTTGGTTGGTGGCCTTCCTTTAACCACCGCAGATTGAGACCTCAATGGTCTCCATCTTCATAACACTTCCTCTAGCCGAAGACTTCAGCTTCTAGCCAGATTCGGAAGAGTTCCAGGATGAGACTTGGTGTCACCTAAAGTGTACCCCTAAGGCACAACGCTCAGAACAAGGGTTGTCACTCTAAATCCCTATTCACTTCATTTAGACTTTCTCCTAGCTACTTCAAGTGGGGTAGTCCCTAAGGGTAGATGGCAGGGGGAAACTTGTTGGAACAACAAGTTCTAGGAGACTTTAAGGGCAAGGCAAATTATTATTAGAGTAACTTGGTTGTTTATTTATTGTAAGCTTGGTGGGACTACATCTTCATCATGTCCAATATATCACCCAGATTAGGGCAGGTAATTGAATCAGTGACTTCACATCAAGGAGTGTCTTAACAGAGCACCCGATCACCGTCTATCCAAGACCTCGTGGACTAGAGTAACTTGGTTATTAATTAGAGAAAGTATGAGAAATTATGAGCAATGTATATTAAGACAAATACAATTGATATCAATAAGGAAGATGCAAAATATAAATGTAGTATACCAGTGCCTTCAACAATGCTCAATGACCTCTACATGAAGATTCTGAATGTTAAGGGGAGGAGTAAGAGTTGCGGCACCATGACCTAGGGTTTGAAGCTACCTACGGGCTTGCAGTCAACCTCTCGCACTATTCCAGGATCTCTCTGTTGCCAACCTGGTCCTCCTCCATTGGCACGGTCAAGCAGTTTTCTCCATGGCGGATTCCAGCGGGGGGATCGAGGATCCCCTCCCCTTCCGGCTCTCCCATCAATGGTGTGACGGTAGAGTCTGACACCACCCGTCGGCCTTCCTCTGCTCCACACTCTAGCCCTACAGGGATGCCTCACCCTATGAACAACCCTGCCACTGACGCAGCTGACCCAGCCACAGCAACCTTTTCCACATGCATTCCCAAAGCCGTAGAAAAACCAAAAATTTTGCTTCCGACGCATCGAATCAATGGGAAAATCCAATTCATGAAGGACCATGCCCTAATCGGAAAGTTCATGGGCTTCTAGCCCACGGAAAATGCCCTTCTAAGATGGATCGTCTCAAAGTGGAAACCCAAAGGCCACATCGATCTCCAGCTAGGATCAAAGGGCTTATTCAATGTTATTTTCACCTACATCGAAGACAAGAACCGAATCATTGATAGGTCCCTACTTTTTTAACTCTGCAGGGCTTTATCTCAAAAATTGGGTCGAACGCTTCAATCTTGACAAAGAAGATTTCAGCTGGGCACCTGTCTGGGTTCGGCTATACTCTCTACCGCAAGATTATTGGGATGACTTAACCCTGAAAGAGATCGGCAACACTCTGGGGGAATTCATAAAAGTGGCGGACGAAACAAGAATCAACAAGTATACAACCTATGCCAGGATATGCGTCTACATGCATATTGCCAAAATGCTTCCAGATACGATAGGTCTGCTCCATGATGATTTTGAATGGTTCAAACTATAGATTACGAACATGTACCTTTCAGATGTCGAAAATGTCACACGCATGGGCATCTCTTCAGAGATTGCCCTCTCAATCAAAGTTCAAACACGAACAAAGACTCTGCAGCCAAAGATGCGGAGAGATTCACCAAAGTCTCTGCACGAAAAAGACAAGCCATGGTGCCCCCTTCAAACCATGCAACCAATATCCCCTATACCAGCAACATCTTTGATGCCATAGCCATTCTAAACACTAAAGCTTTTGCTATCCCTAGCTCCTTGGATCCCCCCCTTGACTAAAAAAACAACCCTTCCTATTACTCCTGGACCACCAAACCTCTCGAAGAACTCTAAGCAATCCCATCCCACAAAGCCTTCTGCAGCTATCCCCGGTAAAGGTAAATGCATTAATCTTGAGACACCTTTAGCTATGGAGGAAGCGCCGAAAAGCATAGAGTTTGGCGACCTTGACATCTTAAGCCTTGAAGAAGCATGCAAATGAAAAGACTATCTCTCGATCCCAAATCAACAGATTCAACGGCTGGAGGAAGTCTTATCCAAAGCTCAACAACTACCCTCATTAGGCATTCAAAGAGGAACATTGTTGAACACCAAAACAATACTGAAAGAATCCAAGAAAAGAGGAAGGCGAACGGATCTACAATGCTCGGTCATTCTAAGAGAGCAACCGGTACAATCTGGAAGATATATGAAGTTAACCCAATTCCACTCTGTCATCCCCCACCATACTCAATGAAGCTGATCTCGTGGAATATCGGAGGGATAAACAGTCCCTCCAAGCACCGTTTAATCAAGAAAAGAATAGTTGAAGAAAATCCCACAATTTTCTTCATGCAAGAAACTAAATGCTCCAGTTCCACCTAGGATATGATTCATCCTAGACTTTGGCGAGGTGTCACTCCACTATTGTTGACGCCTGTGGAGCCTCAGGCGGTCTGGCGATTATCTGGAATCCAAATCTTGTTTCATTCTTGAACTTCCACGCCACCCGAAACTTCATTCAAGTTACCTTCCAACTCTTGGGGACCAATATTCATGAACATATTACAAATGTCTACTTCCCCCAAGCGGCGACACAAAAAATCGAACTGTTGGATACCATTGAGCATCTCAACCTTCAACGCACGCATCCTCTCTGGGTGTTGGGGGGAGACCTCAATATGATAACAAGCCTAACAGAAAAAAAGGGAGGACGGCCTCATCTTGAGACTGACAGGACCAGATTCAAAGACTTCATTCAAAGTAATCAGCTAATCGACCTTCAAACCTCCAATGGTGTCTTCACCTAGAATAATAGGCAAGGGGGTTCACACCAAATAGCTTCATGCCTTGACCGATTTCTTATCTCAGACAACTCCATTCATCTGGGAGGGGATCTTGTTACCACCATCTTACCTGCTTCAGGCTCGGACCATTGGCCTAATCAATTACAATGGACCAGACCAGGCCTTGCCCCCACAAGCCTTTCCGCTTTGAACAATTTTGGCTTATTGATTCGGGCTTCAAAGACCTCATCTCTGACTGGTGGTCCAACCTTGCCCCTCTTGATGGGTCAAAAATGTATCAGTTCCAACAAAAGCTCAAAATGCTCAAAGTCAAATTAAAATTCTGGAATCAAACCTCTTTTGGCAACATCTTCAATGACCAAAAAGAGATTGAGCAACAAATGGTTGAGCTCCAGCAAAAAATCATTCTTGGTGGAAGAACAAAAGTCTCAAATGCCCAGGAAGCCTCTCTAGCTGCCCAACTGGAAGACAGAAGACATCAGGAAGAACTCCTATGGAAACAAAATTCTAGGATTCGTTGCCTCAAGGAAGAATGCACAACATAATCTTTGTCCTCAAGACCCAAAATGGTGAATGTCTGGAAACTCATGAGGAAATTGAAGAAGAATTACTGGATTACTTCAAAGATGTTCTCAAAGAGCCCAATGATCAGCGCCAGGTAGCCATTGAGAACATAACTCAGCATATCTCGAAGTTAGTCACTGAAGGGCACAACCAAAGGTTGTTGAAACCCATTACCATGCAAGAAGTCGAACAAGCAGTGTTTCAGCTCAAGGAGGGCAAAGCCCCTGGGTCGGACGACTTCACCACAAACTTCTTCCACTTCTTCTTGTTTAGAATTTAGAGGGTTGGTGATTAATTCAAATTCTCTTCTTGATAATTACTTGTGAGCTTATTTGAGATAATTATGTCTTCTCTTCTTTAGTTTGTTTAGTCTTTCATCAAGTCAATTATCAAAATACACGAGACACAAAATTAGGCTCTTAGAGCCAGGGCAAAACCTCTCCCTCTTGGAGAGGAAAACCCACAAGAAAATCTTCTTATAGATTTTCAAATGACAAGTACCATGACCAAGACTCAGACCCTTGACCTAGATATGCCTCCAAACTCGATTCTTCTCTTCTACACCAATCTGCACTGCTATGCATTGGAACTAGAGAACTCGGTCTTTAAGTCTTCACTTCATGTTGCTTAGTCAAATATTGGAGACTGAATCATACACTTGCAACTTTATTCTTTTAACTGAAGTTAGGAAGGTAAATCACAGAATCGTTTCACATCTTTCAGACAGCTCCCTTTTCATGCACTGTGGGAGTGTACTTACTTCAGGACCTTCTTCAGACAAATCCACACTTTGAATGCGGCCCTTACCTTTACTTCTATTTCAGTCTTTGTCACGCTATCACTTCTTCAGAGATATCCTCAAATGATTTCCTCCAGAACTGTTCGTGTAGGGTCTTGTTCTAGCTGATCCGCAATTGGTCTGAAGTCCGCACCCTTTTCTTCTTTTATAGACAGCAGATATAATGGCACCTTGACCTTGTACTTGTACACAGAAATCCGCTCTTTTGTTCCTCACTGAAATCCGCAATACTTGTTCAGATCAGTCCGCACTGTTATCTCTTCTAAACATTAGCACTGTTCTTGTCTTTAGACCACACCGTTATCTCTTCTGGGACCCGTAATTGTCCTTAGAATATCTGCACCTGTTCAGAGTTGAACCCGCAATTCTATTCCCTCAAATGACCCGCAGTGTAGTGTATATATAGTGCACTGTTCTTGCCTCTAGGTCGACCATACAGTCGTTTATTGAACCGACTGGAGAGGTTATTCCAGCGTTGAGAGAGGTGTTCTTCACAATATGTAGAGCTTGTCTTCCAACATTGTTTGAGGGTTGTTATGTGCCCTTCTTCCACAAGGTCTTGGAGCATATATTCCTAGGCTAGACCCTTCATGTATATGACACTTAATTATATTTTATACCTAGAAGACACAAACCTAATAGACATCAAGAAGAAGTCTGTTAACCTATATAATAAAATCTTGCTCATGAAACCCATGAAGCAAGTACAACAAAATACATTTTATTATCTTTGTCTTCTTCTTTACATAAATATATATTTACATAGTCAACATGAAGACCAACCTAGTTACACTTTTCAACACTTTTGGGATGTCATAAAGCAGGAAGTCTGGGAGCTGGTTGAAGAGTCTCACAACACTCACTAGGTTCTCTCGGCTCTCAATGCAACCTTTCTCACCTTAATTCCCAAGGAGGAGCAAGCCACCACTCCAAGTAAGTACATACCTATAGCCCTATGCAATGTCATATTCAAAATCATTTCCAAAGCTATTGCTAACAGGCTCAAACTGCTCCTCCCTCTGTTGATTTTACCGGAGCAAACGGAATATGTGGAAGGAAGGCAGATCCTAGATGGTATCATCCTAACTCATGAAGTCATCCATTCCCTAAAGATCTCGAAAAAACCTAGAATGCTCCTCAAGATAGACCTATCCAAGGCTTTCGATAATCTTAGCTGGACCTATATCCGAGATGTCCTCCTTACCTTTGGATTCTGTCATACCTAGGTTAGATGGATCATGAGCATGATTTCCTCCCCTTTCTTCTCTATCCTGATCAACGGGCTTCCCTCCACCACCTTTACCCCTTCAAGAGGGATCCGACAAGGAGACCTGCTCTCTCCTTTTCTTTTTGTGTTAATGGTTAAAGGTCTTGGTCAATTAATCAATCATGCGGTAACCACTCATACTCTCAGAGGCCTTCTGCTTCACAACAATTGCCCTCTCTCCCACTAACAATTTGTGGACGATAACATGCTCATGGGTCATCCCTCTGTTCAGGAAGCCAAAACTCTTAGATCTCTTCTAGACTGCTTCTATGAAGCCTCCAGAACCACCATCAACTCTGAACGCAACATTGCGAGGATTTTGGGCTTCACCGTTGCTTCCCTTCCTTCCAAATATCTGGGAGCCCCTCTCATAGACTCGGCCATCAAGCACACCTCTTGGAAAGAACTGTTGGATAAGCTTGAAGCAAGACTTACCTCTTGGACCTACCGTTCACTCAATATCGTTGTTCACCTTGTTCTTGTAAAATCTGTTTTACAGTGTTTTCCTCTTTATCTATTTTTTGTTCTCGCTGCCCCCAAATGGGTTCTCATGTCCATCCACAATATTCAGCAAACTTTTCTGTGGGGAGGCCACAAAGACAAGCGAAAATGGGCGCTTGTTAACTGGAAGGAAGTCTGCATCCCAAAAATTCATGGAGGTCTTGGGTTAAGAGATCCTGAGCTCAGCAACATCACTATGGGAGCTCGCATTGGTGGAATTGGGTCTCCAACACCCAGACGCCTTGGGCCCAATTATGGGCAGCCAAGTATGTTGAGAATCGGCCCCTAGAAGATTTGATCAAATTCAACCAGGAGCCTGGCGGCTCTTTGATTTAGAAAGAAGCCAATCAGCATAAGCACCTCATCCAAGCTCATAGCTTCTGGGAAATTCGGTTGGGATCGCAAGCAAGATTTTGGGAGGACCCATGGCAGCAGATGCCAAGCCTCTCCACCCTCTTTCACCAGCCTCTCTAGACTGCAACTCTGCAAGCACGAAGGCAAAACAAATTCCAGGACTTCTAGGCTCAAGAGGTCACTCAAGGATCTCACAATTGGCTTCCGACGGACCTATGGCAGGCAAAATGGCACAATGAAAACCACCAAGTTATCTGCACTGAATTGAGGAAACAAAGAATCAAGATTCAAGAGGGGCCGGACATTTTGAAGGTGGGGCCACACACCAGTGGTATCTTCACCACCAAAGAAGCATACCATCTACTTCAACCTCTTGTTCTAGTCCAACCAAACAATATATGGACGAAGATCTCGCACTCTAACCTCTGGCCCAAAGTAGCCACGTTCCTCTAGTTGCTCAGCAAACATCGCATCTTAACGTGGGACAATCTTTTGAAACGAGGCTTTGTGGGCCCTTCCCGATGCCCACTATGTCAGAACAACTTTGAATCAATTGACCATCTCCTAGATCTTTGTCCCATGTCCAACACCCTCTGGGATAGGATTACCACTTTATGCAGAAGAACCAACAAAGAATGGGGCAACATCACCCAAACTCTCATTCATTGGCAGGTTGATCCTTTCTCAAGCAATCTCCTCAATCGCCTCTGCCTGTTAATTCCAGGCCTTCTAACCTCGACCCTCTAGAAGGAAAGGAATAGCAATATTTTCAAGAACACTCAAGCAACACAGGAGATGCTTTGGACCAAATTCCGCAGCTATTTGAAAGAAACTTTGGCTCTCTCATAATGGGCAAACTTCGATCTTCCGACCTCCACAGCGGAGCGCCACATTTGGAACAATTGGAGCCTAGGTCTCGCCCAATCTACATATGTCTCCCCTCATTCTAAAGCTCCCTCCATCTCCCCGAACTCCTGGACGCCACCCCCTGCTGGATTCTTTAAACTCAATTTTGATGGTGCCTCCAAAGGCAACCCTGGGAAAGTAGGTTTTGGAGGAATCTTCAGAGACTCAAACAGCAACCCAATGCACATTTTTTCGGATCCATCGGCTGGGACAGCAATAACTCGACGGAACTGGAAGGTCTCCTTCAAGGTATCACCATAGCCATCAATCTCCATTTCTTCCCCCTTGAAGCAGAAGGAGATTCGCAGATAATTATTCAAGCAACAACTCGCCTCCTCCTCAGTACGCCCTCTTCAAAAGTCACCAACAGTTGGCGCTTGTCCACTCGTTTTAATCAATTGGAACAATGGATGCAAAATTTCAAGGCCATTACCTTCCTTCATGTTCATAGAAAAGCCAATACAATGGCTGACTTCCTAGCCAACAAAGGTGTTGATTACAACTCACCGCTCTTCTCCTCCAGCTTCCATTCAATAGCGAACGAGTCTTTTCGAACCTTCTGCAACAACCTGATGCATAGGGATCTGGAATCCCCAGATGCGGGTGATAGACGACGCGCTTCATACACGAGTCCTTCACATGTCAATGCAGTTGGCAATCAGCGCGGAGGGCACCCATCACTGAACCCTCACCTTAATGGCACGACGATTAATGGAGAAAGCCATTAAATGGCACAAGGTTGGCTTCCTGGGGAAGTCATATCCCCTCCGTCGCCGCTCGAGGTCATTACTCTGAACTTTAATCACTGCTCCGCTCACCCGAGGTCATTACCGCTTGATGGATTTGCTTGGTGCTTGGTCCACCATTTGCACTTGGTCACCTTGTCTCGCCTGGTCTGTCTGCTCTGCCAACCTGCATGCAACTGCCCTCTCTCGAGGCCATCCTGTTCTCCTTGGAACTCTCAATCTTCCTCCTGGTATTCTCCTGGCTTGCTCTGCAATGCCTTCTCACCAGCATATGCAACCCATCCGAGGCAGAGGGAGTGGCACCCTTCCAAGTCACACTCACAGTGGCTCCCTACACATTCACACAGTGGAAGACATAATGGAGGCCTATGTTGGCTCCAGACCCTCTGCCCATGTTCCTCATGATAGCACTCCAGCTATCAAGGTTGAATTGGGCCCTCTCCCAGACGTCGACCCTCACAACTCCCAGCGCAACCATCAGACGGGAAGGAAACAGCGGCAAAAGTCAACCATTCTGGTTTCTCTGCCTCCCCTGCTGCGGAAATTGAACAATCTACCTGTCAAGCTCCCTTCAGCAGAGGATATCAGGGTCTGGCACCTTTCTCCAAATGGAACAAGGCATAGATCCGACGCAGCGACTATACCAATCGTGATTGTTGCTCCCTTAGGCCCTCCGCCTATCCCGATTGCTAAAGATGAAGCCATCCTCCGAGAGTATGACTGCTTAGTGCTAGAAGAAATTCCTGAAGAAGAAGATGACGGAAAAGGACCTCGGTAGCTCCTTTGCTAGGTTCCTGTTTTTAGTATGTTCATGCATGTCTATTACAACTTATTTTGTTTACTTTAGTGTTCTAGATAAACAGGAGGACAATGATATACTCAGTACCTATAAGAGTTGGTTTCCCCGACAGGGGCAGCTCCTTTTTTTATATTTTTGAGCCAGACTCGGATGGGGATAGGCTAATCAACACAAGCTATCCCCGGTCCACAGTTTTTTTGTATATTATATTGTATTATGAATAGAATTTAGCCTAACTTACAAAAAAAAGCAATGCTCAATGTAAATGAAATTACTTGCAAGGAGATAGATACCTCAAGTCACAAAAAAAACAATGCTACAAGACAAGTTAGAAATGGCACAATATCAAATATGAGCAGGTAAAAATAACTTGCATAACAGAAATAGCTTGTACTTTCAAGAAAATGCTTAAAGATAAGAATGACAATGAAAATAGACAATGAGCAATATAACCAAAGTTGAGTACAAGGACGATGATACGATATGCAAGGAAAATATAATGCGCACAATGATAGTCATACCACAAGAGATGAAAAGTTGGAAGGATGGAATGCAAAACTAAACTAGGTGGAATGCAAGATCTTGGTTACTTTTAGTTAAATGCTTAGTTTAGACGAATCCTTCTTCTCAATTGTTTTGAAATTAGTCACAAACACAAGTTGTAGAGAGAAGGTTCGGGGAAGAAAGCTAGGGCTTTATTAACGATACCTCCCCTTGCTTCTAACTACACAAGTCCCTCTAGCGCTGCAGGGACTATGGCCCTGACAACTGCAAGGTCAACTGTGTTAACCGTGAATGAGGGTCTAACTTCTCAAATTAGATAAAGAAGGTGGCCCTTAAACTTTCTATCAACCAAGATTAGGCTAAGAGGTAAGTTTTATGATACGAATCTAAAAATTAAGATGCAAATGACATTAGCAATGTTAAAACAAGGCTTCAATGAGGTTTGCTTATAACAAAATGCTTTTATGATACAGATCTAAAATTTAAGATGCAAATGACAACTGCAATGCTAACACAAGGCATCAATGAGGTTTGATTATAACAATATGCTTCAAAGAAATGAAATACCAATCCACTTATGATTAAAAGTACTTTAAGTACAAAGTAAGATTAATTTATGACAATGAAGCAAATAGAGGTCACTCAATGAAACAAAGCTTTAGATAAATAACACAAGTGTCTTGATGGAAATTGCTCTTAATGTGAAATGAATTATTTATAATATCACTTCATTTAGAATATGTCTTTAAGAATGTTTTAAGAGCAAATGAAAGAAATGCAAAGGCACAAGTAGTTATTTTAAAAGATATAAGCAACTTCAATGAACTTAGCCAAATGAAATTTATTCAATGATAAACAAAGATGTTTAAATTATTTCAAAGGAAGAGCTTATTGTAATGCTAGTTAGATTAACAGAGAAACTAAATCAAAAGGTTAGTGATCTACTCTAATAAATAAAATGTTAGTGCAAAGAAAGAAAAGCTCCTCCAAGAGCGAGGAGATAGGGATACCATGGGGTGGGGCCCCAAGCTCCCTCAAAAAAAAAGATTTTGTTAAAATTACAATGAGCTCCTTTAGACAAATGAGGGGTGGTTTTATCTTAGGAGGACTTAAAATATACTTTTTAAATGTCCCTCCTTAAGATAGCTATGAGAGAAAATTCATATCATAGTTTTACAATATTTAAAATAAGATATTTTCTCCCAAATGAATTTAAACTTCCTTTAAATTTTACTTTCCTAAAATAGACTTTCTTTACTAAATGCTCAAGCGGAATCGAATTGGAAGGAAGAAACCCTCCTTAGATTATGTTGCTTCATAAAAAGTAATTTAATATAAAATTTCTCCACGCCCCAAAACTTTTATCACGCTTTCCCTTTTAAAATGTATTTCGTTCAACTCTCAAACGCTAGATGATGGCGATGAAGACAAATTTCAAGAAAATCAAGATGGTTGCAGACGGTTTCCAAAAATTTAATTTCCAAATTTTTAAACATTAGAAATGCTCAACTCAGGAAAAATTGATGTCCAAGATTGGGAAATAATTACACCAAGAAAACGAAGAAACCCTTATTCACTCACAACCAAGAACATCTGAAAATTGGGTCTCAAATCAAACTTCCGGCCAGAGAGAAAATGGCCCAGAAATGAAGATGACCTTCACAAAAGAAATTCGATCTAATTTTTCCAATCCTTCAAATGCCAAATCTCTGCAAACTTCAGTTGAAACCCTCCAAAAATTTGGATTTCCTCTGCAAGGCACAGAATTTTCACATCAGAAATAAGGAAACTCTTCTCAGCCTAGAGAGGAGAAACTCTTGCCATCACTTGGCCTAAATTGAGAATCCCTTGAAGATCAAGATTATATTTTGTGAAGATGAGCTTTCAAAGAGCTCTCAGCTTTGATAGAGAATAATTTCCAAGCACTGAGGTATAAAATCTCCTCAAAGTCGAAACCCAAGAACGATTAAATTTTTTAGGGCTTACAGCTCAGCAAAATTTACGTCCAAATATTTGCTTGCCGCTTGCAACAAAGGATTAGAAATTGACAATTTTAAAACCTCAGAAAATTTGATTTTGAAAATCCTATGAAATCTTCCTTAAAAAAAATTGTCTGCGGCTAGATGATTTTACATCCAAATTTTTCTTACGGCCTCACTGAAGTGGCTAGGAAAGGGTCTGCGGCCCTCAAGAAATTTTCAGTAAATTTAATAACCAGGCCATGGAGGAAGGGAGATCTCAAAAACAATTTGTTTCCTCTTCAATCCTGAAACCCAAACACCTCTTGTAAATACAAAACCTTATCCTAGTATTCAGACCTGCAAAAAATGGCGAAGACAAACCCAAAATATGTACACAAGATAAATAAAATGTATACTAGGGTTATATGCAAAAGGGTTAGCAGATAAATATTTACAAAATAAATTTACAATGATAGAAAAGTAACCCCATCACTCCGAGGATTTATGGTCTTCCTAAGATTCATAAGGATGGAGCCCCCCTTCGCCCCATTGTCAACACCATAGGTGGTCTGACTTATCTGCTCGCTAAATTTTTTGCCAGTAAGCTGAAACCTCTTGTGGGTCGCACCGACTCCTTTGTCAAAGACTCATCCTCCTTTATTAATGAATTGAATGGCATTAAAATGGATCCCGATGACAGGTTTGTAAGTTTTGATGTTGTCTCATTATACACTTGCATTCCCATTAAGGAAGCCATTGATGTCATTTCTCGGGTCACGAATCCTGATACTACTCATCTCGTTGAGATTTGTCTAACCTCGACCTTCTTTAGTTTCAAGGGTGAATTCTTTGAACAAACTTGTGGTGTGGCCATGGGTTCCCCCCTATCCCCTGTGGTGGCTAATCTTTTCATGGAAGACTTTGAATCTAAGGCCCTTTCCTCCTCCCTTTTTCAACCTAGGCTTTGGAAAAGGTTTGTTGATGATACCTGTGTCATTTGGCCCCATAGAAAAGAGAAACTGGACCTTTTCTTCCAGCATCTTAATGATCAATCTGACTTCATTAAGTTCACCATGGAATTCAAAGTGGATGGTAGCCTGCCCTTTCTGGATGTCCTTCTTTCTAAGAATGATGATGGTTCTTTCTTTCATCAAGTCTTTAGAAAGAAGACACATACTGAGCAGTATTTACAAGTTAGTTCTCATCATTTCCCAGCTCAGAAGCTTGGGGTTCTCAATACCCTAGCCACCAGAGCCTTTAGAATATCCGATGAACACCACTTTGTAGGTGAAAAATCTCATCTCTTTAATGTTTTCAGTAAGAATGGTTATAGCAAGATTCAATGTCTTAGATCTTTTCAAAAAGCTGAAAAAGGTCCTAGGGATAAGAAAGATCGTTGTGATGGAGTTCACCTTCCGTTTATCCAAGGTACTACCGATAAAATCGCCAAGATCCTGAAGAAACATAATGTTTCCTCAACCTTCAAGCCCCTCCGCACTATTCGGAGTTCGCTTAGATCAGTTAAGGACCCGATTTGTGCTAAGGATGGTAAGGGTGTTTACTTGATTCCATGCTCCTATGGGATGCCTTACATCGGTGAAACTGGTCGATCTATTAATCAAAGAATTCATGAACATGTTGTTGACTTTAGACATAGTAGATCTCAGTGCTCTGCCTTAGCAAAGCATGCTGAAAAGACAAATCATCACATTTGTATTGAAGACGTTGATGTTATTGCGAGGATTGACCATTTCCACCACCGCAAGTTGAGGGAAGCCTTGGAAATCGAAAAGAGGCATGTTAACCTTAAAAGAGATGATGGGTGGAGTGTTAGCAGATGCTAGATTCCTGCCCTTCACTCTTAGTTGCTTTTTCTCTTCCCCTGTGCTCCCTCTTGTCGTTCCCTCAACTCTGGCTCCCTGTTTCTTTTTCCTTGTTTGTTTCTTTTGAATTTTTATTAATATTATCCTTATTATATTATGATTTAAATTAGTAAAATTATCGATTAAGTAAATTAAATAAGAATTTTTATTGGATTCTATTATATAACATATAATTATTAATGAATTTTAATTATATAACATATAATTAAAAGTATTAGTAAAATATAAAAATATTAAATTATATTCAAAAAAGTATTAATATTGAATTATATTCAAATTAGACAACATTTAAAAATTTAAAATATAATTAAATAAGATAAAATTTAATTTAATTTCTTATTCTAGTCAAACTAGTTGTTATTTTACAATGGCTAGTTGGAGCTTTCCTTATCGATTTAAACAGGTTCCTTGATCAGATTTGTCATCTTGTCCTGATGATGAACCACACTAACTAGTTCAAAACGCGTCAACAAAATTTTCTTACATGTGATTTTCATCGGAAGTTTTTTAAACAGGAAAAATATGTACAATAATTAGTTACAAAAAAAGAAAACAAAAATAATTTACAAATAATTCACAAGCCTAATGGCTCTTTAAATAGCAAATTCTTCATTTGTAGCTCTTTAATTTAGATGAGTAGACAAAATAAATGATTTTTTTCAAGCTCGGATCTAGAAACCCTGCGATAAAAATCGTTAGATCAATCTTTGAGGAAAATAGAGTGGGTTCTTCCATTTCAATGCTCAAGAGTGGGATGGTTCAGCCAAACGCCAAAAAAATTTCCTTCACACTTCAAATTTCTTTCAATCAAATGATTTTCTACACAATTTAAAAAATTTCGTTAGATCCACATGAGATAAGAAAAATACAATGGAAGGAAGTTCTAGTAGCTTAACCTAAAACGACTGGCCACATCCGATCCTAAAGCATTCTTCAGATCCAATCACCGGTGCAAGATAGCTATACAGTAATGATTCTATAAAAACATATAGATATAACAAATATAAGCACAAGTAGAAATTAAAAGCTCAATGAAACAGTATTACCACATCCATTGAAGAAAAAAACACCATAGTAATAACCCCAAAGACTTTTTGCTTTATTATCAAAATACAGAACTTCAAGAGTTGATAGCCAAAGTACAGTGATCTTAAGATCAAAGATGTTACAATGAGGAGCCTCAAGCTCAATTTATAGAAAAATGGAGAGATCTATATCCCCCTCCAAGTGGAAAACGGCTAGGTCCAAGAAGTTGCACAATTTTGACTTGATCCTGGAGAATAACAATTGTTAGATGCTTGATCCATGCCAAAATTAAATCTTGTCCTTTGATCTTGATGAAGAAATTCGAATTCCATTATAATTCCCTTTTTTCCTAGTCCAAAAAAAATTATTTTGACCTTTTTTCCTCAAAAAATCACTTTTGACTTAACCACCTTGGTCCATAAGTTCAATTTTTGTTAAAAATATGATTTTTCCCTTGATGGAGGACCTTGAAAATTTGACTTCTTTTGGGCCCGCGAATTTTCTAGAGCCAGAAAAATTAATTTTCTTGAAAAAATAATTCTCTTCTGGCCCCAAAGAATTTCTTGTGGTTTTTTCTGCCTTGGAATTGAGTTTATCAATTTAATTCTTCCTTGGGAATGACCACCTTCTCCAAAAATTTGTTTTTCCACTTGGAGAGAAATTTATTCTCTCAATTTTAATTTTTTGACCATTTTCCACTTTTTTGCTTGGTAACTTGACTTATTTTGAATAATTAACCTTTTTGGTCATTTAATTAGCCCCAAAAAATAGATTTGAGCACTACAAACAGTTCAATAGACCTCACACGTGTGGGAAAAACTCTCACTTTAGTGAGCCAAATGCAAGACATTCAACGCCTTGCACGATTTGAGGAATTGGGCGCATGGGTTTTGCTTGGAATAAATTTTAGATGAATTTTGACATGGGCCATGTCCCATTCCACCAAGTATGGACCTCAATTTGTCCAATTTAACCCACATGTGCCATAAAAGAGGGTACAACCACCTTTGACTTGGAATATCTCCTTGATACCTCCACATTTTGACCAATTTTCCACATGGCATGGAAAGTACACGATTTTCTAAACATGATAAGCCTTTCTTGGTTTTTGTGATCTCGGGACCCCGTGCATTGGGATCTGTGAACTGCCTTGGGAAATGTGAACTGTGAGACTGCCATGTTGAACATTGTAAAATGAATGATGCACCAAGGCCAAAGAATGCATACAGACTCTACGACACATGACCATGTGGATAGGACATAGGTGTGCTCAAGACATGGGTTGGACTAGCCCTACACAATGTGATCACCCCTACAAAAACAATGGCTCATCTAAACCATGTAGGTCCATGACAAGACAAAAGGACCTAAGAGTGGAGTCTAAAAGGACCGGGCATGGCCGACCATAATAGTAAATACATAACACCACATGACCTACAAGGCTCTGACTTGCATTCTCCAAACTTACAATAGTATTGCCCAAAAGGAAAAAATGGCTATATGTACCCCTGTTGAAATGAGGGGTAACAGGATTGATCTACTCATTTTGGTTATGTATGTAGATGACTTGTTTCTTACAAGTGCAAAGAAGCTAATTATTGGGTGCAAAGGATACATGGCAGTGGAACTCAAGATAAAGGACACCGGCATGATGCATTACTTCTTAGGTTTGGAGGTTTCGCAGAGACTAGGGGATATTTTCCTTGGGTGGGGTAAGCATGCAGTTGAGATACTGAAGAGGTTTCAAATGGAGCACTACAAATCGATGCCCACACCAATGATCATTAATATGAAGAAGGTGACAGCTTCAAATTCAGAGTTGGTGGATCCCACATTGTACAAGAAAATTGATAGGTTTCTTGATGTCTTTGGTCAACACCATGCCAAATATATGTTTTGCAGTGAACACCTTGACTCAAGTGCAACCATGCCAACCAAGGTACGAGCATTAGTTAGCAGCAAAACATGTGCTCAGATATTCAAGGGGCACAGTGGACTATGGTCAAAGATATCTTGGAGATGGTTAAGTGAAGTCACAAGGGTATACACAAACTCAGATCGGGCTAGTAGACGAGAAGAGCACTTCAAGGTGGTGCACCCTAGCTTGGGATCCACAATGATATCTCAATTTAGCAAGAGGCAAACTTCCATGGCACTTAGCTCAGCAGAGACAACATACATTGCAACCAGTATTACTCATTTCAGGGCCATCTAGCTTCACAATTTACTTGCAATATCGTTTGATTACGAGTTTGAACCCACAATCATTTACTGTGATAATCAAAGTTTTATCAAACTATTTAAGAATCTAATGTTTCATAACAAGTGCAACTACATGGAGATTAGATATCACTTCATAGGAAAAAGGATTTACAGGGGTGTAGTGAAGCTCCAATTTATTCCCACAAATCAATAGGTAGTTGATATTCTAGCCAAGACCTTGGAAAAAGGGAAGTTTGAAGCATTCAGAGACAAACTTGGATTGGTGCAGAACTCCTTCCTCGCTAAGAGGGAGTGTTAAATAATATAGCTTAGACAAGAAATTTTGCACAGTCTATTGTCAACATGATAGAAGTGGTTCAAGATATTTCGAAAACTGATTCTATTTTGTAGTTCACTTCAATAAATTTTAGTTGTTAGCTCTAATAAAGTGTAATTCATGCATTTATAACTTATATTACGATTAATCAGTCAATTGGGTTTATCTCGGGTGGTTGAGAGAAATGATTGTTATCCTCCCCATCCAAGTTCAATTCTTGTTGGTGACATGTTGAGCTCATATGGAGTATATCATTGTAATGGTTTCAAGCCTCGTTGTTGTATGCCATTGAGCCCAGAAGAATATCTTACCCTTGCCCATAGGCTGTAGGGTGGAGTGCTTTGTTACATGGAAAATAAAGAGACCACAATTAATCTAAAATATAGATTAGGGTTTTGGCAGATTATGGTTTGGCTGAAAATATAAAGACAAGTCAAGATAGAGAGCACAAACACACAATAGGAACAGTTCCATATAATTTTACAGAAATCCTTATAATCATATGAATAATGCCATATAGTCATCTGAATAGAGTTGTATAGCCTGTACAATTAGGCTGTACAGTTGTACAACAAGACACCTTCTCAACAGGCCATACAACTCAGTTCACAATGATTTGTTGAACATGCAGCTAGTATTTTTAGGAGACTGTGGAGGCTTCCTTGTAAGTTTTTTTGCAGGAACGAACAGCTGATTTTGAGGAGAAATTACCGACATATGTGTGAAACAATTTTACACTTCTGCTATTTAATTTTCCAGCTATTGTGTGATTGATGTTGTGGATTGTAAGTTAATTTTTGTTTAATTAAAATAACTTATTTGTTGAATTGAAATCATAAGGACATTAGTCACCTAGGGCTTGAAATTTCTACATTTGGTTTGACAGAAGCAAAATATATGGCACCCAACTTTGCTAGTTGTCAGCTATCTAGCTTTGCAAGTTGATTGTAGGCTTGACCAATTTGAGGTTCGAGCCAACTACGATATACTGTGAAGATCAAAATTGTATCAAACTCTCTGAGAATCTAGAGTTTCACTATCGCTCCAAACATATAGACAGCCAAGACCATTTCCTTGGGGACAGTTTAAAAGGGTGCAATGATCCTAAAGGATCTTCCTAGAAATTCAAACGTTGTAGACATTTTGACTAAGCTGCAAGCAAAGTAGAAGTTTGGGATGCCAAGGGAGAGTCTAGACTTGGTGGAGAACAGCTTCCTCTCAAAGAGAGAGAGTTTTTCCTTAGTTGCTCAATGGTTGTTTATCCTTCCTTAGGCCACAGCAGTGCCAGCGGATCTATATCCTAGTGTTGTGGATCCATACTTCGAGATGTGTGCTAAGCATTGATGAGTGATGAAACTAGGCACATCACTAGTTTCTTAAGGAGACAATTTATTGTTATGTAGGGATGAGTTAGGAGGCTGAATGCATGCTGGTATCCTGGTGCAATGGATCCGTACTTCGAGATGTTTGCTAAGCACTGATGAGTGATGGAGCTAGGTACAGTTTCTTAGGGAGGCAACGCTAGAATCTTGGTGCAGTGGAACCAAACTTCGAGATGTGTGCTAAACATTGATGAGTAATGAAGCTAGTCACATCACTAGTTCCTTCGGGAGAAGACTTCTTCTTATGTAGGGATGAGTTAGGAGACTGAATGCATGTCTCCAACATGCATGCGCCAGTCTCTATTTCATATTCGGTTTTAGTTCAATTTTGCATGCATTTCTATTATTAGCTAGGGTGCACATGCTTGAGGAGTTTTCCAATATTAGATAGAGGGCATATATCTCAAGCAGAGCATGCATGTACCCTATAGTCCATACTCCCAGTTGAGCTTCTCTTTACTTGGCACTCTTATCCATGCAAGGAGGGCACCCTAAGTGACTATACTAGGGCTAGGATTTGACACAAGGAAACCAAGTAGATTTTTGCATACATGTGTCCAGGTTTATTATACTTTCTCTCTTCCTATTCTATAAGGGAGATGTAGGGTGCACCATTGTGTTGTTGGCAAGCTTTTTCTTTTGAATTGAGAGTTCAGATCCATGTATTTGTTGTTCAAATTTTCCACCATGTGTGTTTGTAGATTAGCACACTTAGATCTGTTGTTTAAATTGAAGCTCCCAAATTTTCAGCTACCTAGTATTTAAGTTATTCTTTCTAAGTGTACAACTTGCTTACCATGACTTGAAAATTAACATATGCCCCATTACTCAGCATCGACATCTAGTTCCAACATGCTTTGACATCCTCACTTTTGTACCATGTATAGTTTTAGGTTTTTAAGCATTTCTTATTTTTCTTGCGCCTTGTAAATCTTCTTTATCTAGTTACATAGATCTTTATATGCTTTTGAAAGCATCGCTATAGGAGTTGCTTTCACATTCCCACCATGTATCTACATTGTATGTACTTTTTAAGTCCCACTGTGGTCGTCAACTGGACAATAAAAAACTTATCTTATCCTATCAGCAGGTCAAGAATATGTGGACAATCTTCATTCACTCTAGGTAACCAAGCTCGCCTTGCCTTCAAAAAAGTTTAACTTGACTAAGGGCCACTTTGCACCGCTGCATATACTGAAGCTGAAATAAATCAAAAATTAAACTCTACCTGACGATTTAGGATTTAATTTAAGTCTGTTTGAACTTTTGAAAGTGGACTATGAACTACTTTAGGACTTGCACAGATCTATCTTAAATCTTAAACCTGGATTTATTAGACATCATGGGGATCTAAAAAAAACATTTTGCACCCTTATGTAATATTTCATAAATAATGAGGTTTGCAAGTTGCTTTTTTTAATCTCTCTCTAAGTTTAATAGATCCAGCTTTAAGATGTATTTATGCTAGTTTATACTAATGTTTTAAAAGTCAAAATCAATAAAGAGTGAGACCTAACTTGGATCAAAAATGGCCGACAACTTTATTTATAAACTGCTCAACTAAAAAATACATTAAAAAAAATTAAAATTTTAACCAAAAAGAAATGTGTGTGTACATCAAGCCCCAGGGGTTAGCTCAAGCAATCATGAGCCAAACATGAAATCTCTCCCCCAGTGTTAGGGAGGTCATAGATTCGTCTCTCTTGATCCTGTCAAGGTTAGGTTCCATAATCAAGGCCAGTGATTTACACCATTTACCATTCATAGATCATGGAGAAGTACTCAAAAGTTTTTCCACAAGGCTTTCCTTGGAAAAAAAAAATGCATGTACATCAATGTAATTCAAAACCATTGGGAGACCAAATACGCAAAGTCTACTCATGTATATACCTGGTAAGAGTGCATATAACAAAATGGACACAAAAATCTGGTCAATAACTCCTCCAAACTCATAGATGGGATGCAGCATCAAAATTTGGATGCCAAATCCACCGCAAGTAGCCCACAAAGAATGCCAAACAAGCTCCAAGTTCACTCTCAATCGAAACTCTTCAACATAACTCCACAAACTCCGAACACTCAAAAATGCTCAATGAGAAAGGTGTGAGGAAAATAGAGAGGGGTCCCGTTTTGGGATTTTTGTGGAGAGGGGTATATTTTGTTGGGTTCTTTTGCACTTTTCTCAAAATAATAGCATGGATCTATAGGTAACCAATTCGGAACAGAACCAACCAAGTGCACCTGTTTGACTAGTTACTTACAAAAATAGCCGATTGAGTATGGAAGCTACCAACAAACAGATTTGAATGCCAAGTGACCTCCTGGAGGCACTGAACCAATGAAACGAGATGACTTTGAATCTGATTTGGCAAATATTTAAAACTCTGGTTTATAGTAGCTGTTGAAATATGGCAAGATAAAATGTGGTCTTTAACCAAAAAAACAAAAACAAAAAGTTTGCAAGTTATTTTTTGATCTCTTTCCACACTTTATAGATTTAAGGTTATAATTGAGGTTTGCAATTTATTTTTTAATATTTTAAAATTTTGATGTAAAGTAAGTTAAGATGAATCTATATTAGTTTTTGGTTGTTGAAATATGACAATATAGAGCTTTAATAAATATTAAAGTTTTGAGTTGCCTCTTTTAATTGCTCTCCACAATTAATAGATCTAAAGGTTTAAAATGGATCTATGCAAGTTTACAATTGTTGTTAAAATACGGTTACCAATATGTGGATCTTTACTCGACATTGTGATAATTGGAAAAAGTTAAAAGGTCTGCTCTTTTTTGCATTTTATTTTATTAGCCTGAGCATGGGCTGTCGACTACCTTGAAATTCCCCAAATAATTTTGACTCGACGTTAACAGAGTACGTTAATTCAAATGAGCTTAATAGAAATTTTCAACTGTGTACAACCTATTTTCCCGAAACTGGAAGCTCTCCTGAAGTATTTCAGAGTATGTATAATTTTGAGGTACAGAAGTCTCTGTATGAGATGGGGTATCTCGATATCTCAATGCTTAGTCTTTTGGATTTTAACGATGTTATTCTGAATTGAGCTACAGTTGGCGTGAGATGACATACAAGAGGCTCAGACAAAGCAGTAACCTAATTTTCAAAGGAAATGTATATGAATAAACGAATGTGTATGCATAATAGATTTTAAACATTAGAAGGAAAAGCTGGGTGGGTTGCGAGACATACAATAGCAGCAGCTCCATTGTTAGGGGTTCTTCCTTCATTGGAGGAACCATTGGCGTCAGCAAGGGCACATGTTTGGGCGCAGCTGCTGCGGTCGTTCCTCCTCCTCCTCCTCCAAGCCCTCGTAATTGGGGAGCATTGAGAAGGCATGGCGATGAACGTGAACCCATTGGGAGGGAAAGGGGAACTACGTCTGACACTTGCATTTGGATTCAAATAAGTGAAAAGTGGGCAGTGAGCATGAGAATTGGTTGCAGGTAAGGCGATAGAGAAATACATGGCCACCAACCAAGTATTTGGAGGATAATTTCTGCCCTGCTCTCCTCAAATGCTCAAACGATGGATGGTTTTGGTGGCCGTAAAGGGTCGCGTTGTCATCGGAAAGCAATTCAATGGAGGACTTTTTCGACAGACGCTGTGGTATCTTTTTCATTTCATTTGTTCCTTTCTTCGCGCAGGATGGTAATTAAGGTTAGGCAATCAAGATTCGTTAACATTAGTATAGCTTACGCTGACACTGAATTAGGTGGCTATAAAGCACGTTTGGTGTTAAATTTTATTTAGTTATTTTAATTAATTTAAAATATATATAAAATAATGCTACATGGATAATGTTTAATGTACAGTTAAATTTATCTTATAAATAAATAGGATGTGAAATTAAATAGTTTTTAATGTTTATAATTCAACATTGTAAGGTTTTTAATTAAATTATGAAAGTGGTTAAAGATGAAAGTTAGGTTACGGTAGAGCGTTTTTGGAATAAATAAAGGATGTGAAATTAAATAGTTTTTAATGTTTATAATTCAACGTTGTAGGGTTTTTGATTAAATTATGTAAGTGGTTAAAGTTGAAAGTTAGGTTATGGTAGAGTGTTTTTGGGGTTAGTGGACATTAATTTTACATAATCATTGGTATTGATTTTTAAGATATCTATTTTTTTTTAATTTATATTATTGCAAAATTGAGTGAATTTTATTGGCATTTTTTTTTCCAAAGAAAAAATCGAACTCTTTATATTCATAAAAAGTTAATTGTGTACATGTAATTAAGCATTTATTGGTATGAGTCTGTGCTCTCCCAAAAAACGGTCGAAGTAATCAGCTCATCTCCAAATACCTCATCTAGTTAAATGATGAGTTTGATCAGAAACTTCACATGTTTTAGGGAAAAACTGCCAACTAGTCGTCAGCCCAAAAACATCATAAACTCACAGCGTATTCTCGGGCCTCCTCTTATGAGGAAAAACAGCCCAAACAGGAACGACTGTGTGAAGTAAGAGCAATAACAAAAACAGTTTTGTGTCTTCATCCACATATGAGTTTTATAGTTCTATATAGTATGAGTTTTTTGCATGAAAATAAAATAATTTACAAATAGATGTTGCTGAAAATAGTTTGAAATAGGTGCTAGATGGAATAATCTAGACAAAAGGAGGATGATCCGAAGCAACAAAGCCTTCTGACCCTATTTTTCGTGTCCTCCAACTGCCCGGATCTTGCTGTAAACCCTCCTTAGAAAGGAAGTCTGAAGCGGCATTTATTTCCATGTAAATATGACATAAATCAATATAAGTAAAATGAGTCTTCAAAAGCCAGCATTCTTCAAGGATATGACTTAAAATATAATTTGAACAAACAAATTCCTTATTGACCCATTTGATGATATTGAGTGAGTCCCAAAAAATCTGAACTGAGGTAATGTCCAGGTGTGCGAGCCAACAGAGAAGGAGATGTAGTGCTTTGATCTCAGCATAATTGTTTGAGCCTTGTCCAAGACCGATAGAGGCTTCTAGCCCGTTATGGCTTATTGGCATTTAACTTTGAAATATTTTTCAAAACACCAAACAAACATATATGATAAAAAATGTAAAATTTTGTGTGTCATAGAAGAATTTTGATTTATATATTGGTACATTAACATTATATGATGAGATGTGAAGGTGGGTTGAGTCGGGCTCATTCACGTGCGAAACAATTCAAGAGCCGGACTGATGGGTGCGTTCAGAGAATTTCACGCCGAACAGGGTCGAGCTGGGCTCACTCACAAGCTCAGGGGGGACCAATGCGGTAGGACACCAGATAAGCTCAAGAGGGTTACCCCGTGGAAAAAACAAATTAATTTCCCAAAGGTGGAGAGAGGGCGCATTTTCCTTAAACACTTAAGAGATTTGGAGGAGGTGTAAAGGAAAAAATGGACAGTCGGGATCAAAGCACAGAACTGTGATGGAGAGATAGACGGCGGAGATTAAATCGCAAACCGCCAATCGCAAGTTTCAAAGGATATGCACGGGAGGTACATGTTAAAAGCGTCGAAGTGCGATATGCGATGCGGTGGGGCTTGATCGCAAATCGCAAGTTTTAAAAGATAGCGCAAAGGGTTCATGTTAAAGTCGTTGAAGTGCGATGTGCGACGCCAGGTGGGACCTAATCGCATAGCGCACATTGCAAGTCTTAGAAGATAAGTGCTAAGGAAAAGTTGAAAAGAATGGCATGCGAAGTGCGATGTCAGGCGGATGCGATGTGGTTTCAAAAGTTAACTCCAAAGGTCTTCAAATCTGGAGGTGAGTAATTCTTGTGTTAAATCACATCGGAGGAAAGAAGGAGGATTACAACGTAAATCTGGTGAAATGCCTTGATAATGGAGGAAAGAAGAACGTGGCAGAAGAACTCGGGTAAGTGACCTGACATAGATCAAAGGAGAAGAGGCAATGTCGGGTAGCAGGTGATATGATTAACCGCGTTTGAAGCACAGGGGCATAGGCAAAGTTGGGCAGAAGAGCGTATAGTAGCCATGTTGGGCGTACGACAAATGGGTCAAGTCAGACACTGAGGCGTCGTTACAGAGCTGTGCAGCCACTACATCATAACCAGAAAGAACACCTCGGCACTTCGGGAGGATGCTTCAGCAACATCAGATTCAGCAAAACAAACATATTTCCAGTTTTAATTTGTTTTCTCAAGTATGATTGCATAAGTAATCTTGACAGTTTAGGTAGTCGAATAGTTTCAAGAAGTTCAAGAGTTACGAACCACTGTGATGTATTTTAAGTAGATAGAAATAAAGAAAAGGGGTTCTGAGTTTTGGACCTCTGGATTACTGTTAATTTGGTACTGAATTTTCTAAGAAATTAGTGAAAGAAAATCAAGTTTCCTGCACCTGTTGATGTTTATATGTATTTCCAGTTTCGCTCTACATTCATTCCTCTTTGAATGAAGTGAAGTAATGTAGCAGTCGGTCTCTTAATTACATTTGTGAGTAAGAGTTAAATCACCTTAATTTGTGCTCCTTCACTTCATCTCTTCTCTTTTCGCAAACTCCTGATGGAACTTTAAAGTAATAGATTCTGTGTTTACAACATATTACTTCGAGTTTCCTCTCTCTCCATGATTTCCTCTGAAGCTCAAAAGTGGTAGATTATGTGTATTCAGCATATCATTTTGAGTTTCTCTTACAGTTCTTCTTTTCATTTCATTCAAGTATCAGTAGTTTATTGCATTGTGAAGGCTTTCATTATATCAAATTATTGAGGGCATTAAGTAATTAGATTCCAAAGGTGTTAAACAGAGGCCCTTTGATATCATAATTGTGACATACATTTATAAAATGTCTTAAGCACTGATTCCTTACCACATCCAAGGGATTGTTTCTTGAGATACAACATTTTCTGGCGCCGTTGCTGGGGACAAAGAAACAAAGTTTATTTTCCCTAGGTTTTTCGCATTATTTCCTCTGGTTGTTCAGTGAGGAGGAAATATTTGGGTGTGTTTGTTATTTTCAAAATTCTGGCTTCCAAAAGGCCTCACATGAGGTCAGATACCTCATAGCAAATAGTCCCTGCTTTGCCAAATCCAGAAAGATTGGTTTCTAAAAAGGCTCAAAAACCCGAAACTCCTTTAATACCTAATCCTACATTGCCTGCTCCTGGAAACAATTCCCATGACCCTTTGTTTGAAGATATTTCCAAGGAACTCCCTTTCTTGGAACAAGATACCCCTTCCATACCCATTTATTTTCAAGAACCTCAGTTAGAAGAACATTACTTCGAGTCTGTTTCTTTTAACTCCACTCAAGCTCAACCAAATGTAGTTGATGGTCCCTCTGCTATTGTCCATCAGCCTACCCCCATATCATTTTTACCTCCACCTCCATTCACTTTCACAGCAAGTTCATCAACCTCAACCACCCAAGGAGCAGTTAACCAAGTTGTTAATATGGAAGCACCAGATTTCTTAACAGATAGATATGCACCACTAAATCTTCCACAACCAATGAATGCCATGCCTCGAGAATACCTCAAATTACTTCCTCGTTTCACTGGAGAAGATGAAGTAATTGTAGAACAACATTTACCCTTGTTTTGCACTTTTGCTAAGAATTTAAATGTAGAACATTTTGATGTTGTGATGAGACTATTTGTGCAGTCTCTAAGTGGAGAGGTTAGGAAGTTGTTCAAAGGTTTACCAAATGATTCCATAAATTACTGGGAAGAGTTAGAAACTCAATTCACTCAGAGATGGGGACAGAAGAGAGATCATGGTTACTCATTGACAGAGTTTAATGTGATTAAAAGAAAGCCTAATGAAAACATTTATGAGTTTATAAAAAGATTCAACAAATTGTACAATAGTTTACTTGTAAAGATGAAGACCACCCCCCCCCCCCCCCATGTAGGAGAAAAGGTAGTTTTTGCTGGGGCTTTTGAAGTTGATTTTAGCTTTACATTGAGAGAGAGAAGAGCCCCTACTCTTGAGCAGATACAGACATATGCTTTAGAAATTGAAACTAATATGACTGCAGTTGGAAAGACGAGAGGGAAACAGCCAGTCCAAGAGCAGGGGAAGGCAAAAGAATAATCATCACACGATCTAAGGATTGAAGATATGGCAAAGGTGATGAAAATTTTGACAAATAAGCTAGCTAAGATGGAACTGGAAAATAAGAACTCCCAAAGACAAGTACAACAAAACCGAGGGGGGTTTAACCCTCAATTTAGAAGACATCCCCTGCAAATTCTACAAAGGGAAAGAAGAGATCAAGACCAGGTTCAAGCACCGTTGTATATAGAAGCAACACTCACAGAGCCAGCAAACGATGACCAAAGGGAGGCCGAGGATTAGGTATCTGCTATGTATGCAATAGAAGAGGATGAAGAGGAAGATTGCGAGGGAGAATATGTTGAAGCTGAAGTTTCTTTTGATCAAGATGAAATGGATGAATATTGTAGGCAATTCACAGATTTCATGCAAGTTGATTACATAAAAAGTATGATTTAAGTTCTAGAAAGAGATCTAGAGTGCAGGATAATGCAAGTGAACAACAAGGTTCCATTCCTCCTCCAATGGCGACTCCACAACAAAAGGATCCTGTGAAACAAGTAAGTAATGGGAAACAACTTACAAACTCACTTAAGAGAACAAATGTGCAGCAGGTTGAATCTTCCCAGGACAAATCAGTTGACACTAATATTTTTGAGAGAGTTGTTCCTGTGCCCCGACAAGCAGCAGATTCTAGAAAGAGTGACGAAGAACCTGAAAAAGTTATTAAGAAAACTCATGCCTTCAGTTTGGTAAAAGAGTTGGAGAAGGTTAAACTTCAGGTACCTCTTCTAGAATTGGCTAAAATACCAGCTTACAAGAAAGGAATTTCAGAGTTTATTAATCTCACACATGTGGAAGATATAAGTGACACGGTGAACCTACAAGAAGAAAAGCTAGTGGTCACCTTTGGCCCTCGTGTAGAAGAAGTAGATCCTTCTATTCCACCCTTCTATATTTCTCTGTTACTTCATGATTTTACTCTACATAATTGCATGCTGGACTCGGGAGTGTCCCATAACCTCATGCCATTTTCTGTTACAAAGGTGCTTAACTTACAAATTACCAAACCTTATATGGATCTGTATTCATTTTATTCCAAAAGGGTGAAATGTCTTGGGTTGATTAAATATGTAGCAGTTTCGTTGGCACAAATCCCAACAAAGAGTATATTCATGGATGTAGTGGTTGCTTACATCCCAGCAGGTTTGGAATGCTCCTATCAAGGTCTTGGGGAGCTAAGTTGGGAGGTGTACTAAAGTTAGATTTCACTTATGTTATCATTCTAGTTTTTAATGGGGAAGAAAGGAGATTGTATAGGGAAACAAGGTTTGTGAAGACCACCTCTAAGAAAGATGCAGGAAATTCCCCCATTTATAGTCAAGAAACAGAAGATCTTTCTTGTTTCATGCTGCATGAAGATGTAGAATTTGCTGAAGACACAGGGAACAACTCTCTTCAGCAGTTGTAAATAACGAGTTGCACTCAAAGAATATTTGGAAGTGCAACTTTGATGGCGCCTACTCCAAGGAAGGCGCAGGTGTCAGATTCTTGCTAATATCACCAAAAGGTAACCTCATGTCATTCTCTCTTAAACTAGAATTTGATTCGAAAAACAATGTGGCTGAATATGAGGCCTTAATATCAAGCCTTCAAGTTGCTAAATATATGGGGGTTCAATGTATTTCAATTTGTGGTGACTCTGAGTTAATAATAAGGCAGATCAAGATTAATTTTCAAACCAAGCATCTGAGATTATGATCGTATAGGAATTAAGTTTGGGATCTGAAAGAAAACTATTTTGAAGCCTTCAATCTTCAATATATTCCGAGGGAGGAGAATATATTGGTCGATTCTTTAGTAGTTACAGGCAGCACCTTCAAACCTCCCATAAATCCCAGGCTAAGGTACGAAATTGAAGTTAGACATGGACCTTCTATCCCTGACAATGTGAAACATTGGAAGGTGTTTGATGATGATGAACAGATAAATCAGTTCCTGAAAATGGCTGGAAACTTTGAAAATGCTGGGATAGACCAAGAGGAAGAACAAACAGAGTAGAGAACAGAAATAAGAAACCTCGAGCACTCAATAGGTGAACAAAATATTATCCAATTGAAAGATAATGTGCTCCCTAGAAGTTTGGTTCCCCTTGAAAGATTATTCGATGCTAATGATGTGGATGTTGATTCTAAGAAAACACATCAAGAAGAAGAGATGGAAGATTGTAATTTGGGAACTCAGCAGGAGCCCAAAATAGTGAAATTGTTCAAAGGGGTTCCCAAAAACTACAAATAAAGGTACATTGACCTTTTTAAGAAGTCATGGATGTGTTTGTCTGGTCGTATGAAGACCTGAAAACCTATGACAAAAGCATTATTCAGCATAAGATTCCATTGAAGGAAGGGCTCAAACCACACAGACATAAGCTCAAACAGATCAATCCCTTGTTGTTAGCTCCAATCGAAAAATAAGTGAAGAAATTGTTGTAGGCGAAAATTATAGTCCCTCTTAGATATTCAGACTGGGTTTCCAATCTAGTCCCTGTAAGAAATAAGAATGGAGAGATAAGACTGTGTGTAGACTTCAGGAACTTGAACCGAGCATTTCTAAAAGATAATGATCCTTTGCCGAAAATGGATTATGTCTTACAAAGAGTGACAGGAGCTCACAGGTTGTCTATGGTTGACGGATTTTCTGGGTATAATCAGGTAGTAGTGGAAAAAGAAGATCAGAAGAAGACTGCTTTCACTACACCCTGGGGCACCTTCATTTACGCAAGGATGCCATTTGGCCTTATGAACGTAGGTGCAACATTTCAAAGGGCCATGGACATAGCCTTCGTTGGTGACAGGTTTATAGTTATATATCTGGATGATGTAACCGTTTTCTTAGAGTTAGATGACGAACACTTGGAGCATTTGCAAAAAAGTTTTCAACGTGCATAAAGTTTGGTCTGTCATTAAATCCCAAGAAATCTTTATTTGCCTTAGAAGAAGGTAAATTATTGGGGCACATAGTTTCTAAACAAGGAGTAAAGATTGACCCAACAAGGGTGGAAGCCATTCAAACTATTCCTTTACCCGGAAGTAAGAAGGATATCCAGAGATTCCTGGGAAAAATAAACTTTTTGAGGAGGTTTGTGCCCAATTATGCTGAGATCATGAAAAATATAACAGATATGTTGAAGAAAAATGCAGAAGTGAAATGGGATAAGGAAGCAAGAGATGCATTTGTTAAAATAAAGGAAGCAATGTAGGAAGCCCCAATTTTGATTAGCCCAGACTCTCAAAAGGCCTTTCAATTATTCTCATTTACATCCCCCACTACTATTGTTGTCGTGTTGTTGCAAAAAAATGAAGACAATAAGGAGCAGCTAGTTGCATTTTTCAGCAAAGTTCTCAGAGATGTTGAGCTCAAATACAATATTATGGAGAAACAAGTATATGCTTTGGTTAAAGCACTGAAAGCCTTCGGGACTTATGTGTTGCAGTCCCAAATCACTGCTTGTGTTCCTAATTTTGTTACAAAATACGTGCTGGTCCAAAGTGATGTTGAAGGAAAAAGGGGGAAGTGGATAGCAAAAATCCAAGAGTATGATTTGGACATCAAACCCACCAAGATGGTCAAGGGACAGGGTTTAGCGAAGTTGTTGACAGAGACAAATTTTCAAGTCTTAGGAATTAATCTATTGGCACCAGTGGACGGAGCTGTTAATGAAGATGGTCAAAACAAGTCCAAAACAGGTATTCAATGCAAAATTTTGTGCTCTAATTGGTATAAGGATATTGTGCACTACCTGTGTTTCTTTTCCTATCCAACATCACTAAATATAACACAATACAGAGCTCTCAAGCTCAAGTCTCTGCCATATGTTATCATAGAAGCAAAGCTATACTGGAAAGATCCTGTTGGTATTTTGTTGTTATGTTTGACCGAAGGAGAATCTATTGAAGTCACCAAACAATATCATGAAAGTCTGTGTGGAGGACATTATAGCTGGAAGGTCACTGCTCATAAGATTCTCAAGTCGGGCTTCTATTGACTGGTCAGAAGTTGTCAGAAGTGTTAGTTGTTTGTTGAAAGCAAAAAACTTGCTCCATTACCTCTCATCCCAATTTTTATTGAAGAGCCTTTCAGGCAATGGGGATTAGATTTTATTTGAGAGATCAATCCACCATCAAGTGGACAATTCCAGTGGATTCTGACTGCCACTGATTATTTTACAAAATGGGTTGGCAATGCCGATGAAGAAGGCAAATGACCAAGTAGTGATGAAGTTTCTGGAGGAAAACATCTTCAGCAGATTTGGATGTCCAGTCAAAATTGTGATTGATAATTCTCAGGTATTCAACTCTGCTCTTTTCATTAATTTATGTCAAACATATAATGCAATTTTATCACATTCCACAGCATATCATCCCCAAGGGAACAGATTGGCAGAGTCCTCAAATAAGACATTGGTCAGAATCTTAAAGAAGACAATCACCGAGAATCAGAATGATTGGGATATGAAGTTGAAGTTTTCCCTCTGGGCAGTTCGAGTCACTACCAAGAGATCTACTGGGAAGTCTCCCTATGAACTGGTTTATGGAACTCAAGCACTATTTCCTACTCAGCTGGCCAAACCATTGATTTCATTCCTTCAAGAAGCTCAGGAAGAACTGAATGCTCTGGTAAGAAGATTGAACAAAATAATTGAATCAAGTGAAAACATAAACAAAGTCAGGGATAACTTGATCACTTATCAGGAAAAGATGAAGTCTATATTTGACAGAAAAGCAAAAGAAGTTCTCTTTCAAGCAGGAGATTTGGTACTAAGATGGGACACCAGACGAGAAGAAAAGGGGAAGCATGGTAAATTTGACCCTCTCTGGTATGGTCCATACAAGATCTCCGAGGCAAGATCAAATAACACATTTATTTTGGAAGATCTAGACGGAGAGACAATACAGCTGCCTATGAACGGGCAGTATCTGAAGCATTATTTCCAGCATTAAAAGTCAACATTCCATCATTGTAAATACCGAATTTCTCATTGTTCATATGTCATGAAGCAATATTTGACTCCATGCCCAATGGATAAGGCACTAATTTGCGGTTCTTAGCGCTTCTGTGGAAAAAATCACTATCCCCAGGTGGAGCCAGATGTTGTGGCTCATTTGCATTTACCTTTGAAATATTTTTCAAAACACCAAAAAAGCATATATGATAAAAAATGTAAAATTTTGTGTGTCATAGAAGAATTTTGATTTATATATTGGTACATTAACATTACATAATGAGATGTGAAGGTGGGTCGAGTCGGGCTCATTCACGTGCAGAACAGTTCAAGAGCCGGACTGATGGGCGCGTTCAGAGCATTGCATGCCGAACAGAGTCGAGTCGGGCTCATTCGCAAGCTCAGGAGGGACCAATGCGACAGGACAGCGGATAAGCTCAGGAGGGTCACACCGTGGAGCAAACAAACTAATTTCCCAAAGGCAGAGAAAGGGTGCATTTCCCTTAAACACTTAAGAGATTTGGAGGAGGTGTAAAGGGAAAAACGGACGATCGGGATCAAAGCGCAGAACTGCAGCGGAGAGATAGATGGTGGAGATTAAATCGCAAACTGCCAATCTCAAGTTTCAAAGGATATGCACAGGAGGTAAATGTTAAAAGCGTTGAAGTGCGATATGCGATGTGGTGGGCCCCGATCGCAAATCGCAAGTTTTAAAAGATAGCGCAAAGGGTTCATGTTAAAGTCGTAGAAGTGCGATGTGCGACGCTAGGTGGGACCCGATCGCATACTACACATTGAAAGTCTTAGACGATAAGTGCTAAGGAAAAGTTGAAAACATTGGCATGTGAAGTGCGATGTTGGGCGGATGCGATGTGGTTTCAAAAGCGAACTCCAAAGGTCTTCAAATCCGGAGGTAAGTCATTCCTGTGTTAAATCGCATCGGAGGAAAGGAGGATTACAACGTAAAGCCAGTGAAATGCCTTGATAACGAAGGAAAGAAGAAAGCGACAAAAGAACTCAGGTAAGTGACCCGACGCAGATCAAAGGAGAAGAGGTAGAGTCGGGTAGCAGGTGATATGATTGACCATGCTTGAAGCACAGGGGCATAGGCAGAGTCGGGCATAAGAGCGTATAGCGGACCTGTTGGGAGTACGACAGATGGGTCAAGTCGGGCACTGAGGCGTTGTTACAGAGCTGTGCAGCCACTGCATCATAACCAAAAAGGACACCTCGGCACTTTGGGAGGACGCTTCAGCAACATTAGATTCCAAAAAATGAACATATTTCCAGTTTTAGTTTGTTTTCTCAAGTATGATTGCATAAGTAATCTTGACAGTTTAGTTAGTCGAATAGTTTTAAGAAGTTCAAGAGTTACGAACCATTATGATGTATTTAAGTAGATAGAAATAAAGAAAAGGGGTTTCAAGTTTTAGACCTCTAGATTACTGTTAATTTGGTACTGAAATTTCTAAGAAATTAATGAAAGAAGATTAAGTTTCCCGCACCTGTTGATGTTGATATGTATTTCTAGTTTCACTATGCGTTCATTCCTCTTTGAATGAAGTGAAGTAATGTAGCAGCCGGTTTCTTAATTACATATGTGAGTAAGAGTTAAATAATCTTAATTTGCGCTCCTTCACTTCATCTCTTCTCTTTTCGCAAACTCTTGATGGAACTTTAAAGTAACAGATTCTGTGTTTACAACATATTACTTCGAGTTTCCTCTCTCTCCATGATTTCCTCTAAATCTTAAAAGTGGTAGATTATGTGTATTCAACATATCATTTTGAGTTTCTCTTATAGTTCTTCTTTTTATTTAATTCAAGTATCAGCAGTTTATGGCATTGTGGAGGCTTTCATTATATCAGATTATTGAGGGTATTAAGTAATTAGATTCCAAAGGTGTTAAACAAAGGCCCTTTGAAATCGTAATTGTGACATACATTTATAAAATGTCTTAAGCATTGATTCCTTACCATAGCTAAGGGATTGTTTCTTGAGATACAACACAGCTTCTGGGACTGATTTAAATGGATAACAAGACTGGCCCCACACATCTTCACTGGGTCGGAGGCACCGTCGAAATGCACCCAGGGTATGTCTCCCCTGATTAGCTCAGGAATGATGGTCCTTATCTTCGTGATGGGCTCTTGTTCTGGCAATAAATCATAAATAGTCACCCCTTCCTGAGCGACAAGATGAAAAGGGATATCTTCGTCTCTGAAAATAACTCGATTTCTAGCTAGCCATATTCCCCAGGAGATTAGCAAGGGAATTTATTTTTCTTTCTATGTCTTGCAGTTGTTCCACCATGTCTGCCAGGCCTCCTTGACCGAGAGGCCTCTCCATTGTTGTGTGAACCCAACCAGGGAATGGAAAGTGTCCCATATCTTTATACTGAACGGAAAACTCAAAACCAAATGAGCCACATATTCAGATTCCAGTTTACATAAAGGGCACCTTCCCGGACCCTCCTTCCTTCGTTTCTGCAGGTTGTCCCAAGTGGGGATCTTGTTTACCAGAAAACACCAGAAGAAGAGGCAACATTTTGTAGGACATTTCATCTTCCAAAGAGGTTTATACCACCACTTGAGCTTCGTCCATCCTTTATTCCCCATGAGATGTGAGTAACTAAACTTGGGAGAGTAATTACCAGACGGAGCCAATGCCCATCTAAGAATATCAGGCTCATCTCGAAGATGAACATTAGTCCTATGGAGCTCGTTAGTGTAGTGGTTCCATTTCTCGAACCAAGTTGGGTCAAGTTGAAGGTTTGCCCCCAATTTCCAGCCTCGTGTCCACATTGATGTTGCTTTCGGTTTTCCAGCTTGGTTTAGGAACAAAGGCCTTTTTTCAGCAAGGTGGGCTCTGCAAGCCTCAGGAAGGGAAAACCTCACATTGCAGCTGACCCACGAGTCCAGTCCTACCCTGATCTGTTGCCCATTTCCTACTTCCACACCAACCCCTCTTCATCAATTCCATGGATCCGAGAGTGGCCCTCCATTCCACCGACCCTCCCTTGGATTTCTTTTCCGGACTTCTCACCCAATCGATGATAGGTTTAGGGCCTATGTACTTCCTTCTCATAACCATGGAATATAAGGAGTCCTTGACCAACAAAGACCATCCCATTTTGGCAGCAAAGATTTGACAAAGGATGGTAGCTCCTTGATGCCCCAGCCTCCCCATTCTTTAGGTCTGGCTATTTTTTCCCAAGCTACCTATGACAGCATATGTTCCTCCCTTGAACCTGCCCAAAATAATTTATGGTATTTTTTTCGAATTCGCTCCATTATTCCCTTCGACATCCATGATAGCAATGCCCAAAAGGCCGGGATGGCCATTAGCACTGATTTGATGAGAACTAGCCTACCTTCTCTAGACAACCACTTGTAGCAGCAACACATGATTCTTTTTTTGATTTTGACCACCATCCACATCCAGTCAGTTATTCAGTATGAGTCAGGCTTTAGGTGGAACCAAAGATATCGGAAAGTTGCCAAAAGCTGCTTGGTCTCAAAAGGAAGAAATTCGGCTACTCTCCTGGTGTATTCCTCCAAGAGTCCTGCGATCATAATGGATGATTTTTGAAAATTTATACTCATACCAGTGGCTATGAGGAAAAGCTCTAGGGAGGATTTGAAATGGAGGATGTCCCTTTTTTCTACCATTGCTGAAGAGGAGAATGACATCTACGAACAAAAGGTGAGTGATTTTGAGGTTTGTAGCCACCTCCACTCCCTGTATGTCCCTTTCCCGTTTTGCATGTATTAATTGACTTAGGCCTTCAGATACCAGCAGAAAGAGGAGAGGAGAGAGGGGGCATCCTTGTCGAAGACCTCTTTCATTTTTGAAAAAAGAGGAGGCAACTCCATTTATTAGCACAACAAAGCTATTGTCAGTTATGCACCCCATCACCCAACGGATGAAATCTTAGTGGAAACCCAGGTGGGTGAGCAAGAGTCTGATATAAATCTAGCTAATTTTTTCATATGCCTTGGAAAGATCAATTTTGATGATCAGCCCTTTCTGTCTGTATCTTTTCATACTGTGTAAAACTTCTTGGGCCACTCCGATGGCTTCATGGATCTGCGTCCCTTCTAGAAACCCAAATTGTTCCTTAGAAATATGCTTTGATAAGATCGTTTTGAGTCTTTAGGCGATGACCTTAGCAATGATTTTGTATAAACAACTGCACATGGAAATAGGACGGAAGTCATCAAATGAGGCCGGAGAATTCAACTTCGAGATGAGAGCAATGAAAGTTGAGTTCAACGACTCTAGGATAGCTCCTTTGACCCTTGAATGTTATACCACCACAATCATAGCATCCCCAATTGTTTCAAAGAAATGTTGATAAAATTAAATGGTCCACCCATCTGGCCCTAGAATTTTTTCCCTCTACATGGCCTTTAGGATTCCCTCCACTTATTCTTTTGTGACTGGTTTGGAAAGCATTTCGCGACTCTCTTCATCAATGTACCCAAGGAAGAGATGTGCCACTTTAAAAAATTCTGCAATAGTAATATATATAGGGGCCTTGTAAAGATTCTTGAAGTGATTCCTCCCCATCAAGGCAAGACCCTTGAAAGAGTTTACAATGATGTCATCCTCTGATCTCATTTCCCAAATAGTGTTTGTAATTTTCCGACCCTTAGCATAGTTGTGAAAGAACTTTGTATTTTCATCCCCCACAGGCAACCAGATAGCCCTGCTTTTTTGTCTCCACTATTCCTCCCTGATTAAAAGGATTTTTCTTCTTTCTTCTTCTAAACCTTTTATGACCTCTCTTTTCTCCAATGTCACTTATCCATCCTCTTATGGTCCTTCCAACCTTTCCAACTCCTTCCCAAGCCACGATAATCTGGCTTCCTCTTCTATTTTTTTTTTTTTTTTTAACCCATTCTAAGGTGTCCTTCTTCATTCTTTTGAGATTGATTAAGAAGGATTCAATAACATTGAGTTGGCCTTCGAAGTAATAAGGGGACTAGGTCTCTTTGAAAAGGGTGTTAAAGGAATCCTCCAAGAGTCATCCAGGATTGAACTTGAAGGGAGAGGTCGGCTTATTATTCGTCCCTTTGAGTTCAAAAATAATGGGATGGTGATCCGACTCCCCCCTTCCCCTATCCATTTTCAGAGCATCAAGACTCTATCCATAAGGTCTTATTTGATAAAAAAGCGACCTAGTCTCTTGGAAACCCTATCTTCCCCTATTCTCATGTTCCACCAAGTTGGTCTCATTTTAAGGGTGTTTATGTCCAGCAGTTTAGCTCCACTAATATTGAAAGAGAAGAAATCCGAGAGGGGGTCGGGCCTAGCATTCGGACCCTAGGATTCTGACTGGCCAATATAGAAGTTTAGGTCCCCTCCAACAATAAGATTGGGACAATTCATGAAATATTTTGACCAGAGAGAATTCTAGAAAGGCACCTGATCTTGACAAGGGCCATATATATTGAGAAGTAAAATATTCTGACTAAGACCGGGGGAAAATACTTCTAAAGCCAACACGAGGTCGAGACCCCAAGAGTTGATGGGTTTCAATTTTCCAGTCCTGAAACTGATGGCTAGACCCCCATATCTCCCTTTTGCATCTAGGCAGAAGCAGGACCAACCTGGGAACATTTTCTCCAAGGATTTTTGAATTTCTTCCCCAGCTCCCAAAGTTTCTTGAAGCATGATGATATCGGGGCTATGTTTATCGATCATAGCCTTAAAAACTAGTATTCTGGGTTTACTAGCCAACCCTCGACAATTGAAAGACATAATGATCATTTGGAAACCATGCCCGAGGTTTGCATTGCTCTAAGCATCCCTGTCAGGATTTGTTGTTTACCATCTACTATGTCCAACCTGGCTCTCAATTGGGCTTTTGAAAGGTTAGATTTTATCCCCCTTTGTTTAGGTCCAAGAGGAGGATCACCTGAAATCCCTAGACCCCCAAACACCTCCAATAAATTTTCATTTCTATCTCTGGGTCCGAGGTTGTAGGGACTGCGCTAGCATACAGTGGAGTGGGGAAGGGGCACCATAGGCAAGCCCAAGGAAGTGATAAGGCTCAACTCAGGGATGGAGGTAATAATGTTGTCTAGGGAAGCACTAGAGTGGGGCTCAACAATTTGAGTAAGCACATTATGAGAAGGCCTAGAGGTACCAGGCCCTAAATCCATAGATAAAAGCTCAGAAACAGAAATGAAAAACTAGGGAGGGGGATTAGAAGAGGTACCCTCGTGTCCTTCAGTTGGAGTAGACACCATGGTAGCCTGAGGTTGGGCCTGTCTCAGATCCACCTCCATTTCCAATACCGTGCAGTTCCATGTCTCCTGCTGCATCAGTTGTTGTTCATCTGCTTCAGAAGATTGTTTGCCCTTACATTTTTTTTTTAGTCCTTTTGTGGATGGAAAGAGGGAAATCCTTTGCCATGTGACCAAACATATGAAATATATGGCACCGGAAGGGAAACTGCTCATAGTCCAGGGTTTGGATGAAGGACCAACTTCTGTAATGAAGTTGTATGGCTTCGAATAAGCCTTCTCGTGGGTTAAGCCTTACCAGTATTCTGGCAACTCCATATTCCCCTGTCTGCTTCAAAGACATGTTGGCCTCTAGAAAAATCCCTAGCTCATTCCCAATATCTTTGAATACATTCTCGGTCCATAGATTATGGGGTAGACTAGGTAGTCTAACCCAGATGGGTAGATCTGCCACCTTCTCCCATTGCATGTCACAAAAGGGGTTCCAGGGCTTAAACAAAATGGGAGAGCGACCGAAACCCCAGTTCCACTCGAGAACCTAGTTTGTCATTTCCTTTGTCTTGAACTTGACCATGAACCACCCATTTGTCATATTGAGCACCTAAAGCGTGGGTCTAGTGCCAATGCCCAATATTTTTTGGCCCATTTGTTAATGTAGCTTGCAGAGAGTTTTTTCCCATTGGCTCTTCCCATCAGAGTCAGATCTGTTGTCTGCATTGCGTCATCTACAGATGTTTCAACTCCCAGAATCAGATTGGCAATTTTGTCTTTCCTGTGAACTCCTTTTGCTTTCTTCCTTATAATGCATGAACTATTCGAATCCCCCATATTGTTCGATGGATTGGGTTCATAATGGGGTTGTGAGTTGCCCTTAGTAGCCTGAGTATTCGTCTGAAATTCCTCCTTGATTTTAGGCTCCCTTGACCTAGCAGCGAGCGAAGGGAGTTTTTCGACCAAGGATCCTCCTTGTTGTCCACGGGAACCGACCAATAAATCTGGATGAGGATCTTTCCCGCGACTCAGATCCTTAATTATTCCTTCTACACTTGGTCGTTCACCCTGAAAAGTGCTAGAAGGTTTCGTCGCTCTGCCTTCTGCAATAGCCTCGGCTATGCAACCCTTACCCGTCCCCCAGAGGAAGTGTTGAAGACGTATCTTCCCCTCACTCAAGGGAAATGAGGATTTTTAGGGTCCCGGTCATCTATCCCACCTATTATGAGCAACGTTGAGCTGTGGATTCCCTGCCCAGGATGTAGAACGTTAGGAGACTGCCCAGGTAGGTTTTTGCTGGTGCAGCTGAAGATGATATCTTCTAGGCCTCCTATTATAGTAAATGAATGGCGCAAATCATGATTCTGAAGAAGACCCCTATTTTCTTGGGATGGGTCTTTAAACCCTATGGGGGCGTCCTGATTTTTCGTTGTATCAACTGTCAAATGCTACTCCCTCCTGTCCCCTCACAGAGAATCTCTTCGCTTCTTGTTGGCCATGCCTCTCGCTCCCAAGCCTGCCCCGAGCCTCCGGGCATGTAGGAGCTCATCCCAGCTAGGCCAATAAACTCCAAAATGTTCTGATCTGTTACATCCATCCCCCATATGGCCAACATGTCTCCAAGCTCGGGATCCACCTCCACACTTTTCGAGCCGTTGACCATGGCGCTCGTCTTCAGTTAACGACAACAGCTACATACTTGATCCCTTGAAAACCCAAGCCGAAAACGTGTGCACCTTCTAAGTGAGGTGGTTAAACGTTGTTTTTTGCAGGTTAAAGTAGAAAGGCAACAACAAAATGACAAAAATGCAAGTGAAAACCCCAAGTAGGGCGGGGTTAAAAAAACCCTTACACAATCTACCTATGTTTACTTTTATCCCTTCACCTTCTCTGATGGATTCGAATGTGACATCCACCCGTCCAGCTGCATGCTGACCACCCACCCCGTATAGGGTGAGGTTGCTATGGAAGCCACACCATCATCGTGTATCCCACCTCCAGGATAACGTGTCCCGTGCTGACAGAACCACCCCCGTGCCTGCATGCAATGCTTAACCAACCTCCATAGTTGCAGGTTCTAGGGTTTCTGTCCTTTCCATCCAATATCATGCCTTTTCCAATTAACCTCAATGATACATCTAGATTCGATCATCATCTATTGGCATTTGTTATGCAATTGTAAATCGTATTTTATTCAATGTAATGGGATAGTTTAATTGGACATTATTCTTCTCGTTTTATTTTCTTTTTGTTATCTAAATATATGTGAGATTGGTTAATCACATTATGGTTTAGTGATAACTTGAAAGAGTGGTTATCATAATAATGTGGGTTCAAACCCTAGTGGACATGCTCCTCTCTTATGTCGAGTTTGTCAAATGTGGTTACCAATCTTGGACCTTCTACTATCAATTGGGCATAGTCTTTGGGCTTTACATTATTTATGTAGCCTTTGCTTAGATTATTGTAATGATACTAGCAAGGAACTAAAGACCTCATCCTTCTCTAGTGTTGGAGGTTGGGTTGTTCTTTTTCTTAGTTTATTATCCATCAAAATGTGGCTCCCCATATCTTTGTGTGTGCACACACACTAACTCAAAAGGGTTGGATCCATTGGTGAAGAGTAAGGAGTTTGTCACTATGTACAAGGTTCAAGTCTAGTGAGGGTTTTCCCTGGAGCCATGGGATCATTTTGAGGTAGTGGTTGAACATGTGATTACACCTAGAGAGATTGCGCTAAATAGCTTGTCGCCCCTATACACATTAGTGGATCAAATCATAACCTCGTGTCTTGCAATCTTTTAGTAACCTTGTGGGTTAGCTTAATCAATTTGAAATGATCGTCAGAAGACATTTTCGAAGAAGTCATAGGTTAAACTCTATGGGAGCCCCATTGGGCCACTCATTGTGTGACCACCCCTCCCACATTTAGCCAAATTCACAAGCTCACAAGGGTAAACGTGAGACAAGTGTCACTATGACATGACCCCACCTCCCAGTTCCAGTCGAGGAAGTGAAGCTTGCAAACTGGCCACAAACTGACATCCTACAGGGACTACAGATCACCCAGGAGTTGAAGAAACACCCCAGGTGGTCAATCCCTAAACTGGAACCTTGTTTCATTGACCTAGACCCACAACCACACAATTGGCACTGCTTCCTTGCAATTGTGAGGCTATAACCGCACTCATAGGCTTGCCTCCATGCGGTTGTGGCCTAAACTCTTCACTTTTGAGCATGTGGTCTTGGGATCGGTGCCAAATTTTCAGGCTAGCTTCCAGACCACTGCCTAGAATTGCCTTAAAATTTCCATAATGCAACCGAAAGTACTGAAAATGTTAGTAAATCAAAACTCAAGCAATAACTTAACCCAAATATTCTTAACCCATAACAAACATCCCGTCAAACATATGGTAAACATGTAAGCTACGGGTCATGAATGCATATCTGATTAGAAATTGAGAGTCTTCATCTGAGAATCACTAATAAGGCTATAAACCTTATCCAACTAGTTGCAATAACACTTATTAGTCCATGCATTCATAAACCATTCATATATTCATCAAAAAATGTCAAAATACATAGATAAATACATCGTATAACAAGTATATAACCATAAAATAACTGGCATAGAAACCATGGAAACTCAGCCATAATATCACCAACATATTCACTATAAGTATTAATGAATCACACTAGAAAAATAACTCTATTAATATATGAAAATACCAACCAAGTCAAGTACTTCCACATACCACCCTGCCATAGATTGGGCTAAACCAAATCTCTCTTCCAGCCAATCACCCCCACGTCATATTCCAAGTATGAATGTGGGATCTCATGGAATAAACAAAGACAAACCAAACCAGAGCTTCTAAAGGCCAAACCACCTCAACACTCAACCATAGTGATTCCACCTCTACTATCAGACGGACATCACTAATACCAACCAAATCAATCTCTACCCAAGCTGTTCAGGGCTCCAGAAACTAGTAACTCAACCCACAGTCTTTCCTATATAAATGTCAATATACTATGATTCCTATGTTAATATTAGATGAAATTATAATTGCATAAAGTGACAATAATTATGGGTATTAAACATGTGTTATTACCATGTTATATTTGTAGGCTATATTAATGGATTAAAAAGAAATTGGTTTTCTACTTAGATGTCTAACATCTTTTTTCATTTAATTTTATTATCACTATTAATGGATAAATTGAAATACTTTTTTCTACTTGAGGCTATAAAAACAACTTGTTTTTCTTGTGGCATTTTGAAATATATTCTCTAACTAAAATCTCCTTCCTAGTTATCTCATATCGGTTGTGAGCATTTGTTTGTCATTACATATAAATCTCAATATAATATGACCCTTACTAAAATACTAAGTCCCTTGCTAGCATAAGGTTTATTGGTCATGGGGTGATTATGTATACTTTCTTATCCTTCCCTTCCTTCCTTTATTTGGCATTTGTTCTTACCTCTCGTGTTTCAGATAGGTATGAATTCCATGTTGAAACTTAGGCTAAGTCTCAAAGACTAAAATTCAAGTGGAAAAAGGGGCAAGTTTGCATTGACCTCATTGTTAAACCATTAATATTATCTACCTAAGGATAAGTTACATTAATTCAAACCCAGATTTAGCTTAAGTAGTCATGATCTCAACATGCAATCTCTTCCCCGAGTTGGGGAGGTCACAAGTTTGACTCTATTCATCCCTTAAGGTTAGGTGTTGGGAACTTATGCAATGATGGTTTACCTCATTTACCATCCATTGATCATGGGGAGAATTACCATAAGTCAAAACCTACTTGCTTCTTAGTATAAAATTTCAAGTTTAGTGCTTTTTTCTTTAGTTTCAAGATGTTTTGTTTAGGATCAAACTTTTTCCACGAGATTTGGTGTCAAGTTGAATGGATAGTCCAAGAGCCACGTATGATTTTTGGCTGCTGGTGTTTACCACGACCCTAACCTCACATAACTCGAGATTTCTTGTGGCTTTACTTCTCGGTTGGCGTGACTATAACTTACAATCCAACACAGAACCGCAACCTTGTTCCTCTACAACTATTGAAGGGAAAGTTTCAATCCAAATGGAGCTTGTGGACTTTGGCTCTCCTCTGAAATGGAGTGACGAACCTTTTGTTCCTTTTTTCATTCACAAAATGAGACTTACACTCTAACGGGAATGTAGACTCATTTTCCCCCTTCAAATCGACACTTCACTACGACGATGTATCGCAGAGTTTGAGCTCATGATTCTTTGGTTTATTTAGGGTTCAACCACATAAAATGTTAGTACCTGGATTGAATACACACACACGCACAAGTATGAAATTCACCACTATTATATTAGTCAATATCATTCTAGCAACGAATTACCAAGTGTATAAAAACCCTGTTCTCACAAATGTTTGATATTTCAACACAAAACTACCACAAACCAGTGATCTTCTTCCAAGAATGAGACACAAAACATGTCATCAAACTCACAAAGACACAGTAAATACTTTCTTCTATGAACCAATAATATTATTACCAGCTCCAATCTAAATACACAGTCTCTAAGACTTCAATCAAATACTCTATGGTCCAACCAGACTAGAATTACGAATTTATGCTTTATAAAAAAGGGTTTAACCCTCTTCCTCAAATGAGGGAAACACAAATATATCATTAGAAAAATCCCTATATCTTCCTGCAACATAAAACATATATGTTATCTCTATCTACGAATTTCCTTCATCCTAATCTATCTCCCTAGATTTCAGGAACCCACTCCTGTTAGTAAATATCTAATCCTAAAGATCAACAACCTGTCTATTTGACTCATCCGTCCAGCTAGATTGATGTCCCTACATCAGACTCCCAAGGGTCAAAATTTTATGAGATCCTGCTCATCATATCTTCTACATCATAGCCCTTATTTTCCAAGTCTACTACACTCATCCAAGTAGCATCTTCCTCTGGAAGTCCATACCATTTCACCAAGTACTCTAAGTACTCTTTACCTCTAGTCTTATTTGCAACTTTTCGTTCCATAATAGCCTCTGCTTCTGCAGGTCTTGCTGTTGGCATGTGCTTTAACCAGTTTACTTCCTTTGGTTCTGTAGGATCACCATCCTTTTCAGGTTTTCTTGTATCATCAACTTTATAAGGATACAAATCAACTATGTTAAAGATTGGAGAGATTCCAATACCTGTAGGCAACTCTAGCTCATAGGCATTTGCAGAGAACTTTCGAAGGATCTTGCATGGTCCTATATTTTTGAGTTTTAGCTTGTTATACTGCCCTCTTGGAAACCTGTCCTTTCTAAGATGGGCTGGAACGAAATCCCCTACTTCAAAGTCTACCTCTCTTATTTTTACATCTGCTCTTAGCTTGTACTTGCAATTGCTGTCCTGTAACCTATGTTTAACCTGCTCATGCATTTCACTAATTTTTGTAGCAAAACTTTCACCTTCAGCACTCCTGTGTTCCATATTTCCCAAAATTTTGAGGTCATGTACACCTCTAGGATGCATTCCATACAAAATATGGAATGGACTCAACCCTGTACTTCTATTTGGCAAATCATTGTTTGCAAACTCAACTTAAGCTAGCGCATGATCCCACTGCCTTGGCTGTTCACTAGTCAAACGTCTCAGGATATTACCCAAACTTCTATTCACTACCTTAGTTTGTCCATCTATTTGTGGATGATAAGCTGAATTGAAATTCAGCTTAGTACCCATATTCTTTCATAAGGTCCTACAAAAGTGACCTGTAAATCTGGTATCTCTGTCTGAGACAATGCTTCTTGGCAAACCATGTAATATAACCACTTCATCGAAGAATAAGTTTCCTACATGTGTTGCATCACTATTTTTGTGACAAGGAATGAAATGTGCTATTTTACTAAACCTATCCACTACCACAAAGATAGAATAATTACCTCTTTGTGTCTTTAGCAAACCCAATATGAAATCCATACTAACTGAATCCCATGGTCTACTTGGAATAGGTAAAGGAGTATACAACCCTGTATTTTGACTCTTTCCTTTCGCATGCTAGCATATTCTACATTTATTCACAAACCTCTCCACCTCTGACCTAATATTAGGTCAAAATTAATAGTGACTTAGTTGTCCCATTGTTTTTTCAATGCCAAAATGTCCAACCAATCCTCCATTATGCTTCTCTTGAATCAAATTCTCTCTCATAGAACACTAAGGAATACAAAGTCTATTGTCCTTGAATAGCAATCCATCTTGTAAGGTATAATCATTCTAAGGTCCTCTATCCCTTTGGGCAGGATTTAAGCTCACTTCATAAGCCTCCATGAAATTAGTATCATATTTATACAAATATCTAAGAAAATAAAATCCCATAACTTGAATTTGACTCTCTTATACCATTAAACTTTTTCTACTCAAGGCATCTGCTACCTTGTTTTCTTTCCCACTTATATTATTGATGACAAAAGTATATCCTTGTAGGAACTCAACCCATTTCACATATTTATGATTTAGTTTGGGTTGTTTCATTATGAATTGTAATGCATGGTTGTGAGAAAACAATATAAACTCCTCAGGCACTAGATAATGCCTCCAATGCTTCAAAGACTATACTATGGCATAAAAATCTTTATCATAAGGAGAGTATTTCTGCCTAGCCTCATTTAAATTCTCACTGAAATAAGCCACTGGATTATCTTCTTGGATCAACAAAGCTCCTATGGCTATGCCACTTGCATCATATATCACTTGAAAGAGATTTTCAAAGTCTAGCAACTTTAACACATGATTTTCTACTACCTTGTTCTTCAAAAAATTAAAACTCTTCTTAGCTGCCTCTGTCCAATAGAAAGGTTGATTATCTTTCTCAAGGGTCTCAATAATTGATGCGCAGATACTGCTAGATTTTTTAATAAAGTTCCTGTAGAATCTTGACAACCCATGGAAGCTTCTGACTTCAAAAGTGTTCTTAGGTGTTGGGCAATCTAAGATTGTTGCCACCTTCTATAGATCCATCTTCAATCCTTCCTCTGAGATAATAAATCCCAGATGTACTAACTCCTTTTGCATAAAGGTACACTTCTTCATTTTCACCAATAGCTTTTCCTTTTGCAGCCTGTCTAGAACATACTTGAGATGCCTCATATGTTCTTCTTTTGTTTGACCGAAAATTAAAATGTCATCAAAGTAAACAATGACAAATTTTCCTACAAAGCATTTAAGTATTTCATTCATGAGCCTCATGAAAGTACTTGGGGAATTTCTTAACCCAAATGGCATGACCAGCCATTCATACAATCCATCATTAGTATTGAGGGTTGTTTTTCATTCATCACCTTCCCGAATCCTAATCTAATGGTAACCAATTTTTAAATCAGTCTTAGTGAAATATTTTGCTCCACTAAGACAATCCATTAAATCATCCATCCTAGGCAAAGGAAACCTATACCTGATGGTGAAATTATTGATGGCCCTATAATTAATACACATCCTCCACTCACCATCGTTCTTTGGGGTCAGCACTATTGGAACAACGCATGGGCTTAAACTCTCTTTAGTCAGGCCCTTGTCTAATAATTTCTGAACCTGATTTCTAACTTCCTCATTTTCTCTTGGAGTCATTCTATAAGCTGCTTTGTTTGGTAAGCTTACTCTGGGTATTAGGTCTATATGATGACTGATACTTCTCTTAGGGGTTAATGCATCTGGAAATTCATCAACCACAATGTCTCGGTAATCTCCCAACATATCCTTAATCTTTGTGGGCATATATGAAATGAAAGTACCACATATTTAACTCTTGGTCTGCAAAAAATAGCACAAATCACCTCCTCTTCTGTCATCTGCTGTAAGAATTCTTTTCCTCCAAGCAATAGAGCTTTTGGTTCACTCACTATAGCTCCATTTCCTTCTTGTAAAGGTGATAAAGTATGGTGGATACCTCCCATTTCAAACTTGTAACAGTTCCAATTTCTATCATGGACCACTCTCCTATCAAATTGCCACGGTCTTCCAAGCAACACATGACACACATCCATAGGCATGATATCGCAAATCACTTTATCCCTATAGTTTCCTATTTGGAAGTCACCTTCACTCTGTGACGAGCAATTGATGTCCCTTATGCAACCATGACAACTTGTAGGGTGTTGGATGCTTGACCTTCTTAAGGTTCAGTTTTTCCACCATTTCAATGGACACTAAATTATCAATGCTCCCACTGTCAATTACTACCTTGCAACATTTACCCTGCACTTTGCATGCAGTTTGAAATAAAGTTTTTCTATGTGAGAACTTTATAGCCTCCTTCTATGGTTTCAATAGTACTTTATTCATGAGAAGGTTTTCCCCAACCTCAGGTACATTATTTACCTCAGGTGCTTGTATTTATGTTTTCTCTCCTTGGGAAACATAATTACCCCTTTGTCCTGCATTATCATTATTAGGGCACTCATAGGATCGATAGTCAAGCTTGTTACAAGTGTAACATCGATAGCTCTTAGCCTCTACCTCTACCTCTACCTCTTTGGTAGGGCCTTCCACCTCTGGGTTCATGTCCTTTCCCTGCTTGATCCTGCTAATTAGAACCATCAGTTTCATCCTTATGCATTGGAGCTTTTCCTCTTCTAGTGATTTGTCCTCTTCCTTTGGCAGCTCCTTTTCCTCTGCCAAAAGCTTGCTTCCTGCCTATCTTTTCTTCTACTCTCAGAGCATACTGATAAGCTTCTTCCATGGCACTAGGAGATAACATACTCATCTCCTCTTGAATGTCCATTCTCAACCCATTGATGTATATGGCTATCTTTTTAGAAGTGTCTTCTAAGTAACATGCTCTCAGGTTCACCTTATAGAAATCCTATGTATACTCTCTTACAGTCAGCAACCTTTGTCTATAAAGACCCAACTGATAATCCTTGGGTAAGAACTTGCCTCTCATCTTAGCAACCATTCTGTCCCAACTCTTAATGACTACCTTATTCTTCTTCCTCCTCTATGACTGCACACTATCCCACCATAGTGTTGCATGGCCTTTTAATCTGGTAACAGCCAGCTTCACCTTCTTGTCCTCCTCAACCTCTTCATAGTCAAAGCACCTGTCTAACTCTCCTATCAAATCTATCAACCCTTCTGCTGATAGATTCCCATCATAGGTGGACAAGGAAGGTCTTGGTCTAGAGATGGAACCTAACACAAACCTCATCATATTCATCTCAACACTCTTAGGGGCTACTTCTTCTTCTTGTTCTTTTCCCTGTTCTTTAGGGTCACTCACATCCCCTAGGTCTTGTTCTCGATGTCTACCCAACTCCATGGCCTCCATCCTAGCCTGCATGACTCTCATTTGCTCCATTAAATTATCATTTGCAGCAGTTCTACCTCTACGACCTGCTCTTCCCCCTCTCATCCTTACAACCATTTCTTGATTTTACTCTTCTAATCAAGAACTCAACTCACAATTTCAAGAAAATAAGAATTTCAATATTTTGCAGAAACGTAACTTACCAGGTCAATCTTTTCGCTGCTCTGATACCAAAATTGGTGTCGAGCTAAATGGAGTCCAAGAGCCATGTAGGATTTTTGGCTGCTCGTGTTTACCACGACCCTAACCTCACAGAACTCTGTATTTCTCATGGCTTTACTTCCCGGTTTGTGTGACTATAACTTACAATCCAACACAGAACTGCAACCTCATTCCTCTGCGACTATAGAAGGGAAAGTTTCAATCCAAACAGAGCTTATGGAATTTGGCTCTCCTCTGAAATGGAGTGGCTGCCCTCTTGTTCCTCTTTTCATTCATGAAATGAGACTTACACTCTAATGGGAATGTAGACTCGTTTTCCCCCTTCAACTCGACACTTCACTAAGGTGATGTATCGCAGAGTTTGAGCTCACGATTCTTTGGTTTATTTAGGGTTCAACCACATAAAACGTTGGTACCTGGAACTTGAATACACACACACGCACATGTATGAAATTCATCACTATTATATTAGTCAATATCATTCCAGCAATAGATTAACAAGTGTAGAAAAACTGTGTTCTCACATAGGTTTTATATTTCAACACAAAACTACCACAAACGAGTGATCTTCTTCCAAGAATGAGACATAGAACATATCATCAAACTCACAAAGACACAATAAATCCTTTCTTCTCTGAACCAATAATATTATTACCAGCTCCAATATAAATACACAGTCTCTAAGACTTCAATCAAATACTCTTTGGTCCAACCAGACTAGAGTTACGAATTTATGCTTTATACAAAAGGGTTTAACCCTCTTCCTCAGATGAGGGAAACAAAAATTTATTATTAGAAAAATCCCTATATCTTCTGTAATAGAAAACATATATGTTATCTCTATCTACAAATTTCCTTCATCCCAATCTATCTCCCTAGATTTCAGGAACCCACTCCTGTTAGTAAATCTCTGATCCTAAAGATCATCAACCTATCTATTTGACTCATCAGTCCAGCTAGATTGATGCCCCTGCATCAAGATCACACTGTTAAATTTAATAAATGGATGTCAAATTTTGTGTAACTAACCTCAACAAACATAATGGGCTCATGTTGAGAGACTCCTTAGCTTCGTGCTCTTTGGATTTGCTAGTTATAATTAACACTTCATGCTATTATTTTCAATAAAATTGGGATTTACACCCTTACATCATGGCGTTGTTTCATGTGTGTTTCACGTGATCATCTTCCTAATTTTTGTATTGCTTAACTAATTATGGTCTTGTGAAGTGAAGGTAACATTTATGTGCTTCAACCTTTCATACATTTAGCCAAACACAATGATCAACACTCTTACTATATGAAGGTTACAACCTTGCTACGTTCTATCAAGTTGGATATGGAAAATATTCCACTGTTTATAATCTTTATTCTTTGTTTATATACTATCCAAAAGAGATATTCATAAAGAAATTAAGTAAGAAGTACACCTAGTATATTTGAGGTATACCCAAATTTTTCCACGAGAATTACTTTCTTACAAACTTCATCATCGTTGCAAAATGATTTATCATCACTCTAAGCCAACTTAGAGGCTAACTCTCATAACCATTACTTTCCTCTTAGGTAAGTTAGAGTTTCTTCTTGTCATTTAAGGATGGATATTGATCATCACTTACCATGGGTCGATGTATATGCAAGTTATATAACAAGTATCCTAAATCAAAAGAAAATATATTTGATATTATTCAATTTAGTATGAGATGTGTGATAACAATTATTGTATATTTAGAAATTCCCGCATCTTGAGATTTTATATTTATCATGGAGACCAAAGGTGTGTTTCCATTTTCATTAGAGAACTTAATCAATTATGGAAGAAGTTTTTATATACCTTTAAACCCAACCCCATCCAGTTATTTTTCTCTTACTACCCAATTATTCAAGAAAATGGGAATGGACATGTTACCCATCACTTGATTGGGTACTTCCAAAGGGGTAGATTTTCCTATGCAAATTATTGTGGAAGTTACTGAAGAGAACAAGAATCAAGTGATCTCTAACGAAGAGCTAAAAAAGGACACCTTCAAACAAATTGTGCAAGTTGTGATTCATGTTTATAGGATCTACACCAAAATTTTAGCAAACTATTTAGTCATTATGCTATTGGAGCACACATTTAATATTCCAAGTAGGGAAGAGACAAATTCATAATAGTTTGGTCAAGGAAATCTATGATGTGTCACAGTTTATACATTCCATGTTAGAAAGCGAGGAATTTTGTATTGTTCTTGAAAGCACTAGTTTCCTTGCAGAGTAAGAGGGTTGATCCAAGATATTTGAATTTGTGAAGGTCCATCTTGAACTTTTGATGTAATGTGCATCAAATTTATGGTGGATATATGCTTTGTATAGGCTCTTTAGTTGGTGAAACTTGTAGTGCTTTAGTAGGGGATAAAATCATTTGTGAGGTAGATTATGCAAGGCAAACTTTTATCGGTCCAAACCATATTGGGACTCGTTTGCTAAATGAAGCTTTGTGTGTATTATGAATTTACTAATTATTTTATAGAGTCACTACTAAAAGCTACGGAGAAACAAAATAATGTCCCATCCATGTTGTTTAGCGTAAACGAGTAGACAAATAAATTCATTATTTATGCTAGTGCTCCAAAGCACTAGCATATTGATCAAGGGAAGTATTAGAATTGAGGAAGTTGAATTGTTCACCGAGACACTTACACAAAGGTCCAAACAAGTTTTCTTGGAGCCTCTGTTGCAAATTATATTGATGACAAACAACAAGCCTATACATATGCAGTGTTGATATTTTCAAACTGAGGCCCTAGGAAAAATAACAAACAAGAAACCATGGTGAACAACATTTGTTGTGTAAAATTAGCAGCTTATAACACCTACAAAATAAGACTATTGATATATCAAAGGAAGGTTAGTGCTAATGTGGAAGCTTAGAGAAATTTCAACACACAAATGAATTGTATTATATTTCAGATCTTAAACAATACACAGGTTGACCAATAGTTTGAAGAAATGTGTTCCACCTTGAACTTTTTATATGTGTATGTGTACACACAACAATTATGTGAGTTGACTTGTGACCAAAATAAAACTCATGGGTCGACCCTATATATTATAGATTTAACTCGTTTAAATTATGTAAGAAAGGAGTTGTCTCATCACAAAGGCTTCCTTTTGTTTTGAGATCTATGTGTCCACATGAGATATGCTTGTGTAATATCGATTCTCATTAAAATCAACTAGGGAAGGGTCACAATTTTGCAATTTTGGTGCTAAAATTAGGAAATATGGGTAAATAAAAGAGGAAATTTGATGGGTAGTGGGCAGTGGGGGGCACTCCAAGGAAATATGCACCCCTTGGGAAAAATTAATCTTGAGGAGAGAGTGAGTCCAATGGGCTGGAGCCCATAAGGAGAAAAGGGCAGCCAGTTATAAATAAGATATGAGACTCTCATTTTGGGGCTTTTTTACAATTTGATAACTGACCCAAGTTTTATGGAGCTGCTTATCCAAGACAACTGAGTGTTGTTCAACACAAATGGATTCCAACCGGAAATATCCGCTCTACCTTTGGTGGAATTCGAGTGCAATCCCTAGGGGAGTTTCCTTTTTCCTGTAACAAGTTGTTCCAAAGCAATTGCAAGAGTTCGAACAACCAGTTCAACTAGTGAAGGACACAATGAGGAAAGTCACACCACTTGGAGGAGTTGCATTTTGGGAATATAAATTTTGGGCTTTTAGAGGAATATTGACTTGGTACTTTACTGAAGATTTTGGGTGTTTGCACAAAAAAATTGTGGGGGAATTCTACAAGAGAAATTCATGGCTTTAGGGCCTCCATAATGGGTTGAGGAAAAGGGATCTTTGTGGTGAGAGGGTTGGATTTGGAGGGAATAATTTGGAGAGGAATTTCTCGGGAGCTTGGGGAATATTGTTGGAGGAAATTGGTGGAATTTCTCTATTATTTTCTAGTAGTGTGTTATGCCCGTCTTACTCGACAATTCACACCATTTTGTGGGTCTTAAAATGCTTGGGGGTTGAGCCATTTCCTTTCTAGTTTTTGTGGAGTAATTTTGGGTGAGGATACAACTACAATTTCAGGTGATTCCAGGCACTACAAAGGGGCATTATCAACATTTTTAGGGTATAAATGGCTGTAAAATTTATGGGTCAACGCAAAGGGACATTGAGCATAAGTTTCATGCTGTTAAGGGACACTCCTATCACCTCAGTTTGCTTCAGTTTTCTTATGCAAGCCCATGTGCACTTATTTCATGCTATATGTACTCCATATAGTTCAAAATTTAATAAAATGGCTCAGCAGTTGTTCTAAATTTTGTGTGGTATGTTTGTATTATGCATTTGTGCATATTTTCTTGTTGTTTTCTAATGCATGTTTTTGTTATACGCTTAGTATTTCCATTAGGAATATTACAATGGCATCAGAACATGTTCTTGGATAGTGTGGCGAGATAAAAGTAGGGAATGCCACCTTGGTACCAAGGGGTCATTTTTTAGAGGGGTTGAGGTAGAGGAAAAGGCAAGGGTTGAGGCAGAGGAAGAGGTAGGGGTTGAGGCAGAGAAGGAGGGAAAGACCTATTCTCAAATATTGAGTTATATAACTAAAGAGAGCACATGGAGAACCAAGAGGGCCCAAAGAAACCTAGGCAAGGAGGCGAGGATTAAATTTTGGAGGAGTTGTTGAGAACAAATCTACAGATGTTGAGGCAGGGTCAACTTATGATGGACATGATGCAGCAGGTGATGGGTTTGCATGTGAATGATAGGCAGGAGGGAGAGCCTCAAGGTGGTGGGGGTTCCAAAGCAGGGGGAGGAATTCATACACTTGAGCGTCTATATCAACCACCTCACACCCCTCTGTGTGGCCAAGCAAGCCATCCCACAATGCCCCATTTTGTGGATGATCCTGAGAGGGAAATGGAGCCCGATCCAGTTGTAGATCTGGTGAATTTAGTTGCCTCGAGTATTGATGAGTATGAGTGGCTTGACCTGAGGATCTGACGAGCGATGTCCTTTGGGGAGTACATCCACCTCAAGGAGAGTTGTACCACTGGAGCTGGGATGCATTATAGAAAGGGTAGTCTAGTTAGGAGGTTCAGAAGATAGCTGGGAAGGTCACACTTCCCAACTATGGTGGTTCAACCAAAAATTTGGCCAAAGCATGGGTGCATAATTTAGATGCTTACCTTCAAGTAAATACCATACAAGAGGTAGACTTTATTTGACTTGCTATTTTTCATTTAGAGGGGGATGCCCAGGAGTGGTGGTACCATGGCCTGGTCACACTAGGGCACATTCACATCACATCCTACACGAATTTTACCAAGAAGATGATTGAGAGATTTGAAAGGAAGGACCCTAAGATTCATTTTAGGGAGTTGGCCCACTTGAGTAAAACACACAATGCAGAGGCCTACATCTCGTAGTTCCAGAGGCTAGCCGTGATGGTGACAGACATATCAAAGTCTTGGTTGATTATGTTTTTTGTAGAGGGGTTATATAATACCTTGCGTGGATGGGTGAGGGCCTACAAGCCCACTTCATTGATGGATGTCATTTCCAGGACCTTAGACATGATTGAAATAGTGCCCAAAACCATGGCCCCTATACCCACCAAACCGTTGGCTGTTGAAGGGAACAAATATGCTCGTCAACCTTAGAGGGAGATTAGGCATAGACAGTTGGATGATGAGACCGCGAGGGACCTTCGGAGGAGGAATTTGTGCTTCACGTGCCAGGTGCCTTGGGGACTGGGGCATAAGTGCACCAAGGGAAAGGCCCATTACATCGAGGTATACTCAGATAACGAGCCATAGGAGGAGGCTAAGAAAGAAGCAGACCAGGGAGATGGGGAGCCAAGTACACAGGGGGACGACCAACACCGTAGGGAGGAGGCCCATTTGTCCCTTCTGGGGGCATTATAGCTTCACTTCGGGGAGTAACGAATTACTTGACACTTTGGATCAAGGGCATAGTGTTACATGTCATTTTGTCACCATGGAAAATGACCGTCAAATTACATCTTTCACTATCCATCAATGTGTTCCAAAGCATTCCCCTGCAATTCTATAACTTAAACATCTTGAAGAAAATGAGAATATTGGGTAACAAGGTCCAAAAACCTACTTTTGGTCACTTGCATATTTTCCTAGCAAATTTCTACGCATATTCATCTCTTACCATTAAATCTTGCGCAAAAGTGCGCTTTATCTTCCACTATAAACTACGCACATGACTCAACAAAAAGTAAAAATAAAAAGTGAAACTGGAATCTTTGTTGGGTGAATATATCCCAACTGAAAGCTTTAAGGTGATGCTTATTCGAGCCTAACCCCTTTGATCACGAAGCTAATTCCCATTCTTTAAGGAACCATAATCCCATATTTAGTGGATCTCATCCTTGATATAAGGATCTAAAACCTCCTCCTCCTGGCCTATAAATAAAACATAGGCTAGAGGGTTTGGGGGGGTTTCTAAAGGTAGACTTATGACACTCAAATAAGGTTGGAAGAATTATCATCCAAGGAGAATATTGTAGATCATTGGGAGGAGCCACACTTCATCAAGGCCAAGGTTGTGTAACTCCTCTATTTATGAGATTAATACAAATGAGTTTTTCTTCCCACTATATTGTCCAATGGAATTGATATGTGGTCTATTTTACTTCTATTTTTCCATTGAAATGATATTAGGTACTAGTCTCCTTGATCGCTAGTATGAGTTGTATTGAATCAGTTTATCCTGCATATGCCTTTGATCTATTGTTGTTTCTATGTCTGTAGATCTGGTTTCTAAGCATTGAGGAGCTGCATCAAGCCATAACAGGATCTACATCAGGAATTTCATGAAAGGCATGGATTCCATCTCTTACCATTCTAGTTTATGATTCAGTATATATAAACTCAGGGAAAGATTTGATTGTTTGTCTATTTTTTACTAGAGTCAGTCATTAAATATAGGGAGATTGCTTCGGTCTGCATTAGCAATTAGTCTGCCATAGCAAATTGGCGACTCCACTGGGGAATATCCCATTCTTCATCATCTCATTATTTTAGTCTTTCGAACCTTGTTTGATAGCTTTGAATGAGTGTCTGTAATAATCCAATCTTGCTCCCTACCATAGAGAAAGAAATTAAGAAGTTACTTGATGCTCAAATTATATTTCCATTAAGATACTTAGATTGGGTAGCTAATTTAGTTCCTGTTAGAAAGAAGAATGGGGAAATCAGACTTTGTGTAGATTTCAGAAACTTAAACAAGTAATCTTTAAAAGGCAACTACCCATTACCCAAAATGGATCAGTTGCTTGAAAAAGTTTCAGGTGCAAATTGACTTTCAATGCTTGATGGTTTCTCTAGATACAACCACATAATGGTGAGTCCAGAGGATAGAGAGAAGACTGCTTTTACTACTCCTTGGGGTACATTTATGTATGCCAGGATGGCCTTTGGATTGACAAATGTTGGAGCAACTTTTCAGAGAGTTATGGAATTAGATTTTGTGGGTAAGACAAACAAATTTGTTTTTATATATCTTGATGACCTCACTGTGTTTTCTAACTCAGATTAGAAACATTTAAAACACTTGATGAAATTTTTTGATAGGTGTAAAAAATTCGGGATATCACTCAATCCCAAGAAGTCTTTAATTGCTTTCAGAGAAGGGAAATTTCTTGGCCACATCATTTCTAAGGAAGGAGTGGTAATTGATCCTAAAAGGATTTCAGCTATTCAAGCACTTTCATTTCCAAGGAACAAGGAGGAGTTCCAAGATTTTCCTGGAAAGATTAACTTCTCAAGGAGATTCATTCCTAACTATGATGAAATAGTTAAGGATATCACTGATATGTTAAAGAAGAATCATGAAGTTAGCTGGACAATACCAACTAGATATGCTTTTGACCAGATTAAAAAGGCCATTTTTGAAGCCCCAACTTTAGCCAACCCTAATTATTCTGAACCCTTTCACATATTTTCCTTTGCCTCTGAAACCACTTTAGATGTTATCCTTTTGCAAAATAATGAAGACGAAGATGATCAACCTATAACATTTTTCAGTAAAGTCATGAGAGACAGAGAACTTGAGTATGATATCATTGAAAAAAGGCTTATTCCTTAGTTCAAGTTTTAAAATCCTTCAGAATTTATGTCCTTCACTCAACCATTACTGCTTATGTTCCCAACAATGCTGTGAAAAATGTCCTAACTCAACCATACATTAACGGGAGAAGAGGAAGATGGATTACCCAAATTCTTCAATTTGATCTTAGTATCAAAACTACAAAGTTTTTAAAGGTTAAGATTTGGCTAAGTTTCTAGTTGAATCAAATTGTAAAGTTTTGGGGATAAAAGAATTGACAAATCAATTGGAGGTAAGCAGGATACTAGAGAGGCATTTGAAGAGAGAAAACAATACATACAAGAAAAGCAATGAAAAGTTGATCAAGTAGAATGAAAAACTGAATGAGAAAGTGGGAAAATTAAAAACAAAGAATAATCTTGTTTCCATGCAAGCATTTAGATGGCTCAAAGAGAAAAACTCATGGAAGATCAAGTATGAAAAACAGAAAGTCAAGGCTTCGACATACAAAGAAGAACAATATAAAGGGATAGATTCTCTTTTGCAAGAAGCATAATAGGAAGCATCTGGATTAGGTATAGTATTGACATCAAAACTCAGAAGGTCCAAGAGAAAGAGGCAAGCATGAGCACATGCTTGTACATCAACATGGGGGAGATGTTGGCCCTCAAAGTTTTATCCAATTTTGTTTAAGTAAATACAATTTATTACCATGCTATCCATCCATATACCATCCATATTCACTCTATTTTGACCAATTAATTCATATAGAGGTATATAAATGAAGTTTTTCAATTTTTAGAAGTTTTTATAAAAAAATGAATTTTAAGTGCAATTTTGGATTGGACCAGAAATTCCCGTAATGGCTTCATTGATGCCATAATTGCAGGACACGTGGGCTCGAGCTGAGCACATTTCTAGAAATATTGGGAACTAAGAATGGACGTATACCTATTGGTTCGGTCAAACCAAGCTTAAACAGGCCAGGTCAAAGGTGGTCAAACATGACCCGTTTTTATGGAAATCCCTAGGAAATAGGCGAAATTTAGCATTTTATGGGATTTTCCAGATTTTGAGAGAATAGATGGATGAGCTCGACCTGAATAGACTGTTGGAGACATTTTAGATGAGTTTGTTTCATATTTATCTATTTAAGCCTAAGAAATTGAAGGCATTCTTATGTAGAATTTGTATAACTTCACTTTGATATTTCTGAAACTTTGGGAGCTAATTGAAGAACCTGTTCTATCTCCTTTTCTGCTGTTCTACATGGTGAATTCTTGATTGATTTTTAGTAGTTGAAATTACTCACAGTGTGTGAGGTAAGGGTGGACGACCTCCACATCGAGCTAAGTGCACTTTCTGATTAATTTAGTTGCAATTTCCTAAACTAGTTTGTTTCATGCTTAATTAATTAATTAGATGTATGATGATATGTTATGATTGTTGATGAATCTAATTCTAATTTTGTATTCCGCATATGAAGGGTCAAACTAGTGTTTAAGTTAAACATTCCTTCTATCTGATCAAGAACTAGAAACTAGAATTCATCTTTCTTGCTTTTAAGTGATTTTCTGAATTTCTTGTTTTCTAACAATAACATTAATGATGAATGAATTTGTAATGAAGGACAACAAGGACCTCCTTATTTAGGAGCCTCTTCTATTATTCTTTCATGAATCTTGGTCTATTGTTCATTAGTGGTTTTTGGTTTATGATTCATGAAGTAGTATTGTAAATAAGGACAAACAAGTTCTCCTAAGTTAGGAGCTTCTTCTTCTGCTTATTACATAACTGAATTAGAAATTATTTAGTTAAGTTTTATATTTGTAATATTCATTTCCTTTAATTTCAATAATTCATCTTATAAACTTGACTATAGTTGAAATCCATATATCTTGGAGATGCGTCTAAGTTCTACAAGCTCGGATTGATAATAAAATACTTGTGTTAGTTTACCCAGTAAACAGACCCAACATATTCTGTTTTTGAAATTTCAACAGGCAAGAATCCATAAGACCCTTCTCCAAGCTCTCAAGGGGAGAATCCACAAGAAACTTCTCTAAATGCAGAAGGGGAGAATACACAAGAACCTTATCCAAACTCTCAAGGGGAGAATCCACAAGAACCTTCTCTAAATGCAGAGGGGGAGAATCCACAAGAACCTTCCCAAGATTCAGAAGGGAAGAATACACAAGAACCTTCATCTTCAATTCAATCAGTTCCTGTTTATATTGATGATAAATTCTCATCGTCAGAATGGTATTCTAATATTGTACATTTTCTTATTAACTTTGAGCGTCATTCTCAATTTTCAAAGAATCAATGTAAGACACTAAAGTTAAAAGCCATAAAGTACTGTATCATCAATGCAAATTTATACTGGAAGGATCCACTCAACATCCTTTTGCTTTTCTTGACAGAAAGTGAAATAGAAGGGATTATTGAATAATTTCATGCAGATATATGTGGGGGACACTATGCCTGGAGAGCTACATCATATAAAATATTGAGAGCATGATTCTATTGTCCTACTATGTTTTCACAATTAGGAGCAAAGGTTAGGAGTTGTACTTCATGTCAAATATTTACTGGAAATAAAAAACTAGCAGCACTTCCTTTGGTTCCAGTATTAGTTTCAACACCTTTCTTACAGTGGGGATTGGATTTCATAGGGGAAATTCATCCAACATCAAGAAACCAACATAGATGGATACTAACTGCAACATAATACTTCACCAAATGGGTAGAGGCCATACCAGTTAGAAATGCGACAAACACTGTAGTCATCAAGTGTATTGAAGAAAAAATTTTGTCCAAGTTTGGATGTCCTCAACAGATAGTAACTGATAATGCAACAACATTTATTAGTGTGAAAATGATTGAATTTTGTCAAAAATATCAAATTTTGTTGCATCATTCTACTCCTTACTATCCACAGGGAAATGGTCTAGCAGAGTCATCAAACAAGATTTTGGTCAAAGATATCAAGAAGGAATTAGAAGATCATAAAAAGAATTGGGACAATCATCTCATTTATGCAGTTTGGGCTAACATAATATTTCCAAAAATATCTAAAGGAAAATCTCCATTTCAGTTGGTTTATGGTAAAGAAGCATTTTTTCCTACAAATCTAGCTTTCCCTGTTTTGAAATTTTTTCAAGTTAATGAAGAACCTGATGATTTTTCTAGGTGAATCAATCTGATGATGGAACTTAATAAAAATAGGGATGAAATCCAGTACAAGCTTAGGAAATACCAAAAAAAAATGAAAAGTCTCTTTGATAGAAAAACTAGAGAAAGAGATTTCAGGGAACGAGATTTGGTGTTGAGATGGGATGCGAGGAGGGAAGAAAGAGGAAAACATGGAAAATTTGACAACCTTTGGTTTGGACCTTTTCGTATTGCAGAAGTCAAGGGTAATAATACTTACATATTGCATAACTTGGAAGGACAACTTTCTTCATTGCCAGTTAATGGAAGATATCTGAAGCACTGCATTCAGTACTGAAGACACATAAGAGTGATTCAAACATTCATCATTGTATATATACTAGTATGTTTTATTTTCAAGTATGTTTGTTTTCTCACAAAGACTCCATTATCCTAAGGAGAAGGCACTTGGATCTGCTAGTTCTATGCATCCTACAGGAGGAAGCACTCCCGACTTGGAGCGGATGTTGTAACATTTCTTGTTTTGATAAGTTAGACATTGTAGAAGAAAATCAAAAATAAAAAAATGTTAGGACTCATGACAAAATAAAACAATCATATGAGAAAATGATAGGATTAGATGCTTCAAAAAATGAAGGCAAAAATATTGAAAATGCTAGGCATAGATTGAAGAAATAAAAGAAATAAAATTTCTTAGTTTCAAATAAAAAGAAAATAAATTGTGTGCAGTTTGTTAGGATGCCACAACCCAAAATAATTTGTTTTGATCACACTGTTTAAACATGGTCAAAGATATTTAAATTTATGCATTAGACTTAGGAAAGTTAATGGCAGCTTGTTCAAAAGCGCCAAAAATAAGATTAAGATTTAAATTAAGTTTTATTAGTGTTAATCGCTTCATTAAGCAGTTAAATATTATTATAATAAAGCGCATGAAATGGTTTTATTCTAGGGTCGCAACGCGACAAAGTGATTTTGTCGTTGTTTGTTAACAATGGAGCAAATATCAACGGTGGATCTCTTCCCTGCCCAAATCAACGGCGGGGAAGGAATTTCACACCCTGTTTCCCCATTTCTCATTAATGATGGGGGGGGGGGTTCCGAAAAGTGGTTTCTTTTCAGTGGGCCCCTTGCATATGTTTCACTCCCTCAGAATTTGACACCCCCCCTGTTTAATACCATCTACCTTTTCCTACCCCCTCCAAAATTCGCCTTCCTCCCAATGACTATTTTGACTCCTGCCAATGGTTGTTTGACTTCTCTCCAACGACCGTTTCCCGATGCCAAATCACCTCCTGCCACCTGTACCATTTCTGACTGCTTTCACTGCCACCTGCTCCATTATCGTTATCCATTAAACCTCCACAGTCATTTCTCCAACATTCATCCCCGTAACGGTAATCCAAACATGCTATAAATAAAACTATCCCATTCCTTGTATCACCCTTTGATTCACTTGTTATTTCTGTCGAAATTGCAGGTTTGCAGAGATGTAATTTCAGTTTACAGCTCTGTCATCTGTCACCTTAATCAAAAGAATTGTTACTTGCAGAGATCGCCTTTTTGTATACTATCAGTTTAACAGAGATATTTTCCTTTTCCTCTATAGGTCGATGGCTCACAAACGAAAAGGTCGAAAACCAGTCACTAAAGAAAATCCTAGTGTGTTTGCCCCAGTTGATCTTGAACATGTCCCATTATCCGATCAATTATTCAATATTATAGACATGGAATGTGAATTTGAGCTCTATGAATTGCATCTGTGGTTAAAATAGAAATAATTAGACAAATAGGATGAATTCAAGCTTTGGGAGACTTCATTGCCTATGTACACATTTACTCAAACCCATGAATTCCTTGACCTAGTAACTTGGTGTCAAGCTAGGTATGATCCCCTTAAAAGGACTGTAGTAGCTCAGAATGGAGACATTATGATTTCTCAGTCATTTTTCCCAAGCTGCTCTCATGGAGTTATACCACAAGCTGCCTTTTCCTCAGAGAGCTCAAATCTTTGAAACCTTTCTTCCAGATGATGTCGAGCTTCCGAAAAGAACCCTCCTTACCCATACACCATGTTCCCTAAAGAAACTAGGCATATTATTTCCTTAATTTCTTGTTTGTTAAGCTATCAAAATGATATAAGACTAGATGAATCAATCCTAGGTTATTTTTCCTTTTTCTCCAAAGATAGTCAGCCAACATTCATGTTCAATTTTAGCCAGTCCCTGGCTGATAATATGCATGAACAGATGATGAATTTGACAACTCAAGGGATGCTCAATTACACTTGTGTACTAGTTCACATGTTTCTTTCTCCTCAGGGGGATTCGTTACCAATTACATTGCATAAACAAGATGATTAGGGTGTAAATCGATCAGTTATCCATTGGACTCAATTAGTTAGATCCATTTCAACTGAGTTTTCAATTGCATATTTCATTGATTCCTTCATTCATCAAGTTGCCTAGCTTTTAAGCGGCCATAATGATACTAGGATTGGCTCATATATCAAAAGGATACTTCATCTAAGTGATCAAGTTAAAACTGGAGACTGGTATCTTTACTAGATTACACAGAGATAAGAGTATAGGGCTGTGAATTGGCACCTTACAAGCTGCCCAAGTATGTTCCAATGAGACTTTTCTCTTTGGAATATATTAGACATATGATTAAAATGGATGAATTGCATTTTGTTCAGGAAAAAGAAAATCTCAGTTTATAATCAAGACCAAAGTAGGCTCTTTCATATGCAATACCAGGTTAGCAGGAATTGAAGTAGATGCAATCCTCAAGAGGATGAACTTTCAGCCAAGTTTCACTTGGTCATATGATCCATTCAACATTATTTAAAAATTGAGGGTCGAGCTGAAGACAACTCCTTACAATCATACACCTAGGCCTGATTTTGAGAAATTCATGAATCGGGATCGATGGGAAGAGAACACATTGCAAGAAGTAGAGGAGCATATTCTTTGTACCTCCACTTTGTAGACTCCTATTTCTCAAGACAAGCATTATATAAGGCCTAGAGTGGAACCATCATCTTTTGCAAACATTGCCAAAGAATTCATTATCCAATAAAAGAAGCAAAAGACAAATTTCACCATTTCCACTGAGCAAAGTAAAAAAGAAATAGATATCATTGATTTGGGTGATGCAAAAGTTTCTATAACAGTAGAGGGAAGTATTCTTAATGTTCCATCATCCCCTTCAGCTTCACAAGAGCCCATGGAGATTATTCAATCAATAGGAACTAGTGAACAAGGTGATCAAAACATTTTCTCTAAATTCTTAGAGATTAAAAAGAAGAATGATACTTTAAAGACCAATGTTTACAGTCAGTTTTGGAAGCATACCTCTACATCACAGCATAGGTTGTTGACAACTTTTGATAGTGGAAAGGGAAGGATGCAGATGGCTTTTCTATAGGCCCAAGTCCCTTTTCCCAAGCTCCTTCTGATTTCTAGAAAACCATATTCTCATTTGATGCAAATCAGATTCATCCCATAGACCAGATGGTCATGCACAAATAGTTAGGAGAGATGCTTTTCTCTACCATGACTAACACTATTATGCCATTGTCTGAATTAAGAGAAACTCTGTGAAATGTGCAGTCACAATTGAAGATTGAGAAACTTTCCTCTTTAGCCAATGACAATAAGCTAAATTCATTAGAAGATATTGTAATTAAGATTGGGTATGACCCTAAGGATGTTAAAGCTGTAGAAGAAATTCTTAAGAAGAATAATGCAAATATTGCAGCTCTTCGAAAGCAACTAAAATTTCCTTCTACAAAAGATCCCCAAACTAAGGAAATAGAGGAAAGTGAACAGAATAGAGAGGAAATTCTCAAACTCATAATTGAGCAGAACGTTCAAATCAAGAAGATGGAGGAAAAAATTTAAGGTTTACTCAACGAGAAGGAACAATAAACTCAGCTTGCCATGATTCCAATTTCGACAATACTTATTGCAATTGTAGATACAAAGCCGAGTTCTTCATCAACAACAGAAAAATCTACATCAACAATGGGTGATCCAAGCAAGCTTGTGCAAGGTTTGACTCTACAAAAGCAGGAGAATGAAAAGCTTCTAGAGAAATTTAGGAATCTAGAAGCTCAAAAGTTAAAGAATGATAATTTGTACATGAAAGAAATGCATAAATCTCACATGTTAGCACAAGAAGTTCAAAAGTTAGAGAGTGAACTATTAATGGCAGACACCTTGGCCCAAGCCAAGGAGATCATCTGGACTAAAATAAGTCAAGCTATGACCGAAGTATGGCCCTCCATACAGAGTGTTTTTTATTAGGAAGAACTAATCAATAATTTCAAAGCATTCATTGAGCAGGAAAAAGTAGCACTTATTAAGAAACCAACCAAAGCCTCAAACATGATTAAAGTGTTGAATTCCAAAAGCAGAGCAGAATTAGAACAAATTAACACCATAGATAGAGATCAAGAAAGTCTTGTATAAGAATAACCTGTTAAATTAGTTGGAAACCAAATGTCAAACTTTGGACACTGTTGTCCAAATATTTCACATCAAGTTCAACCTGCTAAATCAGAGAGGATTTCCTGGATTAGTAGCTCCCAATGGCAAATTAATTAGTTTGGATGAGTACTACAAGAAGCTTTACACAATTGCAATTGACAAAGCTAATTATATTTATAATTAATTATTATAAATATTAATAATTAATAATTTTCATAAATTAAAAACTAAATAATTAATTTATGTATTATTTTTTAAAACCTACCCAAATATTATTCATAAACTAAATTAACCAATTTAGTTACTTTATAATATAATAAATAATAAACTTAAAAATTAAAACCAACTATTAGTAAAAGAAAATAAAATAAACAAAATTAGAATGAAAATAAAATTAGAAATATTAAAATTAATAATAATAAAATTTATTAAATTAGAAATGTAATTATTATAATTAATTAAATAATAATAATAGAAATACAAAAATAAAAAACCTTAGTCGGCTCTTTTCAAGAAATTGATCTCTATTAAATGTCTGAAACCCTTCTCTAAAATTCTTCATTCTAAAAGTCCCGATGATGGATCCCAGTTGGGATTCGAAACGTCGACACATGTTCCTCAATACTGTGGATAATCCGGAAAGCTTCTCACAAAGCTAAATTTGCAGGGATTAAAGGTCATATGACAGGAAAAGCTTTTCTGGAGGCTTTAGAGTTTGATTTAATAAACATACATGAAATCAAACATCTCTAGCCTACTTTTGAGAGATACACTGAAGTATATGAATTTTTTAGAATATTAGTTAATTTGAATATACCAAGTCAAGAAATATGGGATCAATTGTGTGAAACTATCGAGTAAATTTCATCTCCAACAACATGCCAGCAAAGCCACACATTTTGGGGCTACATCGTCAACCACTTCCTCAAAGACAATGACAAATCAACTTAACAATTTTTGTATTCCTATATTTTGATACTATTTTTTTAATCTGTTTAGATACTTCTAATAGATAGAAATTAGTATAAATAACTCTCCATTTGAGTTATTAAGGGTTGCACCCTTGGATGATCACTTTTAAGAAAAATTGTATGAGCTTTTGATCATTGATGATTAGTAAAAGGATTATAGATTTGTTTCTAACAGCTTGTCTCCTTGTAAGTTTTTCCAGTATTCATTTCATTATGTTTTCTGCATATATTTGAGTTTTATGAAGATAATTAGGTAAGAGAAAGCTGTGTCTCAGTCTATCTTAAATCCTCTGAAGTTATAATCCATTTTAGAGATTGATTTATTAGATTATCTATCTGTATAAATCCCTCTACATCAATTAATTTTCTGTATTCTTCATAATGTTAAATATATTTTGTTAAGTTGTAAACATTGTTTGTTAGCCTTTCATACTTATGATAAAATAAACATTCAATCTGGATATTAGCTGATCATATTTCTACAGTTTCTACCTTCACATATGCAAAATCAAATCACTATTTTGAAGTAAAGCAACAACATTTTTCTTAATACCTAATACTATCAAAGTTTAAAACATTTGCTTGTTATTTTCTCAATACATTGGTCATCCAAAAACCCATTTTAAAACAAAAAAATATTTTAGATGCCCTGGCTTAATTAATTAACCTAGAATTATCTCAGAGGACAAAAATTTGGAACAAGTTCAACGAAAGAATCCTCATCATGAATGCTTCTCCAGGAAATTGACCCACATACCAATTCTCTGAGAAAGAAAATAGAGGACGTATTAGCATAGGTCTAAGAAGGACCATAATAATCTCAGCCAATAATATACCCAAAATAATTAAGGAAGAGAGATAGAAAAGGGCTTCATTATGCCATTTACCTAAAGGAACAAATGGGAAATTCAAGTACCCCATGCTCGAACATACTCCATATGTAGTGGAGTCGAAAATTTTGTTACCTTGCACACGAAAACCTGTGTGAGACCCATTACAAAATATTAGAAACATTCAGAAACTTAAAGAAGGTTAAGTTTGAGTCAAAATGGTGGGAATGGCACCATACCATGGTATTTCCAACTAAAATGTGTGCATTTTTGCGTCTCCCAACAAGAAAGAGAGACCGAGAGATGCCGAGCGTAGCCATAAAATAGTAAGATGAAAGACAAGACAATAGCTCTTCCCGAGTTGCAGAGAGGAATAAAGCGAACTATGAACTAGCAGAATGAGGGTCTAGGCTAGGTAGGAGGAGAGGGTAGTTACTCTCTATCCTCCTTCTAACCTCCTCAGCCATCGATGAAACCCCAAGCCTCCACTATCATTGATTGGAATGTGATCCCAATCATGGTTGTTTCCATCAATATACCGTTAATCTCATGGAGGTGATTTCACCAGGTGGACATTGCACACTGAGTATATAATGTTCATAAGGCCTGGGTTACTAGAACTCGAGGGTGGTTGGATATGTGTTAACACCTGGGGTCAGAAAAACACATGTTAGACTTTAACCATATAGAAAAAACTAATCGGGGACTCACACCTTGAAACGATGCACCATTATATACATATTTATGATATTAATGCATTAGTATTAATATCACTATAACACCCTCTTCCAAAATCTACCCAAGTAACTGACCAACTAGGGTAAACATGTGACGAGGGGCTTGTTGGAGCGGGGTCCCCCTAGGGCACACTTTTTGATGTAATTTTGTATAAGTCTGGTATATGCACACTACACGAATGAGTCAAGGGGCTTTTGGGGTGGGTCAAAGTCCCTATTTTTGATGTAGATGGGTTTAAGGGTAGACTGTATGCCTCAAACCATGGTTTGAGACCATAGTATATGTGCGCTAAAGGAATATAAATAGATAAATCGAGTCTAGGGAAAGAACTAAGTCATGTAATGTTTTGGATCTAAGTGTTATGCGTCTGTAATACGTTGAAAAGGGTATTTGTCTAGGTTGGGTAGAAAGGCTCCTGCTGGCTATGTGCATGGATACCTAGTCCTAACTATGTGCAGACTCCACTAGCTGTGTGCGTGAAGACCTAGTCCTAGTTGTGTGCGGACTCCGCTGGCTGTGTGCGCGCAAGGGGTATGTGTAAGGGAAAGTTTGATATGTATTGAAAGGATCTAAATTAATACGATGAAATAATTTGGGGAACTTATTATGTTATTGATCTAATTTATTAATCTACTGTTTCTGTTAATATCGCATTGTTTCTGTGTTGCTTATTGATCATTGCGTGAGGATATATGTTATGGTTATGTATGCATATTGATGATTAATAAATCTGCTTAAGTAATTGCACATTGTTTAGATTTGGATTTGGTTCTGTTATGCTTTCTCTACGCTGAAGGGACTACGACTTTGTCTTATTCTGTTAAGGATTGCACACATTCTGTGATTCTGCCTTATTCTATTGTGCGCATTTGTTTATAATTTGATACAAGTCTGCATTGGATTTTCTTAGGGCCACTTCATTATTTTCACCTTCAGTGTGCGGAAACCTGGTTCCACCACCCCCCCATACTGCTTCGGGTGAGACTTTGATCTGCACAAGCAGGTCATTGCCGAAAGGGCCAGTAGTTGGAGGGTTTGTTGGTTTCTCCATAAAATCTGAACCTTGGTCAAGACCCCTCAAGCCAACAAATGGTTCCGTTGCCGGGATCGGGATCATTTTGAGTGAGAATTTATGTTGTGGCATCCTTCGTGAAACGAAGTGAAATATTGGTTGGATAGAAAGATCCTTGAATTTTCACTCCAAGAGAATCGAAGTACTAAGCTATATGACTAATAGTGGGTACAAAAATATATTTATACAGAATTTCATGAGATATTCTTTTTCTCCTTCACACACGAGTTGCAGGAGTGGTTGTCGCGCCTAGCTAAATTCGTTACCTGCATAAAGGACAACGTAGTCACTGAGTGGACTCCTGAATTGATCCAGCAAGTAGAGTAGTTAGACAATAAGATCACCTGCACGGTAGATCAATGGATCGATCACCTCTTGGGAGGATTTGTGACTAAATTTTCCATTGATCCATTTGTGTCATACTCTAAAGAATAAATAAGGTTTTCAAAGGCTCTAGAGGTAGGTTTCTACGCTCACTGCTGAAAATGATATTATGCGAATGGGGCTTTCTGTGTGAACATATTGCTTGAATGCCTCGACGAGGCCCAACTACGCGTAGTGGAAAAGTTAACCGCGAAGATTCAGCAAAAAAAAAATAAAAAAAATTATAGCCCTCTGAAGCCTAGATCTGATAGTGAAGCTGAACCAAAAACTAGTAGCTCTAGTGACTATGAAGGAGAAATTTCATCACACTAGAAACCCTTGAGTCTGTTTCCAACTACATCCACTCCACTTGTGCACTCACATCATAGATCACCCACTCCACCGCGTAGTCCATCTCCACCACCACTTCCACCTCCCCCAAAAATAGATATGGCTGCATCATTGAAGTTACCTAATTTCAGAGGCATTGGAAATGATGATACTGACCACTTCTGGTTTGTGACTGAGGCTGTATGGCAAGCTCAACAGGCTAACAATATTGATATTAAGAAGGCACATCTGGCTACTTCTTTCCAATATCGGGCATTAGATTGGTACATCAGGTATGCTCAAGCAAACCCCAATGCTACCTTGGAACAAATAAAAGCTGCCTTAAAACAATTTAAGAAGCCTAAGTCATACGCGCAACTAGTGACAAAAATGAAGGAGATTCATCAAGAGGCTAATGAATCTATATGGGAGGCCAATCAGAGACTAAAGCGCACCATTAGAGATGGTGGATTTGTCATTGATGGTACTCAACATAAGGAATGGTTCATTGTTATGTTGCTCCTGCATATGCGCCAACCGTTAGGTCAACAAAATATTGGCACACAAGCCGAGGCTATGGAGGCTGCAATGAAACTATAGGCTACCCCAACACCTTTTGTGCTGGGAACTCAACATATACAAAATCAGTTGGAAGCCATGCATCTAGATATTCAAAGCCTACGCAAGGAGGTATGCACAGAGGTTTGGTGCATAAAATGTAAAGCTTCTGGGCACCATAATGATCAATGTCCTATCTTCAACAATTATCTAAATGTTGGAGGTCCTAGTCCATTGAAGAGTCCTATATGGTGCAAGATCTGTCAAATTGTTGGATTACATGACATACATTCCTGCCCAAGGATCGGAAAGTATCAACCTGACTTGAAGCAGTTATTTTGCAAATTTTGTTCGTCATTAGGGCATGATGAGCAACATTGTTGCACTTATGATATGATGTTAGATAAACCTGAATATATAGAGTGCAGACTGAGCCTACATCTGTAGCATCCCATTCTGGGCGCGGAGGATTTTAGGGAAGAGGAAGAGGCCAAGGAGGTGGATCAGCTGGCCGAGGAAGAGGGCAAGTCATTTTCTATAATTGTGGAGATGCTGGTCATTATGCACGTGACTGTCCTAATCCAACGCAACAATCATGTAGGTATTGTAAGAAATTTTATCATGTAATATAAGATTTTCCTATCTTGATTGCTAAAATGCAGTAAAAGAAGACACAGACTCCAACACAAAATCTTTAGATGGTACGAGCATAAACCCGTGAAGAAGATCCCAGTGTGAATGTGGTGACTAAGAGTGATGTAGCCATGAATGAAGATAAGGGAAAGAAACTAGCCACTGATGTATGGACCCGTAAAGCACCTGAAAACAAAGAAGGCTCTAATCTTTAGTGTGCAAAAGAGACCTTTGTTAAAGCATAGAAATAATTTATAGAAGGTAGTGCATCAACATCAGGAAGACTGTTGAAGGAAGCACGAGGAGATGAAGAGACCAAACCATTTCTACAAGCATGTATAAATTTATTGCACAACAAAAAGGAAGTAGAAAATCTGCAAGCTTTGATAGATAATTTCGCAGAGAAGGAACAATCGATGGTAAAACAACGAGCGATCAACAAAATATACAAGAATAAAAAGAGAATAGGTAGGGAGATGCGTATGACCGCGCAGATTGGTGCTTATGAGATGGACCAAGTTATTCTAGATCTGGGATCAGATGCTAATGTTCTACCTAAGAAAAAATGGCAGCGCATGGGAGAGCCAAAGCTAGAGTGGTCTACTATTGAACTACGCATGGCCAATCAATAGAAGATCATTCCTTTAGGGAGGTTGTCGCAATTTGTGGTCAATATAGAAGGTGTTAAGGTGATGGTAGACTTTGAAGTCATCCAAATTGTAGATGATACTGATCCCTATCCTGCGCTACTAGGTTTGGAATAGGCCATTGAAATGGATGGTGTCATAAATCTGAAGAAAAGAAGAATGGAATTTGAAAGCAATGGAGTCAAGGTAATCATTCCTCTAGATCCTGTAGAAGGAAAAAGATATATAGAAGCAATGTGCGCTCACAATGAGATCGATCAAATCTATAAGCTTACCTTGGATGAGGAAGATTGGACTAATCCAACAACAGATGGAAATATTAAGTGGGAGAAGGATAGCACTTGTTTTTTAGACCCTGATGAAGAACTAGAAAACTGGTATAACTGGTTACATGAGGTGTATGTGCTGCGCTGTAATCGCATAACCTGGTCTCTGCGATGTATTACATCTGAGGTACGTGATTTGCTGCACTATGATGGATTAACTGATATAAACATGTTTATAGGGGAGCTTGAAATGATGGTGCTTGAAGGACATAAATTCCACGCTTTGGATCTCGACTTGCGCGCTACTCCAACAAGATGGTAGGAAACTCACATGGAGAACATGGGAAACTAGGGGGAATGTGCAGACATGATGAGGTTGCAGTTTGAATGTCCAGTCATTAAAATGGAAGATGTGTACTCTTGCAAAGAGGATCCTCGTAGACATTTGGCGAGATGGAATCAGGTATGGGGCGTAGAACCAAGACCTGAATGGGTCCACATATTTTTTAACACATTAGGGAGGGTGCCTACTGAATGGTACTTAGAGATAGAGCTGCACCGAGGGACTACTGAATGGTCTGCGTTGACAAAAAGTTTTATTCTTATATTTAGCTTTGAGAGTAGATTTGATACGGTTGGCCAAGCTCCACATAATATTCAATAAGTCATATTTGATCAAACAAAGCCTGCAATAGAGTGAGCTCCACCAGCTTGGGACACACAGATGAAAGCTATTGGGAATTGCAGGAACCTGATAGTGGAAGAAAGTGAAGAGAATCCAAGGAATATTATGATTCCTAAATATGAGGGAAAGCACGCAGTGGCTGGGACCTCGATCACCTCACTAGATGTGACAAAGCCCCTAAAGCTTAGGTAGGTGAATATTGGATCTGAAGAACAACCTAAGTTGGCAAATATTAGAGACTACTGGGATGATGATATAGTAGGCAAAGTTGCTGAGTTGCTAACCGAATATCAAGATTTGTTCCCTACAAAGTTTTTAGAGTTGAAAGGAATAATTGGGGAATTGGGAGTTATTAAGATCACATTAAAACCTGATGCACACCCAGTGAAACAAAGCCCATATGGGCTGAGCCCGAGATATAAGCAGAAGGTGAAAGGAGAATTGGACAAAAATGTTTCTTCCAGCATCATTGAACCTGTAGAAGAGTCTGACTGGGTAAGTCCAATGGTTATGCAAGATAAGAAGACCAAGGAAGAAATCAAGATCTGTGTAGATCTTCACAAAGTGAATGATGCTTGTGTGCATGATCCATTTCCAACCCCATTCTCAGATGAAATCCTAGATAATGTTGGAGGCCAAGAAGCATAATCCTTCACAGATGGGTTCTCAGGGTATCATCAGATCTGGATTGCGCCAGAGAGTCGGAGTAAGACCACCTCTGCTACTGAGTGGGGATCCTTCCAATATACAATCATGCCCTTTAGATTGAAGAATGCTCCTGCCATTTTTTCGCACGTAGTAGTTAATGCTTTCAAAGAATTTATCCACAAGTTTTTGGAGGTATATTTTGATGATTAGAATATCTTTGGGTTGTTGAAGAAGCATGTGTCAAATCTGCGCTTAATGTTGGATACTTGTAGGAAGTATCATATCTCCTTGAATTTGAAGAAGTGTATATTTTGTGTACCATTTTTGATACTGTCGGGACACATTGTCTGCCAGCAGGGGTGATGGTAGATCCTGCAAAGATCAAAGTCATAGTTAATATGGAGGTACCTGAGAATGTTAAGCAATTGCACTCGATATTGGGGCATACTAGATATTATAGGAAGTTTATTAAGGGCTATGCGCTGATAACTGTGCCCATGGAAAATCTTCTTAAGAATGATGCAACGTTTTGCTAGGATGAGGACTGTCAGAAGATTTTTGAGTTGCTAAAGGAAAAGATGGTCACTGTCCCCATCCTGGGATTCTTAGATTGGTCAAAAGTGTTTCATGTACATGTGGATGCCTCCTGTATCACACTCAAATATATCTTAGCGTAGCTAGGAGCAAGATATATTGATCATCCCATTGCCTATCCAAGCCGAAAACTCTCAAGCGCGGAGATGAATTACTCAACCATGGAAAGAGAGGGATTAGAAATGGTGTATGCGATGCAAAAATTCTGCCACTATCTATTAGGGGAACATTTTAAGATGTTCACTAATCATTTTGCTTTGAAGTACCTAGTCAATAAGCCTATGTTGGGGGGGAATATCTGCAGGCAGTTGTTGTTAATCCAAGAATACGATTTTGAGATTATGGTAAAACTAAGAAGATTGAATGTTGGGTCGGACCATCTGTTGTGCATTGGGACTGGGGAGGAACATACAAACTTAGAATATGGATTTCCAGACACACAATTGTTTGCGATAAAGGTCGTTGATGAGAATTTCCCCGATATCATTCAATTTATGACTACTGGATGTGCACCTGATGAATATAAGGTTCAACAGAAGAAAGAACTCATGGCACGCACAAAAAACTTCACCATTATTGCTAGACAATTGTATAAAATGGGTGCGGATGAGGTTCTGCGAAGAAATTTCCTGGAGTATGAGTGATGTACAATCCTAAATGAAGCTCATGGAGGGGTTTCCGATGGTCATTATGCAGGTAAGGCCACTGCACAAAAGATTTTGTGAGCTAGATTATGGTGGCCCACGCTACACAATGATGCCTATGTGCATTGCTGCACATGTGATGTATGCCAGAGGATAGGAAAGCCATCGCGCAGAGACGTGATGCCCTTGAATCCGTAGATGGCACTGCAAGGTTTTGATAAATGGGCTATAAATTTTGTGGGACTTATCAATCCTCTAGGAAAGAAGAGTGGTGCGCGCTACATTATAACTGCGACGGATTATGTAACCAGATGGGCTGAAGCCAAACCTGTGAAGATTATACTGCTGATACATCTGCGCAATTTATATTTGAGAATATTGTGAGTCGGTTTGGTTGTCCTAAGATTCTGATAATCGATTAGGGTATGCATTTTGTCAATGAAACCATTGAAGCATTAACAAAAGAATTCAACATGCATCATCAGAAGAGCTCTCCCTATCATCCTTAGGCAAATGGAATGGCTGAAGCATTCAATAAGATATTGGAAACTGCACTGACCAAGGTGTGCAATGCTAACCGAAATGATTGGGATGAGCAAGTGCCAACAATTATCTGGGCATATAGGACCACTTGCAAGAAGTTGAGTGAAAGGACACCTTTCAAGATGGTATATGGTCAAGAAGTTGTGTTGTTGATGGAGTTCATTGTTCCTAGTCTGCGCTTTGCAACATTGACCAATATGGCTGAAGAAGATGCTATAGAAGACTAGTTGTCGCTGCTGGTTTCTCTGGAAGAAGATCTCTTTATTGCAAATTATCACCAACAGGTTCAAAAAGCGCGCGAAAAATCATGGCATGATAGGCATATAAGGAAAAAGGTGTTCAAGGAAGATGACTTGGTTTTGTTATATGACAACAAATTTGTGCGCCACCCTGGGAAATTGAAGATGCATTGGATATAGGCCTGTGTTGTTAAGGAAATCATTGATGGAAGTGCCGTGCGTCTGGCCACATTGAGTGGAGAATACCTTCCTGGGCATGTCAATGGAAGTCGTCTGAAGCCGTATAGGGATGACCGTGTGCCTAACAAAAGACTATATGGCTGGAGTATCAGACCTACGCAGATGGGATGGTGGATGCGCAGTAAGGTGTGACGCGCGTGCGAGGAGGTTAACTAGGTCACATAGGTGTGAAAAACTAGCTATTGGAACAATAAATCTGGAAAATACAACTTTATTACCATTTATGGAAGCGTTTAGGTTTATTTAATGAAGGGATATTTCGAGATTTGGGACCGTTTTTTCATTTATGGAGATACACTAATGCAGAAGGAGCTGTTGAAGACACACCACAAGTATAAATATGACCTATGGGGTCACAATAGTTCTCTTTGCTTTCTAAGTTAATTCTTTACTTTGAGCTCCCTAATTTCCACTGCATACTCTGCATCTATGTCTAATTTGGATCCAGGGTTCGAGGAAGCATTGCGCCAAGTAGGGTTGGGTTACGTAATTCCTGGAAGTATGACGACCACAAGACCTAGAGATGACCCTGCTGCGCCCGAGGTCCCTATTGCTGAAACACCTAAGCCCTCCAAGTCTAAGAAGAGGTAGTCATCGAAAACAAAAATCTTAAAGGGAGAATACCCCAAAGCCATGCTCTACTGTAGCTGAGCGACTAAAAAGGCCTATGTCCGAGGTCCTTGAAACAACTATGGAAGGAGAGGAGGAAGTGGTCAAAGTGTCCCCGTTCTCGTGACTGGAAAGCTATGTTACGCCACACAAACCCTCAGTCAGAATTCCTAAAGACCTGGATAAGGTGCGTGCGAGTATTCAAATGCCAATATTCCCTGAAAACATCCCAATGGAAGGGGACATGTTTGCTAAATTACCACAACTCAAACTAGAGGTCTGGGACGTTGTGGATGTCGACAAATTTCCAGAACTTGCGCCAAAGTTGTACCTAGACCAAGCCACATATGAAAGAGGAATTGTGCACCTTGAGCCAAAGAGATGGGTGCTAGGTCTGCACAAGGCATGCCTGCTAAAATTACCATAGATCCCTCATTTTGGGTGCAACCCCATAAATGACATCTGCATCTGGTAGTTGCTCGCACTAGTACATGATGATGTGATGTGGTTGGGAGAGCACATCCCTATTGATGCGAAGTTGATTCATAGGATCACTGGTTTACCTGGTAAAGGTGCCGATCCAATTGCAGAATTTAGAGGGAGGGCACAAGTGAAAACCGTCACAGACTAGATCAAGAAGAAATATCAAGTCTCACAGAAGAGCTGAGGTTTTATGGTCAGCGAGATAAATGACCTGACTTTTTAGTTCGACACATTCATCTTGGCATGCAAGATAATGCGCAAGTGTAGACCAAATGAGGTGTCTGCACACGCGATTTCTCTCGTAGGAAAGTGTGAGAAGTGCACTATTTACAACTGCTCTAGCGATATGTGCAAGGAATTCCTAGAAAATGTACATGAAGCATAGGAGGAAGGAAAGCAGTTTCATTATGCTTGGCTATTGTTGTTGATTGCGCTGATTGGGTGGAAGGTCCCCAAGGAAACCTAGTTGCCAGAGATCGAGCCTCAGATGTGTGAGGTTGCACGCTATGCCACCTTATGGAACTCTTCAGACTCGGTGCGCGCCAAGGAGAATAATTTCTTTTGGGTTCTTTATGATGCTACTCTTTATCAAGATATGCAGTCAAAGCCGCAACTGTCGCCTACGATATGATTAGTATAAGATGGTAGCTGAATTCAAAGATACATTCCATAACATGCATATCAATGCGAAAGGTGCCATAGAAGGAGTGTGGTACTAGTTATCATACTTAGTGACGGAGGATGATTTACTCAGAGTAATGGCAGAACAACTGCCAACATGGTTGAAACCTATAATACCCACGAAGCCACGTAGTGGCACCCGTCTAGTGAAAACAACAGAGAAGGTGATCGAGAAAGAAGCAACACCCACTACCTCTAGCGAGACCATTGACCTTGAAAAAGAAACTGAACCAAAAAAGAATGGGTCTGCGTCGAAGGGCACAGGAGAAACAAAAACATCTAAGGGAACCAAGCGTGGCTCTTAGGCCGTTGGTGGATCAAGAAAGAAGAGAAAGGGTTCCAAAGATGCTGGGTAGGAGGTCTTGACATTGACAAAAGATGATCTGCATTAAATTGCCAATACAATCCTGTTTGCGAACGAGGATCGCTGTACTGACATGGAGGTGCAGTACAAGAATACGTTGGAGATTGTTCAGGTAGGAATTGAAGGACTGAAGATGGAGGCAAGCCAGATACATGCGAGCCAAACTAGCACTCAAGTCACAAGTGCGCAGGCATTAGAGGTTGCATTGCCAACCATTAGGGATGCCCACCTTGTCCAAATCCCCGCGCGAGGCATTCAGGTGGACACTAGCTGGCGTGCCCAATTCCATGGATCAGGTGATATAAATATTAATATTTCTGTGTTATCTGCAGAGAAGTTGCACTTGATGCACTCAATGATCACAAATGAAATTCAGTTCAGAGAGGCTGTTGCTCACACAACTACAATGGAATCTCAGAGGCAGGTAGAAGGATCCCAACAAAAACAACAAGTAGCAGAAGCAGCATGCCGCGAATTTGAAGCCCAGTGCGCTGCGCTGGCTGCAAAAATCCATCATATATGTCGGATGTTCCAGCAGTCCTGGCCACATATGCACCCGAGGAAAAATTCGAAGGACTAGCTGCAGCTCTAAAAGCATCGCGCATTGAGGTGCAAACCGTCAGAACCAAGTACGAACAACAAATTGCATATCTACAAGCCAAATTGCAGCCCGAGACTCCACCAGAAGTTCGTGCCCAAAGAGTAGTCGAAGTGAATGAAGCCATAGACATTATCGCTGCTGCAGTCACCCAGTGTGACACTCTTTTGGATGAAGTTATGGGTGTATGGAAATTCGTACAGAATGATCCCGTAGTTCAGCAGATGCACGCTGAGCTGCATCGAAAAGAACAACAATTTCAGGAGATCCGGACAGTGGTGCCAACCTTGGTTCTTACACAACGCCTAGCTAATTTGCATGAGTTTCGGATGATACAAACAGAAATTGAATACTCGCGCAGAAAAGATAGCTACTGGAGGCATGCATGCAACCATGGGCTGAGGAGGCTCTTTAGCTTTCACAGATGCCGAACAACACTTTGAAGAAAATTCAGCAGACACAGCGCAACATAGAGATGGTCACTGAAGGGCCCAACACGGAAAAGTTGGTTCAACAAGCGCAGGGAGCTGCAGCGCAAATTTTGGAAATGGTGCTCCCTCTGAAATCTTCCGTCAGTGCACTCTAGGCCAGGCTCAAAGAGCAGATGCCTCAATGACTCGGGACAAGTCACATGTATGTGTTGGGGGCCTGTTGGAGCGAGGTCCCCTGGGGCACATTTTTTGATGTAATTTTATATAAGTCTGGTATATGCGCATTGCGCGAATGAGTCAAGGGGATTTGGGGTTGGTCAAAATCCCTATTTTTGATGTAAATGGGTTTAAGGGTAAACTGTGGGCCTCGAACCATGGTTTGAGACCATAGTATCTGCGTGCTAAAGGAATATAAATAGATAAATCGAGTCTAAGGAAAGAAGTAAGTCATGTAATGTTTTTGGGTCTAAGTGTTATGCGTCTCTAATACGTTGAAAAAGGTTTTTGTTTGGGTTGGGTAGAAAGGTTCCTGCTGGCTGTGTGTGCGGAGACCTAGTCTTGGCTGTGTGAGGACTCTGTTGGCTATGTGCGTGGAAGGGTTATGTGTAAGGGAAATTCTGACATGTATTGAAAGGATTTGAATTAATACAAGGAAAATTTTTGGTGAACTTATTGTGTTATTGATCTAAGTTATTTATCTACTGTATCTATTAAGATCACACTGTTTCTGTGTTTCTAATTGATCATTGCATGAGGATATCTGTTATGATTATGTATGCATATTAATGGTTGATAAATCTTCTTAAGTAATTACACATTGTTTAGATCTAGATCTGGATCTGTTATGCTTTCTCTGAGCTGAAGCGATCTGCGACTCTGCCTTATTCTGTTAAGGATTGCACACATTTTATGATTATGCCTTATTGTATTGTGTGCATCTGTTTATGATTGATACAAGTCTACATTTGATTTTCTTGGGGAATCTTCATTATTTTCTCCTTCAGGGTGTTGAAACCTAGTTGCAACACCCCCCCCTACTGCTTCGGGTGAGACTTTGATCTGCGCAAGTAGGTCATTGTCGAAAGGGCTAGTAGTTGGAGGGTTTGCTGGTTTCTCCATCAACTCTAAACCTGGGTCAAGACCCCTCAAGCCAACAAGGCTACTAATATGATATTCAACCTCCTATATGACCTTAAGAAAGTGGAATGGATGGAAACACCAAAGACACACCTTACACTGCATCATTGACATCCCTAGCAGGTAACCCAGCCTTCCAGGGCCCTCTTCCCTGAGGGGGGACTGATTTCTATCCCCTTTGAGGCTTAGCCGCGGGCTTGTAAGGGAAAGGGAGTGGCTCTATGGTCTATAGCTACGATCTAGCCTTGTTAAGGTAGCATCTAAGGCCCAAACAACATATTTCTATGCCCGACTTCGGGATTTGTGCCACATTTTCATCCCCTGAGCCCAGGTCACTAGCCAAAACTTCCTGTAACTTCATCAGAGGGTAAATAACATCAAAAGAAACATATGGAAGAAATCACAACATCGTTAACCCATCTGATGTTAGGGTATTTTGACACAAAGGAAATAGTTAAGTATAACTTTGTCTAATGTAGAGTTAGGTAAAGTGTGTTTCTTTACTGTGTCCATTTGTAACTTATAATCCGACGGTCATGATAAATAGTGATCCGACGGTTCACTCTCTCCTCAGTATTATCGACACTTGATTCGTGGCTTAAATTTTTTTTCATTTGTCCAATAACCGTTTATGAGAGAAGCTTATGTGAATTTTCTTTTTTATATTAATAAATCGCCTAAAGTGGTCGCATTGGCTCAAGCTGTGGACTCTTTCCCTCTTTGAGGGTTTTAAACACTTTAAATACTAGTGTACCGATCTGTGATCTATTTGTGAGTGGTGACCTTTGGTGTTTGATCTAAGGAACTTACCCTGTAAATCCTTACATCCGACCCCACCCAACCATGACAGAAATTTCGTCAAACATGTCACGAACATAACATCTACAGACCTAAACAACAAAAATAAACATAGGGGTCTAAAAATTATCTGAGAATCACTAAGAAGAATTTCTCCCTTACATATTAACCTGCAATAAAATTTATTTGACCATAGATACATTGTATATTCATTTACAACAAAAAACATAGATATAGCCATACATCATCATTGATAAAATACAAGCTTATAACCAGCAAAATAGCAACATAAATACCATGGATATAAACATCAATGAAATACAAATAATAACCAGTACATTTGCATACCAAATACAAAAGGAATGATAACTTCAACATTGAGTGTAAAAACTAACCGGAGATGGGACTTCCACATTGCACCTGACCATAGATTGGCTGAGCCAAATCTACTTCAACCAATCACCCTCATGCCATATTTCAAGCACGGATGTGGAACTTAAATCGAGAGAACCAACCATGGAATCCCGAGGCTAAACTACCTCACTCTCATCAATAAAATGTCATAGCTCACTTTACCGTGATCTAACCCCGATCACTAGGCCAACACAAGCATGGATATCACTGAATTCTCTTTGCCTACACCATGAGGAATTTTCCTGTCTCCTAGTTTCTTAGGATTTACTGCAACCCACAGTCTAAATAGGGTGTCACTGGACCCTAAATTGAGACATACTCCCCAGGATTTACTGCAATCCCAAACCCGAGAATCCTAGGCCTAAAATTGAGAGTAAACCACCTCTAGGCTTTACCATATATCCCTCCATTCACTGATCGAGGATTCCTAGTCCCACCGAGGCAACACAATCTGGCTTTAACGTAACCCACAGTCTGGCTCAGGGGTTACTAGGCCAATGGCTTTACCATGATCCATAGTCCGGTTTAGGTACCACTAGGCCATGTGCTATATCGATTCAGAGATCCACCCCACTCAGCTTCGAATCCATCCGAAAATCTAGCTAAACCAAAACATGAGAACTCTACAACACCATGGCTATCCAGAAATGGCAAGGCTAGGCTGAAAATGCTGTCACACCTGGAAAAACCCATGGAAATACAAAAAATAACCACATGCAATACCATGCATGTCAAATGTAGCAAGGAAAATACACATGCAAATTGATACCTACCAAGAATCCTGCTGTAACTACTTGATTCTTGCTCCTCCTTGCTTGCTTCCTCCTTTTTCCTGCTTTCTTGCATTTCTTGCTCAAATGAAAAAGTGCTCCAAATATCTAAGTGTCCTAGAGTGAGTGAGAGAGAGAGAGAGAGAGTATAATGAGAGCTCTACCAAAATAAAACTGTCCAAAAGTATTGCCAACTGATCCTCAACATCCTTTTTATCATTAACGCCTCTAATTTCTTCATTTTCCATTATTTTCCTTCATTTTCCTCCTCACATGCAACCTGTGACCTTTCTTCTCCTAATGCCCATTATTTTCATAAATAAAATGTGAATTAATGCCTCATGCCTTTCCAAGGCCTTTTCCTTTGCCAATTTCCTTTAGCAATAATAAACCGAATTAACACCCGCTAGGATTTTTTTACTACCATTCAGCTTGGAATACTTATCCCATCACCGTGGTATTATATATTTTTACATGAATTTTTTTACCAGGGATGTTATAGAACCCTCCCCCTTGGGGGACACTATCCTCAGTGTTCAATAACAACTACAAATCAGCAAACCGTTGAAAATAAAACGTACTGACTATGGAGCTTTATAACACAGTTCATTGCAATATTTACAATGACCATCGCTGAACCATGACAAACACACCATTCACTGGAGCTTTATAACACAACTCATTACGGTATTTTACAATAATAACCACATATACTTAAGAAAATTTTCTTCGACCAACAAAAAACCATACTATCTGTGGAGCTTTATAAACTAGCTCGATACAATATTTACAATAATATACACATATACATATACACGCATTTTATCAACCAAAAAATAGAAGGATATGATGCCCATATCAACAACAAGGGAATCTATAGGATCACACCTCCACCCTCAAAGTAATACCAGGATTCACCTCCTTCCCAGGAAGTCCATAATCCACTGCCTTAGTCAAAGTCGGCTTCCAATGTCCAACGCTACAACCTGTGCCTATTGTCCTCTCAGTGAATAGTTACCGGGTCATTGTTCTTGGGAACACTCCCAATGTGCATATGATTCCTTCTGGAAATGATAATGACAAAAAAAAATCCATCGCTGACCTTCCCTTATCTACTACAAAGTCCCTCGGGCAATCCGGTAACCCTATTCCGTTCAGTCACTCACCTTCCAAGTTCCGTTGGTACCCACATCCCGGGAAGTCCATTCCTTGGCAAGGCTTTCTCACATCAGAAGATAAAACAACCAAGGCATATAATTGCCTCAAAACCATCATATCAGTCATAGCATGCTCATGGAAATCAATGGACACTATTGGGTACCAGTGTCCCACAATGGCCCTGCTCCTAAAATTATTTACCAGCATACTCCTGCATATTCCAATTCCTTTTGTTGTTGCTGCTACTGCTTGCCATAATTTTCAACCACCCAAACAAGCATTTCCATACTTCCTGTACCAAGCACGTAATGGCCATTAGATTCAAAATAAATTGAAATAAATTCAAATCATACCTCATTGGTAGCTTGTCAATAAGGTACACCTATAATCTTGTTTACTTCCTGTCACAACAAGTAAAACTAGTTGTTTGATTAAACCATCATGTATAAACATATCATATCTGGTTAGCTCAAAATGCAACCATCATAGATCAAAATCATAAATCACATGCAATCATCATAAACCATAATCATGAATCACATTTAACAATCATAAGTTAGATTCACAGATCACATATATAACAAGACTGAAATAAAGTACCGATACTTATCCTTCATCAGTCTGTACTTCTTCCTTTGCTCTTTCTGTAAACACACCAAATCAGTTTCCATACTCGAAAAGCACCCAATTCCCTTGCTTCTCTTCACTCACGTACACATACACACATTGTACATCATGACACCTACATCCACACAACGCGTACAACACCACACAATCCATACACCCACGTCTGGCACACAACATAACACAATAAAACTACACCTGGTGTACAATAAAACACAATGCAACACAACACAATACCTATACCTAATGTGAAACACAGTACATGTAACACACATGCATCTAGTGTACAACACAACACATTACATATGCCTACACCGACATACAATACATACACCTATACCCAATGTACAATACAACACAATACACATACATATACAAAGTACAACATAACAAATACACATGTCACTATATCACAACTACACCATGCACATTTCTAGCACAACATGCCTGTAACATAGCATGTACGACATGCACACAATAACACATGTATACCAGTACCATATGCACAACATGTACATAGTACCACATGTGCACACACTACTTGCACAATGTGTACACAACTCCAAATGTACACCACACCACGTGTACAATGTGTACACAATACCACATGTACATATCACCGCATGTACGACATGTAAATGACACCATATGGACACAATACCACATGCACGACATATACACGACACTGTCTGCACACAACACCACATGCCCACAAAACCATGTGTACAATCATGCACACAACACCAAATGTACATAGCACCATATGTACATCATGCACACAACACCATATGTACATAACAATGCATATTCAACATGTGCATAGCACCATACGTACACAACACCACATATCCAACATGCACACAACACCATATGCACACCACATTGCATATCCAACATGTACATAGCACCAACTATACCTAGAACTACATATGCAACATCATATATACAATAATAATTCAACATAATATGTACATAATACTACATATGCAACATTACACATCACCATAGGTACAGTCATTGAATATACAACATGCACAACATATAAACAAAAATAGCATTGCACATTCATAAACCACACACTGACCCCACAAGTAACCTTTATTCTAGTGTCTTTTCACTATCCATGCTTATTCTAGCATGTCACAGATCACACTACTTTCACTTCGCTGATGTACCCCTCAGTGTTACCTGTCCATAACATAATGTAATGTTCCCAAAATTATCATAAAGCTAATTTGAACATTGATTTTACTTATATCATCTAGGAGGTGAATAAATGGGTAAGGAGGCCCATGAATAGGAATAAAATCCCTCATAGTGTGAAAGGGATCATCATAATAGTTGGATTTTTCACCCTTAGGTGTGAAAAGGAGGCAAATGCATGAGGACAAGGTCAAGTTTGACCAAGTCAACAACACTGCCATGGAGGGAGTGGATCACTTTGAAAGACAACGCAGTATGAATGGGGGAGAGATCATTTGGTGGAGGAAACCCCAATGATTGGGGGCCAAGGCAAGAAGGCTTTCATTTGTATAAAGGGAGGATGAGGCAACCATAGGAGGATATGTTATTGAGTATTGGATTTTTGGTCTGCATGACTATTTTCTTTCTTCAGTTGTTTAACTGAGATTGTTGTGCTGCTTAGCACAAGGTATTCCTGTTTAGGAATCCCTTATCCCTTCTTGAGAGGCCTCTTGAGGGTTTTTTGCTTCATTTCTCCACATCTAGGATCAAGGCCAGTCCACTTCCTTCAGCTACAATGTTATTTCTGCTGAAGTATAGCGTTGTGTTTCAGGGTGTTGCAGTGGAGGTTCCACAACACCACTTCTAGAGCTTATATTTTAGAGGAGGGAGCTTCTATTCCTCTGGGAGGTCAGTAAGGAGGATTCAAGAGCAGATTGCACATCTTTGGCATTAGGCCAACCATTTCCCATCTCCTACAGCGCAATCCCTCTCCTTGACTGTGTTATTTCAGTGAGTATTTGTAGTGGGGGTTTGCATTGTTTGTTTGGAGGGCGAGATCTTCAGTGACTGGATCAGCCTTTCACCTAAAAGATCCATTGGATGAGATTGAGTTGTCATATGCAGCATCTTCAGCCATCTCCATCTAGTTCTAGTTCCCTAGTTGCAACTGTTACTGCAACTCCAACATTTCTGTAGTTTTTCATATTTCAACCAATCCTTCCAAGGTTGTCTTGAAATAGTATTTGGGAGCTTAGATCTTCACTCCCAATGTTGTATGAGCTGTACATTTGTATATCTATGTATTGACATTTCTTCTATAGCAGTGCCTCTTATAAACTGCGCAGTCATAGCCTTGGGCATTTTCTGTGTAGCAGTGTATTTCATATGTCTTGTACGTGTTCCTTTGAGGTAGGTTTGCCTAAGCTTGAGTGATTATTTCCTCAAGGATTTGTATACATTTGCTGCTATAAGATCAATATGATGGCTATATGATTCTTCTCATGTTTTATATATTGATTCATCACTGCTACTCCACTATGTGTTCTTACATTTCTGCATCTCCAATTTGGGAATACTATAAGATATTCCTAATGTTGTAGATTTTCCCTATTTTGGGATATTACAGTGGTATCAAAGCATAGTCTTGGCTCAAACTGTGAGTTTCAGCCATAAGAAGATAGAAGAGAAGGAGAAGAGATCAAGATGATGAAAAAAATGAGCTTGCTCTCATCACTTTTCAGATCCTGGAAGAACCTCTCCAAGGAGGTTAATCAGAAAAAGAAGAAGAGTTGCAGTGAAACTCCTAGAGGGTTTCAAGAAGAGGAAGAGCCATGCACTTCCTATTCTCAAAGAGAAGAAGAAAAAAAACATGTAGAACACTTGGATCATCAAATTATAAGTGAGTACCTTGTTGAGTACAAATCTCAACCTACAACCTTCAAGGAGACTCTAGCTTTCCCACAGTTCATTCAGCTGGAGGAAGAGAGGAGTCCTTGCAGCATAAGGAGAATCAAGAGAAATAGGTTTCTATTGTCCAATTTTGATGGGACATCTTCAGCAAGAGCTTGGGCAAGAAGACTTGAGGCATTATTCCTACTACATCTAGTGGAAGAGAAAGAAGCAGTGGAGATTGTAGTGCTGCACCTAAAGGGTGAAGCAAGCAATTGGTGGTTCAACCATGTGAGACATGCAATAGTATCTTCTTTTACAGATTTCACTCAGAGGGTAATCAAAAGGTTTGATGAAGAAAGATTAGAGGAGGAAAATCCCACACCACCATGGGAGGAGACTTGTACCAGTGCTGTCACAGCCTTGGAAGAGCAACCTTCTACATTTGCAGCCGGGGTAGCCATTACATTGGGGGAAGGAACCCTTACAGCCACACAAGGAGATCCCAAGTTCACACAAGGTATGAATGAAGTTCCACTTTCTATTATTGCATCAAATATTTTAGAGAATTGTGGAAATTCATATGACCAAGAATCAACATACATTGCTAACCTAGAGTAGCAAGATTGCATTGCGCTGTGCAACATTGGAAAATTCAAGGAAGAAATAAACCATCATCCTCATGAGCCATTTTTGGATTACATACCACACTTGAGGTTGGGGTTTGATGACTTGAAGGAAAGGATGATAGATAGTAGACATCTTGTGATGAGAAAAACTTTCTCCTTTGCAGATGACACTTTCTCAATGAGAATCTCTCAGCTCAAAGAGAAACTTCTAATTTCAGCAGATCCAAGACCTCATTGGTTTTGGAGGACTATTGATGAGAAGGAGATCTCATGGAGAGACCCCGTTAGAGGTGCACTTCAACATGTCATGGAGTGCAATTTTCATCAACACATGGGGGATGGTAGCCCGCATTGGAGGAGTACCAAGATGGAGGATGTTAGGGGACATCCAAAAATGGTTGAGTGGATGTGGATGAAGAACAAGAGGCTGGCGAGCCACTTGCAGATATATGACACTGGGCAGTAGGAGGCTTGGCTTTGCTGGCTACTCTTGAAGGAGTTTGGCCATCACTTGACATATTCTCTTTCTAAGGGTATGTGGATGGAGAAGGTGTGGCATGATACTTTCATCATTGGGCAGCAAGGAGTGTGGATACATTATGATGATATGATCATTATGTCTTCACCACATGATTTGTATGATGGAGGTATAAGGAGGCAGCAAAAACTTTTGTTGCTTTGGATGTTCTTGGGAGAGCAAGGGAAGATTTGCTCTCACACTTTGCATGATGTTGCAGGAGTAGGAGATGGCACTATCATGGTGCAAAGGGGCTAATCCTTGGCCTTAGGTGAACAGGAAGTACTTCCATTTTGGGAGGAATTTCCTATTTGCAGCAGCATTATTGGAGGAGTCTTTGACAATGATCATGTCAAAGAATTGAGCTACGAGTTGACAGGAGCCTATTTACATAGGCCAACAATGCTGTTCCTTGGGAGCATGGACTTATTCATGGATCCATGCATCACTTTACTTTTAGCACATGGTAAGATTATTGTTTATGCATCTATTGAATATCTAACACAATATTTGCATCTTCTTACCATTGTCATACAGTGCATTGCTCCGCAAGAGGGCAAGTTAATTGTTGAGCCCCATAAACAAAAATTTTCCAACTATTATGATGGAGACATCCATCCTTTATATAGCATTGGGTAAGTGTTTGATTATTTATTGTATGATCAGTTGACACATTCAACCATTTACTATTCACTAGTAGATGTGATGATTCACACAACTATACATTTGTCAAAGAATCACTTGCCATGCTATTTTCTGAAGTTGCAGTGGGAAATACTGCGTTGTGTCCACTTGAGACATTGTTTGTATCATTTAGCACTATGTAAAACTTTCAGAAAATTTCTCATTTGGATACCATATGATGATCATGTCCTATTCATCATATATGAGATGTTTTGGGCCATCTTGATCTATAACGTTGGAGAGGAGATCCTTGGAGGTCTAATCTTCATCTTGCCACTTGAGGGAAATATTATTGCAGCCCAAGATCAACACATACTCTACACTTATCATGAGTGGAGAGGAGGACAATGTGGGGTAGGATACTTTTTCTACCATGTTCATATTTTCAGCCCACCTACTTTACAGGAGCCAAAGGTGGAGGAAGATTTTCAGGAGTTTCCTAGTTGGGAGGTGACTCATTTTGCATGGATGATAGCTTGGGGATGGAGGATCCACATGGGGAAGATGGTTCCCACTAGATTTCAGATCCCATTCTTCAAAGGGACCTCTAGACATCACTTTTCTACCTTCTTGAGTATTTCACCTTTTCATGATGATAGCTTGATAACTAATTTGCATGCTGGGGAGGAGCAATGTGGAGACTTGTTGATGAGACAACATCCTTTTTACTTGGAGGATTTCATCATATGTGGATGCTACAAGAAGAGGAGGAGAAATAACTCAGTTCTAACCTTGCAGTTGCTTGAGGACAAGCAATCTTTAGGAGGGGAGGACTGTAATGTTCCCAAAATTAGCATAAAGCTAATTTGAACATTGATTTTACTTATATAATCTAGGAGGTGAATAAATGGGTAAGGAGGCCCATGAATAGGAATAAAATCCCTCATAGTGTGAAAGGGATCATCATAATAGTTGGATTTTGCACCCTTAGGTGTGAAAAGGGGGCAAATGCATGAGGACAAGGTTAAGTTTGACCAAGTCAACAGTGCTGCCATGGAGGGAGTGGATCACTTTGAAAGACAGTGCAGTATGAATGGGGGAGAGATCATTTCTTGGAGGAAACCCTAATGAGTGGGGGCCAAGGCAAGAAGGCTTTAATTTTTATAAAGGGAGGACAAGGCAACCATAGGATGATATGTTATTGAGTATTGGACTTTTGGTCTGCATGACTATTTGCTTTCTTCAGTTGTTTAACTGAGATTGCTGTGCTGCTTAGCACAAGGTATTCATGTTTAGGAATCCCTTCTCCCTTCTTTAGAGGCCTCTTGAGGGTTTTTTTACTTCATTTCTCCACATCTAGGCTCAAGGCCAAGCCAGCTCCTTCAGCTACAACGTTATTTCTACTGAAGTATAACGTTGTGTTGTAGGGTGTTGCAGTGGAGGTTCCACAACACCACTTCTAGAGCTTATCTTTCAGAGGAGGGAGCTTATAATCATTTGGGAGGTCAGTGAGGAGGATTCAAGAGCAGATTTCACATATTTGGCATCAGGCCAACCATTTCCCATCTCCTACAGTTGAGTCCCTGTCCTTGACTGCGTTATTTCAGTGAATATTTGCAATGGGGGTTTGCATTGTTTGTTTGGAGGGTGAGATATTTAGTGATTGGATCAGCATTTCACCTGAAAGATCCATTAGATGAGAGTCAGTTGTCATATGCAGCATCTTCAGCCATCTCCATCTAGTTCCATTTCTTGAGTTGCAGCTGCTACTGCAACTCCGACATTTCTGCAGTTTTGCATATTTCAGCCAATCCTTCCAGGATTGCCTTGAAATAGTATTTGGGAGCTTAGATCTTCACTCCCAATGTTGTATGAGCCGTACATTTGTATATCTATGTATTTAAATTTCTTCTATAGCAGTGCCTCTTATAAACTGCGCAGTCATAGCCTTAGGCATTTTCTGTGTAGCAGTGCATTTCATATGTCTTGTACATGTTCCTTTGAGGTTGGTTTGTCTAAGCTTGAGTGATTATTTCCTCAAGGATTTGTATACATTTTCTGCTATAAGATCAATATGATGGCTATATGATTCTTCTCATGTTTTATGTATTGATTCATCACTGCTACTCCATTATGTCTTCTTACATTGCTGCATCTCCAATTTGGGAATACTATAAGATATTCCTAATGTTGTATATTTTCCCTATTTTGGGATATTACACATAAACATATGCATAGTACACACATATAATATTAATTCATTACCACATGACACTAACCTCATAGATTTTTCAGAGTTACTCTTCCCACTTGATTCCTCATAGACCAAGAACCACTTCATGCCATTCACCTGCATAAGCAATCATTCCTCCACAATAATGATCCTTGGAAAGCTTGTCATACAATGAAATAGATACATAGATACATACATTTATATAATCATTAACATAAAACAATCATGATCCTATCAAACAACACCATACATACATACATATATACATATAAACAATCAACATAAAACCATCAAGATCCATTACGGTCCTATCAATCAACGACATACATACATAAATATATAAACATCCCCATTATTATGATCACAACATGATTACCAGCTATCATAAGGTAAAGGTTAAGAGAATTTACTTTATCTATGTAGACCATGCACAACATTGAGAACATTTTTTCCCAACATAGCCAAGGCATATGATGCCTCAAATCCATTTACTTAACCTTTCTGTTTAACTTTCTCATGTTTGTAATGCCACCGTCCATTTACCACAATGGACCCAACTAGTCCAACCGACTATCATATTATTACCTTTCGCTACACTTACTCATGGACCAAGCTTCATTTGTGTCTTACCTTACCTGTTGGTTACCACAAAGCTCTCCCTGAACTCCATCAACTTTCCTCTTTCCAACCAATTCCCAAGACTCAAAACATAAAAGGCAAGCACAATAAACAAGCCAGAAGAAAACCATGAAAACCAATAACAATACGACACCACAACCAAAGTGGCATAGCTATGCACGAGACATAAACAAAACCGAAAATCAAGCTCAAAAAATCACAAAAGGCCAAAAGCACAAGATAAATAACAAATATCATGACTCAATCCTCATGGTTCCCAATACTTTCAAAGGAAAGCTTAGTTGGAGCCTTCTTCAATATTTCATGGCAATCTCTTTTCCATGCAGTCCCTTGCATCATATTTTCATCAACACATAACTATCAGCGCATAAACATAACAACATGCTAGTTATCTTACCTTGTTATGCCAAGCATGCTGACCTGTAACTGAACACACATGTCAACCATATGTACCAAAGATCAAGACAACATATCTTATTGATTTGAAGTCAACCTTTACCAAAACTAACAACCATGTCATAATCAACAATAATTCACATTCATCAGTCATAATGCATAATGCTACTACGATCACTTTCTCACGTACATATCAACTATATTAACACATACATATTATTACAAGTTACAACTGTTCTTAAGACAAGGTCATTAATTCATAAAATATTACATACACATACTCATATCATGCAATTAATCAAACGTTCAAATAACTATACACGTACCATGTTAGATAAATCAAGTAGACGACATAATAAACACCAAATACTCAATACTATATAAATGACCTAATCAAACAATCACCCACTAAGTAAACAACATAAGAAAACTCATACCTTAATGCATCTCACATGAGGCTATCTTGTCTACAAAATCAATCCCGATTAGCACAATATGAATTCACAACACCTCAACTCAACATAAGCAAGATAATGATATCCATAAAAGTAACTAACTAACATGTTCACATCACAAACTCATAAAAAATTGTCATTCACACATAACAATCACATATGCACCGTCAGCCTATATTAGTACACTACAATATCACAAATATATCGACTCATACATGAATGTAATAACCCTAACCATCTGCATAAACCAATCCAAAGAAACATGATACATATAACATCGAGATCTTAATGAAATAACCCTAATAATCAAGTTACTAGCATATAACAACAACAAGCTATATATCATGCTCATCAACAACATGTAACTGAATCATCAAGCTAACTATCATACAAAAACAACAAGTTAACCTATATCATACTCATCAACAACATATAACACAACTAACATAAAACAATAATAACAATACATACAACCACGGGTTGCTATCATTCATGACTATCTGACACATGTTCATATAACTACGCTAATCAACTAACATCTATAATTTATGTAACCATAACATGAATAGAATCAAAGGAATACTCATAACCATAATGCATATAATAATCCTTAACCTACATACCTAAATTCCCAATATCCAAACATGTATGACAACATGTTCTTTCTTGAAGTGCTAATGCTGCAACTTCACTTTGATGGTCTGCATCTCCTACTCTATCTCAGCCAACATATTAGCATCATAACATACCAATATCATAATGATGAGCTAAATGCATACAATGAACTTATGCACAAAAACCTCGATCAAACCAATGAAACTTGACCATATGCACCCACTTGACAGGCATAATAAATCATGAACGTCCAATGCATGTTCAACCTATGGCATCACACAAGCAAGCATACACGGATAACACCAAATCATGATCAATATGTGACCAAGAATAAGCAAGAAATGCATGTATAATATGTAAACAAGCGTACATGACCAATACATAAGCATGAACAACACATAACCAATCATACACACATGACAACATGTTGACAATGACACCATCAAAACTTCCATGGCACTGCCACCATGGGCAACACAACATGGATTCAACAAGCACATATAGCCCTCAAGCATACTAAATACATATGAAATCAACATAAACAAATGTTCCACACACCACCCATTAGTCCAAGAGTTGAATGATGCTTTGATACCACTATGTGGTATCAGATATCACACAAAGAGAAAGAAACCAAACATCACCCAAAGAAAATCGAAACCAACACCACCATCATGCATAGACAATAATCACATAGAACATAAGCATGAGGAACATATATGCAATTTAAATTTATGCACGACAAACATACATAGCCCAAGGAGAGTTCAACCTCGCTCTTATACCAATCTGTAACACCCTCTTCGCACATCTACCCAAGTAGCCGACCAACTGGGGTAAACATGTGAGGAGATGCTAATGACATGATATTAAACCTCCTAGATGAATTTAAGGAAGTGGAACCAATGAAAACACCAAAGGCACACCTTACATTGCATCATTGACATCCCTAGGAGGTAACCCAACCTTCCAGGGCCCTGTTCCTTGAGGGGGGACTGATTTTTAGCCCCTTTGAGGCTTAGATGTGGGTTTGTAAGGGAAAGGGAGTGGCTCTATGGTCTAGAGCTGTGGGCTAGCCTTGTTAAGGTAGCGACTCAGGCCCAAACAAGAGATTTATGTGCCCGAATCCAGGATTTGTGCCACATTTTTAGCCCCTAAGACCAGGCCACTTCCCAGAACTTCCGGTAACTTCAAGAGAGGGTAAATAACATTAAAACAAACATACGAAAGCAATCACAACATCATGAACTCATCTGATTCCACCCAGCCATGAAAGACATTTCGTTAAACATGTCATAAACATAGAATCTATAGGTGTAAACAACAAAAATAAACATAGGGGTCTAATCCTTATCTAAGAATCACTAAGAAGCTCCCTAGGATTTACCACAATCCCAAACCCAGGATTCATAGGCATGAAATGAAGAGTAAACCAACTCTAGGCTTTACCATATATCCCGCCATTCACCGTTCAAGTATTCCTAGGACCACTGAGGCAACACAATCCTGGCTTTACCGCAACAAACAGTCTGGCTCAAGGGTTACTAGGCCAGTGGCTTTACTGTGATCCACAATATAGTTCAGGGACCACTAGGCCATGTTCTATATATCAATTTAGAGATCCACCCCACTCAACTTCGAATCCATCCGGCAATCTAGCTAAACCAAAACATGAGAACTCCACAACACCATGGCTATCCCGAAATGGAAAGGCTAGGCTAAAAAAACTGTCACACCTAGAAAAAACCATGCCAAGGCAACAAAGAACCACATACAATACCATGCATGCCAAATCTAGCAAGGAAAATACACATGAAAATCGATACCTTCCAAGAATCCCGCTGTAGTTGCTTGATTCCTCATCCTCCTTGCTTGCTTCCTCCTTTTTCCTACTTTCTTTCATTTCTTGCTCAAATTCCAAATTTCTCCAAAAAAATAAGTGTCCAAGAGTGTGTGTGTGAGAGAGAGAGAGAGAGTAATGAGAACTCTACCAAAACTGAACTGACCAAAAAAATTTCCAACTAATCCTCAACATCCTTTTTATCATTGATGCCTCTAATTTTTTCATTTCCATTATTTTCCTTCATTTTCCTCCTCACATGCAACCTATGACCTTTCGCCACCCTTTTCTCCTAATTTCCATTATTTTCATAAATAAAATGCCAATTAATGCCTCATGAATTTCCAAGGCCTTTGCCTTTTCCAATTTCCTTTAGCCATAATAAACTGAATGAATTCCCTCTAGGATGTTTTTCCCACCATTCAACTTGGAATATGTGTCCCATCACCATGGGCTTATATATTTTTACATGAATTGTTTTACTAGGGTTGTTACAATAACTTTGGAGACCGCTACAATGTAGTAAAAGTAAGTAGGATTTTTATTTTTATTTTTATTTTTTATATGTGGAAATGTTATAGGTGGTATTAGAGCTCAGTTTTTACACTGATGGTTTGACTGGGTGAAGCAAAAATAACATTTTTTGTTATGCATGCATGGAGAGAGAGAACATTATGCGATGTGGGGGTCGACCAACATTAACAAGACCAACAAGACCCATGGATGGATATAATTGTACATTGCAAGACAGAACTAATCCCTGATTATGGATTCAGATGGAGAATGAAACTCGCAATACAACATAAAATTTAATGGAAACAATGCAAAAACTTAGAACTGAAACAGAGACTCTTCGGACTGAAAATGAACGTTTTATATGAGAGCAAGAGTGAATTATGAGAAGTCTAATAGATAGGTAGAACCATCGAAATTCTAAAACCAACTTTGATAATGGTAAAGGCAGAGTCTCACGGAAGAAAGGAAGACATTATACCTGAAGGAAGTCAAACCAAGGAATCAGAGGGAAATAAAAATACTCAAGACAGGGAGGCTGAAGATAACTCTGAAAGTGATGGACATAAGAAGGTAAATAAGCGAAAAGTTGAATTGTGCGGTGGATTTAAGAAAATAAAACCCCCTAGGTATGATGGAGAAGTTGAGGAGGCAATAGAGTCATGACTGGTGAAATATGATTAAATATTTCAAATTTATGAGTACGATGAAAATATGAAAGCTCGATTAGCCATTTATCAACTACAAGGGAAAGCAAACTTGTGGTGGGAGGAAGTAAAAACAATGCATGGAATCAATGAGAAACATGTCACCTCAGAAATATTTCAGAAACATTTTAATAATAAATATTTAACATAAAAGAATAGTTGGAATTTGAAAACCCTAAAACGATGGATGACGTTGTAATAAAAGTGCAAATATGCTATCATCAGATGCAGAAAAGGATAAGTAGCAAAAATTAGATGGGAAAGAAAGGATAGAGGAGTATACATAACACTAAACATGTTAAAACTACTAATTTCAAAAATTCTTCTAAAGGGCAGTAGGGGAAGGCTACCGAAAAGAGCCAACAAAAATCTTGATCGTAGAACGAATCGAAAACTATGGAACAAACCAATAATTTTGAAGGAAATTAATCATAGAAACACCCTCTCTAATGTTGGGGCTATGGGGGACCGCACTACCTTAGGAACTGTCCCTACCGCAAAAGAAATGAACTACTAAACAACGTGCAAGAAGCCTCTATAGTAGGTGAAGTGGCTAGGACTATGAAAAAAATTAATGCGGCACTGGAAGATCGTCAGGCAGAATACCAACCCAGCATGATTGAAAGTGAAGGTAAGTTGTTCAAGCATACTATTTCTGTTTTAATAGATCCTTGTGTCAGTCTAAGCCATGTAATACCTAAGGTAGTAGAATTGTGTCAGTTACAAATTCATAAATTAAAGAGACCGTGGTTAGTACAACTAGCCACATAAGCTAAAAAGCAAGTGTTAGATAAAGTAGAAAATTGTTCAATCGAATTAGCATACCAACCTATAAAAGAAGAGTTAAACATTCTACCCCTATGGTCTTATGATTTTTTAATCAGAATGGATTGGCTAGAAGCTCATTGGTCTTTGGTTAATTGTAAGGAAAATACCATTAGTTACCTGAATGAAGCAAGTGTTAGATGTGAAATTCAAAGAATTAAGAGGCCAGTATAATTGAGGCTGATTACTGCCTCCTAATTAGGAAAATTCATATGAAAAGGATGTCAGATATATGAAATTCAAGTGGTTTATGTTGAGATTCAACATGATGATGATCCTGGTGAAAATTCAGCACCTACACTAGATGGGGCCCGTAGGCTATTTTTAGGTGTATGTCTATTTTTAGAATGTTGAGAAAATACTATTTATAGTGGAAATATATTTATAGATGGTTGAGAAAATTCTATGGATGGATGGGCGTCTATTTTTGGAATGCATGTGCGAAGACGATTCGTCGATTGCATGCCTAAAAATAGAATGCATGTTGATTATTGTTATCTCTTAACAATAATTAGACAATAAATAATAATCTATTCCCTTGAAGCACTTGATTTCTATTAACTGATGTGGAAAGCCAGTTGAATGAAGGAATTTCGAGTTCAAAGGTTGGTTGGTGGGACATGCTAGTGGACTTCATTGTAACTGAGTGATACAAATTTGTAACAGAGTTGGATGTGTAGTTATGTGAGTTGTAAAGTAGTTTAACTTAGTTAAGTGAGTTAAACTCAGTTGTGCTAGTTGCAAATAGTTGTAACTAAAGATACATTAGTGAGAAATAAATGAATTAAATATTGAATTAATTGACATGGAGTGATCTCACATGCAACTGAAGATTTACTATTGTTAACTACATGCATGTCGAATCCAGTGGAGACCCAGTTGAGAGATAGGTGAAAGGGACAATTCGACTATCAGTTGTGACTATAGTGGGTGCACACTTGCAACCAAACACACATTGGAGATGCCAATGAGGATTGCATAATAAAGGCAAGGCAAGATCGAATTCATTCAGGGATTGTGATCAGTAAGGATTGTGCAGTGGAGGCAGGCTGTCAGGAGGCAGTAAATTGGTGCATGTTTATGCCAATTTTTGTATGACAGTGTGAGACGATTATATATTGTACTGAGAGCTCTTGCAGTAGAGTTTTGTATGATGTTGTTTCATGATCCATGATATATACATAATATATGATAGTGGGGTTTTTAGCTTTATGCTTTCCTGGTAAAAACATTTGTTTTATGTGTGATTTATCTTTCTTCATGTGTTTGCAATTGGTGATTAAATTTCCACAAAGATTTAAGTAGAAGGATTTTGTATTTAATAATGGCACATAATTTTTAGATCAGGAGAATCCGACAATGCATAATTGTGTTAAAATTTCTACAGGTTATACTAAATCTAAGGAAAATATGTATGATCTAGATAACCTACCAATAATTTGGGAATTCACAGACGTATTCCCTAAAGAGATACCAGTGCTGCCACCCAGGAGAGATATAGATTTCATTATTGAGTTAGTCTTGGGAACTGGCTCGGTGTCAAAAGCACCCTATGGAATGAGTATACCAAAGCTCAAAGAGCTAAAAATTCAATTACAGGAACGATTTGGATAAGAACTATATACGCCCCAGTTTTTCTCCGCGGGGAGCTCTAGTACTATTTGTAAAAAAGAAATATTGAATTTTACGTATATGTATCTATTATCAATAGTTAAACAAATTAACTATTAAAAACAAATATCCTCTACCAAGAATTAGAAAAAAAGAGGAAGATATATATAAAACCACATTTAACACCCGTTTTGGGCATAAAAAATTCATAGTTTTTCATTTCGGGCTAACTAATGCCCCAACCACATTCATGAGTCTTATGAATGGAATATTCCTTCCTTATCTTGCCAAATTTGTACTGATCTTTATTGATGATATTTCAATTTATTCTAAGAGTATGGAGGAAAATCAGAAACATCTGCAAATTTTGCTCCAAACATTACGAGAACAACAATTGTATGCTAAATACAACAATTGTAAATTTTATAGGGAGCATATACAATATTTAGGACATATTATTACGCAAGAAGGCATAACAGTGGACCCACAAAATATTAAAACCGTAAAGGAGTGGTCTATCCCCGAGAATGTAGAAAATATCGCTCTTTCCTAGGATTAGCTGGGTAATACTCATGCTTCATCGAAGGATTTTCTAAAGTAACATACCCCTTGAAAACATTATAGAAAAAAGGGAAGGTGTTTAAATGGACCTTGGAGTGTTAACAAATTATTGACCAGCCGAAACGATTACTGACTACCGCCCCAATTTTGAGAATAATAGATCTAGACAAAGAATTTTTGGTTTGCACAGATGCATGCCAAGCAGGGGTAGGAGGTGTGCTAATGCAAGAAGGTTGAGTAATGTCACAAAAATTAAAGGAACATGAGCAATGATACTCCGCTTATGAAATGAAACTTAGAACAGTAGTTCATGCTCTAAAAGTCGGGCGACAATATTTATTGGGAAAAAGGTTTGTACTCATAACATACCATAGTAGCCTAGCTAATTTTTTCCATCACCTAAATTTGAATGACCGTCAAGCATGGTGGAATGCTTTTTTAAGTGAATTTGATATCGATATAAAACATTTAAAATGATCGGTTGGTTAATGCTTTAAGTATGAGATTAAATTGCATTTATGAAATCTCCTTTAGTAGAAGAAAATTTGACTTCTCCAATCATATTAGAGAGGCTACACTAAAGGATCTTGAGTATGATTTTCTATGGCAGCAAGCAAATCAAGAAAATATTCCTAAGAGGAAGATATGATATAGTATCAACAGTGAGAACTTGCTGACTTACAAGAACTGTATCTATGTACCGAATCAAAATTTTATCGAACGTTTCATTATGGATGAATATCATAGGAGTCCATATGCTGCACACCCAGGATACCAAAAATTAATTACTACTTTAAGAAAATATTATTTTGTCCTGGTATGAAGGCCAAGATAGCCCAATACTTGGAATGGTGTTTAAAATGCCAGTAGGTTAAGGCAGAAAATCAACATCCTGCTGGCCTGGTGCACCCCCTTCTTGTTCTAGAATGGAAGTGGGAGACCTTAACATTAGACTTTAACACTGGGCTACAAAAATCAAGAAGACATAATGACTCCATAATGGTGTTAGTGGATAAATCGAGAAAGGCTGCTCATTTTATACTTGTACAATTGATCTATAAGGCTGTACAAATTGGTGATATATTCATGAAAGAATATTTTCAGGTTACATAGAATACCAAAAATGGTAATTTCAGACAAGGACGTAAAGTTTACTTTTGCTTTATGGAAGACCTTGTTTAATGGCTTCGGCACCCAAGTACAACTCAACAATTCCTATCATTCGTAGATGGACGGGAAGACGAAGCGAGTGAAATGAGTATTGGAATATATTCTTAGGATGTACGTGATACAACAACCCACGAAATGGGAAGAATTTTTACACCCGGTGGAATTTGCATATAACAATAGTTATCATGCATCATTAAAATGATTCCATTCGAAGTGCTATATGGGAGGAGATGTAGAACACCTGGAAAATGAAATAGTCAAGAGGATAAGATGATACTAGGTCCTGAAATTCTCAAGGAAATGGAAGCTGTAGTGAAAAAAGGTCTGAAATAATCTAGAGGCAGCTCTGGACTGACAAAAAATTTATGCTGAGCAACGAAGAACCTATCGAGAGTATCAAGTCGGCGATCATGTGTATGTGAGGGTAAAACCCAAACGAAGTACCTAAGATGGAGGTGATACTCTAAATTAGCCCCGCAGTTCTTTTGCCCATTCCAAATCATTGCTCGAATTAGTCCAATGGCTTATCAACTAGACCTACCTAGTCACATACATGTGCATAATATGTTTCACATCTCTCTATTAAAAAAATACATACATGATTCTACACACATTATTTAGTGGCAGGATGTACATGTAGTGGAAACAATTTATATTTTAAATTGTTTAAGTAATAATGCTGAAAAATAACAATAATGATGTTTGATGGAAGGTTGAACCAGAAGGGGAATTCTTGGTCGAACGCTTGCGTATTCTCGATCAAAGAGAAACAATATTGCAGAAACGAGTTATCCCCCAAGTTAAGGTGCATTGGAAGCACTTTAGGCTTGAGGAGGCCACCTGGGAGGATGAACAATTTATGCAGGAAGCATATCAAAGCCTGTTCCGGAGGAAAGAAAACACTAAGGACGGTGTTTCCCTTGAGGGGGGGGGGGGGGATGTAACACGCCTATGATATTGGGGTAATTTTTAGAAATTACTTTACTTTACTACAACCCAAATCGAATAAATATTTGATATAATGATGTATTGTAAATATGAAATTTAATTATGGAATTGTGTGAAAATAAGCCAACCTAGGGTCATGGGGATAAAAGGAAAGAAAATATTCCATACATGAAAAAAATTAGAGAAAAGAAACAATTATGGGCTGGCGGTTGGCTACCCAAATTCTCTCTCAGAAAAGAAAATTCTTGGAAAAAGAGGAAATCCGAGAGGGAAAATAGGGACCTGAGGCGAGGGAGAGAAGAACTGAAGGAAAACCTAGACAAGACACTAAAAGGGTTGTTTCTCTGATTCCTCGAGATGGTTCTCCAATGGGACTCACTGAAAAAGCTACGACTGAAGCTGGTTGGGATCACATGGTCTAGGGAATCAGTGGAATTAAAGTAATTGTTTCCATGTATGAAATTAGCTCGAGGGAGCACCAGGATTTATTCTGGTTCTCCCAGGTTGGTAGGAACATTTTACTCCCTGTGAATTTGTGGTTGGTGACTTAGAAGAGTGCATATAAGTATATGTTAACACTGGTAATTTTTCTAAATTAGTGAAGAATTAAATGAAGTTTGGATTGAATAATGAAATTTCTGCAGGTGGATATTTGTGCAGTGTTGTACATAAGTATGTAAGTGTTTTACTGTATATGTGTAATAACTGGTATTATAAGTCATTACTATAAGGAATTAATTAAGAAACTATTCCACAAAATTATGTTATTACATAAACAAAACAGGTAAACATAGAAAAATGGTATATACAGACTAAATGGGTAAAACCTTCTCCAAAGAGAATTTAATCATCTTACAGAGTCAAAATATTTCTTCAATATACATAAGTGAGAAAAATTTTCAAGTGAGGTACAATGATTTAAGAGACAGAAGTGAGAAACTATCCAAGAGGAATAATTCTATGTAAGAAAAGTAAACAAGAAGTTATAGTACAGAGGAAGATTCATGTTAGTTAGTTAATCAATTATAAACCATGTGAGTGATCAAGGAATCTCGCAAATAACATAAAAAATATACGCAATTAGGAAAGAACAATAACTTTGTATTAAATTCAAAGGGAAAACAAGCTTTCAACCTTGTTGCGCTGATGTCGTAAGTCTCTTCCAATGGTCTCCATCCCTTCCCTTGATGAAAAGATCTTTAGACCCAAAATTAACAACATGAGTTTACAAATCCAAGTCCCCCCATTCCTTTAGTCCTATGCTTAATTTATAGGAAGTATGAGGAGGTTTCTAGTTCCTCTTCTTAAGGGATTAGGCACATGTATGTAGTGGTTCGAGGTTTCTAATTTGGATAAGATTCCTCAACCAAATCATCTAGAGCTTGATTTTTTATTTTCCCTACTTGAACATAACTGTGTAGTTTATAGTGGAAGCAACTACATAGATCTGCGTAGTTTACAGTGGAAAAAACTGAACATGCATGGGTTTTGTTCAGGAAAACTACACAAATACGCAAAAGGGTTTTTTAAGCAATGCAACCCAAAATTCCTTTTGTCCCTGGAATTTTTTTACTTCAAGTTTCATAGGGGATTCACTTGAGACACTTCATCGGATGGAAAAGGATCCGAATTGACAGTCATGGTGACAAAATTTTGTGTAACAGATTTCCCTCTAAAGTGTAAATCCATAAAATATGTTTCATGATTGAAGCACTTTATCATGTCAAAGTTTCAGATTAGAGACCAATTAGTTGAGGACCTGAAACAAACAATCAAGGATTATCATATCATGCTTTCATATAAACATCACTGAGGTAGGAATTCCCATACTCAGAGTACATGTATCTCAAAGAATTATTATGGAAATACATATGAAATTGCATGTCAACAAAAGAGACAGTACAAATGCAACCATTAATGGATCTGTGTTTACAATCAATAATATTTAATAAATCCATGCAGCATGGATGGATGAAACTAGATCCAAGGTATTGATCTCCATCTCTTGATCCATAGAATGAATTTGATCATGTGAGTAAATGTTTTGAAGTCGAACATGGCAAAAACCACTTGATTACCAGTTAATGATGTGAACCGTTAACAAGTGTGAGACGAACCATCAATAATGAAAATGGTTCTCAAGGGACTCCAGTACAATCTAGGAAGTGTGATTAAATGTTTGAAGTCAAACACTCATAGAAAAATTTGATTGAAGGCCAATGATGAGAACCTATTGTCGAAAGCGAGAAACCTGCCATTAAGGCATGCAAGCCTCAAGGTACTGAAAAGGGTTTCTAGATCAACTTCATAGATAATGAGCTGAAGTTGATAGGAAGTGATCGGTCGTAGGAGGGCCTATGACACAAATCTCATGTTAAGTTTTGAAGAACAAATTGGAGTAATTCAGGACTGACTCAGGGATGACCGACACGATTGAAGGTTATGATTTACAAGTTAATTTTTACTGAGATTGGACTTCTCTTGAACATATTGACAACACGACACTTAGACTTGGCAACATTTGACTCAACGATAATACCTAAAACCAACCGAATACTTTCAATGAGGTTTGACTAACTGTGAGACAAATGGATTTCGCAACCCGAACACAAATGTGACAGAGTGTCATGTTTAAGAGCGACATACTACCTTTAATAATACAAAAAAGAATGCTCCTTCCCAATTACCTCCCACCATTACTATCAAGTACCTCTTTATTTTTAAACAAGCTTAATGAGTATAACATATGCTTGTCATATAATCTCATCCTTCGGACTGGTCCTTCGAAGTATTTTTAACGAACCTTAGGAATGAGTGGTTTGGTCTCATCATGATTGACAATTCTTGCACTATTTAGATTTTGCGAGTCTAGTGTAGGGTTAACTTGATGTCATTTTCATGTTTAAAGAGTTTGAAAAGACATAAAAAGAAAACTCATTGAGTTATTTCAATGTAGATTTTTAACAAGCCTGGAGAAAGTAAAACTCAATGTTTTTCAGTTTTAGGGAGTCAGGAGAAAAACATAAGTAAATTCCATAGTGTTCTTTTTCATAAGTTTAGTCTCTCAAGCCCAAAAAAGTGTAAAATAATGCAGGATATAACTATATTGACCATGCTTAGTAAACATATACGTTTTTTGTAAATAGTATGATTCAGTCCAGAAAATGGGTAAACTTATACTGAATAGACAACTGTTCATTTAATTTTATGAGTTTGAATAGTCAAGCGCTCGATGATCTTTTCATGTTTAGAGAGTATGAAAAAGACTTAAAAGAGAACTCCAGGGTTTCTTTTTTTTTTATAAGTTTTAATGACTTTGAAAAAGTGATAAAATTGTACTCATATCACCGAATTTAAATTTAATTAACGAGCAGGAAAAGACAAAAAAAAATCAGCATTTTTATGTGTTTTACGAGCATGAAAGATAGCAAAGAAGCTTAGTATTTTCATGAGTTCAATGAATCTTGAAAATAATAACCAAAGTGGACTCGAGATAGGTTTCATTTTTATACAACTTGAAACAGAGAATTTTTTTTTTCTTGAGAGTGGTTTCATTTTTACACAAGCTTGAAACATAGGATAACTATGCTTGAGATATGTTTGTTTCATTTTTAAACAAGCTTGAAAGAGATAAAATTATGCTTGAGATAAGTTTCAATTCCCCCTAAGCATAACCCGCAAGGGCACATGCCCCCGAGATTCATTTCATTTACCTAATTAAACTACTAGTTACTAATAGCTGGATGGAATGAAGGTTAATTTACGAGATCAGATGAAAGACTCGACTTAACATTTACGAGATCTAGTCGAAGACTAGACTCAATTAGGGGAGGATTTGTTTCATTTTTTAATGAGGTTGACATAGTAAAAGAACTATCCTCAAGAAACACAGTTTCATTTTTTAACAAGGTTGACACAATAAATAACCATCCTCATAAGAATCAATTTCCTTTTTTAATGAGGTTGACACAATAAAAAACCCATCCTTGTGGTAACCTATTTCATTATTTAATGAGGTTGACATAGTAAACGAACCATTCTCATAAGGACCTGTTTCATTTTTTAACGAGGTTGACACAGTGAAAGAAATATCCTCATAATGAACTGTTCATTTTTTAAACGAGGGTGACACAATAAAAGAACCATCCTCTTATGCACCTTGATCATGGCTTCCAACTGGAAGGAACACATGCCAAGGGACACACCTCGTTCATGGCTTCCAAGAGGTCTTCATTGGAAGGAAGAATTGTTCTTCGGAAGGAACACATATCAAGGGACTCAATAGGGATAATAACATCGCACTTAAATACTCCCATAAGGTTCACCATGTCAATTACCAGATCTAAGTCAAAAGAAGTCGAGCAAGCAGTGAGAGGCTCACTTACATCAGTAACTAAAAAATGGGACCAGTTGCCACATAATTAACCCGTGGTGGGGTGGATACCACTTCCATATAAGTAACATTAAGGGATGTCAGATGGATTGTATTCGAATCAAGACCAATAGATGAAAGTTGGTCAATAGTCACAATGTTTCCATTGTGAGGGAAATACATCACTCAAAAGAGTGTGGACACGACAAATTTCATGATATAGACATAGTAACGTCCAAGGAGTAAATTGAAATCCAAGGGGCCTTGGACTACCACAAGATCAATACAGACAACTTTACCTTCCAAGGTAATAGGAAACTTAGGAAGGATTCCTAAAAGTTCACTAGTGGTTTTGTTAAAAGCTAGCAGATTCTGCATAACATGCACAAGTTGAGGGGAACCCAAAGCTTGCAAAGCGGTTGAGGATAAAATAATAACATAAGCACCTTCATCTACATTTGTGCGACACATATTCTTACCATAATCCTTCACAATGATTTGGAAAGATGTGGAAGAAGGAAGAAATTATAGAACTTTTGAGGTATAAAATGGGCCTCCTAAGAAAAATGTACTCTATAAGAAACAATAGGATTCAAGATGATGATGTCAACCATGAGGGATGATTCACCATTTTTGGGATAAAAAAGTAGAAAAGATGAAAAAATAATAAAATAATAAAACTATTTTTTCAACTTGTATTTTCATGTTATCTCCCTAATTTTTTACTCAAATTTCGAGTGGGAGTACTTTTTGGATGAAAAATTTAATTCCTCATCCAAGGAGTACCCATGTTGCATTCTTTCAATAGACACTGCTACATAAAAAATGAGAAATACCTGAAAAAACGTGATCACAATCACATTTTTAATGTACTTCTCATTTTTCGTGTAGCAGTGTGTATTAAAATTATGCAACATGGGTACTCCTTGGATAAGGAATCCATTTTTTCATCCAACGAGTGTTCCTTCTTGAAATTTGAGTAAACCTATAAGGAGATAAGTTGAAAATACAAGTTGAAAAGTAGTTTTTTAATTTTTTCTCTCTAAAATTTGATGATGTAATCTAATATTATTTTATTATTTACACTATTATTTTATAATTTCCTTAGGAGGCCCATTTTATACCTCAAAATTCCGCTAATGAGAGGTTCTGTTACTCTACTCCAATCAAAGGAGATGACCTCAGTTCTTGGAGGAGGTTCGATGGAAATAAGTGAAATGCCCCCTTGTGTAGAAGAATCCGATGTAACAAAAAGAACTTGGGTGGTATGAATTTCATTCTCTATAGGGAGAGTGGGATCGACCAAATGTGAAATCAAGTCGAACACTTGATCAACTAACAGTTCACCAACATGAGTGATATGCGTTTCACTCTCCAATGGAAGAGTGGGATTGATTGCACTTGGAATTAGATCAATCACTTCATCAACTGATGGTAGGTTGGGAGAAATTTTACGGTAACCAATTAGAATTTGTTATTGAATAGTAAGTTTTTCCAATAATTTTGAGGCTTCATCCATGTGAGGGAAAATGTTAGTTTCATGACTCCCTTTGCATAACCTACAAGGAAACCTAAATTTACCCCTTTTTCCTGGAGCCTGACAATCATTGGTTGATGGATCAACAATAAGTTGATAAGAAGTTTCTCACCATACTTCCAAGACCTTAGGAATAATAGGACAATTGATAAGGAAGTGGTCACCCTTACAAAGCTTTCAAGGGTATTTTGGCTTGCGATGCATGTTGGAGGTTTCCTCAACATTACCAATACTTATAGCCATGGTTTGTTGGTTGACTTCTTTCTTATCTTTCTTCTTCTTCTTAGCCACATGGTTATTAACATCAAGGATTTTACCAAGCGAAGAAGAAGAAAAGGAGGAAGAAATTTTGGTTGAAGAAGGTAAAGGGTCAACATGAAGTTGGTGATGTTGAGATGGTGAACTTGGTTGAGGTGTAGCATCCAGTTGAGGTGGAAAAATTTGAGTATTTGAGGCCAAAAAAGTTGAAAACAATCATACCAGTAAACCTATGGTAAATCTAGGTAATGAAAATGTAGCCATATAAGGAGGAACATCATTTCCAAATCAAGGAAAAGGACTAGGATTCTCATTAAGAGGGGTTCCTTGGTTGGTAAATTTCGGAAATTTTTCCATTAGATTCAAATTTAGTGAATTTCAGTTAAAAATTTAACAATATTAATAATCCAAATTCACAATCCACACCTAAGGTATGTAAAAAGTAAAACAAACAAATAACACATGCTAACAAATATAGGAATCAAACCACACAAACAAACTTTTCACAACGAAATCACTAGTTGGTGATGAAATATAACGTCACATAAATCAAGGTGAAAAGTATATATAGATAAAGCAGATGGAACTAGTTACCCTGATAACCTGCTTAATGAAACAATCTGGCGCAAGTAACTCCACTTATGCCATCTCGAGTGAATATTACCCTCCAAAAGGTCCAAGTGAGTCTAGTCAACGTTTTTTCTAGGTACAATAGAGAGCTTCCCTCCACCATCACCTGTGGAAATAGACCTAAGATTATGGTCACTAAGGTTACCACTTACAACAATTAAAACTGGGGGGATAGTCGCTAGTCAGATGTACACGCAAGGGTAGAGTAACAAAGTTCAATCCCCTTGAAAGTTCCTCAACATGGATAATCTGAGGCTTACTTCCAAGTGACCCCAAGTACATTTTGGCACCATTTGTAATGCGTGCAAACCACTCTACCATAACCAATGAAGTGGGTACGATCACTTCACCGGGTCCAATATGATCTCATGCTTAACTCTCTTGGAATAAGAGCATCCCAGAGAAAAATTGTAACAACTGTATTTACTCCCTACCACAAGATTATAATGTTTGTCCGCATCTTTGGAAAGTTTACTCACTTCCCTATTCCAAATCCCTACAACCTGATGTACTATATGTGGAAGGAGCCTTAAAAATATATAAAATTCTAATTGATTTTAATTAACATTGTGTTATTAAGCTATTGTTTACTCAATAGGTAAATGGAGGTGAAATTTAAAATGTTATGACCTGACTCAAAACCGAATGCACTCGAACATGATAATGTAATATTTTAATTTCAGTGAAGATCTATCTAAAAGAAGGAAATTCAAAAAAAAAATCAGCAAATGATAATGCAACAAAATATAATTCCCTACACTAGATCTTCAATCATTTTCTTCCAATGCAATTCAAAGCCCTAAATTCCAAACCATGCAATGTAATCTATGAACAATTTTCTTGAAAACTATGCAAATGTAATTTATGCACAATTTCCATTCATATTATGATAATGAGAATTCTAACTATGAAAATGTAATCTATGAAAGATAATTGTTCAAAATAAAACACAAGGTGATTCCAAATCAGTGAAAGAACAACAAGACTATTTTCCTTCACCTATGTAATTAAAGAACCAATCAAGTGTAATTAAACAAAATTAGGTGAAAATTCCAAAGATAAAAAGTAATGATACTCAAAGGTGATTAACACTCAAACACAATTAAACCTTCCTCTGGGTAATGACCAAAAAAGATAAAATTAAGAATTTCTCAAAAAAGAAAATTCAAAACACCCAATCAACGAAAAATATGGACTTAAACAAGAGAACCCTTGACTTTTTCAAAAACTTTACAGGATTGCATAGGTAATCAGTGTAATCCAGTCCGCATGCACACTATTGCTAAGGGCTAAGTGCACAAATCTACACACTGTTACTAAAGGCAAAATGTACAATTCGAGAAAATTAAGAAAAAAATAATAAACAAAGGTCTCAAACCAGAAATTTCAATTCTTTAAAGGGTTTAAAGGTGTCAAATGTCACAAAAGGACACAAAGGAGAACTCTCGTTCTAATCCAGATTTATGCAGGAATACAATAATACACAGAAATAAACATAAATACAAAGATGTAGTGAAATAAAACTTCATTCATTAAAATCAAATGACTGAAATATGCTTACAGGTATATTGGAAATAAACTAGCTAGGGCGTTGGTATCTTATCTCTGAGAAGAGATGTAGCGGCTACAGGCCTCTGAACCATGTTACAATGAGGCTTGAAGGCCTACTATTGTTGAGAAACAATGGAAAACCCTAAACATCCAAAAAAATAACCCTAGGAGATGAAGAGCCAAAACTATGGGCCCTGTTTGGGTAAATTGGTACATCAACTTCCCGGGGACGTAACTTTGGCATATGATCTCCGTTTAATGCGCTCGGTACCTCGTTAGAAATATCTAGCTGGGGAATAAAACTTCTAATGTGAGAAACATCGAAGGGACTTCCATGTTGCTCCCACTTTTCCCAAAAAACGTCGTTTAGGGCCCCAAAATGGCTCCAGACGTTCGGACCTAAAAAAATTCTAAAAATAGTAAACTATGCTGAAACTGAAAAAATGAAAGAACCGATGGTGAGAGTCCAAATGGAATAGGTGGGTGGCCACCAATATTCACCTAGATCTTTCCTCCCCCCTTAGGAAGCAATGGTCCCCATTACATTGAGTTCCTCCATGAGATGAGGCAAATTCTGTTGAACTTGGTATTGGATTTGTCGAAGATGTCATGAACTTGTTGGAAGACATGATGGATGCGTTCAATAAATTTGGTTGCTTTATCAACCTGTGATAGTACATGTGTGGATTTTGTATGTGTGGTCACATGAGGTATGGAAACATCAGGTGGAAGCTCGCATGAGGTCAGATCAATGGAGTGCTTGACCTTAAAGTGTAGAGGAACCTTTGTGGGTGAGGAGAAAATATCCTCGTATTCCTACATGTCTTTTTCCATATGATGCTGCCATGAAGGGGAGCCCTGTTTCGAGGCTGTAGCTACAATATTCTTCTTACCTTGTGGGCAAAATGTAATGAAAATAAATTTCCTGGTTTGGGAAACAATCTTACTGCGTTGTTTGCAGTAGTCAAAGAGATGGCAGGAGGTGGTACTACCTTCGGTATCTTGTACAATTTATTTCCAAAAGTAATAAAAACAGAACAAGGCCTAGAATCATACACATCATGTCGTTTCCACAAGTATGGTTGGCCCAATAATATGTCAGACACGTCAAGAGGAGCAACATCACACAATACCTCATCCGTGAATGGATTGATGCTGTATGGAAGGCGACACTTCTGACGGATGTGGAGATCTCTTCCTTGGTGAAGCCACCCAATGGTATATGGATGTAGGTGTGCTATGATCGGTAGGCCTAACCTCTTCACGACCTCTGCTAAAATGAGGTTCTTTTTTCTTTCGCTATCGACAAGGAATTGTAGTGGAGAACCGTTCACCGACATCTGTGAATGGAAGAGGCACCCCCCCTCCTCTGGATCCTCAGGATCCTCCCTGTTACACAAAATTTTTTCACAGTCCCTGCAATCCCCATCTCAAACATTAGAGGACCATTTTCGTGACTTTAATGTATTGTCATGCCTTGCAAAAAGTGTCATTGCATCCCTTACCATGAGAAGAACATTTCCTCTGTTGACTATTCCTAGAGAAGACTCTCAAAACATATGATTTTGGGTCGGCTCTGACAGGCAGTTATGGCCTAACGCCCATAGAGAAATTAGCACTAGGCCTTGCACCCATTAGCGCTCTGTCTTAGTGGACTGCCTGTGCCGAGCTGTTTTTGGAAATTTTTTTAAAATAAAAGTGAAGTTTCCATTCCCAACCACTTAGTGAGTAGAGTCAGCATGGTTTTTTCGACTGAATAACGTCGAACATCTTCCTTTGGCTTCTTGTTTCCTAAATTTGAGAAACCTCCCAAAGGATAAGGCCTCCCTTCCACCATATGAGGGATCCCAACCTCCTCCTACTCTCCTATAAATATATCTCTCTCACATAGTTGCAGCTAGTTGAAATGGTTGAATAGATGAACATTCCGATATAGTTGGTGTGAGATAGAGTAGAGAGAAATCTATTGTCGAGAGAGAGTCTAGGCTTATTGCCTCGCCAAGTCCAATTCCCTGACGAATGCTTGAGACGTGTTTTGACTGGACTCGCTGAACGAGGCTGCAACGTCAAGGCTCTTTTGGTTGTAAACTCTTTCTCTCTTCTTATTAATACCTGACTGATGTTTTGGTTCCCGTTTTATGTTTGATATGATTAATCTTGTGCAATATGTTTAGTTCTCCTTGACCAATTAAATAGTTATGAATGCAAGTATTTTTTCGTATGCTGTTATCGTTCTTTGATCCTCATGCAGGTACCCGAGTACCACCGCTGAAGGACCGCGACGTGTCAGGATGAAGATCAGGAGACTGCTCCCACAACTACGACAACTGCATTGGAACAAAGGTAGGACATCTATCCCAACTCAGTTTCATTCATAAAATAGGAATCGACGCATTAGCATGTCCTCTTGCTGATAGACCCACCCTAGGGCTAGAGGGATCGCCTCTGTCCACAGAGGGGATTTACTTGCACAAAAAGTTGGTGACCATACTGGGGATCAGTGTGTGTTTTTCATCTTTTGTTTTTCTTCTAGCGTTTTGCTTGTCGAGTCGACTTTGGTCGTTTCATCGTTTTTATGCTTTGTTTGACCTGTCTGACTGTTTTCAGCCTTTCTGTTCAGTCCTAGAGTGTCAAGTTTGACTTCTACTAAGTGGTTTTTATTTTTTCCTATAGTTTTCTAGCTCGACGTTGATTTTCCTTGAACAGTTGCGCCGATTGGCACATGTTTCTTTTTTCACAGGTGCGCCAACCCTTGTTTAGCGCAGATTACAACTAAATAGTCACACCGAATCCTGTAGGATTGAGTTTTGGTCTCTTTTCTGAGTTTTGTCAGTATTTCTTGTCTTTGGATTGGATTTTCACCTTGAAATTGGTCTACTGAGATTGTTTTGACTCCGTAGTCTTGGTCTTCTCAGTTGCTTGTATATCATCTTATCAGTGGAGTTTGTTGCCCTAGGGTTTTTAGGTGCCTTGTGTCGTTTGTTCCACCCTCTCCTCACTGAGCCTACTGAATTGAATTCGAGTCACTTTGATCCTTGTCATTTCAATTCGATGACTGATTGTTTTATTCTTTCCTTTGGTTCTTCGTGTCTTTGGTTTGTTGAATGATCACCTTTGTTTTTGTTTAACTCTCCTATCATCACTTTGAGCATAGATTACATTGCTCGTTGGATCATTTCGAAAGCCCTTTGTTTGCTTGGAAGAGTGCATCCCTGTTTTGAGTGTGTTCTATGTTTGTATTACGGTTGTCTCTTTGTTTTAGATCGTTACATTCAGAGTGCTCAAAACTAGTGTTTATTTTTCTTTTTAGTGTAACAGTGCATTGTACTTCTCATTCATCTAAAAAGACAAAATTTGCATTCTGTTGCTTAAATTGAAATTGAAAATATTCTTTTGCATTAGTAGCTATTAGCGAACTAGGACAAAGTTTTCGTTTTATGTTTTGGTTGTATTATATGCATTAGTTAAATTCTTCTTATGCTTCAATTGGTTGTTGCTTTATCATAGATTCCTATCCTTCTCTTAGCTAGCATTCATTGAATGGAAATGATTTTCTTTTGCATATAGTTTACATTAAGAATTCGAGATCACATTCGGTAAGGTTTTGAAATCGCAACATTAATTCAAGGTCAACCTTAAAATGAATTCAATCAACCTAAGGAAGCATTGAAACCTAACGCACATATTTTAGAGGTCTAGGCTAGTGACGTGTTTTGACGTCGTTAAACCTAGTAGCTGTCATTTGCCATCTGGCGTTAGAAAACACTAGCACGAACTTGTGATCCCTGTACCGTCGTGTATATAAAGGGAGACCCTCATAGGTTGCAATCCTTTATCCACAGGAAGCTGAGTCTACTGCCTTATAACCATGATACACCGAACACAACATTCGGGGAGACTGCCTGCACGTACGTCAAGTCCTTGGTCATTTCTCTTTCATTTGATCACCAAGGTGTATATTGCAGTTCACGGAAACTTGGTACACCCTCTTGCTTATATTACCTAAGTAGTCATTTTGATATTTTCGTGACTCTCTAAAATTGAAAAGATCATTGAGCACTTGTCCTTTCACGCTCGTTCAATCTGAAAGTGACTAGAGTCATCTTTTTCCTGTTTCTCGACTCTTAAAACATGAAACAACAGAGTTTCGTTTCAATCAATTACCTACGATCACATACCCATTAAAGATATTTTCTTGGCTTGTTTTTTGTAGTTCCTTAGTGTTTGATCTTGAAGCCTCGAATAGGATATCTCGTTTCCTTTTTGTTTTGACACACAGTCATGGTGGCAGAACCATCAGTTTCGTTTTCCTATTCATCACCTCCTGGTGGTGATCCTTCTCCTGAAGTTCCTTGAGAAGCATCTCAACCCACTAGGTCTGTCGATTTCTGGCAGTCTATCCTTCCGAGTATCTTACCTCTCGCTACCCGATCTCCTCTTGAGGAGCCATTTGATATCAATTGGCAACCTCGGGACGCTTGGTTTGGTTTTGGGAACGAGGAAGAATTCCCTCCTCTTACTTCGGAACCATATTTATTAGCTACTGCTTTACTTGCTATCGCTTGTCGTCTTTTTGATGATCAAGTGGCTTCGTTCGACATGGATTCTTCGACTCCCATTAGTAGTGAAGAGCTTTATGTTTCTACAGAAGATCATTATCTCTCTCTAGAGAAATTTCCTTATGTTTCAAGTCAACCTTCTTCACAACCGATGTCTCTCCCACGTGGTTATCAAACTTCGAGTCATATTGTTTCTAGCGTTGCATCGTTGTATCAAAATCCAATATGGTCCGATATGTCAACTCCCTTCGCGAGCTCAGTTGTATCGATATCGAGGGCATCACCCTCGAATCCTATGACATCGACGATTGTAACCTTTGTTCCTATCTGACCCACTATTTGTGTGGCTTCATCTGCAGCAGTTGTTAGTATGACTCCGTCGTCATTAGGGTCTTCTGCTGTCCGTAGGTTTATCTTTATTGATCCCACGATACCTGTTAGGCCTGCCGTGAGTGAATCACAACCTCATGTTGTGGAAATCCCACTTGCTTGTAGTGCACCTATGGTTTCTACTTCCATTCCTATTGGTTATACGTTCGATGAGAATCTGTTGGCCATTCAACAACAATATTCTACCTCTCAAGGACCTTAGCAACAGATTTCTACCCCTCAGGGTTCTCAGCAGTTAGCAACTTTTGGTAATCCTCCACATCATTATGACGCATACAGTAACCCCGTATATTTGACTCCGATTGATCCCAGTCAATTCACTTACCAACAAGGACAACCCTTACAGGGACAACCTTCAATCTAGCAGGGACAACCCTCCGGTTTACAAAGACAACCTTATGGTTCGCAAGGATAGCCCTTCCAGGGACAACCTTCGGCCCAATAAGGACAAACCTTTGGTCCTGCTGGTCAATCTCATGTTCAATAGGGTGCATATTATGTCCCTGGAGGGAAAATCTATCTGCAACAGGGACAACCTTTTGTGCAAAAACATCCTCCTTACGTTCAGCAAGGCCAAAATTTTGTACAAAAAGGACAAACCTATGGTCCTACGCTAGTTTAAACTGGTCTTCAGGGGCAACCTGGCTCGTCCCAACCATCAGGCCAACCTTTTCCACAAGGGAAACCTGGTGGCCCTTAGTATCCAGGCCAACCTGCTTCGTAGGGACAACCTATCCAACCTCAGTATCTGGGTCAACCTGCTCTGCAGGGACAACCCGTTCAACCTCAAGGCGCCACTTATCTTCCTCCAGGTCAATCTTAGGTCGTATATAGTACGCCCCAAGGCATTTCTTACATCCCTCAAGGTCAAACCCAGATGGTATACAATGCTCCTCAAGGCACTGCATATATTCTGCCAGGTCAAACTCAGGTGTTGTATAATGCACCTCAAGGCACTGCTTTCATTCCACAGCAAAATCCATATTTTATGCTTAGAATCAATATCCTGGTCCTCAACCCATGTATGGGAAGAATTTTCAGACTTATAACCCCTATGGATAGAATCCTTCGGGACAAAACATATGGGGGTAGAATATCTCTCAACCTAGGTGGAATCTGAATGCTGGTCTGTATCAATGACCTGTAATGCCTTTCAATAATCAATTACCTTTCCTTGCTACGTTGGAACTGCCTGATGTGTCAAAATTAACGAACGATCCTATCCTTCATAATCTGTATTGGCCTCCCTTTCCAACCAAAATTCCTGGCGATTTTCCCAAATTTGAGGGTAAGTCTGGAGAGGACCCCCAAGCACATGTTATGACTTACCATATTTGGTGTTCCTCTAACTCTTGGGTTCATGATTCTATTCGATTTCGTCTTTTTCAACGGGCTCTTACTGGTGCCGTTGCCAAATGGTACATCAAATTATCTCATGGTGTCTTCCAAGGTTTCAACTCTTTAGCCATGGCATTTCTCACGCACTTTTAGTTACCAGTTCAGTATGAAACTGGGACACACCTCCTCACATCCTTGAAGCAAGATCGAGCTGCCCATATCTCTAATCATATTCATGAATGGAGACGTCATCATCGTCTGATCAAGTTTGAGATTCTTGATCAACTTCTAACTGATTGGTTCACTACCTCCTTTGTTGCTCCGATTTCTAAGGACATTGCTATGGGGGCATGCGTTACTGAGGAAAAAGCTGCTCGTGCCCAGTACCTTGATCTCGTGTACTCTTAGTCTGACACATTGTATGAACTCTTTCCTGATGCCCCTCAACTTGGAACTTCCAAAGCATCGACGACGCCATTCGTCAATGGTATCATCAGTTCCGTGTCTCAGAATTCTTAGGAGTCTTCTCCTCTGAATCCTGGGAAGAAAAAATCGACTCCTTCTAATGATACTGCTTCTTAGCCATCCTGGAATTTTGGTAAAACCGCGGAAGTGAATGCTGTTCAGGCCAATCCGGCAGATAAAACTTCCAAGGGTAAAAATAAGGGTAAAGGTAAGGCCAAATCCGATACCCCGAAACATGATTCTCAGAAATCTCATGTTGATGATTGTTCACAACGTAAACCAAAGTACCCTTTCTTGATTTGTGACAAAGAGCACTAAACCAAGGAATGTCCCCGACGGGTTGAAGTGAGTCGATTGTTCAAAGGCACCGAAGGCACTCTGGTTGTTCTCAAAGAACCGTTTCCATCCCAGCAAACCCAGTTGGTAGAGAAACCTCAGTCCTCTACCCCATTTGGCTCTCAGGTTTTCATGATGAACGGTCCTCCATCTGTCTCTATTGCTACCCAATCGAAAGATTATACTGAATCGTGTCAGGCAGCAGGGAAAGAGATCACTGATGGTCCTCCTCCTCCGCCTGCTTCTGGCCCTCTTTAGATTGAAAGGCCTAGTACTAAGCCCATTGTACGACCACCTTTCAAATATTTTCTCGGTAAGTCTTCTTACAATCCTAACGCTCGTGCTGCTCAACATTACAATATTGTTGAGGATTTGGCTCAGGAACCATCTATTACTTCCGCATTAGAAGTATTACAGAGTTGTCTGTCTCAACGGAAGGCTTTGCTATCTGCTATCGGTGGGGTTGATCCCGCTGATTCGAGCCTTATCACTTTTGACTTGGAGAATTTCATCCCACGTCTCCCTCACCAGCTTGCACTGATCATCCAAATTGGGATTAAAGGACCGAATATCCATCGAGCGGTCATGGAAAAGGGTGCGTCTATGTGCGTCATGTCATTTTCCTGTTGGAAATCCATTGGTTCTCCAGCTCTTAATTCATCTCCAAATTCTCTAGAAGCGTTTGATGGAAGGGAATCTAAACCTCTCGGTGTTATTGCTAGTTTATTGATTACTTTAGAAGGGAAAGTAGTTAATGTCGGGGTTGAATTAGTTGACGCCAAGCTCAATTACAATCTTCTCCTTGGTCACAGTTGCACTCATGCCACGCTGTGCATTCCATCTACTCTCTTTCGTGTTTTGCGATTTTCGAACGAAGGAAAGATCATCATTATCGATCAGTCGTCTTTCTTCACTTCTTCATCTTCTGAGAGAGACGTTCCATACGTAGATCAAATTACAACGCCTTATGAGAGCATAGGGCCGAGTATTTTCAAAGATCCTGCCCTCATTGGTATTTTTAATCTTGCTCCACCCAACACTGTTTAGGTTAACATGATCTCCAGGTCTTCTGAACCATGGATCATCCCTTCACCCTAGCAGATTGATTCATTTGGAGATTTGATGCCATTAAGTCCGATCGAGACTAATTATTATGAACTTATTTCGGCTTCGAATCCTCCGCCTCCTGATCATGCTCCTTTGAGTATGTCTCTTGACACTTATTATCAATCCCCTTGGATCGACGATTTGGATTCGCCCGATCCCTTAGGAGAGATATTTCCTTCCGATGAGGCCATCGTGGAAACTATGTCTCTTGAGGATCCTCCTTGGGACGATATTCATCATCGTTCCTCATTCATGCCTGGCCTTGCGACCGTGTCTACTTGTCTCGAGAGGTTCGCTTCTCAAGTTCCTTCTCCTCTGCTTCAAATGCCCATCTTGACACACGAAGTATTTTCAAAAGGTAGCTTGGGCCCGATGAGATCGAGGTCTATACTAGTCTCTGTCATGATTTTTGTGACGTTTTCGCATGGTCTTATGAAGAAATGCCCACCATCGATCCAAGTATAGTGGTGCATGAGATTCCTACTTATCCTGGTGCGAAGCCTGTTCGTCAACTTCTTCGTCCTGTGCACCCTAGAAAGGCGGCCGCTATCAAAGGTGAAGTTGAAAAAATTCTTCGAGCTGCTTTTATCTATTTGATTCCCTTGACAGAATGGGTTTCCAATATTGTTCCTGTGAATAAAAAATAGAGTAATATTTGGGTCCGTGTCGACTACTGTGACATCAACCATGCTTGCCCTAAGGGTCATTATCCCACTCCTTTTATTAATCAAATCATTGATGACTGTGCTGGGAGTGAGATATTTTCCCTTATGGACGGGTTTTATAGGTACAACCAGATTAATATTCTTCTGGCTGATCAAAACAAGACCACGTTTATCTATCCTTAGGGTAATTTTTCCTATAAGAAGCTCCCTTTTGGTCTCAAAAATGTTGGGGCCACATTTCAACAAGCAATGTCATATGCTTTCCATGATATCAAGTGCATTGTTCAGCGTTATCTAGATGACCTTCCAGCTCACTCGGCTAAGCATAAAGACCATCTTGATCATCTCCATCAGATTTTTCTTCGCTGTCGACGCTAAACATTCGGCTCACTCTGCATAAGTGCGTCTTCTGCATTGACTCTGGTATACTCTTAGCGTTTATCGTTTCCAAAGACCGAATTTGTCTCGATCCCCTCAAGTTGAAGCTATTGTTAATATCCCCTCTCCTTCCTTCTTACATCAACTGTAGAGTTTGTAGGGGAAAGCTAACTTCCTGCGTCGTTTTATACCTAACTATGCTAAAGTGGCCAAAGGATTTACACGATTATTGAAACAAGGCGTCCCATTCCTCTGGGATGAGATCGCCCAAAAGTATTTCGATGCACTAAAGATGTTACTAGTCAATGATTCTCTGTTGCATCCTCCAAATTATCATTGCAATTACTCCCTCTATTTGGCTGCCGCGTTTAGCACGATTGCCATGGTTTTGGTACAAGACGATGACCACTGGTGATGAACATGTCATTTATTATATAAGTCCCAATATTCTCTATATTGAGACGCGTTATGCACATGTCGATAAGTTGGCATTGGCTACTGTTCAAGCTGTTCAACATTTTCGTCGCTATATTCTGTTGCGCACAGTGACCATGATTTATGATTGCAACTCTATGACTTACATATTGACTCGACAATTACTGGGGGGAAAATACTCAAAGTGGATTGTTATCCTCCAAGAGTTTGATTTGGATTTCACTACCACCAAATCGAAGAAGTCATTGGTCTTCGCTGATTTGATTTGCTCTCTCTCTTCTGATTCTGTTCCATCTGGTTTCGAGGAACGCATTCCAGACAACACGCTTTTTGTTATTAGCACCCTCGATCCTTGGTATAGTGATATCATATCATATCTTCAGACTTCCACTTCCACCTTATGATCTAAGTTGACGAAGGATGCTCGCCGATGCATCCACCATCATTCACAACCTTATCGCATAGTCGGAGATACTCTCTACCGCATCGGAGTTGATTCCATTCTCTACCGCGGTTTGACTATCGAGGAGGCTAAAAAGGTCCTGAATGATTTACACAGTGATGCCTATGGCAGTCACATGTTTGGGTATGCTACCACACAGAAAATTCTTCATGCTGGCTATTTCTGGCTCACCATCTTTAAAGACTGCATTGTTGCTGTCTGTAAGTGCCATGATTTCCAGATCTATCAACGCAAGATGCATGCGCCACCTTCACATCTTCACCCTGTCATTACCATTGGTCCCTTTGCGAAGTGGGGCATCGATTTTATAACGTGTAACCCTCACTCGGCTGGGGGGAATGCTTATATTATCGAAGCCGTGGATTACTTCACAAAATGGGCCAAAGCAATTCCTACACTTACAACTGATGGTAACACAGCCGCACAGTTTCTATTAAATCATGTTATTACTAGGTTTGGTGTCCCTCAAGCCATTGTTACTGATCATGGTTCCCATTTTTGTCATTACATGGTGGCTGAGTTAACTTCCAAGTTGGGTCCACGTTATGAAAACTCAATGCCGTACTACCCTCAGACTAATGGCCAGGTTGAAGCTGTGAAAAAGGTTCTCGTCACTATGCTTTAATGTACGATTGGGATGCATAAATCAAACTGGAATCTTATGTTGTTTTTAGCTGTCCGGGCTTACCGAAATTCAGTGAAGGATGCGACCAGATTCACTCCATTCCAGCTTGTCTATGGTCTGGAAGCTACCCTTCTGATTGAATGTGAAATCCCTTCTCTCAAAATAGCTGTTGAATTGCGGCCTAATACCTCACCAGAAGAAGAGCGTCTTCTATATTTAGAGAGGCTTGATGAAACTCGCCGCTTTGCTTCTCTTGTCATTGAAGCGCATAAAAAGTGGGTCAAAGCTCATTTTGACCAGTCAATTTCCCCTCATTCCTTTATAGAAGGAGACCTCGTCCTCTTGTACGATCGAGCTCACGATAAGCTGGGGGCAGGAAAATTCCAACCCATGTGGCATGGGCCCTACATTGTTAAGCGTGTTTTGCAGAACGAGGCTTATGAGCTAATTGATTATGAAGGTCATCCTCTGGGTCAACCCAGAAATGGGTTGTATCTCAAAAAGTGCTATGCATGAGTCTTTCGTGCATGTTTCTTTTTTACATAGGTGTTTTTTAATTTTTTGTACATTTTTGTCTTGGTGTGCTTTGTGAGCATTTTCCTACTTATTGGATCATTTCTTATTGTGCAGATGTATATTACTCCTTATCTCGGTTTTGCGGATGGTGCTTCCCGCAGTACCCGAAACCTGTCTTCTGCAACCTGGGTGATTTATGATCCTGCTAGTGAGTTGATAGATCTTTAAGGTATCTGTCTAGGACAAACCACAAACAATGTCGCTGAATATAGTGTTGTTATTGAATTGTTGACCTAGGCCATTTCTCTCAGCATTTGTGCATTGATTGTTAACCTAGACTCACAACTTGTTGTTCTTTAGCTTAATGGGCATTATTCTATTAGAAATCCTCACATCTTAAGGTTGTATTTGCATGTTTGTTTACTGGAAAGACATTTTGATTACATCACATATCAACATATTCCTAGACGAATGAATGCATTAACTGATACAATAGCCAATATTGTATTAGATAGACATTTGCATAATTTGTAGAAACATCATCATCACATGACAAGATCTATACAGGAAAATAGATGTATATATATATATATATATATATATATATATATATATATATATATATATATATATATATAAAGTTTTTGCATCCACATGCATCATAAGTTTTAAAAATATGTATGTTTTGGTTACATCGTGAGACATCATGTCTCTCAAAAATATGCGGAAATAAAATCCTAGGTGTCTAGTTGGCGTGACGTTCATGATATCACGTCACTACCCGTACGAGCCACCTCAATAAATGGTGAACACGGTTCGACACCCCTGCAGTGTGTCTTTGGTACATGCGAGGAACATCATCGAATCTCGCATATTCAGAGATCCAATGGGAGATTCCCTACAAGTTGCGTATGATTTCCTATTCCTCACCTCCCTCACCATGAGGGGCCACATCAAAATCACGAGGAATTATCCGTGCTATTGGAGACATACCTGCAGGTCTTTATGGGCCAACATATGCAGTTACATGGATTAATGTCAGAACATGCATAATAAAAAATCATAATACTCATCAGAATAAAAAATGAGCCTTACCCAATGCTTCATCCCAATCCTCTCCTGCTGGGAGTGGTAGATCTGGATCACCTGTAAAGTCCGTGCCTGAATAGGGCCAGTCCTCCATGACAATCAGCTGTCGGTGGAGATACTCAAAGAAATCCGGTCTCCAGGACATCTGTTGTCCGCCCCCTGATCTTGGCATTAAAGCCACCCAACGAACCATCTGTGGCTCTTGGGCTAGTGGTGTCGGAACTATCACTTCCAGAAGTTGGAAAATTGGTAACCATTCCAAGATGAAAGGTACCAAGATGGAACCATAGATGAAATGCTTTGGCTTACCATTCTTCCATTTTGTATACTGGAATTTTATGTTGATTGTTACCATCTCTGCCCCGTTGTAGAGAGTTGGTGCCATGAAATCTACTGCAAGAATTAATTGTGTTTTTGTGGCTTCATGTGGAGCCTGAACTCAAGCATCTTGCGTGATGGTGTGTAGCACTGCTCTTAGTGCCAGATTGGGAATTGTCTGGATATCCACCTTCCCGATTTTGGATCCTTTCCGTGCTCCTCGGCACACTCTGCCAATAACCATGTTAATGTTTTCCATTGTAGGATGAGTACTTGTCAGGATTGGTACTTCCCCCCTCCGGGACAATCTAGTTATGAAGTAAACATCCGAGACCTCAATCTCGAGTTCCTGATCGTGAATTATGAACCTTTCCTGATTAATGTCCCAGACACTGATCAAGTAATGCGATAGCTCTGGTTGAGCTCTGAGACATGAAGCCATGAAGAATTTATTGAGCCCGCAATCCCTGAGAACGTCCATGCATCTCACATTGCTCATGGCTTGCTCATCTTCTTCACTATGTTCTCGTTCTTTCCATTCGATCACCACTTTGTTCTTTCACACCTGCAAAAACATCCATATGGTTGTCATTAGTCAAGTAATTTTCTTTTGATGTGTTTAAACATGATTTATTTTTTGAAATTACAAGTTTAAAATCGTTGTCGCGGTTGGTGCACCCCCATTTGGATTTACGATTGGTTGGAGCAAGTCCGTGCCTGATACCCGCGCCGACCGCTGTACCCTAAATTTTTCAAAACTCCCCCCATGGATCTACTAAATGGGTCGCATGCAATGAAAATTATATCAAAATGTAGGGAAGGATATGATTTCTTACCTGGAACAAAACGATTCACGATTGGCCTTCCAAATTGTCCGCTATCAGCTCCGCAAAATCACAGTGAAAAAGGGTAAAAAGGTGCACACAAGAGGTAAAAGTGAAAAGTAATTTATTTTTTTACCATTTTTGGCATTTTATAAACTTTTCAGAACCCTAATTAGGTTTTGAAGCATATTTTTCTATTATTTTTCTCTTTTTCGAAAAATGGGTTTTACGTGCATCTCTTGTGCAGTGAAAAGTCCCCAACGTGATGATGATGAAGTAACGAGTTGTATTTTATACTTTTTTCGGACTCGGTAAAAACACAAAAAAGTCACTCCTGGAGTCATCTTTTAGCTATTTTCTGACTCAAAAATTGAAAATATTTCCGAGACCCTTGTCATTTTGAACTCATTAAAAGGCTGCGAAACGATATCTACCCAGTATATGTTTACCCCTTTTTCGGGTTGGGATAGATTATTTACGAAAAAGGAATACCTTATCCTATCCTGACTAAGAGGTTCTCTCAGACATAATTTTATACCTTTTCGGATCTGTGAGACTACCTACGAAAAGGGACTTGTTGGAGTTTTCCTTTTCTGCTTCTTTTCAAACTCTCTAAACATGAAAATATGCCGAGTTCTTCCTTTGTCAAACTCATTAAAACCTAAATGACATCGGAAACCATCACCATGACGTAACTGAGTTCCTCCTTCCCAGGGCTTGTAAAATGTACTAGGATGGATTTTTCCTGAAGGAAAAACTTACATGACAAGCATATGCTATCTCCTTCAAGCTTGTTTCCAAAAATAATTGGGGTACTCGCCAGCAATGGTGGGGGAAAATGGAACTAGTTCTCAGTCGTGTCGGCATTATGTCGCTCTTGAACATGACACTCATCTGCATTCGTGTCGGGTTGGGGACATCTCATTTCGTCATTTTTGCCTCCATGGGGTTGGGTAATCTGTTTTGACCTCTCTTATGCTCTTTGCCACGTCATCATGACCTCAGGTCCCTTGACGTCAAATACTGCCAAATCTGGAGTCGTGTCACCAATATGTTCAAGAGAAGTTTCCTTTTGCAGTTTTCGACCTCTGATCCTCTTTTCGGTCCTGATTCACTCTTACCTAATTCCTCTGTCTCGTGTCGATGATGTGGGAAACATTATGGCCCTCCTTCGACCAGGTCACTTCCTGTCGACTTCAGCTCATTATCCAAGAAGATGATCTAGAGACTCCCCTTCGGTACCATGGAGCTTGCATGCCTCAATGGAAAGTTCTTCGCACTCAACTACAGGTCCTCATCATTGCCCTTCGATCGAGTGATTCTGCGGGTGTTCGACGCCAGATCACCGTTCACATTCCGTGGGTTATACTTGTTGTACCTTGAGAGCCATTGTCATTATTGGTGGTTTCTCTAATGCTTGTTAACAACTTACATCATTGGTTGGTAATCAGGTGACTTTCTTGCATGTTTGAATTCAGCTCACATATTCACATGCTTGAATTTATACTTGTTCAGGTCAAGATGGAGTGCAAGACCTTGGGTTTTGTCTGATAAAATCCAGGTTGCGGGATACTTTGGTGTATCATGACTATATGCATGACTCTTTTGATTGGATGGCTACGACCATAACTGAGTCTATTTATTGATTCTTCTTGCTATATGGCTGTGTCCATACCTCATATCTCAGTTTTATATGTGCTCTATTATGGAGGGCTGCGCTCATGCCACATGTTCATGTATCATAGATATCAGTTGTACTTGTACTTGTAGGTATTCTGACGGCGGTGTTTGGTTTGAACGCGTTATCATAAAGCATTTCACTCCTCCCTCTCTCTAAGACCTCATGTTTTAGGGGGCATCTGTTACACACAATTTTGTCACCGTCCCTGCAATCCCCATCTCAAACATTGGAGGACCATTTTTCGTGACTTTTGTGTATTGTCATGCCTTGCAAAAAGTGTCATTGCATCCCTTACCATGAGAATCAATTTTTCTCTGTTGACTATTCCTAGAGCAGACTCTCAAAAACATATGATTTTGAGTCGGCACTGGCAGGCCATTATGGCCTTGCGCCCATTGGCGCTCTATCTCAGTGGACTGCCTGCGCTGAGTTGTTTTTGGATTTTTTTTTTAAGTAGAAGCGAATTTTCCATTTCCAACCACTTCGTGAGCAAAGTTGTTACACCATTTTTTGGTCATCTAACCTATTATCATTAGATGGACCCAAGTACACCATGTAAGACCAATTTTACCCTAAGTAAAATTGCTTTCACTATGTTAAATAACTTAAGAAACCACATTTATTAGGTTGTTTATGGTCTAAACAGGAAACCCCAAAAGGAAATATTAAACAAACCTATATTTGTTTGATTTTCCTCATGGAATAATTAATTAAACCATAATTTAATTATTATTCCCAGCCATGTTTAACCTAAAACAAAGAAATTAATTAGATAAACCTTTATTTATCTTATTATTTTCTAGGGATAATTATTTAAATCTTATTTAGATAATATTCCTTGTTAAATATGACCAAATCACCCACAAATAATTAAATAAATCATTATTTATTTAATTATCCTTCAACCACTTCCTTAAAAAGATAAATAAATCATTTATTTATTTATTTTGACAAATAAAGGGATTTGACCCAAGTCAAATACCTTTTCCCTCCAACAAATATAATAAAATATTCCATAAAAGGTGGATCTAGATTTGGTTAACATTATTTTAATTATGCACCAAGATCTAGAATGACCCAATATTTTGTTATAAATAGGAGGGTTTTTCCTACCATTCTTCACCTTTTGTTGTCTATTAGATCACTCTGGATCTATACACTTGGTCACATTTTTCTACATTATTTATTGTGTGAGATCCCTTTGAGTTCTATCTTTGTCTGGGTTTTCTACACCAACAAGAGAGAGAGATTCTAGATCTGAAGTGCTGAGGACTTCCAAGAACCCATCCCATTGAGGAGAATTGGAAACATCTTCTTGTTTTCCTCCCAGGTGCGCTTAATACAAAAAATTCTTTCAAAAATTGTTCTTGTCTTGTCTATTGGATATATGGAGCAAACCCTTCTTTTTATTGCTTAATGTCTTTCTATGCATAGATCTGGTTTTTTGCAGCTCTTGTCTTGATCAACTAACTGCAGATCTGAAGATATTGGCAGCCACTTTTGATGTTAGGGCTATTAGTTATGCGTAGCTAAAGTGGTCTTTTTTCGTACGCTTCGACAAAAGACTCATACTAACAACTGGCGACTCCGCTGGGGATTTCAATTACGACCGCTGTCGTTTTTCATATTCCTGCATATCCAACTACTTCAGACCCTAGGGTTTCTTTTCAACTTTTTGTTTTTCCTATTTTTATGTTGTTTGTCTCACATAAAACCCTAAAACATTAAAATTTCTAACTTCCGCGTGTTTCTGGCCCTATTGCGCAGGTGACAGACATCAGCCGCAACTGAGACGACAACTTTTTTGGAAATCTGCCGCCAGGACACCCGGAGCTTCAGGTCGCACTTTTCAGCCCAGAAACTGCGACCTGGACTCCAGGTCGCACTTTTTAGCCCATTAACTGCGACCTGGGAAGCGGAAAACAACCCAAAAATTGCTACCTGAGCGAAAAACAGGTCAAAAACTGCGACCTGGACTTTTTTCTGGAATTTTTCTGAAAATTTTCTGGGTTTTTTCTAAACCTCTGTCAGGGTTGTCTGACCTCTGTCTCCACCCGTTTAGACCTATTATTTCTCTTTTTTACTCAAATAAGTGGGAATCTAGACCCCTAGGGCCTCAGTACCCTCCAATTTTTGTGGAAGAGTTTTAACTGCTGTAAGTGTCTAAATTTTCAGAGTTTTCAGCCATTTCTTTTTCAGATCTGATACTTCCTTTTTAGATCCCTTTTAATCAGCTCTTCCCCCTTTCAAAACACCTCCTGAAGTTTTGTTTGGATCTACCTTTAGGGCCTCCTCCTTGTCCCTTCTGCTTTTTGCTGATTTCCTCCTTTTTTCCAGCCACCTTGCCTCTGCCTCTTGTCTGTGTTATGCACCTCTTTTCAGCAGATTTCTCCTTTAGATCCCTGTCCCTTTCGACCCTAAATCTATTGGCCTCTTTTTAGTGTGTTTTGACTAGATTTTTTCCCTCTGTTAGACTAGTTTTGAGAGACTCGCCTTTTTTGGGTTAAATCGATGCAATAGTAGCTGTTAATTTTCTGTAATTTCAGCATTATATATTGTTCTCTGCAGATTTATTTTCAGTTACGCAGCACACTGTTTCTCTTGCTCTCAAAACGAAAAGGGTTTAAAAATTAAAATTAACGCACGCCACACACTCACCCTAAGCGAAGAAGAGCCTGGTTTACACCGCCAGGAAAAGACTTTAAAATCGATTGACATTGCACCTATCTGACCTTGTTTCGACATTGTAATCACTTGATTCTGCACCTCCTTGCCCTTGTGGTCGTTCTTCTTCCCCTTGTGCCGCATTTGTGTTGTCATCATTGTGCCCCCAAGGCGCACTTCCCGGAGACTTCTTGGCCTTCACCCTCAGTTTTCGGTCGATCGATCTACTCCGTCTCGTCGTCGTCGAGTTAGTCCTCCTCCGAGTCCGCACTCCGACTCTTCCACTGATTCGTTGGGTTCTCCTTTTACTTCTGGTTCTCCCCCTGTCACCTTCACTATGTCTAGTCCAGGGCGTAACGCTAGCGGGAATCCCGGCCTTAATGTCAGGACTACTACTAGCGGAACCGCCACAGGAGCTACCTCGGCTGCACCTTTTCTCCCCTTCATGGCCGGCCTCAGCATCCCCGATTTGGACCGGTTGACAAATGACCCTATACACCATGACGCTAGTTGGCCTGCTATGCCGACAAAGCTCCCTTCTGACATCCCCAAGTTTGAAGGCCTTGCTGGAGAAGATCCTTCAAATCATGTTCGATCTTTCCACACGTGGTGTTCATCTACCTCCATTACCGATGACTCTGACTGTCTTCGGTTGTTCCAACGAACGCTTACAGGCGCGGCTTCTAAGTGGTATGTTGATCAGCCCACTTCTTCTCATACCACCTTTGCGACTCTCGCCCGGGCTTTTTTATCTTACTTCCAGCTTCCCCTTCGTTATGACACTGGTATCGAACTTTTGACTTCTTTCTGTCAATCATCTACGACCCGCCTATCCGATCATGTCCAGGAATGGCGGAGAAGAAAGAGCCTATGTCAATCCCCTACTTTCGAAGACCGTGTCTACATGGACTGGTTCCTTAGATCTCTCTTGCCTCCTATCGGGAAATACGTCGCATCGCATTTTCCCCAAACCGAAGAAGCCGCCCTCCAACTGGCGTTAAAATATGACTTGATCTATGCTCAGACAGGTTATGTTTATACAGTTCTACCTGATCTCCCCAGACCCGGTGGTGTCAACGTACAGGGGGCACCTCATGCCGCCGACGGTATCGTTGGAGCTCTCTCTCATCCATATGCCCAACCTCCCATGGGTTATGGTTTTCCTGGGGGAGGGGGCAGCACCTCCCGCACTTGTCCCCCTCCTGGTAGCACGTATCCAAGATACAACATACCTCCTCTTTTGACCCAACCTCCTACTCACCATAATGTTACCCAACCCCCTTCTTATTCATATCCGCAGTTTGGTGCTCCAGCTCCTCCAGCATCAACACCTCCACCTCCCTTGCCTTCTCAACCCTCGCAACAACAGTCACCGCCCCCTCAAGTGTAGGTGGATGCACAACAGGGATTCGTGGCTACCCAACCACCTGACGGACAGGTAGCCACTCAACCTTCCCCTTCTAGTTCCTCCAATTACCAGATCCTCATGATGAACTCTGATCCACCTCTGACCATCGACCTTAACCTTCAAACTCGGTCTCGCCAGTACCCCACACCTTCTGCTCAGTCTGCCCCCGAGCCCCCTTCGTCAGGTTCTACAGAGCCTCTTTCGACATCCAATGGTCCCTTACATATCCCCCAACCCAAAGTTGAGGTTCCTACCAAGATTCCTAAGGGACCATTACGCCAAAATGCTGCTCCTGGTCGAGTTTCTCATTCGTATAGCATAGTAGATGATTTGGCGCAGTCTCCTGCTGCCATTTCCACATTGGAACTCCTCCAGTTGTGCCCTTCCCAAAAGAAGGCTATACTATCTGCCATGGGCACTGTAGATCCTACTGATGACCAAATGATTGTTTTCGACACCCATCAATCAGAACATCCTCCTCTTCCTGCTTCCGTCGCCTTCCAAATCCCAGTCAAAATCCGGAACGCTAACGTTTCCCGGTGTATAATTGATGAGGGGGCATCCACTTACGTGATGTCCGCTTCGGTTTGGAAGCAACTCGGATCTCTTGAGTTGGCCCCTTCCACGATCACCCTTCGAGCGTGGGATGGCCATGCCTCCCAGCCCATTGGCCTCTTCCGTAATTGTCCTATCACTCTTGCGGGCAAGACTGTTTGCGTTGACATCGAAGTCATCGACGCCCCTCTAGATTACAACATTCTCTTGGGGTGGAGCTACACCTATGCAATGTCTGCTGTCCCATCCGCGGTTTTTTGCAAGATTTCTTTTCCTCACAATGGAAAGATAGTCACCATTGACCAGTTGACTTATCATGAGCCAAAGTCTCAGACCTCCCTTGAGACGACCATCTCTTCTGTAGCCAATAAGAAAACCGTCGATTCTTTGACCAGTGTCTCTCCCGACGTCTACAAAGACTCCTATTTGCTTGGAACCTTCCCTGGTCTTCCTCCTCCTATTGTCTCTGACCCCAGCTCATCGAATGTTTGCATGATGCAATCGTCTCGGGCTGCTCTCAAGCAACCTGCTTCGGCTAGTCAGCAACCACGCTCTCCGCAACCTGCTCCTAGCCCTTCACCTGTAGCTGGTATTCATGAGCCTCTTTATCCTCCTGGGATGGTTCCTCCAAGAATTAGCCATTTAGGAGCCGTCCCACCTGGCCATTACCCCTCTGGTTAGATACCGTTCCTAGCTCCCCCACAAGGAGTGTCCGCGGTACTTGTCATGGCCACCGTCTCTCTTCCTAACCTGAACCTTGGGATTCCCGTCTGGTACCTTGATCCTCCAGCCCCCACCTTGCCTGGTCAACCCAAACCTTATCTTGCTTTGACCCCGGTTCAACCGGTCCCCATGACTTCTCCCGCTGCAACAGTGCCTCAGTCACCTCAACAGGAACCACCTCCTGTTGCGACCGCTTCGGGTAAGAAGGGAAAAGCTCGCAAGGGGGCATCAACAGACAAGGCTGCCCCGACAAACCCTGCCCCTCCTTGGCCTCCAAATCATACCATCCCATGTGCTTTGTGTGACGTTGTTGGCCACGCCACCCATACTTGTCCTGAATTGCTTCATCTCAAGCCCATGGTTAATGTCGCGTTCCCTGAGTCCACCGTCCTGGAAGCCTCTATTCCTTCCGCGACTGCAATCAAGAACCCAAAGAATATTCACACCAACCACCCCTGTGCTTTGTGTGATCTCCATGGCCATTACACCCATCTTTGTCCCCGCCTCGAGGACTTCCGCACCTCTCTAGCCGCGGTCCACCAATTCGAGGCCAAGCGTAATGAGTCCACCTCTCCGCTATTTGCGCATTTTGCTTCAGCAGAACTACTAGATATGACTGCTCCCATTGACATTCCCCCTCTTGATTTCGAGATGATGGAGCCTTCGTCTAGCATTTTCTACCTATCATCATCCATGAGACCCTTGGGGAAAATTCCATCTGAATCCTCCCCTGTTGTTTCGCTTGACCTTCCTTCAGCGATCATCTTGGGCTCAACATCGGTAGATCCTTTATCTACGTACTCTTCGGTCACCCCTTGTGACGATGCGCATATGAACCTCTCTTCTCATGATGATGATTCAGGTCGCTTCACCACGTCAGGTGGTATTTCTTCCACCAGTCACCCCATCTTCTATCACAATGAAGACATTATGGAAATATCCCCACCCCTGACTTTATCTATTCCCCCTTACATCGAACCCATGCGTTCACACCACATCCACCTTGTGGCCATTACATTGAAACCCAATGTTTGGGTAAGGGGGCACCCACATTTGAGAGACCAAGAGAAGAAATTCTCCACAAATCTCCTAGTGTATCTGGTCGTGTTGACTTTAGTACCATTATTATTCCACATTTAGAAGAACCTCTAGAGTCCCATATCACTTCAGATCACTCTCGGGATGATACCCCTTATCGTTCCCTCATCTTCCATCAGCAACCCAATCTCTTAGCCATTGTTGTTGACCAACCTATGGGTTTTCTAGGAGAGCATCAGTTCATTATCTCCAAATCCTCTCTTTGGGATAGTGACACTAGGTATGCCAACTCGCAAACTTAAAGTCCATTTGATCCCTATATGCAGTACCAAAAGAGATTGGTAATCCTCCATTTCCTTTCTCAAACTGCATAACCATAACGAAAACAAATGGCACACCACATCATTAAAATGTGTTTAGATTCCCCTTTTTCTAAATACATTTTGGCATGACCACACCATGCTTGGGGGCACCTATGCCCCTTAACCATAACCCTCCTCAAAATTGAATTTCTTCACTTGCAACACTCATACTAGGGGCACCATTTGGCCTCCATACTTATCCATGCTCATGTTGATGTTCGTCGTGAGTTACCATCTTGTACTCATGTTTTCATGATCCCCCATTGGACCTTTCCTGTATGGCAGCACCATCGAGTCGCCCTTCTTTAGAGCATCCGAGTTGAGTCATCATCGCATTCATGGAGTCTATCCTGAGTCCCTTTGTACCCCGCTATATTCCTCCATCCTTCATTGCTTGGTCTCTCTCTTGTGTCGCACATTATGGCCCTCATTCCCACTGTCCCCTATCCCTTATGATACTGTGTCAGTCACTGCCCTGTCATTCATGTCCTTTATGCTCTAGCAAGGGAAGTCGTCCATTTGCTACTCAGTCCCCTCCATTCCATCATCATCATTGGTATTAGTCTGTCAGTCGCTCTACTATTTTCTCTCGTGCCTTAGTTGAGGATCTCTCATTGCCTCACCTATGGCGGACCTCCTTCTGTCGACATCAACTCCTTCATTCCAGAAGACAGGTCTAGAGGGCAGTGTACCTTGGTTCCAGCTTCCACTCTTGTTCGATGCCTCGGATCAGGCAAAGGGATCTCTCATTTCCCTTTGACTTGATTGTTTCTCCACTCCAGCTCCTTTCAGCATGATCGAGATCCGTATACTTGATGGTTCAGTGATGCAGCAGCAGCTCTTGGTGATTCTCGGGTGTGTGTGAGATGTCTCAGCCCTCATGAGGGGGTGGCCCTGCAGGTAGCCCCCCACATGCCCGGATGACCTCTTCATTACAGCCTTTGATGCAGCTCCATATATTTGATGATGTCGGCCTTAGTCGCTTGCAGCGCCTCTTTGATTTGCATGTATCAGTCAGATTTTGTGAGCCCTTCCCCACTTATAGGGGGCATTTGGGTTGTATTTGTATCTCATGTACTCAGATATTATTGTATAAGTCCTGGCTATTATCCCAGGCACAACATGTATGTGGGATCCCTCATTGTATTTTTATCTGGCTCATGTTTATGCCGGTTGTACTTTATGGTTCGGTCCCTTGTTTACTGGACACTCTATTCTTTTGTACTTTGTCTCGGTGGGCATAGGTATGCCTCCCCCGCCACCTTTAGCACAGGTACCCTCTCATAAAAAGAGACTTGTTGCACCTGTAAGTCTCGTCTCCTCAGGGTCTAGTTCTTAAGCACATTAGTCTACCTCACATCTCTCTCTCCGACTTCCCTTTTGATGTCTAGTGATTGAGTTCTTACAACGTACTTCGGTCATACGATTTGCTCCTAACACTCGCACGCTAGGGGGCAATCTGTTACACCATTTTTTGGTCATCTAACCTATTATCATTAGATGGACCCAAGTACACCATGTAAGACCAATTTTACCCTAAGTAAAATTGCTTTCATTATGTTAAATAACTTAAATAAACCACATTAATTAGGTTTTTTATGGTCTAAACAGAAAACCCCAAAAGGAAATATTAAACAAACCTATATTTGTTTGATTTTCCTCATGGAATAATTAATTAAACCATAATTTAATTATTATTCCCAGTCATGTTTAACCCAAAACAAGAAATTAATTAGATAAACCTTTATTTATCTTATTATTTTCTAGGGATAATTATTTAAATCTTATTTAGATAATATTCCTTGTTAAATATGACCAAATCACCCACAAATAATTAAATAAATCATTATTTATTTAATTATCCTTCAACCACTTCCTTAAAAAGATAAATAAATCATTTATTTATTTATTATTAACAAATAAAGGTATTTGACCCAAGTCAAATAGTTTTTCCCTCCAACAAATATAATAAAATATTCCATAAAAGGTGGATCTAGATTTGGTTAACATTATTTTAATCATGCACCAAGATCTAGAATGACCCAATATTTTGTTATAAATAGGAGGATTTTTCCTACCATTCTTCACCTTTTGTTGCCTATTAGATCACTCTGGATCTAAACTCTTGGTCTGACTTTGAGCCATTATCATTGTCATATTTTCCATTATTTGTTGTGTGAGCTCCCTTTGAGTTCTATCTTTGTCTGGGTTTTCTACACCAACAGAAGAGAGAAATGCTAGATCTGAAGTGCTGAGGACTTCCAAGAACCCATCCCATTGAGGAGAATTGGAAACATCTTCTTGTTTTCCTCCCAGGTGCCCTTAATACAAAAAATTCTTTCAAAAATTGTTCTTGTCTTGTCTATTGGATATATGGAGCAAACCCTTCTTTTTACTGCTTAATGTCTTTCTATGCATAGATCTGGTTTTTTGTAGCTCTTGTCTTGATCAACTAACTGCATATCTGAAGATATTGGCAGCCACTTTTGATGTTAGGGCTATTAGTTATGCGTAGCTAAAGTGGTATTTTTTCGTACGCTTCGACAAAAGACTCATACTAACAAAAGTCAGCATGGTTTGTTCGACTGAATAATGTCGAGCATCTTCCTTTGGATTCTTGTTTCCTACATTTGAGCAACCTCCCAAAGGATAAGGCCTCCCTTCCACCATATGAGGAATCCCAACCTCCTCCTCCTCTCCTATAAATATATCTCTCTCACATAGTTGCAGCTAGTTGAAATGGTTGAATATTTGAACAGTTCAATATAGCCAGTGTGAGATAGAGCAGATAGAAATCCATTGTCGAGAGAGAGTCTATGGTTATTGACAGAGTCTAGGGTTATTTCCTTGCCAAGTCCAATTCCCCAACGAATGCTTGAGACACGTTTTGACTGGACCCGCTGAAGGAGGCTGCAACGTCAAGGCTCTTTTGGTTGTAAAATCTTTCTCTCTTCTTATTAATACATGAATGATGTTTTGGTTCCCATTTTGTGTTTGATATGATTAATATTTATCAATACGTTTAGTTCTCCTTGACCAATTAAATAGTTATGAATGCAAGTATGTTTTCGTATGCTGCTATCGTTCTCTGATCCTCATGCAGGCACCCAAGTACCACCACTGAAGGACCACAACATGTCAGGATGAAGATCATGATACTGCTGCCACAACTACGACAAATGTGTTGGAACAAAGGTAAGACATCTATCCCGACTCAGTTTCATTCATAAACTAGGAATCAATACATTAGCATTTCCTCTTGCTGCTAGACCCACCCTAAGGCTAGAGGGATCGCCTCTGTCCACAGAGGGGATTGACCTGCACAACACTACCTCTGGAGCTTGGTGGTGGCAACAATGGCACTGGGATCTGAATCAATGATATGCTTCCCTTTATCATTTCCCTTGTGTAGTTCCGAATCAGGATTAGAACATGCCTCTGATTCAGGTGTCTTTAGTTTGGCCACCAGCGACTGTTTGACTCGACACTCGTTTGTGCTGTGAGCAGGGCTATTATGAAATTCAAAAAACTTCCCTATGTCCTTATTTTGATTTGTGGTGTTTTTCTGATTCACCCCACTTTATATTTTCCCCTTTTCCTGTGGTTCGGGGTGCCTTTCCTGGCTTTGGATTCACGGATCCAAAGTCTCGCTTCTTTTGCTTAAATTTCTATTCGATCTTGGCGACATAGCGATATGTTGTGACAAGTGAGGTAATGTCGAGGAACTCCATTTCCTCTTGAATGTATATGTGCAAAGATATACGATACTTGAGCACCAAATGTGTCTCTAAATATTTAATACCCAACTTTGAGCATAGGGTATGGAAAAAATTCATCAGTTCATGCACATCTTGATCCCTTTGCTGCCACAACATGGTCCATTGGATGCAATTGTCCTCATATCTCCCCACGGGGTAATATTTTTCCTTGATGCCATCTCAGAATGAATTCCAAGTGGGTGCGGCCGAGAATAGAGAGGGTTCCCTCTCGTCCTTTTGCTCGCAGTAGGTCTCCCACCAGTCTTTGACATCGGGGGTGACTTTGAGGAGTGAAAAAGTAATATTTTCTTAGTCGGAGAAATCATGGACCAAGAAATACCCTTCCAACAAATTCAACCATATATCTACAACATATGCATCTATCTGGCCTTCAAATACTAGAATGTTGAAGTTGAATTGTAGCTTGAAAGGAGTGGCACCTCCATAGTGGCTGTTGGATGTAGATGCGCGCCAGTGGGCAGCTGTTGAAGGATTTGGGCAAAGTTATCCATCATCGTGTTCCTCTGTTTCTCGAGGGCCTCCTTGAGCAAAAATTTGATAGGATCTCCTGCTCCCTCATCTTTCTTTTCTTTCACCATGGGAGGTCGTCGGGGTTTGCGAGGCTGATCTTGCAAGGGTTCAACTAGATCGATCCCTAACTTCTTATACCATGACCTCATTGGGGACATGCAAAGAAAAATAAAGAAAGAGAAGACGCTCTAATACCATTGATCCAGATTTATGCAGGAACACAATTATACACAGAACTAAACATAAATACAAAGATGCAGCGGAAATAAAACTTCATTTCATTAAAATTAAATGACTTAAATATGCTTACAGAAATAATGTAAATAAACTAGCTAGGGCATGGTAGCTTATCTATGAGAAGAGATGTGGCAGCTACAAGGCTCTGAATTGTGTTATAATGAGGCTCTAAGGCCTATTTATTATTGAGAAACAATGGAAAACCATAAACATCTAAAAACCTAACCCTAGAAGATGAAGCGCCAAAACTATGGGCCCTGTTTGGGTAAATTGGTACATCAATTTCCCGGGATGTAACTTTGGCAAATGATCTCTGTTTTACGTGCTCATTACCTCATTATAGAGATATATATCAGAGGACTACATATTTTGAGGTGAGAAACATTGAAGGAACTTTAACGTATCACCCAGTTTTCCCAAAAAATGTCGTTTAGGGCCCCAAAACAGCTCTGGAAGTTTAGGACCCGAAAAACTGCTAAAAATAGTAAACTGTGCTGAAAATGAAAGAAATGAAAGAACCGATGGTGGGGGTCCAAATGGAATAGGTGGGTGGCCACCAACGTCCACCTGGATCATTCCTCCACCCTTAGGAAGCAATGTCCCCTATTGCATTGAGTTCTTCCATGAGATGAGGAAAATTATGCTAAAATTGTTATTGTATTTGTCGAAGATGTCATGGACCTGTTAGCGAACGTGCTGGATGGGTTAAATAAATTTGTTTGCTTGATTAGCCTCTGAAAGTACATGTGTGGATTTTTTTTGTGTGGTTGCATGAGGTATGGCAACATCAGGCAACGACGCACCCAGGGTCAGATCAATGGAGTGATTGACCTGACAATGTAGAGGAACCTCTGTGGGTGAGGAGAAAATGTCCTCATATTCCTCCATGACTCTGTCCATCTGCTGCTGCCATGCAAGGGAGCCCTGTTTCGATGCTGTGGCCACAATATTATTCTTGCCTTGTGGGAAAATTGTAATGAAAATACATTTCCTGGTTTGGGAAACACTCTTACAATGTTTTTTTGCAGTAGTCAAAGAGACAGAAGGAGGCAGTACTACCTCCCATATCCTGTACAATTTATTTCCCAAAGTAATAACAACAGAATGAGGCCTAGAATCATACACATCATGTTTCTTCCACAAGTATGGTTGGCCCAATAATACATCAGACACATCAAGAGGAGTAACATCACACAACACCTCATCCGTGAATGGCTTGATGTTGCACAGAAGGCGACACTACTGGAAGACACAGAGATATCTTCCTTGGTGAAGCCGCCAAATGGTATATGGCTAGGGTGTGATATGGTTGGTAGATCGAGCTGCTTCATGACCGCTGCTGAAATGAAATTCTTTTGGCTTTTGCTATTGACAAGGAATTTGCAGCTGAGAAGCCTTTACCAACATCTGCGAATGGAAGAGGTGCTCCCCCTCCTCTGTATCCTCAGGATCCTCCCTCTAGAGCTTGTTGGCGGCAAAAATGGCACTAGGATCTACATTAATGATTTGTTTCCCTTTGTCATTTCCCTTTTCTAGTTCTGACTCAGGATCAAAACATGCATCTAATTCGGGTGCCTTCAGTTCGGCCACCGACGACTATTTGGCCCGACACTCATTTGTGTTGTGAGTGGGGCTATTATGAAAGTCTTACCACTTCCTCGTGTCCTTCCTTGGATTTTGGTGTTGTTCTGAGTCACCCCGCTTTGGCTTTTCCCTTTTTATGCAGTTCAGGGGCGCCTTTCCTTGGCTTCAGATTCACAGATTCAAAGTCTTGCTTCTTCTACTTAAATTTCTGCTAATCTTGGTGGCACAAAAATATTTTGTGCCAAGCGAGGTAATGTCGAGGAACTCCATTTACTCCTAAATGTATTTGTGAAAAAATCTCCGGTACTTGAGCACCAAATTTCTCTCTGAATCTTTAATAACTAACTTTGTGTGCAGGGTATGGAATAAATTCGTTAGTTTGTGCACATCTTGATCACTTTGCTGCCGCAATGTGGTCGATTGGATGTACTTGTCCTCATCCCTCCCCATGGGGTAATATTGTTCCTTGATGCCATCTCATAATGAATTCCAATTGGGTTTGGCCAAGAACATAGAGGGTTCCCTCTCGTCCTTTTGCTCGCAGTAGGTTTCCTACCAGTATTTGACATGGGGGGCGACTTTAAGGAGTGCGAAAGTAATATTTTATCGGTTGAAGGAATCATGGACCGAGAAATAACCTTTCAGCAAATTAAACCATCTATCTATGACATATGCATCTATTTGGCTTTCAAATATAGGAATGTCAAAGTTGATCTATACCTTGAAAGGAGTGGTGCCTCCATAGTGGCTGCTAGATGTAGATGCGTCGCCGATGGGAATCCGTTGAAGGATCTGGGTAAAGCTATCCATCATCGCGTTCCTCTGTTTCTTGAGGGCATCCTCGAGCAATAATGTGATAGGATCTCCTACTCACTCATATTTATTTTCTTTCGCCATGGGAGGTCGTTAGGGTTTGCGAGGTTGATCTTGCAAGGGTTCAACCAGATTGAGCCCTCACTCCTTATACCCTAACCTCATTGGGGACATGTAAAGAAAACAGAGAAAGAGCATACCACTCTAATACCACTGATATGAATTTATGCAGGAACACAATAATACACAAAAATAAGCATAAATAAAAATATGCAGTGAAAATAAAACTTCATTTCATTAAAATCAAATGACTGAAATATGCTTACAGACATAATGGAAATAAAATAGCTAGGGTGCTGGTAGCTTATCTTTGAGAAGAGATGTGGTGGCTACAAGCCTCTGAACTATGTTACAATGAGGCTCGAAGGCCTATTTATTATTGAGAAAAAATGAAAACCGTAAACATCCAAATACCTAACCCTAGGAGATGAAGCGCCAAAACTATGGGCCCCGTTTGGGTAAATTGGTACATCAACTTTCCAGGGATGTAACTTGGCATATGATCTCCGTTTGACATGCTCAATACTTCGTTAGAAAGATGTATTTGAGGAATAAAATTTTTGACGTGAGCGACATCGAAGGAACTTCCATGTTGCTCCCGATTTTCCCAAACAATGTTGTTTAGGGCCCCAAAACGGCTCTGGAAGTTAAGGACCTGAAAATCTACTAAAAATAGTAAAATATGATGAAACTGAAAAAATGAAAGAACCGATGGTGGGGGTCCAAATGGAAGAGGTGGGTGGCCACCAATATCCAACTGGATCATTCCTCCCCTCTTAGGAAGAAATGGTCCCCATTGTGTTGAGTTCCTCCATGAGATGAGGCAAATTCTGCTGAACTTGGTATTGGATTTGTCGAAGATGTCATGGACCTGTTGGCGGACAAGCTGGATTCGTTTAATAAATTTGGTTGCTTTATCAGCCTCTAACAGTACATATGTGGATTCTGTCTATGTGGTCGCATGAGGTATGGAAACATCAGGCGGCGATGTGCCTGAGGTCATTTCAATGGAGTGCTTGACTTAACAATGTAGAGGAACCTCTGTGGGTGAGGAGAAAATGTCCTCGTATTCCTCCATGACTTTGTAAATCTGCTGCTACCATGCAGGGGAGCCCTATTTCGAGGCTGTGGCTACAATATTATTCTTGCGCTATGGGTGAATTGTAATGAAAATAAATTTCTTGGTTTGGGAAACTATCTTACTACGTTGTTTTGCAATAGGAAAAGAGATGGCAAGAGGCAGTACTACCTCCCGTATCCTGTACAATTTATTTCCAAAATTAATAACAACAGAATGAGGCCTAAACTCATACACAACATGTTACTTCCACAAATATGGTTGGCCCAATAATACACTAGACACATCAAGAGGATCAACATCACAGAGTACCTCATCCGTGAATGGCTTGATGCAATATGGAAGGCGACACTACTGGCGGACACAGAGATCTCTTCCCTGGTGAAGCCACCCAATGATATATGACTATGGGTGTGCTATGGTCGATAGGTCGAGCCCTTCATGAACTTTGCTGAAATGAGGTTCTTTTGGCTTCCACTATCGACAAGGAATTGCAGTGGAGAACCCTTCACCAACATCTGCAAATGGAAGAGGCGCTCCCTCTCCTATGGATCCTCGGGATCCTCCCTTTAGAGCTTGGTGGTGGAAAAAATGGCACTGGGATCCACATAAATTATCTGCTTCCCTTTTTCATAGCCCTTATCTAGTTCTTAGTCAAGATCATAACATGCATCTGATTCGGGTGCCTTCAGTTCGGCCACCAACGACTGTTTGGCCTGACACTCGTTTGTGTTGTGAGTAGGGCTGTTATGAAATTCACACCACTTCCCTGTTTTCTTCTTTTGATTTGTGGTGTTGTTCTGAGTCACCCCGCTTTGGCTTTTTACCTTGTTCTGCTGTTTGGGGGTGCCTTTCCTTGGCTTCAGATTCGCATATCGAAAGTCTTGCTTCTTCTTCTTAAATTTCTAGTGGATCTTGGTAGCATAGCCATATGCTGTGCCAAGCAAGGTAATGTAGAGGAACTCCATTCCCTCCTGAATTTATCTATGAAAATGGATATTTTACTTGAGCACCACATGTCTCTTTGAATCTATAATACCCAACTTTGTGCACAGGTTATGGAAAAATTTCGTCAGTTTGTGCACATCTTGATCTCTTTGCTGCCGCAACATGGTCCATTGGATGTACTTGTCCTCATAGCCCCCCAGGGGATAATATTGTTCTTTGATGCCATATCGGAATGAATTCCAAGTGGGTGAGGCCGAGAACAAAGAGGGTTCCCTCTCATACTTTTTCTCGCAGTAGGTTTCCCACCAGTCTTTGACATGGGGGGGGGGGGGGGGGACTTTGAGGAGTGAAAAATTAATCTTTTCTTGGTCGGAGAAATCATGGACTGAGAAATACCCTTATAGAAAATTCAACCATCTATCTACATCATCTACATCTATCTGGACTTAAAATATAGGAATTTTGAAGTTGACCTTTACCTTTAAAGGAGTGGCGCCTCCATAGTGGCTACTAGATGTAGATGTGCCACCGATAGGCAGCTGTTGAAGGATCTGGGCAAAGTTATCCATCATCGTGTTCCCTTGTTTCTTGAGGGCCTACTCGAGCAATAATTTTATAGGATCTCCCACTCCCTCGTCCTTCTTTTCTTCTGCCACGTGAGGTCGTCGGGGTTTGCGAGGCTGATCTTGAAAGGGTTCAACTAAATCGATCCCTATCTCCTCATACCCTGACCTTGTTGGGGACATGCAAAAAAAAATAGATAAAGAGCAGAAAACTCTAATAACACTAATCCATATATATAAAATAACAAAATAATACACAAAAATAAACATAAATACAAATATGCAGCGGAGATAAAACTTCATTTCATTAACATCAAATTACTGAAATATGCTTACAAACATAATGGAAATAAACTAGCTAAGGTGCTGGTAGCTTATCTCTGAGAAGAGATGTGGTGTCTACAGGCCTCTGAACTATGTTATAATGAGGATGGAAGGCCTATTTATTGTTTAGAACAATGAAAAACCCTAAACATCAAAAAACCTATCCCTAGGAGATGAAGCACCAAAACTATGGGCTCGTTTGGGTAAATTGGTACATCAACTTCCCAGGGACGTAAGTTTGGCATATGATCTCTGTTTGACGCGCTTAATACCTCATTAGAAAGATCTATCCGAGGACTACAAATTTTTACGTGAGAAACATCAAAGGAAAATTTATGTCATTGCCAATTTTCCCAAAAAACATCGTTTAGGGCCCCAAAATGGCTCCGAAATTTCAGGACCCAAAAAATTGCTAAAATTAATAAACTGTGTTGAAATTGAAAAAATAGTAAACTGTGCTAAAATTGAAAAAAATGAAATAACCAATGGTGGGGGTCAAAACGGAATAGGTGGGTGGCCACCAATATCCATCTGGATCATCCTCCCCCCCCTTTAGGAGGCAATGGCCTCCATTGCGTTGAGTTCCTCCATGAGATGAGGCAAATTCTGCTGAACTTGGTATTAGATTTGTCGAAGATGTCATGGACCTGTCAGCGGACATGCTGGATGGGTTCAATAAATTTGGTTGCTTTATCAGCCTCTGATAGTACATGTGTGGATTCTGTCTGTGTGGTCGCATGAGGTATGGAAACATGAGGCGACAACGCGCCTGGGGTCAAATCAATGGAGTGCTTGACCTGGCAGTGTAGAGGAACCTCTATAGGTGAGGAGAAAATGTCCTCATATTCCTCCATGAATTTGTACATTTGCTGCTTTCGTGCAAGGGAGACCTGTTTCGAGGCTATGGCCACAATATTCTTCTTGCCCTGTGGGTGAATTGTAATGAAAACAAATGTCCTCGTTTGGGAAACAATCTTACTGCATTGTTTTGCAGTAGGCAAAGATATGGCAGGAGGCGGTACTACCTCCAATATCCTATACAATTTATTTCCCAAAGTAATAACAATAGAATGAAGCCTAGACTCATAAACAACATGTCACTTCCACAAGTATGGTTGGCCCAATAATACATCAAACACATCAAGAGGAGCAACATCACACAATACCTCATTCGTGAATGGTTTGATGCTGTACGGAAGGCGAAATTGCTGGAAGACACAGAGATCTCTTCCTTGGTGAAGCCACCCAATGGTATATGGCTGCAGGTGTCCTATGGTCAGTAGGCCGAGCCACTTCATGACCTCTACTAAAATGAGGTTCTTTTGGATTCCACTATCGACAAGGAATTGCAGTGGAGAACCCTTCACCCACATCTTTGAATGGAAGAGGCGCTCCCCCTCCTCTGGATCCTCCCTTTAGAGCTTGGTGGTGGCAACAATAGCACTGGGATCTGCATCAATGATCTGCTTCCCTTTGTCATTTCACTTGTCTAGTTCTGACTCTGGATCAGAACATGCATCTTATTCAGGTGCCTTCAGTTTAGTCACCAGTGACTGTTTGGCCCGACACTCGTTTTTGCTGTGAGTGGGGCTGTTATGAAATTCACACCACTTACCCATGTCCTTTGGATTTGTGGTATTGTTTTGGGTCACCTTGCTTTTTCTTTTCCCCTTGTTCTGTGGTTCAGGGGTGCCTTTCCCTGGCTTTGGATTCACAAACCCAAAGTCTCTCTTCTTCTGCTTAAATTTTGTCTCGATCTTGGAGGCATAGCGATATGCTGTGCCAAGCGAGGTAATGTCAAGGAACTGTATTTGTGCAAAAAGATATGGTACTTGAGCACCAAATTTTTCTTGGAATCTTTAATACCCAACTTTGTACGCAGGGTATGGAACAAATTCGTCAGTTCGTGCACATCTTGATCCCTTTGCTACCGCAGCGTGGTCCATTGGATGTACTTGTCCTCATAGCTCCCCATGGGATAATATTTTTCCTTGATGCCGTCTCATAACAAATTCCAAGTGGGTGCGACCGAGAATAGTGAGGGTTCCCTCTCGTCATTTTTGCTCGAAGTATGTTTCCCACCAGTCTTTGACATGGGGGCAGGCTTTGAGGAGTGCAAAAGTAATATTTTATCGGTCAGAGAAATCATGGACCAAGAAATACCCTTCTAGAAAATTCAAACATATATCTATGGAATCTGCATCTATCTAGCCTTCAAAACAAGAATATCTAAGTTGATTTGTACCTTGAAAGGAGTGGTGCCTCCATAATGGCTGCTGGATGTAGATGCGCTAGTGGTTCGCAGCCGTTGAAGGATCTGGGAAAAGTTATCCATCATTGCATTCCTCTGTTTCTTAAGGGCCTCCTCGAGCAGTAATTTTATAGGATCTCCTGCTCCCTCATCTTTATTTTTTTCCACCATGGGAATTCATCAGGGTTTGCGAGGCTGATCTTGCAAGGGTTCAACCAGATCGAGTCCTAATTCCTTATACCCTAACCTCGTTGGGGACATGCAAAGAAAAACAGAGAAAGAACAAACTGCTCTGATACCACTGATCCAGTTTTATCTAGGAACACAATAATACACATAAATACAAATAAATACAAATATGCAGCGGAAATAAAACTTCATGTCATTAAAATTAAATGATTTAAATATGCTTACAAACATAATGTAAATAAAATAACTAGGGCACTGGTAGCTTATCTCTGAGAAGAGATGTGGCGGCTACAGGCCTCTGAACCATGTTACAATGAGGCTCGAAGGCCTATTTATTGTTGAGAAACAATGGAAACCCTAAACATCCAAAAACCTTACCCTAGGAGGTGAAGCACCAAAACTATGGGCCCTGTATGGGTAAATTGGTACATCAACTTCCCCGGGACGTAACTTTGGCATATGATCTTCGTTTGACTCGCTCAGTACCTTGCTAGTAAGATATATATGAGGAATACAACTTTTGACGTGAGCAAAATCGAAGGAACTTCCATGTTTCTCTCGGTTTTATGAAAAAAACGTCATTTAGGGCACCAAAATGGCCTCGAAAGTTCAGGACCTGAAAAACTGCTAAAAATAGTAAACTATGCTTAAACTAAAAAAATGAAAGAACCGATGGTGGGGGTCCAAATGGAATAGGTGGGTGCCCACTAATATCCACTTGGATCATGTTCCCCAGCATGGTCGCCAATTTTTTATACAAATAAATCCCTCTTGCAGACAAGATAAATCTCCCTAGATTCCTAAGGAAAACCAGTAACAAACAAGAAAATAATTGCTACATTTCCTTAGTTTATAACTAAAACATGAAACATGTAGTACGCGAAGAATCACTTACCTATTAACAAAGTGCTTGTAGAATTCCTTTCGGTGCTTTCCACAACCTGCTTTCCCTCAATTCCTTAGAGGCTTTCCAGATGCTTTCCACATCTTCTCCATGATGCTCCAAAACAGATCTGCATAGAAAAAAAATTCAAAGGCATCAAAGCATCTCGCATATGAAAGAAAAGGTAAATTAAATCCATAATTTAGCATATAACATATAAATGAATCAATAATGAGTTATAAACCATGTGAGTGATCAACGAATATCACAAAAAACATAAAAAAATTGACACAATTAGGAAAACACACTTACTTTGTATTAAATTCAAAGGGAAAACAAACTTACAATCTGGTTTCCTTGATGTCACAAGACTCTTCCAATGGTCTCCTTTCCTTCCCTTGATGAGAATGTCTTCAGACCCAAAATCAACAACATGAGTTTACAAATCCAAGTCCCCCATTCCTTTAGTCCCATGCTCAATTTATAGGAAGGATGAGGAGGTTTCTAGATCCTCTTCTCAAGGGATATGATGCTTAAGAGGAGGAGATTAGCTCCATGTACCAAGGTATTAGGTGCAGGTATGTAGTGGTTCAAGGTTTCTAATTTGGATAAGATTCCTCAACCAAAGCTTCTAGAGATTGCTTTTTTATTTTTACCTACGTGAATAGAACTCCTCAGTTTATAGTGGAAGAAACTGCAAACACTTGCGTAGTTTACAATGGAAGAAACTGCATATGCGTGCGTTGTGTTTAGGAAAACTATGCAGATGCTCAAAAATGGTTTTTAAGAAGTGTAACCCAAAATTCCTTTTATCCCTGGTATTATTTTACTTCAAGATTCATAGGGGATTCACTTGAGACACTTCATTAGATGGCGAAGGATTTGAATCGACAATCATGGTGACAAAATTTAGTGTAACAAAGATACAACTCACATTACTATTAGTAAAAATTAATTCCATGGTTCACTTTCATAAATTGGCCCAAAACACCTAGCATAATCAAATGACTACTAGAGAGTTCAAAACAGTCACAACGACTGAGTAAGTGACCCTTAATTGAACATCCTCAAATTACAGTCCAATAATAATTAAAACCCTACAATGGTTCAACCTAGCAGTATTAATTACAAGAAAAAAATTTAAATCATTTCGTCAAGGCACAACCAGAATCATACTTATAAAATCCAGCATGCAAACATCCCTAGAAATTCAACTTGCAGGGGAACCATTTGTAATTTTAGATAAAGATTTTTGCAGAGATGAAGCATATACTATTCCATTTTCTAGAGCTTAATTTTATAAAAGAGACCACAGTTGGAATTCAAAACAGGCACAAAGAAAGAACCCTCAGCCATAACAAGTTCACTGAAAGAATCCTCAACCTAAATGTTTCTCCAGGAAATTGAACTACATACCAATTCTCCTGCAAAGAAAATATAAGACGAATTAACAGAGGTCTCGGAAGGACTATAATAATCTTAGTCAATAATATACCCAAAAGAATTAAGGAAGAGAGATATAAAAGTTCTTCATTCTTCCATTTATCATAAGGAGCATACGAGAAACATAAGTACCCTAAGCCCGAACATATTCCACCTTCCATGGATTCGAACCATTTTTTTACCCTGCACAAGAAAACTTGTGTGAGAGCCATTACGAAATCATAGAAACATTCAAAAACTCAAAGCAAGTAAAGATTGAGTCAAAATTGTGGGAATGACACCATACCGTGTTATTTCCAGCTGAAAGGTGTGCATCGTTACGTCTCCCAACATGAAAGAGAGACTAAGAGATGGCGAGGGAAGCTGTAAACTAGTAAGACGAAAGATAAGGCAATAACTCTGCCCGAGTTGCAGAGAGGAGTGGAGCGAACTATGAGTTAGCAGAATGAGGGCCTAGGCTACACTAGTGGATAGGGTAGTTACTCTATATCATCCTTCTAACCTCCTCAACCATTGATGAAACCCCAAGCCTCCACTATCGTTGATCAGATGATGATCCCAAAGACAGTTGCTGTCGTCGATCTACCGTTAATCCCACATAGGTGATTGCACTAGGTGGCCACCGCATAAGTGAGTCTAGAATGTTTGTAGGGCCTGGGTTACTGGAACCTGAGGGTGGTTTAATCCAGGTGGATATTGGTGGCAACCTGCCTATTCGACTTGGACCCCCACCATTGTTTCTTTATTTTTTCATTTTCTTTGATTATTGCACAATTTATTATTTTTGGAAATTTTTTGGGTCTTGAACTTTCGAAGCTGTTTTGAGGTCCTAAGCTACGTTTTTTTTGGGAAAATGGGAAAATCATGAGTCTTTGACCCATGTTTTTCACTCAAAATTTTTAGTCCTCAGATAGATATTTATAACGAGGTATTGTGCACGTCAAACAAAGATCATATACCAAAGTTACGTCCCTGGGAAGTTGATGTACCAATTTACCCAAACTTGGCCCATAGTCTTAGCACTGCATCTCCTAGGGTTAGGTTTTTGGATGTTTAGGATTTTCCACTGTTTCTCAATAATAAATAGGCATTCAAGCCTCATTCTAACATAGTTAAGAGTCATGTAGCTACCACATCTCTTCTCAGAGATAAGATACGACCACCCAAGCTAGTTTATTTTCCATTCTTTCTATAAGAATTTTTCAGTATTTGATATTAATGAAATGAAGTGTTATTCCTGATGTGTCACTGTGTTTATTTTTATTTTCGTATTTTATTGCGTTCTTGCTTAATTTTGGATCAGTGGTATCAGAGCGGGTTTAATATTTTTCGATCTTTCTTTGCATGTCCCCAATGAGGTCGGGGTATAAGGAGTTAGGGCTTGATCTGGTTGAACCATTGTAACATCAACCTCACAAATATTGATGGCCTCCCATGGGGGAAGAGAATAAAGGCGAGGGAGAATGAGATCCTATCAAAATATTGCTCGAGGAGGCCCTCGATAAACAAAGAAACGTGACGATGGATAACTTTTCCCAAATCCTTCAATGAATACCCACCGACATCGCATCTTCATCCAACAACCACTTCGGAGGCACCACTCCTTTTAAGCTACACGTAAACTTTGATATTCCCATATTTGAGGGCCAAATAGATGCAGACACTGTATATATATGGCTGAATCTATTATAAGGATATTTCTCCGTTCATGATTTTTCAATTAGGAAAATATTAATTTTTCAATCCTCAAACCACCCCCCATATCAAGGACTGGTGGGAAACCTACTATGAGAAAAAGGATGAGAGGGAGCCCTCCCTATTCTTGGCCGGACCCACTTGGAATTCTTTCTGAAATGCTATCAAGGAACAATATTATCCTGTGGGGATCTATGACGACAAGTACATACAATGGAATATGTTTCGGAAACAAATGGATTAATATGTGCATGAGCTGACGAATGTGTTCCATACCCTACACATAAAGTTGAGTATGAAAGATTCAGAGAAAAATTTGGTTCTGAAGTACCACATTTTTATGCATAGATACATTCATGAGGAAATGGAATTCATCGACATCTCCTCGCTTGGTGCAACATACTGGTATGCTGCCAATATTGATCTAAAATTCAAACAGAAGAAGCGAGACTTTGGATCTCCGAATTAGAAGCAAGGGAAAGGTGCCCCCAAATTGCAGAACAAAGGAAAAATCCAAGGTGGGGCGGCCCAGGACAACCTGCCAAAGCCGCAAGCGAAGAAAAACACCACAAAGCCAAAGAAGGACACGGTAAAGTGGTGTGAGTTCCATAAGATATCCACTCACAACCCAAGTGAGTGTCAGGCCAAGCAGTCACTGGTGGCTGAGCTGAAGGCTTTCAAATCATATGCATGTTCTGACTCTGATTTAGAACCTAACAAGCGCAATGAAAAAAGGAAATAGATTATCTATGCAGAGTGCAACAACACTGTAGCCACCACCAAGATCCAGAAGGAGGAAACCAAAGATCCAGAGGAGGGGGAGTGCCTCTTCCATTCCTAGATGTGGGTGAAGCATTCCCCGTTGTATTTCATTGTTGACATCGGGAGCCGAAAGAACCTCATTTCACAGAGGTCATGAAGCGGTTGGGCATGCCTACCACAACACACCCTTAGTTGTATACCATCTGGTGCCTTCACCAAGGACGAGATATCTGTGTCATCCAGTAGTGTAGCCTGCCTTATAGTATCAAGCCCTTCATGGATGATGTATTATGTGATATTGCTCCTCTTGATGTTTGTGATGTGTTATAAGGCCAACTATACTTGTGGAAGTGACATGCTGTGTACGAGTCTAGGCCTCACGTTGTTATTGTTACTTTGGGAAATAATTTGTACAGGATACCAGAGGTAGCACTGCTTACCGCTATCTCTTTGATCACTACAAAATGATACAGTAAGCTCATTTCCAAAACCAGGAAATTTGTTTTCCTAATGATCTGCCCTCGGGGAATGAAGAAGACTATGGCCACGCCATCCAGACATGGCTCGTCAGCATGAAAAAAACATATGGACAAGGTCGTGGAGGAGTACGGGGACATCTTCACCTCACCCGTAGGGGTACCGTTGCATTGTCAGGTAAAGCACTCCATCAATCCTACCCTAGATGCGCCGCTACCCAATGAACTGATCTATTGATGCTATGTTATGGAGAATGGCGAAATCAAGAGGAATATCCAAGAGCTGCCACAAAAATACCACATCCGGTCGAGTTCATCACCCTGTGGGAGCCCAACCGTGTTGGTGCAAAAGAAATATGGGACTGGGAGACTCTGTATTGACTATTAGGCGCTGAAAAAAATCATTGTCCAGAATAGGAATCCGATCCCACAAATTGATGAACATTTGGATCAACTCAAGGGGGAAAAATATTTTAGCAAGATCGTCTTGAAGTCCGGATATCACTAGATACTAATTGAACCCTCTAATGTGTGGAAGACTGCCTTAAAATCCAAGGAGAGCCTCTTCAAATGGATGGTCATGCCTTTCGGGTTGATGAATGCCCCCACATATTCATGAGGATGAAAAATGACATCTTGAAACCATTCACCAACTCATTCTTGGTGGTGTATTTGGATGACATCTTGATTTTCATCCAGAGTTGGGAAGAGCACCTCCACAACATTCGACAAGTCCTCCAAACATTGCGATAACACAAGTTGTGTGCCAATTTGGAGAAATGCACTTTTTGCATGACTCGGGTTCAATTTATGGGATACATTATTGATGAACGGGGGTGCATGTGTAACATACAAGATATAGGTCATTCATGATTGACCAACCCCAACCTCTTTAACAAATCTCCACAAATTTCTGGGTCTTACCAATTTCTACCGCAGGTTCATGTTGGGGTTCTCTCATATCACTTAACCTTTGAGTCAAGTCACCAAGGGAGGAGCGAAATTAAAATTATTTTGGTCTGAATCTAAAAAAAAGGCATTCAGAGAGTTGAATCATTGCCTCTACTCTGCACCAGTGCTCACACTACTTGAATTGCAACAACCATTCGATATCGAGACATATACATCTGAATATGCTATTGGGGTAGTACTTACTCGGTAGGGGCATCCAATGGCATATCACAGTGAGACACTTTCAGAAACAGTCTGAAAGTATCCAACCTGTGACAAAGAGATGTATTCCATTATGCAGGCCTACCGAAAATGGAAGCATTACATTTTTGGGAGGGAAACGATCATCCACACAGATCACCGACTCCTGCAACTCATATAGACACAAGGGAAGTTGCAGAGAGATCATCACCATAAATGGCCCATTTACCTGCAATAGTTATGTTTGAACATCAAGTAAAATAAGGGAAACACCAATAATGTTGTAGATTGCCTCAACTGACCGTCGATCATGGTGCTAACCACTATGCTTGACTCTTGTGGGCACAAGACTTCGGGTTGACCGCATCTCTACAAAAGTGATATAGAATTCGGCAACACATACCAGACACTCTTGGAGGTTAAGAAAGTTCCAAAATTTCACCTGGAGGTTAAGAAAGTTCCAAAATTTCACCTCTAGGATGCATTATTATGCCACCCTGGACACCTCTATGTTCCTACAATTGAGCGTGCCAAGATGATTTGGGAAGCACACTATAGTCGGGTAGTTGGAAATTTCACGGTCGAGAAAAAAATGGCAGTACTGTAGAAGTATTTCTATTGGACGAAACTTCGACATGATGTTGGTAAGTACATTAGATCCGACAGTGGCTGCACCATTTCCAAACTGACCATCAAGAAGCAAGGCCTATATACTCCACTAGCTACCCCTAGTCCACCTTGGTAATCCATCTCCATGGATTGCATGTCAGGCCTTCCTTCTGCCAAGCATGGAAACAACTGCGCTTTTGTGGTCATTGAAAAATTCTCTAAAATGGCCATTATAGCAGCCTGCAAGAAGAATATCACAACAGAAGCCACTGCTAAACTCTTCTTTGAATGAGTGTGGGTACACTTTTGGATCCCACAGTCCATTATCCCAGATTGGGATAGCAGGTTCCTCAACACATTTTTGTCAAGTCTCTGGTCCATGTTGGACACCAAGCTCACTAAGTCCACAACTTTCCACCCCCAAACTGATGGCCAAACAAAGGTCGTCAACAATATGAATGTACACATTATGCACATGTACAACTCGAAGCATCCACACACATGGGATGAAAGCCTCCCCTTTTTCCAACACAACTATAACCGGGCTCTCCACATCTCGACTGGCCATAGCCCCTTTCAGGTGGGCTTGGGATTTCGGCCACTATGTCTCATTGATGTGGCCATACCATTTGCAACTACTTAGGTAGATTTGGCCCATGTACAGTCCGAAGCCGAAAAGACAAACAAATTCATTGAGCACACTAAACACATCCGCCAACAGGTTCATGACATATTGGACATAGCCAATGCTAAGTACAAGCAACGACATGATCAACATCGGGTGCCACACGAGTTCCAGGTGGGCGACAAAGTTTGGCTACATTTGTAGAAGGAGCGCCTCGCTGGGCCTCACCGCAAGTTTCGCCAGTTTTGATATGGCCCATACACCATCACCAAGTCAGTAGGGGACAATGCCTTCGAGCACAGTATTCCACCATTCCTTGGTCTACACCTAGTGTTCAATGTGGAATGCCTTCAACCCTACTTTCCACCATTGCAGGACACATTCGACATTGTAGAACAACTCACACCAACATAGTTAAACCTAGACTTCCTGGAACAAGCCACAATTGATCAGATCATGGACACACAAATCAAGAACACTAGACAACAAAGGATCCAACTATATCAAACTTTCAAAGCAGGCCAACTCCTTCACCAGGGCGAGTGGCTCACCAGGGACCAAGTTCAACAAAAGTTTCCTCATCTCATGGAGGAACTCAACACAATGGGGACCATTGCTTCCTAAGGAGGGAGGACCGATCTAGGTGGATATTGGTGGCCACCCACCTATTCCACTTGGACCTCCACTATTGTTTCTTCAGTTTTTCAATTTCTTTAATTGTTACACAATTGACTATTTTGGCATTTTTTTGGATCTTGAACTTTTAGAGCCATTTTGAGGCCCTAAACGATGTTTTTTTGAGAAAACTGGGACCATTAAAATGGATTGCTCAAAAGTTTTAGTCATCAGATAGATCTTTCTAACGAGGTATTGTGTGCATCAAACATAGATCGTATACCAAAGTTACGTCCCAGGGAAGTTGATGTACCAATTTACCCAAATGGGGCCCATAGTTTTGGCGCTTCATCTCCTAAGGTTAGGTTTTTTGATGTTTAGGGTTTTCCAAATTTTCTCAATAATAAATAGGCCTTCGAACCTCATTGTAACAAAGTTCAGAGGCATTTATCCGCCACATCTCTTCTCATAGATAAGCTACCATCACCCATGCTAGTTTATTGTTCGTTATGTCTGTAAGTATTTGATATTAATGAAATGAAGTGTTATTCCTACTACATCTCTGCGTTTATGTTTATCTCTGTATTTTGTTATGTTCCTACATAAGTCAGGATCAAGGTTGGATGTGTGTTAGCACCCAGGGTCAGACAAACACATGTTAGATTTTAACCGTGAAGAAAAAATTAATCGAGGACTCATGCCTTAAAACAATGCACTATTATATACATATTTATGATATTAATGCATTAGTATTAATATAACTTTGGAGACTGCTACACCATAGTAAAAGTAAGTAGGAAACACATTATTATTATTATTATTATTATTTTAATGTGGAAATGTTACAAATATGAATCATAAACAAAATATTTCAATTTTATATATATATATATATATATATATATTTAAAATATCTACTTTGTTTCATTATTTTTATATTTTTTTGGTTACTCTAGAATTTAATAAAAAATTGTTAGAATTGCAAATTTTAACTATGTATCTACACTCTGTAAGAGGATTTTGAAAGTGTTGAACCTATTCATGCATATACATAGTATATAAACATAGTGTGCATCAAGAATTGAGGTAATCAAATCTCTTTACATTAAAAAAAATTGATCTCTAAAATTTAAATCCTCCATAAATATATAACTAGAATTTGCCCCAAAGAAGGTGCAAAGAGAGACCGATAGGTTTTTTAAATTGGAAATTTTTTATCAAGAAGAAATTTGTAGATACATATGTCATATGCCATATGTAATGACATATTTTAATTATGTTGTAAAGTGTCAATTGAAAAAAACTCTCCTCAACTTCCACTCGTACCATTGTGTACTGTTGATTTTGATGTTAGACGATTGAAATAATATCTACCTTGGGATTGAATACTGTTATTAATCGGTTACAGAAATAATACAATAAAGAAAATGGTTTTAGTTCCTCCAAAAAAATGCACTTTGCACATGAAATTGGTGTAGTGAACATGGTATTTCTATTCATAAAGCTGTTTGGTTGTATATGAAGGATGTGGAGCATCAAGATTGCAAATTTTCTGCAAATGAAACTTGTTTCTTCTTTCCGCAGACTGCAAGTTATGCAGCTTCAAGTCGGGGGCATGAAGCCCAGTAAGATGGAGAGGATGATGAAGAAACCGATCGGGGAATAAGAGCAGGTTTCAAAATAGATGTCTCTAAGCCTCAGTCACATCAAGGCGGTTACCCTGGCCCTGTCCTTTACAACCCATCTCGCTATGATAATCCTCAAGGCGGTTACCCTAGTCTTGTCATTTACAATCCTTCTCGCTATGATAGTTCTCCTCTGCGGTGTAAGTAGTATTATTATTCTAATATTTCTCAATTGGGTTAAGAATCCATATCTAATACTTTTGAATTGGGTTAACGATCCATATCTATGTGAGTATTTTTATTATTCGATTGCGAAGCAATGCTATTAAGCATGTATGTTTGCTGGTCGTTGGCATCAGCGCATGGCCGTCATGGTTACGGGCCACATTATGGTAAGGCTATGTTCACAATGTTTTAGTGTTTGCTAAAATTGTAAGCGTAGTCTAACGAAGTTGTAAATTTGGTCTTAAAAAAAAGGAAATTTTAGTAAGATTGAAATTTTGGAAAATCTAGATTATAGCTATCAAGTTTTAATATTTTGAGTGGTTAATGGGTTTTTGATGGTGTTGAATTCATTTCTACCATCAAAATTCAACTTCAACATGAGTTTTTGATGATGCTAAATCCATTTTCATCATCAAAACTAGAATTTGCTACTATCAAATTATTTGCGAAAAAACTAATTAGATTGCAGAGAGTTTTTACCATCCAAATAAATTTGTTGCCTCAATAGACAACGCCAAATTTTTTATAATAATACTAAATTCGCTGTACTTTGGTGTGTTAATTATATTTTGACCATTGTGTGTAGATGAAGAGAATGATTATGCAGTTGGAGATGGACATCAATTCAGTCCCTACAACAACATGCCACAACAATTCTATCCACAACCAGTTTTGAAGAGAACGATTAAGCAGTTGGATATGTACATCAATTCACTCCCTACAACAACAGGCCACAACAATTCTATCCACAACCAAATCCTCTGCTTCGTCGTGGACGTTACTATTAGAGGGACAAGTATGGGCATTAACTCATATATTAGTTATATGGACGCACTACTAAGGTGCCGACTTGACCTAATGTAGTAATGGAGAAAATGAGATGTTGGTTACCTTCTCCCGATAATGTAAAGAAAATGGTCAATGTATAGAATATGTGAAAGTGGTATAGAGCTATCTATAAATATGTTTCAGCGAATAAGTGTATTGTATTATATTGTAGTAAAATTTATTGAATGTACCTATCTGTAAATGAGAATTCATTGACAATATACTCGTGAAGATGAGAACTCGGAAGAAAGTCTTCCAAAATTTACCCACAATTAATGATCGATAATTGGATATTCATTGCTTAACATGGCATTACTTTTCTCCCAGTTTTCTTAAGACTTTGTTTTTATTTTTTTTAGTCTATGTTTTTTTAAAGCAATTTGTAGTGAATGAAGAGAATACAATTCAGGAGATGAATTTTTACATAATTAAATAAAAGTAGCAAAATAGTTATGATATATATATTTTTAAATTAATTTATAATTAATAAGAAAAAATTGCTTTTAAAAATGAAATTTGAAATAACAAAATAATTATAACAATAAGTGTATATAGTAATAAATTATTTAATTTTATGGGTATATATTGTAATGTTTTTGCAATTTCTTACTTAGGAAATTTGACATTAATTAAGGCTGAATCCTCACATTTCCCCTAACATCATGCAAATTTCCTTCCATATTTTTCTTTGCTAAATAATTTTATATTATTTCAAGTTTTAACCTTGAGTATGGTTAGTTTAATGAAATCCATTACCTCTGTTATGTGTATGCTTTGTTTGTGAATACAACTCATGATTTTTTTCTAAAGGAGTGCATTATAATTGTCACAACAAATAATCATAGGCCCATGTTCATGTCTAATGTTTTTGCATAGCTATTACAACCAAACGCCATCCTTGGAAACATTTAAAGTTGAAATGTACTCTCTTTCAGATATAGAATGCAAAAACACTTCTTGTTTCTTACTTCAACCATTGAGAATTTCTTCAAACATCATAAATGTACATTGACTGTCCACATCCCTATCCTAGTCACAAGGGATTCACTGAGTGAACCTCTAACATATCATAGGGGATTCACTCAGTGAACCTCTGACAAAATATTTTATATTCAATTAAATCACATAAAATATCACATATTTTTTCCTTTATACTACTCTTTTCTATGTTACTACTTTACAACATTTACTTTGCAACATATGGTGCAATTGCTAGTTTATATAGATATTGTAAAAAATGATATTTTAGTTTTATGGATCTTTAATATATATAATAAGTTGTACATATTTAAATATTATATATATATATTTAAAACACTAATTTGAGCAACTTCAAGAATTTGGATGTTTCAGGCAATTATTCCAATTTAATATACCTCTAACAAAATACTAAAAATAAAGAATAATGAGCGTTGGAAACCACCATTTAAACTCAATTTAAATGACTGGATTATAAAATTCACATTCTATATTATATTATTAATTAATACTATTTTTCTAAAAAATAATTAAAATATATCTAGAGTGTATTTTAATTTATATATAATTGATAAGTGGTGCTATTTTAATTTTATATATAGTTTAAATAAAAAAAAATACATTTGATACACCACTCACAAAATACACAAAATAATAAAAACATAGTCTGCAAAATTTAAGGAATAAAAAAAGCTATTAAATTACCTCTACCAATTTTTTTTTTTTTAAACGAGAGTAATGAAATTCTGTAATGAAGATTAATACTTGGATGAACAAAGTCCATAAAAGGGTTTTTCAAAAGGCAATTCTGTGTACGTTTCCTCCAATGAAAACATATATATTATTTTAAACTGTGGCATACAAGAAAACGAAAACACAAATGGCAACATAAGAGTTTGTCAAAAATGATAATTACCTGGAAAAGTTGAGAACTAAGCCCTTGAATAGTGTGGAAAAAAATTATCTATGACCCAACAAAACTATAGACTTTCAAAACATAGCCTTTAAAATATAACTAATAAAAAGCCATTAAATTACCCCTACAAAAAATTGTTTTTCAATTGAGATAATGAAATTTTGTAATTAGGGTTAAGCTTTGGATGAGCAAAGGCATGAAAGAGATTTTTAAAAGGTAAATTAAATTATAGCATATAAGAAAAAGAAAAATAAAATGGCAACAATAGAATTTGTCAAAAATTGATAATTATACTTGATACCAACAAGTTTTTTAGCAAGTCAAGAAGACAAAAACACAAATGATAATAACAAAATTTGTCAAAAATTGATAATTATACTTAATACCAACAAGTTTTTTTAACAAGTTAAGAAAAAGAAAACACAAATAATAACAACAAAATTTGTCAAAAACCGATAAGTATACTTGATACGAACAAATCGATTTTGGACATTGACCTCAAGTTTATAGCCTTATAACCTTTGCTTGATTCACATAATCTTTGCGTATGGTAAAGGGTTTCTTATATTCCTTTTTTATAACATAGGAAACAAAACAAACAAGGTCAACAGAGGAACAAAGTTTTGAACTTTGACAAAATGTGACTGTATGAGACTGGCCTACATTCTTTGGTCTTCGTGGCTTACATGAATGATCAGGCTATCAGATGACAAGGACAAATATAAGCACGCAACAAAAAGATGAAGATGAAGAAAAACCAGATTTCTTGAACGAGTTCGATCCAACAACAAACCCGCTGCCATGAAGCTAAAGGTCATCCCCAAGCTGGAGAATTCATGATGGCCAAAGAAAAAGATGAAAGACATTCAGATGACCGAATATGAGCTGCAATTTCAGCACGAGGTGGAGGCAGGTTAAAAATTAAAATACATTACCTACTAATAGAAATGCTTAAAGAACTCTACAAAAGAAACTTTACAGTTTTAAAATATACGTTATAAGTGTATAGAGCATCCACTATTTTTCGTCTGCACATAAAAGTTTTATTAAAGGTGCTTTGAAAAATTATGATCGAAACGATAGTTCCTTCATGATAAAAGTTCACGCATCTCTCAGCCCTTATTCAACGTATTTTGAAGACAAATATGTCATCACGTGAATAATAATAATAGTCCTAATAATGGTTCACCCATTTTCATTTTCCATGTGCATTCCATTTGTTTTTTCATTTTCCATATCCATTCCATTTGCTTTGAATGCAAATGGTGGGAGTGACATTTTATATTACTTTCACATGTAAGCATGATAGGGGATGGGGAGTACGCCCTCAATATCAGAAGACACCAGGCATGAGTCCTGTTATGGTTATGACTGCGAACGAAACCTGCTCCCAAATGATTGTGATGAAAATTGTGCAATCTGGTCATTGCCTCTAGCGTACACAAAAGAAGCTATCTCAAGCACAGGAACACAACTGTGATTTAAAAAAAAAAAACATAGTGTTCAATTGATCTATTGAGGAAAGAACCTGATACCACATTATGCCAGAAAGCCTAGGGCCATTGGGGATGGGTTGCAGACAGGAGAGCCCAACAAGAAGCGGGAAAATGAATGGACGAATAACGGTAGTTACAATTAACTATTCTCTTGCAACTTTCTTTTTTGGATAAAGAAGTGGAAGATTAAATGTTAGTTTTAGGAGGGTGTTGGTGAAAAAAATTGAGGTAAAATCTTGGTTTTTTGTTATTTAAACTGGTTTTTTTTTGACTCTATATATGAATTCAGCACCCTCAAAAACTCATAAGACACTTTGATTGTACAAGGTTAGCAATCAAACTTCTCATGAATTCTTACTAATTTTAAAAAAATTACACCCAGAAAAAAACCAACGTAAAAGCTTTAAAAAAAATACTAAAAACTACTCTTTAATTTTATCTTCTCCAACAATCCTCTTAAAAACCCAACTGAATTATCACAACTGGAACTCTGGCATAAATATGGTGCGCTTAATTCGAGTGAGTAGCCAAAAAACCTTTAGACAGATGTCAAGCTAAGACAAAAAAGATAAACTAAAATGAAAAGTATCTGATTTAAAAAAGACCTATCGATCTAATTTTAAATATAATAAATAACATTAAAAAAACATCAAACATAACTGTGATCATAAAAATGCAAATACAACCGGAACTTTTGCATCGCAGCCAACAAAATCTCGAACGATTTTTTTTTTCTTATTTCAAATCAACCATGAAACGGTAACAACATGGAGGAGAAGAATGAGGAGAAGAGTCCGGTTCAGAGCAGGATCGTGGGACGTATTATCTCTCAATCCCACATTCGTATGATGTGATGCAAATTAATAAACATTCTCCATCATTAAAGAAACGATGTGCATAAATGTCGTGCATTCAATTGAGCTTGCTGCATTTCTTGTGTAGCTGTGTATTTTTATTATTTTTAATCTTTATTGATATATTTTATTTTTAGTTTTTTAATATAATTTTTATATTTTGAATGTTATACATACAAACATGTTATAATTATTTATCAGTCTAGATTTATCTTGTACTTTGAGAGATTTGATGGTTTCAGTCGTTTACTGCCAAAGAAAATCTATTGAAGATATGATTAATTTTATCATTAACTTGTTTATTTTAATTTTAAATTTTCTTAGTTACCTCGTTGAGATGATAAATATTGTGAATAATTTTAATCATGAAAAATGATGAAATACTTTTTTTGAATGCAAAGTGACAATAATAATGTTGAAAGATAGAAAATGTGAATAATAAGAATGTACTCATGTTACAAACTATTCTCATTGTGATCAATCTCAAACTATTCTTATTGTCACTCTTGTTAGTTTTATCATCTTTTCATATCAATTATATGAAAAAGAAAATTTAAATCATAAATCATTTATTGTCATCTTTTCATATAGATTATATGAGAAAGAAAATTAAACATGATACCTTGTCTCTTTTGCTCTCCAATATTAATAGGTTAAATTACTATAACATAAAAATCAATGTGCATTGTTCAATACCGTTTTGTGCTTACACTAAAATCAATGCATATGGTTAATCCAATCACTTTAAAATTAATGTACCATCATATTTCCAATTACATCAAATCAGAAATCAACATCTACATTGAAATCAATGAATTTAATGCAAGCAATCAAATAAGATTAGAAAATAACTTCTACACTGAAATCAATGCATTTAGTGCAAACAATCAAATAGGATTAGGAATCATCTACATTGAAATCAATGCATCTAGTGCAAGCAATCAAATATAATCATAAATCAACATCTACATTGAAATCAACACATCCAGTGCAAACAATCAAATAGTATTAGAAATCACCACCTGGACTGAAATCAATGCATCTACTGCAAGTAATCAAATATCATTAGAAAAAGATATCTACACTAAAATCGATGAATCTAGTGCAAAAAATCAAATAGGATTAGAAATCACCATCTCCACTTAAATTAATCCATCCAGTGCAAGAAATATTCTTCCCTCTCTCCACCCTCCATCCATATCTATATCCCCATCCATCTCTTCTTTTTTGTCTCTTTATCTCACCCCCCTAAACACACATGCTCTCGCACTCCATATCTATCAATCTCTTTGTCACTCCCTCCCTCTCCCATCTCTCTCTTCTTCCCTCTCTTCACCTTCCATCTATATCTCTATCTTCCCCTTCTCTCCCTCTTCCCCGCTGATATCTCTCTTTCCTCCTTTTGTCCTCTCTCCCTCTCTCTCCATCTTCCTTATCACTCTCTCTCTCTCTCTCCACCTTTATCTCTCTATGTCTTTCTTCTTACCTCCCTCTCTCTCCCCCTCCAAGTCCATCTCTCTTTCCCTCCCTCTCTCTACTCTCTCACATCCTCTCTCTTCCTTCCGCTCTTTCCCTTTCTCTCCCATCTCTCTCTTTCTCTCTCTCTTCACCCACCAACTATGTTACTATATCCCTCCCTCTCTCCTTATCTCTCAATCTCTCCCCCCTTATCTCCATCTCTCCTTATTTGTCTCTTTATCTCACCCCCAAACATACACGCTCTCTCTCTGTTTCTCCCTTTTCAGTCCTTCTCTCTCTCCACTTCTCACTCTCTATATTTCTTATTTCCTACCTCTCTCTCCCTCCAACTCCATATCTCTACCGATCCCTCTCTTCTCCTCTCTCTCGTCCTTCCTCTCTCTCTCCCTCTCTCTCTCTCTCTCTCTCCAATACTCTCTCTTCCCCATCATTCTCCTCCTCTCTCTCCCTTTCTCTCCCACCTCCCTCTCCCTTCCCCATCTCTCTCTCTCTTTCTCTCTCTCTCTGCCCCTCTCTCCCTCCAACTACATTACTATATCCCTCCCTCTCTCCTTCTCTCCCCCCTTCTCTCCACACATCCTACTTTGTCTCTTTTCTCACCCCTAAACATACACACTCTCTCTCCATATCTCCCTTGCCACTCCCTCTCTCTCTCTCCACTTTTCTCTCTCTATATATTTCTTCTTCCCTCCCTCTCTCCCCCTCCAAATTCTCTCTATCCCTCCCTCTCTCAAGTCCTCTCTCTGGTCATTCCTATCTCTCCCTTTCTCTCTTACCTCTCTCTCTCTTCTTCCATCTCTCTCTCTCCCTTTATCTCTTACCCCCCTCTCTCTTCCTCCATCTCTGTCTCCTCTAATCCTATCACTATCTCCCTCCCCCTCTCCTTCTCTCTCTCCCTCCATATTTGTGTCTCCCACTCTCGCTCTTCATTCCTCCTTTACCCTTTCCTTTAGTTTATCTGCATCTATCCCTTGTCAATCCCCCTATATCTCCACCTCTATCACTATATATCTTTGTTCTTCCCTCTCATATATATCTAGAGTTAATATATATAATGATACATTTATATATATTATAATATAATAAATTTAATATTGTATTAATAGAAAGTTATTAAATTTAATAATATTAATATTATAATATATTAATATGAGTATTAGATTTAATAATAATAATAATAATGATGATGATATTAATCTTTTAATATTATATTAGGGTTAATAATGTTTTTTTGCATGGTATTAATAATAATTTAGCCCACCGTATTTGGACCATAGGTTTTATTTACTTACCACACTTCTAGTTTATTTATATTTTTATTTATTTACCATACCTCTTTTATTTACTATGGTATTTGGCCCATAGGCTTGTTATATAATTATATTTTTTAAATTAGTAGAAATTCTTTCGGTAATAATCACATGCAAAAGAACGTGGTCGATGGGTTTCGAACCACCCAGTGTGGTTCATCATCAGGACTATGTGAGAGATCAGATCCAGACATTAAGTATAAATAGATGTAGAAATGGCTCAATTAGCCGTTAGGATAACGACTAGTTTGACTTAGAAAAAGTAAATATTCCATTATTTATTTAATTAATTAATTATTATTATTATTTTAATTTATTTATACAACTAATTGACCAATTAATTAATATAATGGTAAGTAATTTAACAAATCTTGGTGTATATATGTAAAATTTGATTAAATTATATAATAATCAATTATTATTATTAATAAATATAATTAATTCTTATTCATGTAATTTAATTAAAACAAACCATCTATCAAATAGTCAAAAAAAATAAAATAAATAAATAAATTTAAAAAAAAAATGAAAAATAAATAAAAATAAAAATAAATAAAAAAAATAAAATAAAATAAAATATAAATATAAATTAATAAATAATAAAAATAAATAAAAATATTTTATTTTATTTTAATTAATTAATTATTATTATTATTATTATTTATTTATTTATTTTATTTTTTTAATAAATAAACAAATAAATAAAGTATAAAAAAAACAAATAAATAAATAAATAAAAATAAAAATAAAAATAAAAAAATAAAAAAAAGTAAAAATTGTCAAGAATATAACGCAGGAATCCAGCACCTGCTGATATTCCAACCGTCATCTCTATTGAGATTAACGGGCCTTTTTTCAATTTCAATAGCCTCTCTCAACTTACGATGATGGAAATGGTCGATTCTAGCAATGACCTTAGCATCTTCTATGCAAATATGATGGTTAGTCTTTTCTACATGCTCAGCTAAGGCGAACGAGCGAGATCTTCTATGCTTGATATCAACAGCATGCTCACAGATCCTTTGATTAATAGACCGACCCGTCTCACCAATGTAAGGAGTCCCACAGGAACAGGGAATGATGTAGACACCTTTTCCATCCCTGGGGTCAATCAGATCTTTAACCGATTTTAGAGAACTACGAATTGTATTAAGGGGCTTGAAATAAGAGGATACCTTATGCTTTTTAAGGATTTTAGCAATCTTATCAGTGGTACCCTGGATGAATGGAAGGCTGACACTGCCATACCATTCATTAGGTTCTTTTTTATTTTTAACAGAAGGACCTTTCTCCGCTTTGAGGAAAGCTTTGAGGCCCTGCGACAAACTATAACCATTATTACAAAAGACATTCAACAGATGGGTCTTTTCCCTCTCAAGGTGAGACTCATCAGAGATTCTTAGCGCCCTCGTGGCTAAGGTGCTAAGGACGCCTAATTTTTGAGCAGGGAAATGGTGGGAGCTAGCATGAAGATATTGCTCAGTATGGGTTTTCTTTCAAAAAAATTGATGGGAGAAAGAACCATCATCATTTCTAGAGATAAGGACATCAAGGAAAGGAAGGCTACCATCCACCTCATGTTCCATGGTGAATTTTATGGAACTAGATTGGCTATTAAGATGAAGGAAAAATTGATCTAACTTATCTTAAATCGATTCACCTTGAATTCTTGGGAAATCATGTAGGGGTTGCATATAAAATATAATTATAGTGGATATATTAGGATCATACTATGGGAAATATTAATCAAGTGAGTAAGTACAAACTACAACATTAACGATTTTTTATCACTCCCCCCTTCTTCCAAAGGTTGCGAATGGAGCTGAAGGAATGTAACCATAGATCAACCTTTAGGTCAGGTAGCTCTCCCTAACAAGTCTAAAGAGGGCTCTCTCAATGTCACTTAGTAGTCAAAAGGATGACTGGATAGAATTTTTTAGGCTATTTATGATGCCCACTATATCAGGATTTTTTTTGTTTGGAGTTTTGCTAGATAGGAATGACATTTAGGAAAATAGGTCTAGGGTTTTGGTCTAAATTCAAAGGTTTAGTTACATAGGTAAGGGTTAGGCCAGGTAGGTAAGATAATAATCATGATTAATTTGTCATAGTGTAATTAATTTATTAGAAGAGCGGAGACAATTTCATGTAAACCTTATGAAAAATAGAGCATGGAAACATGTTTTTTGTCAATAAAGTGATAAGAATTAGAATAAAGAAGCATATATATGAAAGAAAAGTAACATAACATTCAACATGATATGTTTAGAGAGAAAAAAAAATGCTCAAAGGCATACCACTAGAGTCTCAACATTATCTTTGCAACATTGTCTTTGATATCATTAGCAAAAGCTTGTACAATAGCTCCACTGCAAATAACAACTATCCAACCTCTAAAATGACTTGAGGTGGACTAATTATAGAAAATATAGTTCATGACACCTCATAGGGTCTAAATTCTATCCAAAAAGCATCATAATTACATTAGATGAGTCACTTCCTAGAATCTAGGGAGGTTAAAAACATATCCCTGAAATCTAGCTAAAGACTTGGAGTGTGTTAGAAAATTAAATATTACAGAGCAATGCAACACATAAAATATGCGGAAAATACAAGCACACAAAACACATAAAACCAGAAAGACACATATATATGTGGTTCACCCAGTTTGGGCTACGTCCACCCCGAAAATCTAGTCCTTCCTTTCTATTATCCAGCAAAATGAAGAGACAAAACCTACAGCAGATCCGCTGTAATATCCTCTGTTCTCTCTCACAGTCTCCCTATCTGTTTCCCGCTCAGAGAATACACATACATTACACAGTCGCAATACAATACCCTCATAAAAGCGAGGGGTTTCCTTCTTGGGCAAAAAACCCTAAAATAAACATAACTTATACTGTCAGATCATCCGCCTAATGAACGGCCCAGATTGACTAGAAATTACTATACTTTTACAAGGCAATTTTACATCTATTTTTGGCTTCGGGGGCACTGCCCCCGAAACCCCTGTCAGGGGACCGTTGGCCCTTGGACCCCCTAGCCGGGGGGGTCGGCCCCCCCGGACCCCGCGGGGGGGACAAGTGCCCCCCGCACCCCCCCGCGTGCAAGGGTGTACAATTTTCTTGGGGTATACATCCAGCTAAAACAAGGATCTCTGAATCAGGAAGAAAATCAAGCTCCACACCCAACAATCTCCCACTTGGAGACTGATTGTAGCAACTCCACTGCTACCTCATTTGCTGGACAATGACTCCTCTTTGGACCTAGTTGTTCCTCATCTTCATCATCATCCTTGAAGACCAATTGAAACTGAGCAAATTTTCAGTTTCTCCCTGGTTACAACTTTTGTTAGCATATCTGCAGGATTCTAGCTAGTGTGTATCTTTTCCAGCTTCAACTCTCCATCTTCCAATACTTACCGTATGAAATGGTACTTGAGATGTATGTGTTTAGTCCTGGAATGAAATGCTGAGTTCTTTGTAAGATGAATGGAACTTTTTCTATCACTGTATAACGTGCCCATATCATGCTTCTTACCTAATCCACCCATAAGCGTTTGTAACCAAATCATTTCTTTACTAGCCTCTGTAGCAGCAACATACTTTGCTTCTGTTGTTGAAAGTGCGACAACACTTTGGATTTTTGAAACCCAACTGACAGTTGTTCCACCTACAGTAAATACATATCCTGTAGTGCTCCTCCTGTTATCTCTGTCACCTGCCATATCTACATCAACATATCCCTGTAGAGCAATGTTTGAACCACCAAAGCATAATGCTTGATTTGTGGTACCTCTCAAATATCTAAGAATCCATTTTACTTCCATCCAATGTTCTTTTCCTGGATTATTCATGTACCTGCTTACAACTCCCACTACATGTGCAATATCACGCCTTGTGCAAACCATTGCATACATTAAGCTTCCAATTGCTGATTCATATGGAACTTTAGACATATAATCCATGTCTTCTTGGGTCTTTGGGCACATCTCCTTACTAAGTTTGAAATGGCTAGCAAAAGGTGTACTAACAGGTTTTGCATTGTGCATATTAAATCTTTTCAACACCTTTTCTATGTACTCATTCTGAGATAGTGTTAATTTGCGATTTTTCCTGTCTCTAGTTATCCTCATACCAAGGATTTGTTTTGCAGCTCCCAAATCCTTCATTGCAAATGAATTTGCCAATTTTCTTTTGAGCACATTTATTTCCTGCATGTTAGACCCCGCAACAAACATGTCATCTACATACAATAACAATATAATATAGCTGCCATCATTTTTCCTTTTCAGATAAACACAATGATCAGAGTGACATCTAGTATAACCTTGTTCAGAGATAAACTTGTCAAATTTTGAATACCGCTGCCTTGGAGCCCGTTTTAAGCCATACAAGCTCTTCTTTAACCTGCACACCAATTTTTCTTTCCCTTTGACCTCATATCCTTCTGGTTGCTACATGTATATCTCTTCCTCCAAATCTCCATGGAGAAATGTTGTCTTTACATCTAACTATTCAAGATGTAAATCTTCCGCTGCTACAAGACTTAAAATAGTTCTAATTGAAGTCATCTTAACAACAGGAGAAAATATTTCATCAAAATCAATACCTTTCTTCTGTGCAAACCCCTTCACCACAAATCTAGCTTTGTACCTCTGTTTTCCTCCATCTTCTTCCTTCAGCCTGTAAACCCATTTATTCTGCAATGTAGTTTTACCTGCAGGAAACCTGACTAAGTCCCAAGTCCGGTTATGCATTAAGGAGTCCATCTCTTCTTCCATGGCTAGCTCCCACTTCTTCCTGCTTTCAACCTGCATTTCTTCTTCATAACATTCAGGTTCACCAAAATCAGTCAATAATAAATAATATAATGAAGGAGAGTATCGTTCAGGGGGTCTACTTATCCTGGTAGATCTTCTAACACCACTTTCAGGTGTTTGAGGTGCCTGTTGCTGTTGTGGTGGTTGCTGCTGCTATGGTTGTTGATTATTATTATTTTCAGGCACCTTTACTTTTTCAGTTATCTCATCAAGAACTGTGTATTCCTTGCTTTCTTTTTTCTGTTTCTTTTCCTGCAACTGATTCTTATACAAGACCTTTTCATTGAATATTACATCTCTGCTCCTAATGATTTTTTGATTTTCATAATTATATAAGCGATAACCAAAATCATTAGCACCATATCCAATAAAGGTACATTTCTTTGATTTTGCCTCAAGCTTTGTTCTATTTTCTTTATTAATATGGACAAAGGCCTAAAAAACAAATGGCTTTAAAAAAGAGTAGTTTACCTTTTTACCTATCCATGCTTCCTTTGGAATACCACCATCCAAGGAAATTGAAGGCCCTCTGTTTATTAGATAAATAGTAGTATCTACAACATCTGCCCAAAATTGTAAAGGCAATCCTACATGCAATCTCATGCACCTTGCACGCTCCATGATTGAAATGTTCATCCTTTCTGACACACCATTTTCTTGTGGTGTTCTTGGAACTATCTTCTCTCTACGAATTCCATGCTCTGAACAATACTTATCAAAATCTTTGCTACAATATTCACCTCCATTGTCTGATCTGAGACACTTTAACTTCTTTCCTGTCTCAATCTCAACCAAAGCTTTCCATTTCTTGAAAGTATTAAATACATCAGATTTATTTTGAATACAATAAATCCAAGTTTTTCTAGTTACATCATCAATAAACATAACAGAATAGCGAGAGCCACCGAGAGGTGATACCTGAGCAGGTCCCCATACATCTGTATGCACAAGCTCCAATTTTTCACTCTTCTTTTCTTTCCCAACTCTGAGAAATTTGACTCTCTTTTGTTTTCCATAAATGAAATTCTCACAGAAATTCAAATCAACATTCTTCAAACCTGGCAACAAATTTCTTGAGTGAAGAATCTTCATCCCCTTCTCACTCATATGTCCGAGCCTATGATGCCATAATCCTGCATCTACTCCTTTGGAAGTTAAAGCATTAACAAAGTTAGAAATATCATTTCATAAATACAATGTACCAACCTTTTCTCCTTTTGCTATTACCAGGGCTCCTTTAGTGACCTTCCAAGCTTTATCTGTGAAAGTTGTCACACGACCTTCACCGCCTAACTGCCCTGTTGAAATTAGATTTTTCTTTAGATCTGGAACATGCCTTACCTCCTTTAGTAGCCATTGGTTTCCATTCTATTGTTTTACAAGAACCTTACCCATTCCAACAATTTTACAGGGTTTATCATCACCCAAACGAACTTGTCCAAAATCTCCTTGAACATAGTCATGAAAATATTTCTTATCAGGTGTGGCATGGAATGAAGCCCCTGAATCTAAAACCCAAGAATCAGTAACATTTTTTAAAGAAATAATCAAGGCATCTTGTAACACATCACCTGTCATATTTGCTTCATGATCATTTTATTGTTGTGCATCTCCTTCTGTTCCCTTCTGAGATCTACAGTCTTTCTTTAGGTGTCCTTTCTTTTCACATTTCCAGCACACTATCCCTGATCTGGACTTGGATCCACCTTTCCTTGATAAACTACGATATCATGAGCTCTTTCCTCTTTCCATTTTTCTTCCCCTAGACTCTGCACTCAAAGCATTACCCGATGTCCCACCGGAGATTTTTCGTCGCATTTCCTCGCTAAGGATAACACCAACAACATCATCAAAATTTAAAGTACTAGATCCAAAGACAGAGTTACTAACGGCCATTACTAAACCATTCCAACTCTCTGGCAATGAGCACAAGAATAACAGAGCTCTAATTTCATCATCAAAGTTTACCCCTATAGAACTTAACTGACTGGTAACTGTATTAAAATCATTCAAATGGTCTGCAACAGATCCACCTTTCGACATCTTCATATTAAATAGTCGTTTCATAAGAAATACCTTGTTTGAAGCTGAGGGTTTTTCGTATAGTTTCACCAACGTCTGCATCAAACCCTTTGTTTTTGTTTCCTTCAAATTATTGAAGGCGACTGACGCTGCAAGGCACAACTGTACTGTTCCGAGTGCCTTTCTATTGAGAATGTTCCATTCCGCGTCTGTCATGGCCACCGACTTCTTTTCTTTTCTGGTCAATGGTAGGTACAGATCTTTCTGATACAGATAATCTTCCATCTACACCTTCCACAGTGGGAAATTTTGGCCGTTAAATTTCTCGACCCTAAACTTAGCATCTTCCACCATTTCTCCCACTCGAACTAGGAACCTTTCTTTCCTGCGAGTTTATTAGCCAAATATACCTTTGGCTCTGATACCAGTTGTTAGAAAATTAAATATTACAGAGCAATTCAACACATAAAATATGTGGAAAATACAAGCACAAAAAACACATAAAACTAGAGAGACACAGATATACGTGGTTCACCCAGTTTGGGCTACGTCCACCCCGAATATCCAGTCCTTCCTTTCTATTATCCAGCAAAATGAAGAGACAAAACCTACAGCAGATCCGTTGTAATATCCTCTATTCTCTCTCACAGTCTCCCTATCTGTTTCCCACTCAGAGAATACAAATACATTACATAGTCGCAATAAAATACCCTCATAAAAGTGAGGGGTTGGCTTCTAGGGAAAAAAACCCTAAACTAAACATAACTTCTACTGTCATATCATCCACCTAATGAATGGCCCAAATTGACTAGAAATTACTATAATTTTACAAGGAAATTTTACATCTATTTTTGGCTTTGGGGGAGCTGCCCCCGAAACCCCCACTGGGGGACCGCTGGCCCCCGAACCCCCCAGCCAGGGGGGTCGGCCCCCCTGGACCCCGCGGGGGGGAAAAGTCCCCACCACACCCCCCCGCGTGCAAGGGTGTACAATTTTCCTGGGGTATACATCCAGCTAAAACAAGGACCTCTGAATCAAGAAGAAAATCAGGCTCCACACCCAACAGAGTGTGTGTCTCCTCCATTAAATTACATGTTTCCTCATCATAAAGGAAAAAAAATCCATCTAATTCCACCTCACGGGACAACTAGCATCGAATTTCTGGAGTTTTATTGGCATGACAGTTGTCTAAAGGAATCATATGAAGAAACGTTCAGCCTGTAGCGGAAACGTCGCGCATTTATGGTAGAAGCATTGCACGAATTCAAGGGTGTTTTTGGCCCAAATAGGAGCATCCAAATGAAAATATGAAAGTTGTGTTGAATATCCCTATGAGTCTAGTTTCCAACTGACCTTGAATTTTTGAAAAAAACCCACAGGAAGGCCTCCAAAAGTGGGTTTTCCCAACCTCACTCCAAAAGCGTCGTGCCTGGTCCAAAACACTGGTAGAAGCATAGAAATAAGGCATTTTTTGCATTTTTCTTCAAAACCAGAGCTTTTCATGGAAAACCAAGTCCAGATATGGCATGTAATAGTCAATATGCATTAATCCATGTAATAAAATCTTGATTTGGAAGCTCTGAGAGAAAGCATCATGCCTCGGCGCAATGCTTCTAAGAAGACAAAATTTCTAGATTTGTGCAAAAATCATCAAAAATACAAAAAGTGCTCAAAATTAACAAAAATGTGTTCTACAACACCTATGGAATATGTGCTAAACAACCATTGATGCCTCAACAAGGAGGTCTATGTTTTCTTTCTCGTTGAGCTTCATTTGAGCCTCTTTAAGCTTTTTCTTCACTTGCTTGAGCCTGTTTTGGGAAATTTTTTTCCTGGTGCAATAGTGATTGGTCATATGTCTCTGGAGGTTATTGTTCTTTTTATCTTTCTTCATAATATTATCAAGGTTTCCATTGACCCTATCAAGCCAATACTCTCTATATTTATTGATTTCATCAAGAATTAGCTCATCAAATGTATGACAACTTGATTTAGGAGCTAATAATTCTATTTCTTTATGAAGTGCCTTCTTGAGGCCTATTGTCCTTGGTATTATTCTTTTTGTTCCATAATTTTCATCCTCCATCTTATCATCATCTACTATTTCTTTTTTCGTTCCATTATCTATATCAACATGTACCTTTGGTTTTTCTTAGAGGAGTAGTTTCACCTTTAGCTAAAAATCTCTTGTTGCAGGAATGTGATTTGAGAATTTGTAATTGAGAAAAACTCCCTTAACTATGATATTTATTTATCCTCATTTATGATATTCTCAACTGAGTTATCCTTCACATGCTCTTCCATGTAAACTTCTAAGGGTTCCTATTCATCATAGTGTTGTAATGGTGACTCACCATCATGGCTAGGTGGTTGATCCAATATTTGTCTTTGCTCATGTGTAGTTTCAGGTGCCAATACACCTCTGATGTTATTGGGAGAAAAAACCATTCTCTTTCCCTTCTCATAGGTTTGATTTATCTCAACCCTAGGTACTTTTGAAATATGAGCATTCCTTATAGAAGATCCAACCTTCTTTCATTGTACTAATGTTGTGCTATGAACAATAGGTGGACTAGTAGCAGGAGCTCATGCTACTTTCTCCATGAAAACTTCTCAAGTAATTTTTTTTGCTAAGAGTTGGTGCATAACAATCAATGTAACAAAACCATATTTAAATATACCGGGATGAGGATTTATACCTTTTCTTTGTACTTTTTCCGCCATCTTGACCAAACTCTTGAATAGATAGTTTGACAAATTGAGTGATTCGATAGCTATGAAGTGCATTACTAACCTGGCATGGTATTGGTACAACCTTGAAAATATTCCCTCACATGTAAAAGACTTCATGATAAGCTTCATTAATGGGGAATACTTATCAAGTAGATTCCTAAAAGGGAAAACATGTTCAAGTTCATCTATGCAATGAGGTTTTAGGAACATTGGGTAGTTTTCAAGGTCTAATTCCATGCCCTTGAACTACATTTCTCCTTCATTTGGAATCTATGTTGCTAAAGTGATGGCCTCTACTAATAGAGTGAATTCAATGCCTATAGTGGTGGCCTTGTATATATTGAATTTGGTGGCAAAAAGGGTAGTCAATGGGGCATGAAATCCTACCTCCATGATCTTCTCACAAAATCTTAGAAATCCAGTGTTTTCAAAATATCTTTTGGCATATGGGGAGGCATTAACTTCTTGCAATGTGGAAGGCTCAAATTTATAGTGGTGGCCTCCCTTGTGAGATTTCTTCTCACTCTCCATGCTATTTGTGAATATCATAAAGCCATCCTAGATGAAATGAGTGAGTAGGGATGGTGAATTTGGGATAATAGGGGATATGGATAGGGTAGGTTTAGGGGCAGTGATGAGGTATGAGGAGGTTAGGGAAAATTCCCCAAAAAATTGAGGTAGTAGGGTAATGAGTTAGCTTGAGGATACAGGTGGGATTTCTTAAAATGGGTATGGGGAAATGGATCAAAATATGAAAACACAGATATTTTCTAGTTTTCTTATGGAAGTGTAGTGGGAACTTAGGGTTATGGTGGAAAAATGGTAAGGAGTCCTGTGAGTGGTAGGGGTTGTTTAGGGTAGGGTTTTTGAAGGATTAGTCAAGGTTTAGATGGTGGGAAAAGGGTCTCCAATGGGTAAAACCAATCAAGAAAGGAGAAACCCTAAAACATATGAGGGCAAAACCCTAATGATAGAAAACACTCATGCAATCATGAATTGACTTAAAGAAGGTAGATGGAGTGTTCACTTACTGGTTTTGGAGGCCACAAGATGTTTTCACACTGGTTTTGAAGCTTGAGAAGCTGATTTGAATATTAAAAAGAAAAAATGTAGTAGTCTTTGCAGAAGTGTAGCGTTGCCCCAAAAGCATAGCTCCAATACCCAGAAACATTGTGTTTCTCCTTCAAGGGTCATGCCAGTTCAAGTGTGATTTTGACCCACTTAGGAGGATCCAAATGCAAATATGATAGTTTTGATGAGTAGCCCTATGATTCTAGTTTCCAATGCACCTGAATTTTTGTAAAACACCCACAGGAAGGCCTCCGAAAGTGGTTTTTCCAAACCTCACTCTAGAAGCACCGTGCTTGGTCTAAAACACTGGTAGAAGCATAGAAATGAGGCATTTTTAGTCTAGATATGACATGAACTAGTCAATATGCACCCATCCATGTGAGAAAATATTGATTTTGAATCTCTGAGAGAAATCATCGCGCCACAGCTCGATGCTTCTGAGGAGACAAAATTTTCTGATTTGTGAAAAAAACATCAAAAATACAAAAATTTCTCAAAATTAACCAAAATTTGTTGTATAGCACCTGGGGGGATAGGATAAACATCCATGGATGCCTCAATAAGGAGTTATAATTTTTCTTTCTCCTTGAACTTCATTTGAGCCTCTTTAAGCTTTTTCTTCACTTGCCTAACCCTGATTTGGGAAATTTTGTTCCTTGTGCAATAGTGATTGGCCATATGTTTTTGGAGGTTATTGTTATTTTTGGATTTATTCATAATCTTCTCAAGGTTTACATTGACCCTATCATGATAATACTCTTTATCTTGATTTATTTCATCAAGAATTAGCTCATCAAAAGTCTATCAACCTGATTTAGGAGCTGATGATTCTCTTTCTTTCTTAAGCGCCTTATTGGGGCCTATTGTCCTTGGTTTTCTTATTTTTGTTCCAACATCTGCATCCTCTAGCTGATCATCATCTATTATTTCCATTAGGGGAATTTTGAGGTCTAAAATGGGCCTCCTAATAAAAATGTACAACCAAAATAAACTTTATAAGAACCAATAGGATTCAAGATGATGATGTCAACCATGGGGGATGATTCACCATTTTTTAAGTAAAAGGGTAAAAATATTAAAAAGTAAAAAAATAATAAAACTACTTTTTAAACTTGTATTTTCAACTTATTTCCCAAAGATTTTACTCAAATTTCGAGCAGGAGTATGCGTTAAATGCCAAATTTAATTCCTCATCCAGGGAGTACCCATGTTGCATACTTTCAATGAACCCTGCTACACGAAAAATGAGAAATACATGAAAAAATATGATTGCAATCATGTCCTTAATGTATTTATCATTTTTTTTTTTATAGCAGGATCCATCGAAATTATGCAACATGGGTACTCCTTGGATGAGGAATTAATTTTTTCATCCAATGAGTACTCCTACTCGAATTTGAGTAAAAACTTTGGAGACAAGTTGAAAATACGAGTTGAAAAAGTAGTTTTTCCTTTTTTCCCTCTAAAATTTTATGATGTAATCAAATATTATTTTATTATTTCCACTATTATTTTATAATTTTCTTAGGAGGCCCATTTTAGACCTAAAAATTCCCGCAATGGTTTCCCTTGCCTTTATTTGTATCAACATGTACCTTTGGTTTGTCTTGGAGGAGTAGTTTCACCTTTAGTTGAAAATTCTCTTGTTGTAGGAATGTGATTTGAGAATTTACAATTGAGAAAACCTCCCTTAACTCAGATATTTCTTCATCCTTCTCCTTTATGATCTCCTCAACTGACTTATCCTTCACCTTCTTTGCCATGTCAACTTCTAAGGGTGCTTGTTCATCATGGTGTTGCAATGGTGACTCACCATCATGGCTAGGTGGTTGATCCACTGTCTGTCTTTCCTCTTGTGTAGTTTCCTATTCCAATACAATTCTAATTGTCTTGGGAGAAAAAACCATTCTCTTTCCCTTCTCATAGGTTTGAGTGATCTCAACCCTAGGTACTTTTGAAATCTGAGCCTGCTTGCTAGAAGAGCCAACCTCCTTTGGTTGTACTAATGTTGTGCTATGAACAATAGGTGGACTAGCATCAGGAGTTGATGCTACTTTATCCATGAAAACATCCTAGGTCATGTTTTTTGCCGAGAGTTGGTGCATAACAATCAAATTAACCAAATCATGATAAAATATACTGGGATTAGGATTTCCACTACAAGGAAAAGACCCTCTAGCGGAGGTTATAAAGGAGTTTTTTAGTGTTATAAAATTGGCCAAAATTTTCAAAAAAACATTTGCTACAACATCCGTTTATGGTTACAAAGGTTTTGGCGGAGCTTTTAATGGAAATTAAACACAACTAAAATAAATGGGCATCCATAGGTTATTATGGATGTTTTTTTTCATCAGTATGCTACTCTGGATTTAACGCACCAGTGCGTACATGTAGACGGCGCCCCAGGGTGGTCTCAGTCAAATGCACCGGGATGTTTAGGTGTAAAACTGCACCGGGCATAGTGTTGGTCATACAACGCACAAGGCTATTCTAACTGGTCTTGAGATTTATGTGATGCCCATAGGTCGTATCAACGCACTGGTGCGTAGACTTATATAAATACACTGGTGTGCCGTATCACAGAAAGGCACTGAGATTTATAATTGGTATCGGTATTCGTGTCGTGCCCATATATCGTAAAAATGGACCAGTGCTTATAGATACATAAATGCCCCGGTGCGCAGTATCACACAAATGCACCGATATTTATAACTGGTATAGGTATTTATGCAGTGCCCATAGATCGTACACTAGCACTAGTGTGTATAGACACATAAATGCACCGATGTACAGTTACTAACACGCACTGGTTTTCATTTTGTATTTTTTAGAAACATCGATGTGTCATAGTCCAATTATTGTGATTGTTTTAAATTCATTATTCATCAAAAATCGAAACATATTATAACAATATTCATATTAATTACATTTTTATTAATGCATTTGAATGTGATGTTTGGATTAATTTGTTATATCATATCATAATTATTGTGGTTTTTTAAAATTCATTATTCATCAAAAGTCGACACATATATATCTTATAACAATATTTATATGAATTAAATTTTTATTAGTGCATTTGAGAACAACAATGGAGAACGCAATAGAATAAATTAGAACATATTTTATGATTATATATATATATATATATATAAGACAGTATTTATCATACAAAATGGGACAGTTATTCGTATCCCTTTGTCTTTCAATTGTGACACTATGTCCATTACATTAAACAAAATGTCTGATTTCATATAAATATTTCAAAAAATAAAACACCTTGATTTGATATCCAAACATAGTGATCATCATTCTTCGCTTGAACTAATGTCACTGCTAGAGCTACTTCCATGACTTGGCCTATTTTCAGGAATGTTTTGTTCACGACATTGATTGTTTTCTTCTTCTTCACCTTCCATCTACAAGCATAAAAATAAACTGAAATGAGTGTATATACATTGGTGAGAATAATGAAAATTTCAATATTAAATAATATACATCAATGTAAATTGAAAATAAAAATGACGTATTATAGCAACAATTGACTCATAAACTATACACATTCTTTCAAAACCATGTACCATGCCATATTTCAAAATTTCATTTGTTGGCGCAGTTCCATACTTTGTTTCCTGCAAGTTTTATACCCCATAATATATCATATATTTAATATAAAATATGTTTTTGTTCTATTAATTATAGACGGAGCTAAGTAAAACAAGATCGATATATGCTTACAAATTCCACAATTAATTTCTGATATGCCAACATATACTCACAACCCATATTTAACCCAATTTCAATCAATCAGTCTCATGGTTCTTCTTTGTATGTTAGCACATGTTTGAAGACATTCAATGACGATTTTTGTATAACAACTTAAAAAATTCAAAAATGAAATTTTGTTAAGTTGTTATAAGGAAGTAATAATTACTCACAAACTTAGAGATCAACACTTTTCTTCCTTGTCGTCTTGTTTTATGTGCTGAATGGGTTCCATTTTATTTTCTTTTCTGCAAGAAAATTCTTGAAAATCAATATTTAATGCTAATTTTTTTATTTATTGTACCTAATTATTGAAAAATTCAATGATTACATATTACATTTGAAGCACGTTGTTGTTGAGATGGCTCCTCCTGTGATGCAATTTTTTCCATTTCTTTGACCATCTCCTTGTACACCTTTTTGGCCATTCCTACTGGCATATTTCTGATATCATCTCGTTCATATTTTGAGATTTTCATCATCTTCCTGAAAATGTAGCATGACAATAAAATATTTAATTTTTATATTGATATATGAAAAGTAAATATAACAAAAGTGATATTTATAAATAATTTTAGATAAACATTTAAAGGAATATTATTTTTTCATTGCTTCTTTTTTGTTGTTGTACATTTTTGCTATTAAAAGTTTGACATGTCTCATTGACCAATTCTCTGGAAATATTCCTATAGTTTAGATAAAATTTGGTTCATGGAATCATTGGATTGATTTTTGTATTGTAAGTGGAAATAACGTCTATACATTTGTTCCACTAGATCCCTCAAACTTTTGTAAAAGTTTTTCCCCCTTTCGTTAACTTCCAGCACCACTCCAGATGAGCTAAGGAGAAGATCATTTTCATTTGCATATTCTATTTTTTTTTTCTTTTCTTAGAACAACATTCCTTTTCTGAGCTTTTGGTCCCTGTAGAACATTAAACATATGTGAATTAATAGACTATTTGACACATTTTATCTAATAATTTTAAGTATATTATTAATGATAATTAAAAAAAGAAACTCATATTGGATCGATAGTATTTTTTCATTCACCTGATTCATCCTTTAGCAATTTTTCCATTAAGATTTTACGCTCTTCTAGTCCTAGATCAGAAATAATCATATCAAGCTTCATCATTTTGTGGCACTACATGATACATAGTAAACAATACGTACAAGTTAAACTTACATATAGTTCAAAAAAAATATTTTATAAATAATTTACAAAGAAATTTCTTTTTTTGCTTTTCTCGATGTGTTATCAGTATTTTTGTTACTTGATCTCTTTTCAGTCATTTCTTTATCAATATGAAACTTGTACCATATCATTCATTAATATATTTATAAATAAATTCTTAACTTTTCAGGTACAAAATAAATCTCAAGACATTGGTGTGCCTTTCATGACGTACGCACCGCAACTGATGCGTGAGGGTATTAAAAAGGCATTGCAAAACAATATAATAGCTTGTACAGTGCGTGGGGTATTATAAACGCACCGCAAAAACAATTTAATAGACCATACGGTGCTATCCTCGTAAAATGGAGCACAAGTGCCAGATATGGCGCGCTGATTTAGAAAAATTGTTTTCAATTTTTATTATTATAGAGTACTTGTGTGGTGTGCTGTATAATACAGTGCACCAGTGTGCTAGGGTACGTAGGGTGCACTGATAAATAAAAATCCATTTTTTTTCGAAAAATTCATGCAATGGCCGAATGGATTGGTTCCGACTATGCAACTCATCCCGTGGGTTGGATGACAATCTAAAATGAAAAAACCTAATTCTAAAATCATAGAAACAGGGAGAAGAAAAGGAAAAAACAAAAAAATGAAGGGTTTAGGGTAAAAATGGATAAGACTGCAAAAAAAGTAAAACAACTGTAGAAAAACTAAAAAAAATAATCAAATTTAATCACAAGATGGTTTGAAATACTATGATACAGGGTTTGAATCACCAGAGGTTTGGTTTCTAATTGTTTGAATACTTCTGTTCCAATGTATTTCGCTGCTCCATAGTTTCCTCGTGCTCTCTTGCTCTAGGTCTGTCTCCTGCAAATATCTCGCTGAAAATTTTAGCAAAAATAGTGAAATAATGAAAAGTATTTAGTATTAAAAAAATTATTTTATGAAATTAGATTTTCGAAAATATTTTGCTGCCCATTTTTCAAATTGCCGCTTTTTTTTCACTTAAAGAAAATAGAGTTGCGCTTTTTTTATTTTTGTTTATTCGTGACCGATGCGGAAGAGTTGTGAAGCACCGGTGCGTTTGAGTAATATGATGCGCCGGTGAATGTAATGATGATAAGTGCACCAGACTGTATAAAGTTCTTTTTTTTTGTATGTAAGATCATAATAAAATAATGATAACTCTAAAGTAAATGAATTTATTTTCATTATTTTCTAAACTTTATTATGTTACAAAAAATCATATAATTCTAGATTTGTTATTTTACAATTATCTGCAGATTTACAAATTTAAATATTTTAATAAAATCATTTCACATTAATACAATTAAAATTTTACAAATATTTTTCATACAATTACAATTACAATTTTACATTAATTTCACATACAATTATGATTAGAATTACAATTACAATTTTAATTTTACATACAATTACATTTACATAGAATTACATTTACAATTTTACATAGAATTACATTTACAATTACAATTACAATTTTACAAATATTTTACATACAATTACAATTAAAACTACAAGTACAATTTTAGAATTTTACATACAATTAGAATTAGAATTTTACAATTTTTCATATATACAATTACAATTAAAATTACAATTACAATCATTTCACAATAAATTAAATATTACAATTACAATTAAAATTTTACATTAAATATTTTACATACAATTAGAGTTAAAATTACAATTACAAATACAAATACAATTTTACATACAATTAAAATTTAAATTTCAATTACAATCACGAGATAATATTTAATAAATATCATGGTCATTTAATATTAAATTAATTAATAAACATCATCACGATCATGATAACCATCGTATAAACATCATATTCGACTGAAAAACACATTCAAACATCAAATTAACATTATATATAACATCATCACAACACAAACATCAAATATACATCTCATGTCAAATAACTCATGCTATCACATATACACATCTATCTGCAAGCTAAACATTAAATGAACATATCTAACATGACCTAACAATATGCACCACATCATGATGATCACCAACATGTAAATTAAGTACAACTGCAACATGAACATAAAATACATGGACCATATATATATATATATATATATATATATATATATATATATATATAATGTTAAAAATATACAACTATAATATAAATGTCATGGATTAGCTAGTGGTAGTACAACATCAAGAGCAGTACAAGTGGAGGCTACTTTGTAAATGGTGCAGCGTTGATGGTCGATGGTCAAGCCTGCTCATGATCATGACTAGTACTGATGGATGCATCAACTCGTGGTAGTACAACATCAATATAAGCAGTAGCAGTGGAGGCCTACTCAATCAATAGTACAGCCTCGACGGTCGATGGTCCAGCCTCATCTCCATGATGTCTGCTAGATGCTATTACTGGAGCCTCATGCTCATCAGCCATGGCGCGACGTGAACAATCATGAGATGATGAGTCACTGCTTGCAGACTGTCCATCATGTGTCGCGGCTCGACTACGCCTATAACGTGCAAAAATCCTCCTTAGTTGCGTAACAGCTGTCGTAGCTCCTACGAAATGCTGCATCAGGTTGTACATGTCACGCAACATCCCTCTCCACATCCATAATAGCCTATCATCGGCCTGTATTTCTGTGTAATGAGTGGGCCTGATGCCCACTTCAACAATCAATGCACTGAGTTGGTTGCCCAACTCCATCCTATATCTAGTTTGAGGTTGACCGCGCCTAGCAAAAGGTGGTACTGGTGCACCAACAGGAGCATGTATCTCTGCATCGGCCTCATCCTGATCATGATCCTTGGCATCAGCCATGTCTTGATCATCATCAGGATCCACATCGGATCATGTGGTGGTTCCAGCATCTCCTTGCCATGAAAAGAGCTAATGTCTGCAAAATATATACAAGTAAACAAAAATAATTGGACAATTTCATTAAAGAACATTTTAGAATAAATATAACTAAAATAGGAATATTACCTCTATCATCTAGCGGCTCATCATCTATGAAGAGGATGTTGGCACACCCTCGCCAATCTAATCCAGCATAAGGACATGGGACTATAATGCAGGGATGCATCTCATCAACACTGGCTAGTAAGTCCAGTGCATCATGCGATATCCTGGCTGGAAACACAGTCTCTCCCCTCTTGGGCATCATCTACCCCCACATGTGCATCCAGGCCTCTAACATCGGCCTACGAGGTTGTCGAAAAAAACTAGGCCTCATCTATGGACACCTCTCAAAAAATAAACAAAACAGCTCTAAAGCAAAAGGGAGGTTGACCCTCCCTTGTGCATGAGCAGGACATCTATCTAAGACTATACAAAACTGCCGCAAAAAAATGGCAGACCACCTGACAAGTTGTGGCTCCTGTACAAAAGAATCAACATACTATAAAAGCGAGCAACTAATGCGTTGCCCATCATTGGTGTTGTGTGAAATGGTCGAAATGATAAGTGATAGGAACTACACATCCTGTCTACCAAATGCACCTATACGTAACTGACCTCCAAGTACCTGAAACTATGCAAGAGACAGTACATGTGCTCCAATGTATCTCTGGGAGTAAACTAACTGAATCCCTGCTACACAACCAGCTGGAACCTCTGTGAATGAGGGAAAATCCACCCCTATCCTCGATATTCCTTTAATAAAACAAATATCCTCCTCAGTGGGTGTGTACCACTGGTCAGGACCAACCTGGAAAGCCTATCGATGGGCATTCCACCTACGGATAAGATATCTCAGAAACGTAGGATGGGCCTTTAGGGAAGTAGCCTCCTCATAGAACTTGAAGAGGCCTACCTACCTTAGGATCCCCTAGGTATCTACCGTAATAGGCAGAGAGTATGCATCTCTCTCCCTCTCTCGTGCCTCCCACTGGCGAATCATGTCATACTGTTCCGCCTGTTGTTGATGTTGTTCCTCCTCTTCTCTCTGAATCATTGAAATATTAAATAATTTTTTTATATTAAAATAGACATGTATTTAGGAACATACATACATATATATATATATATATATATATATATATATATATATATATATATATATATATATATTTTTGAAAAAATAAAAACAAACTAGTCGGTGCGCTAAAAAAATAGTCACACACCGGTTCCGGTGCGGCTTGTAATTGTAGTGCACCAGTGGCAGTGCCCTAAATGAAATACAACACACTGGCCTCGGTGCAACTGAAATTTTTTCAAGCACCATTGACTATATCTGATGTCAGAATAGTAGTGCGCTCACTGAAATATATGCCCTGGAGCATATAGTCGTGTCAGCGCACCGACTTCCTAATAATTACGTAGTCAACGGTGTGATATTTTACACGGCTGCACCGTCGACCCTTTCGAAATGCCGAATGCAGTGTGCTGACTGAAATATATGCCCCAGAGTGTATAGTCGTGTCAGCGCACCGAATTCCTGACAATTACATAGTCAACGGTGTGGTCTTTTACATGGCCGCACCATTGACCCTTTCGGAATGCCGAATGCGGTGCACTGACAGACACTGGGGAGGATAATTCCGTCAATGCACCGCACTGCTATTCCCATGGTCAATGGTGTGCCTAGCTAAATGAGCACACCACATTTTATTTTTTTTAATTTAAAATAATGCAGGGCGCCTTTTGGTACCACCCCAGAAATGGTGCAGATACTGTTAGCACTGGTGGTGGTGCAGCCTGTAAATTCTATAGGCAGCACCACTATCTGGCGCGAGTTGAATGGCTCAGGCACACCGCGCGACAATTTTTTTTTCTTTTTTAATGGTTATTTCAAATTGTAATCTGCTAAAAAGCTTAATTATGGAAAAACTATAAAAATACATGTACATTTTGTTGTCGATGAGGCATATTGGATGTAGAATTTTCAAAAGAAAATTTGACCACCGTTTTTCAAAATGCAAGTTGGAGATTGGTGGCCAATGCACAACAGCAGTGCGTGCAATGGGTGCAATGGGAGCACTGATGTCAGGTGGCTCAGAGAAGGGGAAATAGCACCGGTGCTTGAGAGCTCTGAAGCACTAAGGAAAGTGAAAAATGCGGTTTTTTGGCTGTATTTTTTTTTTATTTAACCCTGTTCTGGTGCGCGGGGTTTTATAGGCACACCGGTACGCTTACTTACAACTGCATCGAGCGGTGTCAGATTTGGGGCGTTGTTTATGATGCACCGGGGCGATTCCCTAACACCGCACTGAGATGTTTCATTTTTTCTGCGATGTTTTGATGATGCACCGGGGTGGAATATTCATAAAGCACCGGTGCGAAATAGTCATAAAGCACCGGTTTTTTAGCTGTAATTTTTTTTTTTATTTAACGCTATTCTGTTGCTTGCATTTTATAGGTGCACTGGTTCTCTTGGATAAGAACGTACCGACACGTTTCTATTTTGGCGCGATGTTTTATGATGCACCGGTGTAGAAGAGTTGTGAAGCACCGGTGCATTATAGTAATAAGACACCCCAGGCGGGTGTGTACGTCGTGCGCGGTGTCTGGTGTGCCAATTTTTTGTGCACACTGGTGCTTTCTAGGGTAGAGTGCACCGATAATTAAGAGCTCAGGAGCACTGAAAAAAATGAAAAATCGAGTTTTTTTTCCGTAATTTCTCTTTTTATTTAACCATTTTTCGGTGCGCATGGTTTATAGGCACACCGGTTATGTTTCTTATGAACGCACCATTCAGTTTGTGTTTTGGCGCATTATTTTATGATGTACCGGTGAAGTTTCTTAATACCGCACTAGGAAATTTTGGTTTTAGCGCGATGTTTTATAATGAATCGGCGTGGAAGAGTTGTGAAGCACCGATGCTCTACGATAATATGACGCACTGGGTAGGTGTGTACGGAGTGCACGGTGTCTAGTTTTCCAATGTTTTGTGCGCACCGGTGCTTTCACATTTCAAGAGCACCGGTGCGATGTTTAATGATAAGCACACCAAGCGGAAAACATTCGTAAAACCCTCCACCCACCAACCTTCTCTAGTAACCTCCACTATAAACAAATATATGGGGTATTTTTTTGTGGTGTTCCTCAAAAACATCTGCTAGAGCGCCTTTTCTTTTTAGTGTTCTACCTTTGCTTTTTACTTTTTCCACCATCTTGACCAAACTCTTGAATAGATAATTTGACAATTTTAGTGATTTGGTAGTTGTGAAGTGCATTAGTAACCTGACATGGTATTGTTACAATCTTGAAAATATTCCCTCACATGTAAAAAAATTCATGATCAACTTCATTAATGGGGCATACTTATTAGGTAGATTCCTGAAAGGGAAAAAATGTTCAAGTTCATCTATGCAATGAGGTTTTAGGAACATTGGGTAGTTTTCAAGGTCCAATTCCATGCCCTTGAACGCGATTTATCCTTCATTTTGAATCCTTATTGCTGAAGTGATGGCCTATGCTGATAGAGTGAATAAAATGCCCACAATGGTAGCCTTGTCTCTGTTGAATTTTGTGGCAAAAGGGGTAGTCAATGGGGCAGGACATCCTACCTCCATGATCTTCTCAGAAAATCTCAGACATCCTATGTTTTCAAAACATCTTTTGGAATACGGGGAGGCATTAAGTTCTTGCAATGTAGATGCCTCATATCTAGAGTGGTGGCCTCCCTTGTGAGCTTTATTCTCACTCTTTATGCTATTTGTGAACAGGATAAAGCCCTCCTAGAGGAAATGAGTGAGTAGGGTTGGTGAATTTGGGAAAATAGGGGATATGGATAGGGTAGGCTTAGGGGTAGTGATGAGGTATAAGGAGGTTAGGGAAAATTCCCACAAAAATTGAGGTAGTAGGGTTAATGTGTTAGCTTGAGGGAAAAGGTAGAATTAATTGAAATGGGTATAGAGAAATGGATCAAAATAGGAAAACACAGATATTTTCCAGTTTTATTGTGGAAGTGTAGTGGGGACTTAGGGTTTTAATGGAGAAATGGTAAGGATGCTTGTGAGTGGTAGGGGTTGTTTAGGGTAGGTTTTGTGAAGGATGAGTGAAGATTTATATGGTGGGAAAAGGGTCTGCAATGGATAAACGCAATCAAGAAAGGAGAAACCCTAAAACATAGGAGAGCAAAACCCTAATGATAGAAAACACTCATACACTCATGAATTGACTTGAAGAAGGCAGATGGAGTGTCCACCTACGGGTTTTGGAGGCCATAGTAGGTTTTCACACTGGTTTTGAGGCTTGTGAAGCTTATTTGAAGATTGAAAAGAAAAAATGTAGCAGTATTTGCATAAGTGTAGTGCTACCCTAGAAGCATAGCGCCAATACCCAAAAACATATCGCTACTTCAGAAACGCCGTGCTGCTCCTTTAGAAACGTCACAAAGCCTCCAGAAGGGTAGACTATTAAATTTTCTTGAATTTGTTTCAAGTTTTCTTCAACCTTTTGCAATGGTAAGGTATTCTGAAGGTGAGATGTGCACCTTATCGAGCAAGAGGAGATAGAATGAGTGAAAGAGATCACTTTTTTCCTTTTTATAACATCAATAAAACTCCCTTTTTTATCATTTAGTGAAAACACGACCTTTTTGAGGAACACTTTGCTTTTTGAATAAATTCACAATGAAACAAGATTTTGAAAGAAGACAATTTGTCTCTTTTTTATTCACCTACCTAAGCTAATTCCCTTTTAAATATAACTTTGTATGATGGAAGTGAATGACCCATATTTCGCCTTCTTCATGATAGATTTTGGACTTTTTATGGCAGCGAAGTGAAAGACCCCTAGACACCAACATAGGTGAAAACATGGCGACTTGACCTGAAACTTTAAATGAAAATGAAGGACATGACCCATGAAATTAAAATGACCATGAATAAATTGGAGAGAGTAGCTTTCAAATACCTAGACATATCCAACAATCAAATTTTTATTTGAGAACTGACTTGAAAATGTTAAATTTTGACCTAGAACCACTGCTAGACAAATTTGAAAGAGTACATATTGATCACTGAATATTGGATACTAACACGATTAACAAAATAAAACTAGGTCCTGTCTAAAATGACCCCCCATAGTGCATGAAGACGTGTGTTACATTTAACTTTCACCACACCTATATTTTATGAAGAAATGTGTTACCTTCACCTTTCACCAAAACTATATTATATGAACTCATATGCGATCAATATTTAGGCCCTAAATAAAACTCCCAGAGCTTAGGAACCATATTTGATGCACTAAACCACCACATTAACCAAACTATTGGATTTTGTACCTCTAAAAGGCATATTAGTTCCATTAGGAGGATTTGTGCATAATGAATGATTCTCAAGTCCTTGACCATGGCTGAGAGAGAAGATTAAGGGAGTTAGGCTTTAGACGAAGCTGACAAGGCCCAAGGTTGATGGATGAGGCATCAAAATGTCATATATATATATATATATATATATGGTTTCAAAGCAGAATAAAAGTAGCAATAGTAAGTTTGCATAAAAAGGTGGGATATGAAGCATTGACCATGTTTGAGGAAGAACTAAGCATTTAGACGTTAAAGAAACTTTATAGTGTTAAAAGGTATGTTTTGTAAAATGATGAGAAGCTGTTGGTTTGTATGTTTTAAAATGAAATGTTGTGAAAGTGGTGTTTTTCTGTTCTTAGAATATAGAATTTATTTTCTAGCTTAAAATATTTACCCACATCTTTGTTGATTTTCTTGCTTTACATTTAGCTTTGGCATAACCATATTGGTTGTTTGGAATGCAAAAACAGCAAAAGCTTCAATTCTTTTTAAATCCCTTTCAATATTTTTAATTTTCATCTTATTTTTAAATTGACTATACTAGTGCATTATTGATCATAAAATGAAGATATAAATTGTAAATATACTACATTACAATAAACTAAAATATGCAATATGAAAATAAGAAAAAAAAATAATTATGTTAAGACCTTCAAACCTTTTAGTATCATTTGAACTTATAATTTCAAAAATGTCATTTTTAACTTCAAAATTTCTCTCACCCAATAAAATGTATGACAAATTTAATGAAACTCAAAATTTTATTTCAAATATCTCTATTTGACATTCAAATATCTTTCATATAAAATTCTTATTCATCATATATTTTCTTTTCCTCTTAGGATATTTCTAAATTCAACTATGTTATTATTATTGTGAAATTATGATTTACTTATAATTTATTTTAAAATATGAAACAATTTTCTTAAATATAATTTCTAATTCTTGACTCATTATCAATGGTTTTTATATTAATATTTTAACTAGTCATAAAATATCTTAATGTTATTGTGTTTTTTTTAATTAATACTTTATACTACTAAAAAATTCTCAAATATACATGGTTGTACCATCTATTCAGCAAAGGATTTATTTTTGTGTTTATTGGGCTACCAAGGTTCCCAAAGACCATAACTTTCCAAGATAAACCTTCATCAAAAAATAGGCCATATGGCTAGATCCATATTACAAAAGATATTACAAGTTTCGTTATTATTGGGCTATCAAAACCATACATAACAGAGAACTAAAAAGCTAATATGCAAGAGAATCATTCACACTCACAAGATGAAATGGGAGTTTTATCTCTTGCACTCGATCCTAGAGGTGCAATAGTGTTAGAATTTCATTATAAGTATCCCTCCACATGGGAAATACTTGCATCATTCTATCCAAGGTGAAGTTTTGGTTTCTCAACATTATTTTAATGTCTTCCAAGGATGTAAATACATTATACCTCTCAACCTATTTTTCCTTGCAAACCATGATTTGAAATACTTCTTCTTCCATCCCTTGGTGTGACAAGAGTCTAGAATCCAAGTATATACCTCATTCGTAATTTCAAAATCTAAGTGGGATGGCCTCTCCACCCCATCTTAGGTTTCCAACTTGCAAATTTTTCTTCTCATCTCCGGTGCCACAACATTAAAATATGTACTAGCAGAATCCTCCATGAAAATCCTCGACCTTGTGGGATGCTTCCCCCACCCTCTACCTATAACACAATGTAAGGGGGTGAATTTCTCTCTAATTGGGGGTTCACAGTGAGGTAGAAGCCCTCTTGCATGGTGGTTTAGGGGTAGCACCTCCAAAAATATTTGGGTAGTTTTTTACATTTTTTTGGTATTTTTTAGCATATGGTTTTCATTCCCAATTTTAGTATTATGTGGCAAGTTTATGACACAAAACCATAAGTTGAGGACATGTGGTAGGTGGATTTAGCTCTTTTGTGTGGTCAAAATGACATATGGAAATATAGGTGGCATCCAAATGGTAGTCCAATTGGCACCAAGGTGGTAGTGACATGGCACAAATGATAAATTGGAATCCTATGGTCATGAGAGGGGGGATGAATTATTATTTTTAATATTCCAAAATTTGCACACAACAATTTGGAATATTAGATTTTTGCTGCTTTCACCTAGGAGAGGAATAAATGGGTAAGGAGGCCCATGAACAATAAAAATATGAATAATTTCCACCTTAATGAGGAAGGGGGTCACCTTAGGAGCTATATTTTACACTTTCAGGTATGAACAAGGGCAAAATAGATGTGGACAGAGTCAAGTTTGACTAAGTCAACATGAATTCTTGAGGAGGAAGAGATCACCCAAGTAAACTAGCTCAATGTGAACAAGGATCAGCCTAGACACACATATGAAAGCTGGATTGAAGACCCCTTAGTGTGAAAGGGGGAAATGTAGGTGGACTAGTTCCAGTTGACCAAGTCAACAATGTTGCTACAAGAGGAGGGAAGCCAACAAGGATAGCACAGTTTTGAAGGAGGAATATTTACTAGGAAGTCACCTCATCATTGTGTGGGGTCCGGGGTGAGGAGGCTCATTAATGATAAAAGAAGGGCAGAGCAGCAAGGAGATCATTCAATATTCAGCTATCTTTCTTCTTTTGACTACTTGCATGCTTCAAATTTTTAGCTCTGGTTGTAGCACTACTTAGTGCAAGGAATTCTCATGCGAGAATTCCATCGTATTCCTTAGATCAGCTTGCTTAAGGGATCTAAAGGGGAGGTTATGAGCTTCAATTCCATAATCTATCTTAGGGCCACTCAGCCATCAACATCTACAGTGCAGGCATCTTTAGAAACTGTGTCTTTTATGTAGGTGTAGCAGTAGCAGGGTTGCACCCCTGGATTTTGTGCTAGTGCTTGAGGAGGAGGTGTTTGTTTCCCTCCGGTAGGTCTAATAAGGAGGGCATTTGGCCATTTTATATATTTATAAGATATTTTATGTTATATTCAGCCATTTAAAATACATAGCTGCAGTAGACTGTGTTATTTTCTGCAGTACTTCCTTTTATACATGTGTTATGCCAAAAACCACTGTCGAGTTGTCTTATTTCTTGTGTAAAAGAGGTTAAACCTCCATTTATCTGCTACTTAATTAATATAATATCCATATCAGTCTTATTTCCTCATTTTCTATAGAAACCCTCATGGGAATTATTATCTCACAGTCTTTAGAAATTATGTTGTTGAGAAGTCATGGGATTGGGGTGTTTTTGAGCTATCTTGAGCTAGGGAGATTTGTTTAGTGTAGCTAGATTTATTTTTTTCACCTCCAATTCTGCATGTGAGTTGTATATGATGTCTTCTAAGGGATCCAAGTCCCATTCCTCACAGGTATCACGTTATTTTATGAAGACAACTGTTTTATGCCCTATATTGCTGCATTTCCCCACTTGGGAAGGAGGATATAGGCCATATTCTTGCTGATGTTCTTAAATTTTTTGGTGAGATGTTATCTTACATCTAATTAGCTGATCTAAATTTCCATGCTCATGATTTTCTGAAGCACCAACTTTCGAATATCTTAAGATATTCTATTTGTTGTAGAAAATCCCCGTTTTGGGATATTACAGTGGTATCAGAACTACAATCTTGGCTCAGATTCTGGATTTTAGATCCAATAAGAATATAAGAAGAATAGGAGGAGAAAATTATGGAGAGGATGAGATTACTCTCATCTATTTTCAGATCTAAGAAGAAAGAAGAGAAATGCATTGAAACTCCAAGAGGGTTAAAAGGAGGAGAAAGCCGCAGTGAGACCTCTAGAGGGTTTCAAGAGGAAGAATAATATGCATGCACTTCCTGTTATCATAGATTAAGTGGAGAGAAATAATACCACTTAGAACATGAGATCTTGAGTGGATATTGGGAAAAATACAAGTGCCAACCTAGGACTGTCAAGGAGATCCTTTATCTTCCTCAGTTTATCCAACTGAGAGAGGAAAGAAGGCCATGCAATAGCAGGATGATAAGGGGCAATGGATTCCTATTGTCTACCTCTGATGGATCACCCTCATGTACAACAGAATCTTGGGTGATGAAGTTAGAAGCATTTTTCCTACTACATCCAGTAGTGGAAAAACAGGCTGTGGAGATCTCAACACTGCACTTGGAGGGAGAGGCAAGATCGTGGTGGTTCAGCCATGTGGATCATGCAAGGGTGTCTAATTTTGCAGATTTCACCCGAAGAATGATCAGAAAATTTGACAGTGAGAAGGATACCTCATCTCCACCTGAGGAGACCTTTACCAACGATGTAACATTCATGAGGGGGTAGCCATCCATAGCAGCAGTTGGATCAGCCAATATATTGAAGGGAGGAACTCTTGAAGCCATACAAGATGTTCCAAAGACTCACCAAGATATGCATAAATTTCTATTTCCTATTATTTCAGGAAATTTTATGGGAGATCTTGGAAATTGATCCTCACATGGTCAAGAATCAAAACACCTTAGTGATGTGGGGCAACAAGTTTACACAGTGCTATGCAAATTTGGATTGATCCAAGAGGGGATAAAAATTCATTCCTTTGCACCTTTGTTGAGTTGCATGCAGCATGAGGAGTTGGGGTGCAAGATTGTGGAGGGCATGTTGAGTGTTGTGCCACTTTCTAATGATGTTTTACCTTCAGCACACTTGGATTCTTCTGAATTCAAGAGGATTATTAATGAGAGGTCTTCTCTAGGAGATCTCCAAGGGGTTACATCTCAGCTTCCCATGAGGTGTAAGGAGGAACATTTGCTTTTGGAGATTGGTAGTCTTCATTGTGAAGATACCAAGAGGAAAAATGATTGGAGGCATCCACATTTGGATGAATGGAAGTGGATGGAGGGCAAGAGGTTGGTGAGCCACTTGTAGATCTATGACACAGGGCAGCAAGAAGCACAGCTGCGCTGGCTACTCTTGAGATATTTTGGCCATCTTGAATCGTACTCTTGGTTGGAAGTTATGTGGTGGATGGAGGCATGGCATGGCACTCATATGATAGAACAACAGAAAACTTGTTTGTATGGGGCATCATACAAGATAACCATCATGATATTATTCTATGGCTTGTATGAAGGAGAGATGAGGGAGCATCAAGATGTGTTGTTGCTGTGGTTACACTTGGGAGAGTATGGGTAGAAAATTTCCCATACTTTTCATGATATTTCCAGAGATAAGGGAGGCACATTCATGATGCAAGGAGGCTACCCTTCAGCATTGGAGGATTATGAGTGGCTTCCATGTAGGAATAAGATCTTCTCACATAGCAACATGATGGTGGATGGCTTTGGCATATGGAATTTCAAAGTGAGGAGTCATGGAGCCTTATTACTAAGGCCTATAGTGTTGTCACATGAGAGCATGACTCTATTGATGGAGTGTTCCAAAGGAAGTATGCACCCTCTCTCCTTGCAAATTTTTATGAGGAGATTCTCATGGGAGGACTCACTCATGGGCCTCACCTTCAGCTCACACATTATTCATGGTAAGAAATACATTTATGTTCTTGTTGATTACTCTATTGAGTATTTGTATTTTCTCACCATATGTAAACAATGCATTGCTCCACAAGAGAGCAAGATTATTTATGGGTTTCATGGTCACTTTAGGGCCAAATTTTGTGATGATGATAAATCATCCCTACATACTTTGGACAAGTATTGTATTGTTTTTATTGTACACAACTGATATATATTGCTGCTTACTACTTCATAGTAGATGAGCTAACATGCATAGCTGAAAATTCCTTGGAGGACAACTTGCCACTTGATGCTCTGAATCAGCAGTTGAGAAGACTGCGATGTATCCACCAAAGAGACCACGTGTCTCATCAAAACTTGCACATAACCTTCATACATTTTCTGATTTGGATGCCATATGGTGATGATGTGCTATTCATCTTGTATGGGATGGTTTGGGTGAGCATGGCTCATGACATTGGAGGAGGGATCCTTGGAGATCCAATATTTTCCTTCCCACTTGTGGGCAACTTGTTTGCAGCCCATAATCAGCATGCCCTCTACACTTATCATGAGTGGAGGGGAAGATAGTGTGGGGTAGGCTATCTTGTCTACCATTTTCAGATTTTCAACCCACCTATTCTACATGAGCCCAAGGTGGAAGAGATCCTTCATGAGTTGCCATCCTGGAGGGTGACTCATTTTTTTTGGTTGATAGCTTAGGGAGGGGAGATTCAAATGGGGATGATGAATCCCAATCTATATCAGCCCTCATGCCTCAAGAGGACCTTCAAACAGGCCATTGTTACCTCCATGTATGTTTCACTATCACATGATGTCAGCTATTTGGAATATACACCAGAGGACAACATACACACTTGGGAGGGGCAGCTTGGAGATGTGTTGATGGAACAACACCTTGATCTTTTGGGAGTCTTACCAGATGAGGACGCTACAGGGGGATAAGAGGAGGTTATTCAGTTGTATCTTTGCAGTTTCTTGAGGACAAGCAAAATTTGAGAGGGGAGGACTATAATATTCCAAAATTTGCACACAAAAATTTGGAATATTAGATTTTTGCTGCTTTCACCTAGGAGAGGAATAAAGGGGTAAGGAGGCCCATGAACAATAAAAATATGAATAATTTCCACCTTAATGAGGAAGGGGATCACCTTAGGAGCTAGATTTTACACTTTCAGGTGTGAACAAGGGAAAAATAGATGTGGACAGAGTCAATTTTGACTAAGTCAACATGCATTCTTAAGGAGGAAGAGATCACCTAAGTAAACTAGCTCAATGTGAACAAGGATCAGCCTAGACACACATATGAGAGCTGGATTGAAGACCCCTTAGTGTGAAAGGAGGCAATGCAGGTTGACTAGTTCTAGTTGACCAAGTCAATAGCGCTGCTACAAGATGAGGGAAGCCAACAAGGACAACGCAGTTTTGAAGGAGGAATCTTTACTAGGAAGTCACCTCATCATTGTGTGGGGTCTGGGGTGAGGAGGATTAGTAAATATAAAAGCAAGGGCATAGCAGCAAGAAGATCATTCAATATTTAGGTATCCTTGTTATTTTGACTACTTGCATGCTTCATCTATTTAGTTGTGGTTGAAACACTGCTTAGTGCAAATAATTCTCATGTGGGAATTCCATCCTATTCCTTGGATCAGCTTGCTTAAGGGATGTAATGGGGAGGTTATGATCTTCAATTCCATCATCTGGCTTAGGGCCACTTAGCCATCAACATATATAGTGAAGTCATCTTCAAAAACTACGTCTTTTATGCAGGTGTAGCAGTAGCAGGGTTGCACCCCTGGATTTTGTGCTAGTTCTTGAGGAGGAGGTGTTTGTTTCCCTCCGGTAGGTCTAATAAGGAGGGCCTTTGGAAATTTTTTGTATTGATAAGCTATTTTATGTTATATTCAGCCATGTCAAATACATATCTACACTAGACTACATTATTTTCTGCAGTACTACCTTTTATACATGTGTTATGCCGGAAACCCTTGCTCGGTTGTCTTATTTCTTATGTAAAAGAGGTTAAAAATCCATTTATCTGCTACTTAATTGATATAATCTCTATATCAGCATTATTTCATCATTTTCTATAGAAACACTCATGGGAATTACACTCTCACAGTCTTCAGAATTTTTTTTGTTGAGAAGTCATGGGATTGGGGTGTTTTTGAACTATCTTGAGATGGGGAGATCTGTTTAGTGTAGCTAGATTTATTTGTTTCACCTCCAATTTTGCATGTGAGTTGTATACGATGTATTATAAGGGATCCAAGTCCCATTCCTCATAGGTATAGAGTTATTTTCTGAAGACAGTTGTTTTATGCCCTATATTACTGCATTTCCCCACTTGGGAAGGAGGATATATGCCATATTCTTGCTGAGGTTCTTACATTTGCTAGTGAGATGTTATCTTACATCTAATGAGCTGATATAAATTGCAATTCTAATGATTTGTTGAAGCTCCAACTTTGAAATATCTTAAGATATTCTATTTGTTGTAGAAAATCCCTGTTTTGGGATATTACATTATAATGTAAAAAAAAAAAAAAACTATTTAGCTAGTCACAAAAATTTAAAAATACAATAGTTCATCAATCATATAAATAATTGGACACAAAGTGTTTACATGGAAACTCATACATGAGAAACCCACAAATACTATTTTAATTTTAATGTAAATCCAAGCACCAACTTCAATTTACATTATATTATGTAGGAACCAGCCTATAGGAGGCACCAACTTACTCTAGGAACCAACCCCCTAATATTTACAGGAAGCTACCTAAACAATACTTCAATCCACTGATAGAAAACTTTAAAATTATTTTCTTGTATCCTAGAGGAACCCAACAACCCACCTAACACATCACTACTAGTAAACCTCTCGGGCTCTACAACTTATCCTCCTCTCAATAAACTGGGTCACAACTAGGGGATTTAAACCTTATATCTCTTACGTTTCTCAAGGCTCACTTTACTTAGATCACCAATTGAGTTCCCCCCCTAGGACTATAACAAAATTTAATATTAGTTACTCCAATATTGTCTATTTTTTTCTTTGTAGTGCACTCTCTTTCTCTGATTATTTTATTCTAATAGATTGAAGTCATATCAAAGAAACTCCTTCATAATTCTACACCTAGACCCAACTCCTTTTGAATAGATAAGTATTCAACACTATAAACCAATAATTTTCTTGTAAACATCAATTTCATATCTCAATCAATCTACAAATTTAACCTCAACTTATCTCTCCTTTGCACACTTTGTCTCTTATCTAGTTCAAATTTCTGGAATTTAGTAGTTTCAATCTATCAAGTAATTTGACTCTCTCTCTCTCTCTCTCTTCCCAATCATAAAATCAAATTATATAAATTTTATGCAACTTTTCTACATCTCATGAACTTCCACAATATTGATTTTCTTCAACAATATTTCTTCCTCCATAATCATGAGAATATGAGATACTTAGCTTCTCACATCATTTCATTTCTACTAATTTATTTTATATTTTGTGCTTCTAATTTTAGGCATCCCTAAAACACCAAGTTTCCAATCTCAACACTCGATTTTTAAGGTACCCAAAGCATTCAATTGAAATCAATCACTAATGTATTAAGCTTAGTAGGTGCTTAGCCTTGGACCTATGCAATTTGGAATTTTACAATATATAATTTTTTCATATTAAATATAACATCTAAGTGTTTGCGAGGAGGACCAATTTTCAAGGAAATGGATACCCATATGTAGTCCAAGCCCAAATATCCTCACATCCATATCAATTGGATTTGATATTTATCCCCACTTCCCTTAGCATCAAAAATTCACCATTGGATGTGTACCCACTTGAATATTGTATACACATGTGATGGATCCCACCTTCACCTTGATAGTGCCATTAAGGCATGGATTTGAGTATTCGAGATCTGATCCCCATATCATTCACACTTGATGCCTTGGCATTGGATGGTCGAATGGACGAATAACATTTTTAAAATTTGCATCCAAATGGATCTATAGATTTAGAATTTGGTTCCCACTTTAATGACCAAAGACTTACACAACTCCAAATGCCTATATTTACTTTTCCCTCTCGACTCCAAAATTGTTTAAAAATATTAAATTATTTAAGACTAGGAAGTTTAAAAAGCCGCTTGTTGGCACAAATCTTGGGCCCGCCACATATTTTTCCATGTTAGTGCCACATCACTTTCTAGTGGCATGTGCAATGTTTATATTATGGAATAAATATGGGGTATGATTGTCTCTTTAATCATGGATTGGACATAGATCGCTTCAATAAATTCACCATGAATTGTTGGATAGTCATGTAGGGGCTGTATCAATAATATAAGCATAATAGGTACATTAAGATCATACTATGTGAATTATTAATCAAACAAGTCAGTACAAACTGCATTAGCTATTAACAAAATGAAAAAGGGTTTTGCCTAAAATGATCCCCCATAATACATGAAGAAGTGTTACATTTTCCTTTCAGTACACCTATATTATATGATTTCATATGAAAACAATATTTGGGACCTAAATAAAAATCCTAGAGCTTAGGAACCATATTTGAGGTCTCAAACCACCACATTAAACATATCTATTAGATTTTTGACCTATAAAAGGGATATGGAACCTATTAGGAGGATTTGTGCATAATGAAAGATTCTAAAGTCCTTGACCATGGTTGAGAGAGAAAATTAAGGGAGTTAGGCTCTAAACGACGCTCACAAGGCTCAAGGGCCATAGATGGGTAACAATATATATATATATATATATATATATATATATATATATATATATATATATATATATATATATATAGTTTATGAGTGTACTCACAAGGCTCAAGGGCCATATATGGGGCATCAAACTCTCATATATATATATATTTATGAGTGTAATACAAATTATACCACTAGTAAGTTTGCATACAAATATGAGATAGGAAGCATTGACCATGTCTGAGGAAGAACTAGGTATTTAGATGTTAAAGAAGCTTTATAGTGTTAAAAATTATATTTTGTAAAAGGATGAGAAGTAGGTGGTTTGTATGTCTTAAAGTGGAATGTGGTAAAAATAGTGTCTGTGTGTTCTTAGAATTTATAATTTCTTTTCTAGCTTAAAATATTTTACCCACATATTTGATCATTTTCTTGCTCTGGTTATAGCTTTGTCATAACCATCTTGGTTGTTTCGAATGCAAAAACAACACAAACTTCAATTTTTTTAAATCCCTTCCAATATTTTTGGTTTTCATTTTATTTTTAAATTGACTATACAAGTCAATTATTGATTATATGTATGCTTAGTGTTTGCATTTGAATTTGAATATCATCTCTTAGATGTGTTTTTGCAGGATACTGTAAGTATATTGTATGTATTTTCCCTTGGGTTTTGTTCATAAATGTTGAACATATTTAAATTTTAATTTTGAATATTTCTCTTACATATGTTTTGCACGAAATTCTAAGTATTTTGTTTGTATTTTGGTTTGGGTATTGTTCATTAATGGATGTGAAGGAAGGAGGACACAATACGACAACTCGTACACTTACTAGAAGGACATGTAGTGCCAAAGCACCATTACTTGAAGCAATCACAACAATACCTTAATAAGTGCTAGTGGTCCAAGAAGCAGTGTCAATTCAAGTATCAAGGTCGTGTCAAAAGTCAGTGTTGTAAAAATCATCATTGAAAAATTGTAAAAGATTCATTATTGTAAAAGAGTCAATCTGCCTAGAGTTTAAGAGGCATTATTGGGAGATATAAGAGTCATTTTTGGATAATGTTATGGTTGGGTTCTAGGTCATAATGTGATTGGGTGATTGGTATATTTCAAGAAAATCATTGTGAATGATATTGTAACGTGGATCATTGTCCCTGGTACGAGAGTCGACACTCACATCTTATTTCTGATCATTATAGGGTGGCATGGAAGTGTTAGGCTAGTGCATGAAGTCACCTATAGGTTAGAGGCTGTGAACACTTCAAGGTTGTAGGTCGGTCTAAGATGTAGGGGTATCCATTCACTTGACTACTGAAGAAACTGGTGCATTGGGGTGTCCTTCTAGTGGGAGCTGGAGAAGAATTCTTTTCTAGAAATCTAGGAAGTTGTAACTTTCATTTTTGTTGGGGCCAAATATTAAATAATATATTAGAAAAAATATCGATGTTTTTTTACCCGGAGGGGGTTTTCCACCTAAAATTCGTGTGCCTATTGTGTTCTATTGCTTACTGTTGTCACTAGATAAAATTAAGAATAATTTAAGATTAACTAATTCTCTCAAAAGATTTAAAAGTGCTAATTTCTAAGGAATACTGATCCGCGCCCCCTCCAACAATTCAAACCTTATAGTATCATTTTAATATACGATGATTGTTATGCGTTTGGTATTTAAATGATTATGGGTTCAAATGTTGATGTACGTGAGTCCTCTTTTTCAGTCACTCCCTATTTTTAAGATAAAAAACCATATTTTTCTTACCTTTTAATAATTAATTGAGCTTTAATTAATCCACAATGTTAATTACTTTAATTGAAAAAGAAATAGTTATGAAACCATTTTCAAAGATTATGATTACAAATACAGACACACTAAAGGAAGACAAGATCTCTTAATTGTAATAAAAGTTGGTATGACATAGTTCTATTCCTCATTTGGGTGTTTGTTACTGTGTTTATATATTTGTTACTTACAAACTTTAATCTACGAGCTTTCTTTTAAAAAAATACATAGACTGAGGTCAATAACATGTCTTGTTGTGAGAGGTATCATACATTTTAGCCACTGATAATTTGTAACTATTGCAGGTTTGTCAATATTGATATTGGCTCTTCTTGTAGTAGCATGCTAGTTTCTAAACACACTTTTGAGTTCATCATAGCAAGTCTAATTTATTTATTGTTTGTGGTTGTTGGAATTTGACCAATATGGTCTGGTAAATGGGGAAATTAGTTAAGAAGTCCCTTATGGTAAATGGGGAAATTAGTTAAGAAGTCCCTCATGTAGACTATGATTTTCCAAGTTTGTTATCATAATATCTAAAAATTATTCTTTAAAGCACCTAATTAAGGATCGTTTATTGCTTCTTGCTTTTTGTGTACTATTTATGTTGTTTATCTTTTCCTTTTCTTGATTGTGGCTACTTATACATTGTATATTTTAATTTTGTTCTTGATGGAATCATTAGGGAAATTTCGAGTTATTAAATGTGCCTCCTAAGGAATATTACAAAATAATAGTGGAAATATTAAAATAATGTTATATTACATCATCAAATTTTAGAGGGAAAAAAAGAAAAAGAAAAACTATTTTTTCAACTCATATTTTCAACATATCTCCCTATTGCTTTACTCAAATGTTGAGTAGGAGTACTTGTTGGATGTAGAATTTAATTCCTCACCCAAGGAGTACCCATGTTGCATACTTTTGATGGACTCTACTACACGAAGAAAAAAAATACATGAAAAAATTGATTGCAATCATTATTTTTCATGTAGTAGGGTCCATCAAAAGTATGAAACATTGGTACTCCTTGGATGAGGAATTAAATTCCACATCCAACGAGTGGCTCTGCTTAAAATTGAGTAAAGTCGTATTGAGATAATTTGAAAATATGAGTCAATTTTATTTTTTTTAAAATCTTTTTATGTTTTAACTGCAAAAAGGGTGAATCATCCCTCATGTTTGACATCATCATCTACAATCCTAGTGGTTCTTATAAAGTTGATTTTGGTTGAACATTTTTTCTTTAAGGCCCTTTTTTTACCTCAAAATTTCTCTAATGGTTATTTTAAGCGAAGGAAATAATATATATTGTTCTAGAACATGAATATAGTTATGTTTGTGATTTTGGATTTACAAATCCAATCATTTCAGCTACTACCGACTTTATCATTGCATTCCTGTATATACTTTTTCTTTTAAATGTGTAAATACTATTATGATTTGATAAATTTTGTATTTTGTCTCTTGTTACTTCGAAGTTGTACCATAGTTTAATTAGGCTATAAACCAGGCATAGTATCCAAGTTCTTGGCCAGCTAGCCAAGGATTCATAAGGGTGTAACTCGAAAACATTATTCATCCACATGTATCTCCTCAAAAACTTGTTGTTTTAAGATTGAATCATATACCAAACTAATGTTCCATTTTTATGACAATGTATCTTACTGCCATGAATAATTTTTACAAGGATTCATATATGTCTGAAGTTGTTGGATGATATTCCTTAAAGTATTGTTCTCTATCCATTACTTCTGAGCTTTATCAAGCCATCTTCGACTTGGAAAGGATAAAAAAGGAGTCATGCATCCTCTTCAAATTGTTTTGATAAGGCATCAACCACAACACTCTTTTTCCTTCGCATATATGATCTTATAATCATATCTGAACATCTTGGTGACCAATTTAGGTTTATCTAGCGAAGAAAAAAACAAATTTGATGAATATTTTTAAAATGTGATGGTTAGATTGGATGTAAATACACTTCCCTTTGAGATGTGGTCACTAATTCTCCATTTCATGAATGATAACCGTCATTTACTTCTCATATGAGTATTTTCAAAATTGTGGTCACATAATTGCTTACTGTTGAATGCCAAAGAAAATCCTTCTTGTATCAATACTGCAAGTTATACCTCTTCTTGAGGGATCACATTCCAAATTAAAAGTCTTATTAAAGTCAGGAAGTATTAATATTGGAGTAATTCAAATTTCTTCCTTTAGAGAAATTAATGTTTATGTTGGCAAACACATGTAAAATTCTTTACACAAATATCCCCACGTGGTGTATGTTTCACATAGAGTAGTCATAGGGGTTGCATGGGGGTCGTATCCCCCTTGTTTAGGGGGTTGTATCATAGAGGAATCCAACCACAGGGGCTTCAGTGGGGGAGAAATACCATACCACGTGGGTTCATATTGGGGGATATATATTGAGGAAAAAATGACATAATATATTGGGGGATATATAGGGGTAAAGGGTTTTTATATTGGCAGGTATACAAAATGGATCTCAAAGTTAATGAAAAAAAATAAAGGGGTATAAACAATGTTAAGGAAAAAATGGATACCTACAATATTTAGTGGAAGTAGGGGTTTTTTGAATTATGAAGGTGTATTGGGTTGATATTGGTAGGGGGTTAAATAATGTGATTTTTAGGGGTATTTTTTCAAAATATAGTCAAGTTAATGGTATTATTTAATATGCCACGAACGCATGCCATAGGTTAGAGGTTCATTGAGTGAAGTCCTTGTGAATCCAACAACCCAGCTAACATGTAGCTACTAGTAAACCTTTGGGAGTCTACGACTTATCCTCCTCTACACAAATCACATCACAAATGGTGGATTTGAATCTTAGATATATCACTTTTCTCAAGACTCACATTACTTGGATCACTAATTGAATTGCCCCCCAGGACTATAGCAAACATAAATAGTTATTTCAGTCTCCTTTGTTTTTTCTTTAAAGAACCCTCTCTTTCTCCCATTATTTGATTCAAATGGATTTAAATAATATTTAAAAATCTCCTTCATAATTCTACACATGGACCCATCTCCTTTTGAACAAATAAATATTCAACATTCTAGACCAACAATTTTCTTGTACACATCAACTTTATATCTTAGACAATATCCACATTTAACCTCTACTTAGCTTGCCTTTGCACACTTTATATCTTATCTAGTTCATATTTATGAAATTTAGTAGTTTAAACCTCTACCAAGTAATCTCATGCTCTCTCTCTCTCTATTTACCCAACCATAAACTCAAATCATATAAATTTTATGCAAATTATCCCTCTCAAAAATTTCCACAATATTGATTTTCTACAACAATATTAATTCCTTCATAGATACTTGGATTTTTACGTCGTTTTATTTCTACGAAATCCTTCTATTTTAGGTGCTTTTAATTTTAGGCATCCCTAAAACACCAAATTTCCAATCTCAACCCTTGATTTCTAAGGTACCCAAAGAATATAAGTGAGAGAAAGCACTAATGGCTTACGCCTAGTAGGTACTTGTACATTTTTTTCCTACAAAGTGTGATATCCAGGTGTTCGCAAGAATGACCAATTTCCAAGATAATGAATAACCGTATGTAGTCCAAGCCCAAATATCCTCACAACTGGATGAATTAAGTGATTACGTATTTTATCCCCACTTCCCTTTGCACCAACATTGCACCACGCCTTTCATCTCGAATAACATATAAACATGTGATGGAGCCCACCTTCACCTTGATAGTGACACTAAGTCCTCGATCTGAGTATCTAAGATCCAGTACCCACATCCTTTGCACTTGACTCCTTGCCACTGGATTTTCGGATGGACGAATAACACATTTAAAATTTTCATCCAAAAATATATAGGGATTCAATACCTAGTTCCCACTTCAATGGCCAAATATTTGCACAACCCCTAAATGCACAATTTTTTTTTTGCCTCTAGACTCCAAAATCATTTTAAAACATCAAATTATTTAACATTAAGAATTTTACAAAATCTCTTATGGGCACAATATTGAGGCCCACCACATCATTTTCCATGTCACTACCACATCACTTTCGACATCATCTCTTTGCTACTTGAAATTCCTTGTCACCATAATGTCATCTATCAACCATCTATCATGCCATGTCACTGTCACATGTCACTTGAAAAAGGGCTACCTGGCCACCCAAAAATTTCAAATCTACCTACCACGTGTCCTGACCATAAATTTTCATGTCATCATCCATTCCATGTCATTTACACATAGCGCCACATGTACTACCATGTGTAACTTCGACCACCAAAAGGAGTTGAATCCATATGTCACGTGTCCTCAACTCAAATTTCCATGCCATCAACATGTCACTTGTTTTCAATGTCAACTTCTCTTTCACTACCATCTATCTTCATGTGTGTTTCCATACCATATTGGGGTCCATCTTATGTTTGGCTATGTAAAATTTGGGATTTGGTTGTTTTCATATTGCTCTCATAGAGGCTTGGATGCTTGGATGCCTTAGTACACCCCAAATAGGCTCGAGTGCCCAAATGGTTAGATACCTTGGAACCTTGGTCATTTGGAACAAAATCATGTTTTTCTTCATTCCTTGGGAGTTATGCTAAGTTCCATATACCAATGGAAATCTCTCTGAGAGGGCTATCAAACCAACAAACTCCCCTTAAGATAGACATCAATGAAAACAATTTCCAATTGTCAATAATTTACGCATGCATTCCAATAATATATTTCAATGTATTAAAAGTACCAAATAGTTGCGTAAATTAAAAATGAACCTATATTCTTAATAACTATACTTATATAATAATATTCTCAATATAACCAAGCATCTCTTTGCATAATAACATATTCAATTTCTCGTGGAATGTGCAATATTTATATTATGTGTAAAATATGGGGTATGATTGTCTCTTTAATCATGGATTTGACATAGATTACTTCAATCACTTCACTTTAAATTGTTGGGTAATCATGTAAGGGTTTCATAAAAAATATAAGTATAGTGGATACATTAGGATCATACTATTGGAAAACTTAATGAAACAAGTCAATGAAAACTACATTAATGATTAAAAATAAATAAAAATGGTCCCTCTCTAAAATGACACCCCATAAGGAAAGAAGACATGTGTTACATTTACCTTTCACCATACCTATTTTGTATGAACTCATATGCAATCAATATTTAGGCCCTAAATATAAATCCTAGAGCTTGGGAAGCACATTTGAGGCCTTAAACAACCACATTAACCAAACAATTGCATTTTTTACCTCTAAAATGGATATGAACCTCATTAAATGGATTTCTGCATAATCAATGATTCTAAGTCCTTGACCATGATTGAGAGATAAAATTAATGGATTTAGGCTCTAAACGAAGCTGACAAGGCTCAAGGGTCATGGATGCAACATCAAAATGTCATATATATGGTTTCCAAATGGAATACAAATACCACTAGTAATTTTGCATAAAAATATGGGATAGGACGCATTGACCATGTTTGAGTAAGAACTAGGTATTTAGACATTAAAGAAACTTTATAGTGTAAAAAAATATGTTTTGTAAAAAAATTAGAAGTAGTTGGTTTGTATGTTTTAAAATGAAATGTGGTAAAAATAGTGTTTTTGGGTTCTTAGAATTTAGAATTAATTTGTTAGTTTAACATGTTTTACCCACGAATTTTTTTAATTTCTTGCGTTGGATTTAGCTTTGGCATAACGATCTTGGATTTTTGGAATGCAAAAACAACAAAAACTTCAATTTTTTTAAAATCCCTTTCAATAATTCTAATTTTATTTTTATTTTTAAATTGACTATACAACTCCATTATTGATTATATGTTGACTATATAAAATCTAAATATACTACATTACAATAAACTAAAATATATAATTTGAAAAAAGAAAAAAGAAAAAAGAAAAAAGAAAAAAGAAAAAAGAAAAAAGAAAAAAAAAGAAAAAGAAAAAAAGAAAAAAGAAAAAAGAAAAAGAAAAAAGAAAAAAGAAAAATAAATAAATAAATAAATAAATAAATAAATAAATAAATAAATAAATAAATAAATAAATATATATATATATATATATATATATATATATATATATATATATATATAATACAGAGAAATAACATACCCTACAACTAACGGGAGGTTCCCTCTGTCATATTTTCGTCTTGTGCCTTTGCTCTAACATACCCTACAACTAACCAGAGGGTCCCTCTGCCATATTTTCGTCTTATGCCTTTGCTCTAACATACCATGCAACTGACTGGAGGGTCTCTCTGCCATATTTTCCTCTTGTGGCTTTAACAGAGCAAAGGTAGCATCGCAAGTCAAAGGCAAACGCCACAGTTAAAACCAGATTTAAAACCAGAAGAGTGAAAAACAATAAGGGGTGTTGAGCTAATTCTAGAAGAGCGAAAAACAAAGAAGGGGACTACCATCGATCCCTGAGGAGACTACCTTTTCCTCTTGAGGCATTTTCCAGAAGCCTTTCTATTGTGAATCAATTAATCGTTGCACATTAAATATGTTACATTCTTTTTTACTTCATTTTTTTTGGTGGGTTTCACATATTTGAATTCTTTCCTTTCATTTTTAATTATATTACTAGTCTGTGATGTCATATTAAATTGAAAAACATGAATGATGAGGTTTTTAGTAATAGGGGAGTGCACAAGAATACTCACTTAAGAGTTCACAAGGCTTGAGGAGAATGCAACTGTATTTTAATATTTTTATAAAGTAAGTAGTAATCATAATTAATCGTTCCATAGCCATTTAAAAATATATGGTGTTTAAATATATTTTTATTTATTTCAGTGAGAGGAATTTTTGCAAACTTAAGTGTAGAATTTTATGTGGCTCTATTGGTTTAAAGAGGTGTGCTTATTTAATTTCACTAGATAAGGACTTTTTGTAAATAATACTTGGTCTAGTTTTAATTAAAGTTTGAGGTTAAACTTTATAGAGACAACTTGAATATAGAAATTAAGTTAGGAAATCATTAAATTTTAAATAATTTTACTCAGTCTAGTTTTTATTAAAGTTTGAGGTTAAACTTTATAGAGACAATCAATTAAATTATGAAATCACTAAATTTTAAATTATTTTATTTTATTAATAAAATTTAATTCAAGAAACGTTTGAGAATTGATATTATCAATAAAATATAAAATGAAAAAATTATAAGATTTGAAATATTGAGAAACTTAGGTTATAGAAATTTGTATGTTAAATTATTATAGTTTACTTTGTTATAGAAATTTGTATGCTAAACTATTAGTGTTTTCATAGAGAGAAAATCTAGTTGGAGATAATTGCATAAATTTGTAAGGAATGAGAAAAAAAAATGGAAAAGAGAATGACTTATATATTCAATAGTGGTGAAAAAATTAAGTAAATAACCTAACTAAATTAAGCTTAACTGAAGCATTAAAGCTAACTAAATCTAGTAGAGTTAGAAAAAAACGGAAAATAAATAAATAAATAAATAAAAAAAAAAACACAGTTAAATTTTATTATTTCTTAATTGTATGCAAACACTTATTTAAATTTTATCGTTTCTTAAATATATGTAAACACTTAAATTAATCTTACACTAAATTCAACTTAGCTTATTTCTTAACTCTGGGTGTTAGCACTCCACTGGTTCTCTGAAGGCTAAAAGGAGACTAGCAAAGGTAACCATAGATTTCTTTGACCTAGTAGCTAGCCCTACTAGGCTCACAGGGCTCTCTCAATGAGATCACAATAAATTGAGTGGAGTGTAAAGGATATTAGGCTAGGTATGTTTAGATCAGGGTTTGGTTGATTTGATTTTTGTGATGGATGGTGGTTTAGGTCTAAGAGGACTAGGTCAGGGCTCTGAAAATCATATTTGCAGAGATGTAATGGAGCAAGGTAGGCACACATTTTAGAAATTTAAATTTATATTTGTGTATATGGTAGATTTATAGGGTTTCAAAATGAGCATGAATCTCACAAATTCATTTATATCAGAAGAATATGAACAAAAATGTGAAAGCTTCTCCAAAACAGAGCATTTAATCAATGAATTTTGTTTATCATCTTAGAAATCAAACACATGAAGCATGGAAATGGAAATTGAAGGTACAATACATTCAGAAATATGATCATAGAAGTAAAAAAACTGCTAAATCACATACCACATGAATTTCGCCACAATAGCTACAAATTATGTCTATTAGTTCCTGCCAAATTCACAAATACACTAGTATTCCAAAGCTCAATTCCACAACATCCAACCTTTGAAAATGATTACAAAGTTCCTCATATAGTTACTGAGATCGAAATCCTCCCTTGGAGGTCAAATTTCCAGCAATAAAAGCCAAATACATGCATCTATCCACTGTCTACTCCATACAAGGGAGGTTACTCAACCAATCCCTCCATTTCCTAACCATCATGAGACATTTACTCAAAGCATTAAATGGAGGACAAGACACCTAAGTAACCCCTTTTTACCCATTTAAAATTTACTTTAACCCCTTGCATTCATTTAATGTTATCCATTTACTTTTATAAAAGTGAAACCGAAAATTGCCAAAAATTACACACTGAAATTTCATGAAAATTTATCAGAAATTGCATATGTGCAACGAGCTGTTGGAGGCCATTTTTAGGTGCCTTACTGAAGTACAAATTAAAGTATGAGACCTGTTCTAGAAATATGAGAGAGTGTAGATGTATTTTAAGTATTAAACATCCAAAATGATGCATTTTTATCTGAGATAAGGCCATTTTCCCAAGGTGTCTCTATGTGCGGCATTGTGCGCAACGTTCTTGGGAAAAGTGACTTGTGGAGGCCGTCCCGAGGTCCAAATAACTATTTCAAAGTACCATTGGAAATATTACGATTTTGGCTACACAATGAAATAATTAAGCACCACAAACACCTTCTCCAAACCCTTGAACAACTGTCTTGAAGTCAAGCTATCCAGAAGTGTAGAAAACCTCCTATGGAAATTGTATTTTTGGCATTTCTCGAAAATCATAATACTTGTTTATAAAATAATGTAGGTTTTTGTTCCTTAGTATATTATGGACAAAATTATCTTTCACCTTTGGAAAATTCATCTATATTTGGTCATAAACACATTTTGAAGCAAAATTGTTCATGTGTGCACTGTAAACCCTAGGCAGTCCATAGCTTAGAACTTGGTAAAGTTATGATTTCTTAGAATTTAGAACTGCTTGGAAAGTGGAGATTACATAATATCATGTGTGTTGAGTGGTTCATATCTTGACAGTTAGCCTCCCTTATTGTAAGGCATCTTATCTCCCTCTATATGTACTTTTCAAGGGGAAAACCCTAATTGTGAAAAGCAAGGGAATGGAGAAATGGAGTATGATGGAGGGGTTAGGAGAGGGAAATGGGGATAGGAAAATTTATGGATGTAGGGAAGGTTGTTAGGAGGGTTTAGGAAGTGAAATGGAGTGAAATGAGTGAAGTAATTTGGCTACGGAGTTTTTACACAATCATAGCTAGGAAAACTGCCCAAAATTGGAGAATTGGGCTAGGGTTTAGGGTTTGGGACTTGGGAATTGGAGATGAGGGGATACGAAGTTTGTGGGAGATGGTATTAGGTGTGAGGGAGGTAGAAAAGTATGGTAAGTTTTATTTTCCTTGGAAAATTAAGTGTGGTGAACATGAGACTGAAAAAGGAAGACAAACCCTAAAGAAGGAATAAGCTTGAATTTTAGGCAAATTTGATGCAAGTGTTGAGAAAAATGGTAGTATTTACTTATTTAAGTTGATAGAACCTTCCTCAAGAAAATAAAACCCTTGGAAATAGTTGTGCTTCACCCCACAAGAAAATGTGTGTTTTCACCCAAATGTGTAGTGTAGTCTCGTTGTGCTCAACGTCGTGCGCAGCGAAGAGTCTCTATGCGCAGCGCCGTACACAACATAGTGTTCCTATGCCCAACACCTGCAAATATTTTCCAATGAGAGGTAGAAAACTGGTTTTTCTTTCCAATGGGAGAGGGGAGTTCGATGGTAGGAGGATAGAAGAGTTCAAATGATTTTCTCTTTTGTCTTTTATAGCTTACTTTGGAGTCATTTCATCAATGAGGTATGATGGCCCACCTCATGAATCTCACCTTCTTTTTAGAACCTTTTAGCCTTATAAGCTTTAACTGCAACTTAATAACTTAGGAACTTATTACATAATAGAAATAATAAATTGCATTTTGAAATCAAACTTTATTGAACAAAATTTCCTATTACCACTCCTCCAATTGTCAGATTTTATGCATGAAATGACAGATTGGTGACCTTGAAATCATAATGACTTAATGGAGACATTGAACTGAATAAAATCATGATGGTGATGACTATAATTATGATGATGATATTTGAATGATGATACATCAACTGAGTGATGACAAGGACCGACATGTGAAAATTTTGGAAGGAGTGGAAATATTCATGGAACTAATAACTACTGAACAAATTTTTACTTGAAAACCTAATGAAATGACATAAATTTGACTATGAGACCTTAACAAGACATGATAAGAGCCCATTTGACCACTGGTGATAGCCTGTATATACTAACACTAACATTGGCTCCAGCTGGGGATGGAAGATCCTTGGAGGTATCAAGAACACCGTAGACCAAGTAGCCTTACCATTGGGCATGGAGTCAAAAGTTAAAAACCAAACTAAATACTGAAAAGTTAACATGATAAAGTGACTAACTCTGACTAAAATAAAAAATTACAAAACTTATTAATGGCAGCATATCATCGAGACTTGAGGGCTTCAAATCCTGATGACAACCACCTATCTGTTGAAGACATATGTACAATCATGTGAAGTGATCCTTCTGGTGTAACCAATCCAGAAAATGAAAACTTACTTAAAGTTTGCTCTCACTTTCCTCAAGCACGCAGGAAAAACAAAAACTATGCCACTCCAAGTGTCCATTGAACATGTGCTTTTGGTCCATGAAAACAAGAAAATACATCTTCCCTACTAATTGTATAAAATCAATAAAAGGATCTTCAAAAATCTAAAATGTTACCTTGTCTTGAGATCCAACAAAAACACAAGCACGTCCTTCATTTTGATTTGAAATAATACTTAGTTGTTGATCCATAAGAAGGTATAGGTAAGTATTACCTTATGCTATATGAGTGCTGGTTGTAAATTCCTAAAGAATGGGAAACTCAGACTGTATCTATTGCTCGTTTTTTAATCTTAGGCCCATACTCCTCCAATTCACAATCTAAATCATCCTTGAACATAAAACATTCTTCAAGATTGTCAAACATGAAAGCCCTATCCTCTTCATGAAAGACAACGATATTTATTAGCCAATCTCCTTGGAGGAAATAATCATCACAAATTGGCTTACTCACAACAATGTTGGGCCGTGAATACGACCACTTGTTAACACTTATTTCATCCATTTATACTCTTCTTTATCATGTAATTTATCATATAAATCCATTTTATAATGATTTATGCTCTTATGGATGAATATTATTTCTTCTCCTTTATTTTTAATAAATTGATTATTATTATGCATAATTTTATCAATGATGGTTTATTAATATATTTTGTAATATCACTCACCATTTTAGCCTCCAAGATATTTGCCAGATTGTAGATTTGATCTCCAAATCATCATCAAATATTCCAACTCAGAAATTCGCTAGAATAAGAAGTGATAGTTTTGCAATTGATATTCTAGGCAAATGGAGAAGAATATGGAAAATTTGGAACATGGGTTTTGTCCAGAACGGACCAAATTAACTTTGATGTAGAACAGTTTGCCAAAATTTGGCCTGTATTGAGAGAAAAAAAAGGTTCTTTGAGCATGATTTTTTCAGATTTACTATTGCGGCTGTTCTCTGAATTATCTCAGTTGCAAATCCAAATTCGACTTGCTCTTGTTGAAAGATTGATGGAAATATATTTTCTGGTTGATCAAGTTGTTGGGAACAATACAATATTGTTATGAGAGATCATATTTACTATTTAATTTCTTCTCTTTCTGATTATAAAGGAGAGCATGTATTAAGTATTGAAAAGGAGATGGAGAGATTTCCTGTTGTAATTACACAATTCCTCATCGAATCTCATTGATTAAACAGAGTTCGACTGTTTGTAAATGCTATTATGCATATAAAAGAACATGTTGTCGTTTAATTTCTTAGTTCTGTAGTAGCCCAGCAGCGTTTCACCGGTGGTTGAGGGCCTGGCCTTGGTGGATCAATCCGCTGTTTGTATTTCTACTCTTTTAATTATTGTTGTGTGATAATTGTGGTTGGTTTTATTACAATTTTAAAGTTAATTAAGTTGCTGTTGAATTGTCTATTGCTGTGTTGCGTTAATGAATTGCATTGATGTTCCATTTAACAAGAATCTTAATTTCAGTATTATTCATCTTGTTATTGCTTATAAAGCTTTTCTGTTCAATACTTACTTCATTTACTATTCCATTGGATTGCTTAATAACGTTTCCTATCGACAAGGTTTGGTGTTCAATAGAATTAGCTATTTGATTCCTTTGCGTTCATAGTTGCTGTTCAGATTCATTAGTTAATTCCTGCTGTTCAATTCCTATTGTCATAATTCGCTTCTTATTTACATCGTTATTCGATTACAGTTTGCTATTCATTTCCAGTTCATTAAGTTTACATCACTTTCTTAGTTCAATTTCTATTTCCTTTTAATCACTTTAACGCAGGACTGCCAACTGTAGAGAATATTGGTTATTACTTCCATGTTCCCATATTGATTGTCTTGTTTCAGTTTGATTTCAATTGCATCAATTTCTAGAGGAATGAGTTATTGCTACTGTATCCTCGATTGATGTTTTCTTAGTGAATAGTTTGATTTCAGAGCATTTGAGTTTATGTTAGATTTCTTTTCCAAGCATCCATTTACTCTTTCATTTAGAACACTGTACTACATATTACAAGGCATTACTCTTAGATTGAATTGCCACCTCAGACTGAGTACACTCTTGAAATAAAAAGTTGTTCCTAGATTGATAATTAATGTGAGATAAATAGGTGTTAAAAAGATACCTTTTATACCTCAATATTTTGGCGCCGTTGCCGGGGAGAGTGTATGCCATTTAGAAAGAGTGATGCATATTTAATTTTTTCTGCTTGAGAAGAATTGGGTATTAAATACGGAAGGTAAGAACCTGCGCAATGAGCAAGAAACACACTTGCCACTGGCCCGCTTCACAACAGAATTGAGTGAAAGCTTCAGGTAGGAATGAATGCTTGCGTTTTCTTGAATTTTAGAGGTAGAATTTTTGAAAAAAAAAACTTGTAATTCCACTCGAGTGGTGATGTAAGCACCACCCATTTCACTAACCAATTGAGAGGAACATTGGAAGGAGGATCTTTAAAGAAACACATGAAGAACATCTTCTATTATGGTAATAAATGGCTCACATTGCAACTTTCGAATTCCCTATCAAGGATCTAGGAGGAGTGATACAAACGCACATAATTCCCCCATTGTCTCTACCAAATTTTCATGGTTTGACAAATGAAGATCCAAATATATTCTTATTTGAGTTTGAAATACTTTGTAGAGGATATGATTATTTTACTAATGATTAAAGATTGAAAGTGTTTCCTCCTACTCTAAAAGGAGCAACTCTCCGATGGTTCATGAGCCTAGGTGGGAACTGCATCCAAACATGGGAGGACATGAAGAACATATTCTTGAAGAAGTACCAAGACTACTGCAAATCCAATGAATATATTTTCAGTATGATACAAGGGGAAGATGAAAACTTGGAGGAATATGTAGAGTGATTTCAATATAACCTTCAAAAATCAAAGCATAAGCATTTTGAAAAAGAGATCTTGAAAAAAATCCTTCTTAAAGGAATCAAAGATGAATTTTTAGAACTCTTAAATCTGATAGAAAAAGGTGATGTTTTTCAGTTATCATATGATGATGTTTGTGAGTTGTGCACAAGGTATTCAAGAGGAATTTCCAAGGCTAGTAAGAATTCTAGAGAAGTTTCTTTTTTCTTTTCCAAATTTACTACAAGAGCAAGAGACATAAGAGCTGAAATCAATGTTTTATTTGAAAATTTTAAATATGAATTTATTAGCTCTCTAAATTCACAATTGAATGTTTTGCAGGTTCAGAAAAATAAAAAATTTGATGAAGTGTTTTTCCCTCATAACCGAAAGGAGCATCCCATAGATAGTTGTTCTTCCTTATCTAGGATGAAAGTAGCATATCAAAGAAATAGGAAAGCTGCAACAAGGTCAAAATCTTGGAAATCATGGCCTATAGGTATGGTTCAAAACACTTCCTCTCCATTCTCTTACTTGCATAATCCATTATGGAATACTCACATGTTAGGGCAGCCATGCCAATCACAATATAACCACCACCAATCTTGTCTACAAGTTTGGCATGGTTCATATTATTATTGTATGACTACTCTCCCTAATTTTGTAGCACAAACACATCTTCCAGCTCTTCCACAACACCTTTCTTGCCTATCAAAATCATCCACTCAACACAATCAACTACATCATCAAGAGGCTCCATTCCCTACACAATTTCCTACTCAACCCATTCCACACCCTCACCATAATAAACCAGTACAACATGCTTACAGTGTTGAACTACAAAATTTACCCACCCTCCCCACCCATTCTATCTCACATGCACTATTGGAGAAAACTTACACTGAGACTCAGAATGTATCAAATCCAAAAATTGTAGAAGTTATGAAAGAAAATGAGGTTTCTTCTAGTTTGCACCAACAAATCATTTTAAAAGATCAAGAACTTCATGATACAATGGCTATGGGAAATCAAGAAAGTAAGGGATACATTGAATATTGGTTTCAATCCATCATTTGTTTGCAACATCACTCCATGCTTCAACATTTTTTGGCACCATCTTTTCAAGGAAAGTTGGCTTCTCATACCCTAATTTTTATCAACATGCATTTTTCAAATTTGGGTATGTACATACTAGAGGCCTTATTTTACAATGTTTCCATTGGAAATGATCTTATACATAAACATATTAGATTCTCAAAGAAGAGTAGGATAGTGGAGAAAATCAAATAAATAAGGAAATAAAACAAACACATTTTTTTATTTTTGTAAAAATAGTTGTTTCTTTGTCGCAACACAATGTGGAAATCAACATTGATGATAAATATTCTAATTTATTTATATATGTAGATGAATTATATTGAAAATAAACATTCTACAAACACTTATATTCATTTTTATCATCAATATAGAAAAATTGCTTGAATATCATTTTTTTGTCTTGCGGGCTTGATGAAATTTCTGAAAACAAAGTTGGGACAGTCATGTTTTGAGGGACCAAAATTGAACATTTTAAAAACATATTTCTATAATAATTAGCCCTTGATGTCTACTTTCCAACTCAATTTGAATCACTCCATTTGGATTTGAAACAAAAAAGTTAGAACCAAAACATTGACAGGGTGTCTAGTAGGAAATTCAAGAATAGAGTTGAGACAGTCAGTTTTTGGAGACCTAAATGACTATATTTTTAAAACATATTTATATGGTAGATTCCTATATGAATCTAGTTTAAAACGCTATTTGAATCATTCAATTTTGATATCTTATGAGGAATTTATGACCAAAATACTGACTGCCTATCATAAATCAGCACTCTTGAAACATTGTTTTATCGGCTGTTCACTAGCATATTTGACCCATCAATTCTTATTTTCTTCAAAACTTGTTTCTATTGGATATCAATAAATGAATCTACTTTAATATCCAATTTTAATTGATTCAATCTGCCATTAAACGAAAAATGTATGCTTGAAATATCAACTGTTGGTCTAAGCTGGAAAATCGAAAATTACTCTATTATGCAGGTTGTTCTAAGAAAATTTCGTATATCATAGCATTGAATTTTTAAAAAATGTTTCTATTAGAGATAAAATTTTGAATCAGCTCTCATTTGGCTTTGGAATCACTCAAATCGGACGAAAAACAAAGAAGTTATGATTGAAGCACTGCAGGTTAGCATGATTGGCCACTGCTCTCTCGCAAATAATAAATTAATTTTACTTTGTCCATGGATTTGTTCTACAGAGTAACTACTTGTTAGATTTTTGCATAATTATTGGACTAGGGTAGCCCTATCACCTCTCTTTCTCCATGATTTAATTTTTTATTGCAGGTAGACACTCATTTTTTGTAGGTCTTAGCAGAACAAAGAAGGTCAATTTATGGACGAGCGATTCTTGAAAGAAATTTTAGTAAAGCAAGGGCATTTCATCTAGTTCATTAATTAGAATATTCATAACAGAAGAAATGAAGAATTCGTTTCCATTTGAATATTCATGCCACTACTGCCAAAACATTTTTCAAAAATATAATTTTTTTCCATTAACAGATTGATATTCCTTTAGGAAATAACATCATAACTATTGTAACTTAATAAAGTGTTGTTTCTTTTCTGATTTCTTTTATGTTTTTTTGTTTCAGGTGTTGATCCCTCCAATTTTTTTTTTCCTCTCCATTTGCAATTGAACAATAAGGACCCTCCCATGCAAGTTTCAGTTACAGAAGGCAATTCTTCGGCAGCACCAATTCTGTAAAAAAAAAAAAACACTTTTTCTTGAAACCTGTACATAAAGTTTGTTTTCTTTTACTTTGCTTGCTTTTTTATATAGAATTTTATTTCTTAAACCGTTCTTACTTTTCTTGCTGCGAATTTTTGCTGTTCTTTTCCAAAGGAACAACGCTTTTGTTGTTCCTTTCGAAAGGAACAATAGTGTTGTTGTGAGTGTTTTTGTTGTTCCTTTCCAAAGGAACAACACTTTTGCTGTTCCTTTCGAAAGGAACAGTAGTATTGTTGCAAGCATTTTTGTTGTTCATTTCCAAAGGAACAGTAGTTTTCACCGTTTATTTTTGTTGTTCTTTTCCAAAGGAACAACATTTCCGCTAATAATTTTAGTTGTTCCTTTCGAAAGGAATAGCAGTTTGGCCAATTGTTTTTGTTGTTCCTTTCGAAAGGAACAACATTTTTGCAGATTGTTTTTGTTGTTCCTTTCCAAAGGAAAAACAATTTTCAAATGCATTTTTCTTGTTTTTCAACAACATTTCTAGGAATTTTTGTGAATTTTTCATGACTCTTTGAAAGACAAATATACAATTTATGCAAGGATACACAAATTAGAGGTTACAGGAATCAGCTAATCAAGAGAAATTGTCATTTTTAAGAAATTTTTTGTAGTGATAAGAAAAAGGAAAGGACACAACCATTTATATCCCTTTTTTGTCTTTATTTTCACTAAAATTAATATGATCGGTTATCTTTATCATGTTGATTCTTCCCTAAATTCTCATAACTCACTTTGATTTTTATTTCATTGAATAAGAATAAGGGCATATTTTCTCTATTAAGATGTTCAGAATTCTTCCACCATCCCTACTCTTAAGGAGTGTTGAGCCACCCTTTATATATAAATAGGGAAGTGCTATATGTAAAGAAAAAGAAGAAAAAAAATCTCTATATGATTACTAACAATTATATGATATGGAAGATGGAGGATAGTGGGTCTCATCAAGAGCTAGCCTACCATGATCATAAGGGATCAGTGAAGTGGCATTCCCATTATGGCCACCACACCAGGGATATGATCCAATGGATAACTCAGAAAAATAAAAAGTCCTTGCAACAGGAGGTCTTATCACGAGCCGACCTGCCCACTTTTCACCCCTTCCTGGTGAATGGCATTGTGATTCATCTGGTTCCCAAGCCAGTACAGTGGCCTCCATCATGACATCACACATCACTTCCCTAGGCATAAATAAAGGATAATGGTTCCAAGGGTGAGAAAGCAAATTTGTCAAGGTTGTATACACCTGTGGGCAACAGAGCTCTGCTGATGGTATTGAAGTCATATTTTTCACAAATCAATAGTAATGCTAAACTCTTTTCTTATATCTTTATATAATATCAAATGAGAGTATGCTCCTAAACCTTTTTTTGGAACCTCTTATGCATGAAATTTATTTATAAATCGATCATAATGGTTTATGTGGATGATGACCGCATAAGTACTTTTTTTCACATCAACTGTCATTTTCTCTTATTTTCGAATCATTACATAAACATTTCCATATCTACTCACGATTTCAAAATATGCATTGATCTCAATAATGCGATAATTTGATGATCATATCATAAGTATGTATGTATTTCCATGTTGTACAATTGCCGTGCAGTACGCTGCTATTCTATTTCGCTCATTTGCCACAATATTGATACCGCATTTCTACAAAAATTTTGCTGATTGAAATTTTGGCATACATCTTATCTGTTGCTCTTCAAAATTAACACTGTGGATTCAAGAAAATTGCATATAGAATCATGATTTTTTTACAAGAGAACAACAAGTATGGGGGAAAATTCTATTCGCAGCACGACCACACTATTGCAGCTAATAGCAAAGGTCCATGCAACTTGTGAACACGCACAATTCTTCAGACATGATGTGCTTGCATGGCTTCCACCTTTTGCATCACTGTCAGTATCCGCTCAGCCTACATCAGCTTCAACAAAGGCCAGTTCGTACACGTCATTCCACATTTTTTGGAGGTAACATTTGAGGTAAAATAGCATAATTTTTTGATTTATTATGAATTTAGGAGAATTTCATGAAAATCCATTGAGCATTATTTATCATCATTCATTCCACATCTTTACCAATTCCCATTTTTCAGAGACATCTCATCTTTCAGTTTAGGAGAGTGTTGCTTTCCATGTCAGTAATCTTCTTTATCATCCATTGATATTCTTATTCATTCTCAACACCTCCCTTATTCCATGTTGTTTTACACCAAGCATCGATTTCAATAGATTGTAGCAACCACCTCTCTTTGTTTTCTAGCATCGCATGAGGACATGCTAATTATTTAGTTTTTTTGGGGGGGGGGGGGAATTGCTACACATGATGGATGTTTTCTACTCTCTTTCTCGTTTAAAGGCATACAATTTCATTTTTATACAGTGCAGAAATTGATTTGCATATATCTTTAAAACTATGAACTGAATTCTTGTGCTTTCTGGATAACAAAGAGGTATCTTTAAAATACACAAACCTAGATAATTTCATGCTAAATTAGTTCATAAAATTTCAAAAATTATGCACTATCGCCTACAACCATTTTGTTTATATCTCATGATCCATGCATCAAAACGATCTGATTTTTGAGAAAATGGTTAATGAAGTTTGCTATTACTTATGTCACATTTTTCTACAACGTCATATACATATAGTTGAACGTCAACTGTAAAAATTGTTATGCCTTCATCAAGATTGCTAAAATTGAATATTCATTATTTGAAGAAAAATTCACTTGTTCCATCTATTTCATGAGTTGGGATGAACAATTTTCTTTGCTTGGTTAACACATGGGTTTTGTTTTTGGGTTGCATGAGGACATGTAATATATTCAGTTTGGGTGTATGTTGGACCGTGAATACAACCACTTTTTAACACTTATTTCATCCATTTCTACTCTTCTTTATCATGTAATTTATCATAATTTATCATATAAATCCATTTTATAATTATTTATGCTCTTATGGATAAATATTATTTATTCTCCTTTATTTTTAATAAATTGCTGATTACTATGCATAATTTTATCAATGATGGTTTATTAATATATTTTGTAACATCACTGACCATTTTAGCCTCCAAGATATTTTCTAGATTGTAGATTTGATCTCCAAATCATCATCAAATATTCCAACTCAGAAATTCGTTGGAATAGGAAGTGACAGTTTTGCGGTTGAGATTCTGGGAAAATGGAGAAGAATATGGAAAATCTGGAACATGGGTTTTGTCCATAACGGACCAAATTAACCTTAATATGAAATGGTTTGCCCAAATTCGGCTTGTATTGAGAGAAACACAAGGTTCTTTGAGCACGATTTTCTCATATTTACTGTTGCAGCCGTCCTCCAAATTATCTCAGCTGCAAATCCAAATTCGACTTGCTCTTGTTGAAAGATTGATGGAAATATATTTTCTGGTTGATTGAGTTGTTGGGAAAAATCCAATATTGCTATGAGAGATCATATTTAATATTTAATTTCTCCTCTTTTTGATTATGAAAGGAGAGCATGTATTATGTATTGAAAAGGAGATGGAGAGATTTCATGTTGTAATTACACAATTCCTCATTGACTCTCATTGATTAAACAAAGATCGACTGTTTGTAAACACTATTATGCATGATTAATACAAGAACATGTTGTCGTTTAATTTCTTAGTTCTGCAGTAGCCCAGTGGCGTTTCACCGGTGGTTGAGGGCCCGGCCCTGGTGGATTGATCCGCTGTTTGTATTTCCACTCTTTTAATTACCGTTGTGTGATATTTGTGATTGGTTTTATTACAATTGTAAAGTTAGTTAAGTTGTTGTTGAATTGTTTATTGCTGTGTTGCGTTAATGAATTGCATTGATGTTCCATTTCAACAAGAATCTTAATTTCGGTATTATTCATCTTGTTATTGCTTATAAATATTTGTTGTTCAATATTTACTTCATTTTTTATTCCGCTGGATTGCTTAATAACGTTTCCTGTCGACAATGTTTGGTGTTCAAAAGAATTAGCTATTTGATTCCTTTGCGTTCATAGTTGCTGTTCAGATTCATTAGTTAATTCCTGTTGTTCAATTCATGTAGTCATAATTTGCTGCTTATTGACATCGTTATTTGATTACAATTTTCTGTTCATTTCCAGTTCATTAATTTTGCAACACTTTCTTAGTTCAATTTCTATTTCCTTTTAATCACTTTAACGCAGGACTATCAACTGTAGAGAATATTGGTTATTACTTCCACGTTCCCAGATTGATTTTCTTGTTTCAGTTTCATTTCAATTGCATCAATTTCTAGAGGAATGAATTATTGCTACTGTATCCTCGATTGATGTTTTCTGAGTGAATAGTTGGATTTCAGAGCATTTGAGTTTATGTTAGATTTCTTTTCCAAGCATCCATTTACTCTTGCATTTAGAACATTGTACTACATATTACAAGGCATTACTCTTAGATTGAATTGCTGCCTTAGACTGAGTACACTCTTGAAATAAAGATTCATTCGTAGATTGATAATTAATGTGAGATAAATAGGTGTTAAAAAGATACCTTTTATACCTCAACAAACAACTTCCTGTATAGTTTCATCAGTTTCATGATTATCATCATTTAAACACAAATTTTCATTTTCAATTATGGAAGAAGTTTCACTAACACATTCTTGGCTATGTGAACACTGCAAACCTGCATTAGCTTGGGTTGTAACATGACTATTCAGGAGTTGATATATCTCATCTTCAGATAGAGGATTAAACCGAGTTTTATAGAAGTAATTATTGGCTTGATGATTTTCATTTTTAGGATAGAGAATAGGCATTTCTCTTTTTTGATCCGAGTCTATTTCATCAAAGGAGGAGTCTACTATTTATTGTTGGAAGGAAAAATCATAAAGGGATTCTATGTCCTCATCATCTAGACACTCTTCATCCCCATACGAATTTTCAAGAAACTCAATGAAATTTTCAGAAATATCACAAAAATTATCAATCATCGACAAGGAAGAATTATATCTTTGATAATGTTGAAAGAAAACTGAATGAAATTCATTTAGATAATATAAAATAGATGATGGTAGACCTTCATACCATGATCTTTCTTTTTCCTCCAAGTTATCCATAAACATCTTCATCAGACAATCTTCAGGAAACTCAATCTTTAGTCTGTGAATATGAAAATGAAATTTGACCAAATGAAAACTAGCATCTTCTCCATCCAAAATTTTAAACTTTCATAGTCTAGTTTTCTAATCTATATAAGGAATTTGATTCAAAAAACCAGGAATATGAGCTCGATTCATAGTAGCATACCTTCAAGAAGTTGAATCCATCCTAAAAACAATGAAGTCACCAAGAATTTATTCAAACTACCGGCTCTTAAACAATGGAATCGCCATGAAAATTATGAACATTTGGATTCGTCGACATTGGAGTCGCCATGTGAATGATGCACAACCTTCTCCTACTTGATCACTGTTCACCATCAACAATCAAATCTGATCATTTTCAATCTTTCCTAGAGAAGACATGTCACCTCGCTCCTCAACAATGACGCCGAAATGTTAGCAATGCACCAATTCTTTGAAGGGTGAAATGAGACTAGAAAAGGTAACCAGAAACCACTTTGACCTAGTAGCTAGCCATCAAGGAGGGTAGAAAGCCATCGAAAGATTTTTTTTCCTTCGAAAATGAAGTGTGGTGACTATGAGACTGAGAAAGAAAGACAAACCCTAGAGAAGGAATTAGCTTGAATTTTAGGCAATTATGATGCAAGGGTTGATATAAATGGTATTAATTACTTCTTTTAAGCTAATAGAACATTCGTCAATAAATTAAAACCCTTGGAAATATTTGTGCTTCACCCCATAAGAAAATGTGTGTTTTCACCCAGATGTATAGCGTAGTATCCCTGTGCACAATGAAGTGTCTCTATACAGAGCGCCGTCCACAATGTAGTGTTCCTGTACGCAATGCCTGCAAATTTTTTCCAATGAGAGGTAGAAAAGTAATTTTTCTTACCAATGGGAGAGGGGATCTCGATGGTAGGAGGATAGAAGAGTGCAAATGATTTCTCTTTTGTATTTTTTAGCTTGCTTTGGAGTCATTTCATCAATGAGGTAGGATGGCCCACCTCATGAATCTCACGTTATTTTTAGAATGTTGTAGCCTTCTAACCTTTAATTGCAAATTTATAACTTAGGAAATTATTACATAATAGAAACAATAAATCACATTTTCAAAAAAACTTTATTGAACAAACTCGCCTATTACCACTCTTCCAATTTTCGGCTTTTATGCATGAGATGACATATTTAGTGACCTTGAAACCCTAATGACTTAATGGAGACACTTAACTGAATGAAATCATGATGGTGATGACTAGAATGATGATGATGATCTTTGAATGATGATACACTCAGCTGAGTGATGACAAGGACTAGCATGTGAAAATATTGGAAGGAATGGAAATAGTCCTAGACCTAATACTAACTGACCAAATTTTTACTTGAAAACCTAATGAAATGAAAAAAAAATGACTATGAGACCTGAAAAAGACATGATAGGAGCCGATTTAATCCCTGGTGATAGGTTGTATATACTGACACTAACAACAGGTAAGTAGTGAAAACGAGTATTTAAATTGTATTAAAAACATTTAAACCAATATTTAAATTTTATTATAAGTTTAAGTGCATGTAATATGCACTAAATCTAACTACATCTAATCATGCACTAAAGTATTGTTGTTAAAAAAATAAAAATAAAAACCATTTAAATTTGATAATTTTTAAAAAACTTTACATCATATAAATTAGGCATTTAAATTTTCTTATTTCTTAGGAAGGATAAATTATGTAAATCCACAGGTGGTAAAAAATGATTTTAAGAGAGATTAATGAAACTTTGATTGTCACCTTAGATAGGAGTAGGATCCATCATCTAACCAAACAGTCCCACAAGAATATTTTTCATCTAGATTGCTTCACATGTTGCTTGAATTCCAGTCATGCATTATGCTTCTACTAAGATAAGTTTCACCGATATGTGCTTCCTGCTATACTAGGAAACTGTCGGAAACCCAAAACTGAAAATTACTCCTAATGTAATCTTCATGTTTGATGGAATCCCTGCCCAATATACATCTGTGAAGCCACACAACTTCACTCCCTCTATCTAGCTCTACTATAGTCTAAACTGGGTGGTTTCTATGAGGTACCTTAGAACATTCTTAACTGCCCTCCAAAATAATTTGGTTGGCCTAACCATAGCTTGACTAACTTGTTTGACTACATAGCACATATCTAGTCACATTTTTGCAAGATACATTAGTGAACCCACTAGCTGCCGATAAATGGTAGGCTCTACTACTTCACCAGAAGTATCATCCTATTTCCTCAAGTTGGTTGCTAGAGGTGTCTCCATGGGTTTACTACTCTCCATGTGAAAATTATTCACTATCTCATTTGCATACTTTCCTTCAGAGACAAACAGTTCCCCATCTCCTTTCCATACTTCCAATTCAAGGAAGTAGTGCATGAGTCCCATTCCCTTCATTTCAAAATCTCTTGCAAGGTCCTCCTTGTAAGATCTTATCAACTTATCATCACCCATTAAAAATAAAATCATCAACATATAAGAAAATAATCAACAATTTACCTTCTACCAAGATATGATAAAGGTTTGCATTTGCTTCACTTTTGGTGAAGCCCAAACTAGTTAGATAGATGTCAACCTTGTTGTACCAAGCATGGGGTGCATTCTTGAGGCCATACAATACTCACTTGAGTCTGAACACATGAGAATCTCAATCAAAGGTCTCACAACCTTCTAGTTGTTTGATGTACACCTCATACTCAATAAATCCATTAAGGAATGTTTTTTTTACATCCATATGGTGGATCTTCCACCCCATTGCACAGATAGTGAAATAATTGATCTAATGGATGAATGCCTTGAGACAAGAGAAAATATTTCCTCATATTCATTTCCCTCAACTTAAGATAACCCTTCAGCCACAAATTTGGCCTTATGCTTCCCTATGCTTCCATCTGTCACATGCTTTATCTTGAAGAGCCATATTGGAGCCATAAATGATATTTTTGCTAGTCTTGTGACCACTTCCCAAACACTATTATTTAAAATGGAATCATCTTCCTCCACCATTGCATCAACCCATATAGGTTTCTCTATTTCCTTCTTGAAATAAGATGGAAAAGTCTTTACTAGCTCAGCCATTAGAGCCATGTAGCCAGTGTACCATTCTAGTGACCTTCTCTACCTACGTTATGAAGTGGGTGCTCCCACATTCTCTCTAGCATCAAGTATTAGCCTCTCAGCTTCTCTGGTTCATTTTCTTCCTTATTTGGATGGTTATGCTTGAATGGATGTCTCCACTCTCTATTCTTCATATTGTGGCTGCTCCACAACTTCCTGAGGTTTCTCCTTTGGAGCTAAAATCTCCTCTCCTAGTTGAATCTGAAGCTACCTATCAAGATAGAAATGCATCTCTTTCTCCTCATCAAAATTTACATCCCTTCCCACAACTGCCATTATGAGGGATGGTAAGTACACATAGTAGTTATGAGCAGTTTCTATGCAACCCATAAATATTCCCAACTCAGTTATTGGCTCAATCATTTTCCTAGAATATTTGGATACATGGAAGTAAACAAATGCACCAAAATCCCTAAAGTGAGACACATTCAAATTTCTCCCTGAGAAAGCCTAATTTGGTGTAATTAGTCCTAGAATCTAATGAGGACTCATGTTCTACAAGTATACTACTATGTCTTATGCCTCTACCCACAAATGTAGTCATAGTACTTGGTCATGCAACATTGTTCTCGTTTCTCCCACAATATTACGATTCTTTCTCTCAACCACCCCATTTTTTTGTGGGTTGTGGGGTGCTTTCAACTCTCATCGAATTCCTTATTTTGTACATACATTTTTAAACTCATTCAACAAGTACTCATCTCCATTGTCGCTCCTAAGAGCCTTCACCTTATTAATGGTTTCTTTCTCAACAAGTGCATTGAATTTTAGTAACTTGGAGAATGTCTCATCCTTCTTCCACATGAAGAATATTTATCACTTCCATGAGAAATCATCTACAAAGATAACATTATATTTGTGCCTGGCAGTGGAGGTTGTCAAGAAAGGTCCACAAACATTAGTGTGGATTCTTTCAAGGACTACAAGTGCTTTGTTTTCTTGATCATGGAATGTGGATTTTGTGTACTTCCCCAAGGTACACCCTTTGAATTTATCTTACTACTCAAGTTATCTATTAGGGACGCCTTTGGCTATTAGTTGCATAATAATCATGTCACCATGATGAAAATGACCAAGTACTCTTTGCCAAATTTCACCGACATTGCATCTTTGCACCTTCTCTGCCTTCGTTCTTAATGCAGCATAGTCTTTCACATCTAGTTTATATAGATACTTCACATGAACCCTGATCTGCTTCACCTGTCCTTTGGTTATGTGTCTCAGGAATTATTTCCCTTTGTTTTATATCACCTTGTAACCATGGTATTCCAATATTACAACTGAGATGATATTTTTCTTTAGGCCCGAAATAAACATGACATCCTTGAGTCTGAGAGGGGAGCTTGAATCCCTCTGAAAGGTGACTGCACCAATATTTCTTGCACTATACCTTCCATCATCTCCCATATCGATGTTCATATGGAGATATTTATCCTCTAGGTCACTGAAAAAATATTTATTACTCGTCATGTGGAACGAGGCACCACTGTTTAAGTACCACACAGTCCCCATTATTTTTCTTGCCATGCATGCGATAAGGGTGAAGTGATGCTCAAATTGTGAAGCCAAAGATTCACCTGCTAGTCCTCCTAAGGTATTCTTGTTTGAATTTTTTTGTGGAAAATTTGTGGAATAGTGCCTAAATTCATGAAAATTGAAACATTTAATTTTGGACTAGTGCTTATTCTTCCCCCTTGATTGGAATCTGATTTTTTTTGGGATTTCTTCCCCTTTCCCTTCTTATCCTTTCCTCCCAATCCAAAATTCTCTTCATCCTCGCACTTGGTTGAAGTCCCATCTATAGTATTTCACCTTATTTCCTCCTGTACCAAATCGGACCATAAATATTCCGAGTTTGGTAGTTTCTCCCTCCCATTTATCGAATCTTGGTAGCTATGACAACTCTTGGGAAGGCCTAGAAGGGATTGGATTACCAAATAATCTTTTGCAACATTAAAACCAACCTCAACAAGTTCATCACAACATTGTGTGAACCTACTTGATACTGAGGTATGGAGTCATTCTTCTACATCTTGATATTTTAAGGTTTATCCTTGACCACCAGATTCATGTGATCACTACCATTCTCAAAAAATTCTATGAGTCCTTTCAACATTGCAAACGAAGTTTATTTTTCATGGATATTTGATAAATTGTGACCTAGTACTTCCTGGAATATTGTTCTTATCACCTTGGATACTTCTTTCTTCCATTGATCCAGGTTATGGGCATCATATGCTTGTGGTTTTCCAAATTTTTTCTTGATGTGTTCTACAAAGCTATTCTCATCCAATACTACCTCCATGTGATACTTCCATGAGATGGAATTAGAGTTTCCTTCCAAGGCATACTCTAGCCTCAACCCAGTGAATCTCATCTTCCCAACTGTGAAGAGATCCTGTAACACTGAAGAGCTCCTGTAATATACTCTATTTCTCCGTGGAATTCAATTCATATCTATAACACATATCATCAACATTCATTAATAAATAACACACATACATAGAGGTTTATCTAGGAGAAAGAAAATGCTCAAATCCCCTTCCTATCTGTATTGCATTAATCAAAGAATAGAGATGAATATATATGCTTTCTCAAGTCTGAGCACAACCTGCAAGTGTATATTCTATCCTTCTACTTGACTGACTGACTCCGACCAACACTTAGCCAATTTTCATGCCCTCCAAGATCCTATTTCCTTGCACTGATCCTTTAGGAATTATGACCCTATTAATTAGGAAATTCCATCAATTAGATTGCATAATTCCTTTAGGATGATCCTCTGACTGCATGCACCACCTGTACACATTGGAATAGTATACAACTAATATTACAATGTCTTGGAATCTCCACCTCAAGTGGGTAACTCGAATTCTCTTTGATCGATTAACTGGATCATCACTAAGTGTGACTGAAGTCACACTGTACAACTTGACCTTCCACTAGTTCCTCTAAAATTTAGAATTAGTTTAACTGACAATAAATCAATTTAATTGAATTAGATTGCTACAAATTAGAAACAAGGATAATTTTAGGGGCGAATTTTAGTCCAAAGGCGAATTTTAAGGGATTTTAAATTTTATTAGGGCGAATTTTTTATATAAAACCCAATTTTTATAGTTTAATAAAGTTAGCCCAAAAAATATTTTAAAAATAATTAATTAGTTAATATTAGCCCACCAAAAAAAGGGCGCACAAAACTGAAAGCATGAAATTCGCCCCCGATTTTCCAGTTTTCCATGGCATTCGCCCCATTTTTTCAACCAATTTTCCATATTTCCATGGCATTTGCCCCATTTTTCAGTGGTTCGGAGAGGTGGCTGGGCTCTGTGCACATCGAATCACCGATCTTCTAAGTTCTTGCAGTCATAGGAACCCCATCATGGTTCGTTAGGGCCTGGCCGATTCTCTCTGGTTCGTCACTCTCTGGTCCAGACTCCGTTAGGGCCTCCCATAGTTCGTATATAGCAGAGAATGGAGATACACTTTGAGGAAATGGTGTTGTGGGAGATAACACTCGCCACAGCCTACTTTCTCGGTTTCTCTGGATTTGAAACAGGAACAGCGGCTACGGGCTTTCGAAAAGATGCTGTAAGCTTATCTCCTGCGTCTGGGGATTCTGTTGCTGATGCTGGGTATCAGCATTTCACAATATTGGGCGAGCCTTTACATAAAACTCTTTCACTCATCAGGTATACCAGTGTATGTATCTGTATAAATCATTCTCTTCTTCTAGCCCTTTCGGGTTTTCTTTCATCAACCGGACTCCATTTTGAATAAACCAAAGGTTTGCATGCAAATTCTACCAATTTCCATCATTCATGTGAGTCTCTGTTACATTATATGTTTCTGTTTGTGATATGTAAAGCCCATGGATGTATAATATATCTCCACACCTTTTTGCACCCATTAATGGGTTTTGGGATTGTCTAGACAATGGAACACTCAACTGACTTTTGTATAACACAGGCATTGAATACTGTTGAGAAAAATTCCTGGAAATAAGTAGGAAGATTTATCTTATTGGGTGACCTTGCATTCTCGATTTTATTTGCTTTTATGATTGAATTTGTTTTTTTTTTTTCCATCTCAGTTGGGGTTTAATTAGTGCTTTTTTATTGGTGTTGCTCTGTTTTCACATTGGATTGACACCTCTGGATTGCACCCTGCGACGAAATTATTGAGGATATACATCTTTTTTGTGTATGGTGATGCATATGTTTTCTGTGGATGTTTTTCAAGAATGGATGCTGGAACATGCCTTTCATGTAGAAGGTGCAAATGCAAAAAGAAAGCGCATGAGAAATCAGAGACAGCAAGGAGGACCACGCATATAGTCAATACTTGTAAACAATGCAGTCACACAAGTAGCTGTGATGTTTGTGCAAGAATTGATGGAAGAATGTCACATAAGCGTGGTAGCTGCCAGAGAAGCTGCAGCAGATATAGGTCCGACAGTTCAGATACTAGTAATTACAAGGAAGAAAAGCTGTCTGGAATGAAGAGTAAGAGAAGTGAGAGCCCATATTCTAAAAGTAGTAGCTTAGAATCAGGTTATGGTTCAGATGGCCCCTTTTGGATGAACTCTAAGTTCATGTTCAGGTGCCCTCTCTCCATCGTGGAGAAAACAGAAGAACAAATATGTAAGGAAAATTTAACAAGCAGTTCTCTTAGGTACATTCATACGAGCAACACTAGGGTACACAAACACAGATACTGTCACCACTTTCCAATAGATAGGAAGTCCTGCCATGGACTGCATTGTTGTCATACTAACAATGAGAATTGCTCAAGTGATTCTGATGACTCTAGAAAGGGACATGAATTCAGTTTTTGCAGACATAGGAACACGTCCCATGGCCCGGGTCATGTCGATTCCCATGAAATTTTCCGTTCAAAGAAACCAGAGGACATCATATATTGTAGCTCAAGTTCAATGGGAGTTAAAGAAGGGTTAACCTCAAAAATGAGAGGTTTTATGAATGGTGTTTGTGTTACATCTGAAGATCATAATGTGGAAGGCTCAAATGTTGGTTGTTTTCAACACACACAGATGCCTTTTGGACGTGAGAAAGGCTCTTTAACTATCACCAGAGAGAAAAATGGAGCAATAGTACAATGCACCACTGGAAATGAGAAAACTGCTACCATGATCACTAAAAAGTGGAGCCATTTGGAAATGCAACCATCACAATGTAATAATAAACAATCTAGCATTCAAATTCACAAGTTTTCCCTTTAAAAAAATTAGATAAGGCAGAGTAGTCACACCTTCATTCCATAATTTATTCTCCATGGGGTACTACAAAGCAGAAGTAGTAAATTGTGTTGCATAGGTGGGGAACTTGGTACAGTTCATCATTCACAACTTTCTACATGTATTTTTCTATCCTTGATATTTGTTTTGCTTGAATTAATTATTTGTTACTCTAATTTTGATATCATCAATTCTCTTTTATTTCTAGTATGTTTACTATGCAATCCACTATGTAAATTTTTCCCCATGGAATGGAAAACTAATGCAAGCCCACTCCCGTAAAAAGTAAATGAGACATTGGAAGATGATTCTTCATTTTAGCAACAAAGTATATGAAAAGCATTCTTTTTCCCATAATTCCTACAAACTCGGTACCAGAGCAGGGGAATTTGACTCAAAATAAACTAACATACTTGGCCTGGAGATTATCTTTAATGATCCAAGCATCCCAGGTGATTAAATTTCAATTCTTCCTAGACAAAAAGGTGTTAACAATCTTCCAGAATGTTTATGCAGTAGCAAGGCGTACTTCAGAACAACAATCAATTTTCATGACTAGTGTACAAAACCATGCAAATATACAATGCTATGTGACTATGAGAATCAACAGAATGTCATATTAGATACCATGCCAATTAATGTTTTTTAAGAAACAAAACTTGTTTATATCATTTACTAACTAGGATAATGTAGTTGGATAATATGAGATCTTTTGAGGATGCCCCTATCAAGGTGGCTTGTATAAGGTTTTATTGAAGTGCACATGTTGTTCAATCCTCAACATACAACAGTGAAATCTTATTACCATGATCATTTAGGTATGTTAGGACTAATACAAAATTGATGAAATTATCTGTAACCTAGATTGGGCATTGGGATCTTGAGAGAAACATAATACTTGTATGCTATTTTGCCTACAAACTCTGTACCAGAGCCGGGGAATTTGACTCAAAATAAACTAACATACTTGGCCTGGAGATTATCTTTAATGATCCAAGAATCCCAGGTGATTAAATTTCAATTCTTCCTAGAGAAGAAGGTGTTAACAATCTGCCAGAATGTTTATGCAGTAGCAGGGCGTACTTTAGAACAACAATCAATTTTCATGACTAGTGTACAAAACCATGCAAATATACAATGCTATGTGACTGTGAGAATCAACACAATGTCATATTAGATACCATGCCAATTAATGTTTTTTAAGAAACAAAACTTGTATAAATCATTTACTAACTAGGATAATGTAGTCGGATAATATGAGATCTTTTGAGGATGCCCCTATCAAGGTGGCTTGTATAAGGTTTTATTTAAGTGCACATGTTGTTCAATCCTCAACATACAACAGTGAAATCTTATTACCATGATCAATTAGGTATGTTAGGACTAATACAACATTGATGAAATTATCTGTAACCTAGACTGGGCATTGGGAGCTTGAGAGAAACATAATACTTGTATGCTATTTTGCCTACAAACTCTGTACCAGAGCCAGGGAATTTGACTCAAAATAAACTAACATACTTGGCCTGGAGATTATCTTTAATGATCCAAGCATCCTAGGTGATTAAATTTCAATTATTCCTAGACAAGAAGGTGTTAACAATCTGCCAGAATGTTTATTCAGTCGCAAGGCATACTTCAGAACAAGGCTCCATGACCTTTTGCAGATAGAATTTCAGCTTAGAGCTGGTCATCTTGGTGATGTAGTTCAGAGCAGGCAGTGCAAGAGCTTTCGAGAGAGAACAAATGAACAAAAGAATGTGAAAAGACATTTGCAATTTTTCCACCATGATCACTAAACAGTGGAGCCATTTGGAAATGCAACCATCACAATGTAATAATAAACAATCTAGTATTCAAATTCACAAGTTTTCCCTTAAAAACATCAGATAAGGCAGAGTAGTCACACCTTCATTCCATAATTTATTCTCCATGGGGTACTACAAAGCAGAAGTAGTAAATTGTGTTGCATAGGTGGGGAACTTGGTACAGTTCATCATTCACAACTTTCTACATGTATTTTTCTATCCTTTATATTTGTTTTGCTTGAATTAATTATTTGTTGCCCTAATTTTGATATCATCAATTCTCTTTTATTTCTAGTATGTTTACTATGCAATCCACTATGTAAATTTTTCCCCATGGAATGGAAAACTAATGCAAGCCCACTCCCGTAAAAAGTAAATGAGACATTGGAAGATGATTCTTCATATTAGCAGCAAAGTATAGGAAAATCATTCTTTTTCCTATAATGCCTACAAACTCTGTACCAGAGCAGGGGAATTTGACTCAAAATAAACTAACATACTTGGCCTGGAGATTATCTTTAATGATCCAAGCATCCCAGGTGATTAAATTTCAATTCTTCCTAGACAAGAAGGTGTTAACAATCTACCAGAATGTTTATGCAGTAGCAAGGTGTACTTTAGAACAAGGCTCCATGACCTTTTGCAGATAGAATTGCAGCTTAGAGCTGGTCATCTTGGTGATGTAGTTCAGAGCAGGCAGTGCAAGGGCTTTCGAGAGAGAACAAATGAACAAAAGATTGTGAAAATACATTTGCAATTTTTCCACCATGATCACTAAACAGTGGAGCCATTTGGAAATGCAACCATCACAATGTAATAATAAACAATCTAGTATTCAAATTCACAAGTTTTCCTTAAAAAAACATCAAATAAGGCAGAGTAGTCACACCTTCATTCCATAATTTATTCTCCATGGGGTACTACAAAGCAGAAGTAGTAAATTTTGTTGCATAGGTGGGGAACTTGGTACAGTTCATCATTCACAACTTTCTACATGTATTTTTCTATCCTTTATATTTGTTTTGCTTGAAATAATTATTTGTTACCCTAATTTTGATATCATCAATTCTCTTTTATTTCTAGTATGTTTACTATGCAATCTACTATGTAAATTTTTCCCCATGGAATGGAAAACTAATGCAAGCCCACTCCTGTAAAAAGTAAATGAGACATTGGAAGATGATTCTTCATATTAGCAGCAAAGTATAGGAAAAGCATTCTTTTTCCTATAATGCCTACAAACTCTGTACCAGAGCAGGGGAATTTGACTCAAAATAAACTAACATACTTGGCCTGGAGATTATATTTAATGATACAAGCATCCCAGGTGATTAAATTTCAATTCTTCCTAGACAAGAAGGTGTTAACAATCTACCAGAATGTTTATGCAGTAGCAAGGCGTACTTCAGAACAACAATCAATTTTCATGACTAGTGTACAAAACCATGCGAATATACAATGCTATGTGACTATGAGAATCAACACAATGTCATATTAGATACCATGCCAATTAATGTTTTTTAAGAAACAAAACTTGTATATATCATTTACTAACTAGGATAATGTAGTCGGATAATATGAGATCTTTTGAGGATGCCCCTATCAAGGTGGCTTGTATAAGGTTTTATTGAAGTGCACATGTTGTTCAATCCTCAACATACAACAGTGAAATCTTATTACCATGATCATTTAGGTATGTTAGGACTAATACAACATTGATGAAATTATATGTAACCTAGACTGGGCATTGGGAGCTTGAGAGAAACATAATACTTGTATGCTATTTTGCCTACAAACTCTGTACCAGAGCAGGGGAATTTGACTCAAAATAAACTAACATACTTGGCCTGGAGATTATATTTAATGATCCAAGCATCCCAGGTGATTAAATTTCAATTCTTCATAGACAAGAAGGTGTTAACAATCGTCCTAGACAAGAAGGTGGACTTACAAATTAAGAGCTCATAGAAGTCCATCCTAAGAATGTTTTGTTAGAATGTATTTATAAATAAAAGGATGGTTTCATATGAGCTCTATATTTATAAATAAAAGATGGACTTCTATGAGCTCTTCTATTGTTGGGTGCAATTAAGAGTCCGACAAGGATGAAGTATCAAAGATAATTAATGAGTGTAGAGAAGGGATTGATTGTATAACTAAAACATGAGATCAAAGCAGAATCCAAAACTCACAAAATTCTGTTAGTAAGTCTGAATTCATTAACCACAGTTCACGAAAGAGGTCATGGTAATACAGGTCAATTCAATATATTTAGAATTGAAATATCGATGGTTGATAATGAAGTACCATCACACAGTTCGTAAAAGAGGTCAGGGTAGAACAAGTTAACCTGATTGAAAATTGAAATATTGATGATTGATAATGAAGCACCATCAACAATATCATTAGCTTCCCCTGCAATTCTGAACTTCTTTGAGTTCATTAGTAGCAGCAGGAGTTCGGTACTAGCCATCATGACAAAGGAAGAAAGAAAGGAATCGGAACAGCAGGGCTTTGCATCCAAGGACTATACTGACCCACCTCCTGCTGCTCATTGAAACTAGTGAATTCACGCTCTGGTCATTCTACAGGGCTCTGATAGCAGAATTCACTGCCACATTGTTGTTTCTCTATATCACTATTGCTACTGTGATTGGGTACTCCAGGAACTCAACAAACTGTGGGAGCGTTGGGGTGTTGGGTATTGCCTGGTCCTTTGAGGGCATGATTTTCGTTTTGGTTTACTGCACTGCTGGTATTTCAGGTCAGTAATCATTCCAATAAGGTGATCCATCACATATATAGTGTTAATGCTCAGAGATATGGACCAGTAGAGGCACACTGTTGTGGTTGAGATTTCTGAATTTCTTCTTGTGTTTGATCCTTGTGTTTGGTGTTGCAGGTGGGCATATCAATCCTGCTGTCACTTTTGGCCTGTTCTTAGCTAGGAAAGTTTCCTTGCCAAGGGCTATTTTGTATATGATAGCCCAGTGTCTAGGGGCCATTTGTGGGGCTGGATTGGTTAAGGCCTTCCAGAAGAGTTTCTATGATATATATGGAGGTGGGGCTAACTACGTGCATCATGGATACACCAAAGGTGTGGGTTTGGCTGCTGAAATCATTGGTACCTCCGTCCTGGTCTACACTGTGTTCTCTGCAACCGATCCCAAACGAAGTGCTAGAGACTCCCATGTTCCTGTATGTTTATATATACAGATGCATATACATCTTAGTTTTGTACAGGGATGGGGGCATGGATTTTACTAAACCTGCTTTGGTTGTGCAAGTCTTGGCCCCATTACCTATTGGATTTGCTGTTTTCATGGTGCATTTGGCCACCATTCCCATCACTAGGACAGGCATCAATCCTGCAAGGAGATTCGGAGCAGCAGTCATTTATGGCCACAAACAATCCTGGAATGACCATGTAAGTATTTATCTCTTTTTCTTTGTGGTGGTTGGGATGTTGCAATAGTTTCATATTGGCAGCACTATGAATAAGTCAATCATTGGCTTACTGCTTTTCTCTTCTATAATTAGCTTAATACATAGTGCTTAAAATTTGCAATTTCATATTAGTGTATTGAGTTGCTGGTTTGATTTATAGTGTTTGGAAACTCCAAAAGTAGTATAAAGGGAAGGATCAAATAAGCTATATAGGTGTTTATGGAATTTTTATAAGGCTTATTTGTTTTCCTGGTAAGGGTTTTCTGGTGGATGTAGTGTTTTTCTGTTATGCATTAGATCTATGTACACGATCTTGTTTGTAATTTTAAAGTGTTATGAAAGACACACTAGTAGATTCCATAATGAAGAGTCTATTGCTTGTAATTTTTGAAAAATTGTTATGCTCCTTTTTCATTAAAACCAGTTGGATTTCTCTTGTATTAACATTAGGGTAATTCAATGGAACTAGTATTTGCTAAAGATGATACACAAACCTTAGGAGTTTGACTGACTTCAACAGAGCAAGTATTTGCTAAAGTTGATACACAAGCCTGATGAATATGATTTTGTTTGTGCAGTGGATTTTTTGGGTGGGACCTTTTGTTGGAGCTGCATTAGCTGCTGCCTACCACCAGTACATTCTGAGAGCAGCAGCCATCAAGGCCTTGGGATCGTTCCGAAGCAATGCCAATGTGTAATTAGGTGACACTGGTTGTAGGTAGCAGTTGTCTGTGTTTCAGATGTGTAGGTCTACAGTATATTAATAATTTCTATGGACTTATGTCTAGCACTGGATGAGACCAAATAGCGGCTCAGTGAAAACTGATTTGTAAAGGGTAGCTTCTTCTCTCAGTGCCTTCATCAGAGGTTGGATTGTTGACTTCTAAGAGACATAGAGGTTGAGGGAATCTGGCTTGAATCCAGTTCTGTTGCAGAAGTGATAAGAATGCTTGTAATTTCTATAGAGGTTAGAAGTTGTGAATGAATGAACTCATAATTATACACAGTACAAGTTACAAGGTAAGAGGACATATTCAACAGATTGATCTTAGAAAAGAAAATGATAAAGCAAACATTTATGTAGCCCTTCTTTTATAATTTTGGTCAGGATGTGTGGTCAACTCTTCTCCTAGCACAAACAATTGTAATTAATTTTTCAATGGTTACTAGCACAAACAATTGTAATCTCATTTTGAATGTTGTTTCTCTGATCATTTAGTACTCATTTGTACTTTAAACATATCATGCCTTCAATCATTTCTAAACTATAGTGGCCTACATAAAATTCTCAAGGAGGCTTAGATTTCATGAGTGCATCTCTACCAGACTCTTCACAGTGTTCACATTGACAACATGAGCCCCATCAACATTCAATGTCTTCAATTATTGGAGTACTTTATCGCTGTACCAAAAATTCTCTCGTTTGGATTCTGAGGTCTTTGATAAGTACATCTCTTACACCAACCATACTGGCCTACCTAAAATTCTTTACACTTGTGGACAAGGAGGTTGGATTTGAAAAGTGTTGCTCTCCTCTCATTCTTCTTCTCAGTGTTTACGTGGTTATAAACATCATTGGAGAACATGTGCCCACTCAAGAGTCAATGCCTTCAATTATTGCAATACTTTATTGGTGTACCGAAAATTCTCTTTTGGATTCTAAAGTCTGTGATAAGTCCATCTGCCCAATCAACCTTCAATGTCTTCAAGTATTGCAATAATTTACTGGTATGCCAAAATTTTCGCGTTTGGATTATGAGGTTTGTGATAACTACATCTCTCCCACCATTTTTTTGTGCTTCCACATTCATTTCTACTGCATGGATCAAAGTTGGTAGCAGAAGGTAGGAAAGTGATTGTGTTAACCTCATTTTAAATATATCAAATTGCTTTAAAAAAAATGAGACAATCAATAATAACAAGATTAAGATAAAGTGAACCTTGTTGTCATGGTTATCATAAGTTTATGCTGAAGAAATTATATCTTAATAAGATTAAACTTTATTAAATCAGATTTGAAAGTATCATATTATTATTAAAAGTTTCAACATTATTTTTTTAATTAATAAAGTGTATTTTAATTTATTTTATTAATCTATCTATATATATAATTTATTTTTAAATATAAATTAGTCTTATTTATGAAAATAAAATCATATTAATATAAATTAATCATTCCATACTTTATGTTTTTTTTGAAATTTTGAAAAACATTTAAAAGGAATTTTATTATATATCAATATTAAAATAATATGGAAAAAGGATTAATAGCTAAATTATTTTTATAAGTTATTATTATAGAGATAAGATTTGGAATATATTAGAAAAGTGTAAGGTTGCTTTTGCATTTAGAGTTATTGTGATAAGGTTATATGAGAATGATATTGTTATGTCTAGGAATATTAAGGGTTGATAAAAAGGAATTAATTGCAATATAGAAATTAAGAAAGATTATCCCCTATCCCTACCTTTATTGACATTCACATTGACAAATTAGAGGCATGTTTGGAAGAAGTAGCCTTGTGGTTGCATAACCTCAGCTAGATTAATCATCCCCTTTCTTCTTTACATTAGTGATATTGTTCTTACGGACATGACTCCACCTCATTTTGAGAAGCGAGGATTATTAAGGATTTTGTTCTAGCATAGCTATGCGAGTAAACGCTAATAAAAAAGGTTGTAATAATCAATCGAGTAGTCTTTAGTGCGACTTTTTGAAAGCTTTTACGGTGACTTTTTACGGTGTAATTTCTCTAAATTCTGGCAGGAATTTATTGAAAAGAGAAGTTTGATTGCTAACTTTGCACAATCGAAGTGCCTTACAGGTTTTTGAGGGCGCTAAATCCATATATAGAGTCAAAAAACCAGTTTGAATAACAAAAACCAAGATTTTACCTCAAAAATTTTCACCGGATTTCGGCACCTGAAACTTCAAAAAGTCGCACTAAAGACAACTCCATAATCAATTACAAAAAGGTAATTTATGTTAATTGTGAGCGATAATAACAAATCAAAGAAAGTTATACAATAAGGTCTTGAAGTCAACCTTCATCACAATCTTAACTAGAAATACAATGTTGGGAAAATGATTAATAGAAAGTGGAAAACCAATTTTTGTCTTAGGTGTAATTGTAGGTCAACAAATTTTTGGTTTTGGAAAAAAGAAGAAGAAGCTCATATTTTAGACACCTCTTCATCTTTTTATCTTATATGGAGATGAATTTTGTTGTTGCATCATCTCTATAGAATCATAGAGGGAAATTGAGAAAATCCAAAAGTTTTTTATAGTTTATGATCTTATTAAATGCAATATACCCTATCCTATCTTATAGAAGCTAGTCTTTTACCCATTGAGAGTTTTCCTATGACTAAGTACCTAATATAGAAGGACAAGACAAGTAACATGAAAGCAAGTGGCTCCCTAAGATTGCTTCAAAATGCAGTCAAAATTTGGTGTGGCATAAAACTGGTTGGCATAAAGATTCTCAATCTTAGTCAAACTAGTGGAGAATAGAGGAGGCCACTCTAAAACGTGAACACCAATAAAATTACTATCGCATATAAATTAAAGTTGAAATCATGGTGTGATAATGCAGTAGAGAATAAGAGAAAAACAAAATATTAAAAATTGGTCATTAACCATAATCCAAAAGATCAAGTGTCATATTCTTGTAGCTAGTTTTAAGAATAAAAACATCATTACCAGAATAAAAATGAACTTTGAGGAGCTTAGGAATTGAGCAAGACCTAGAATTTCATAGGATGCAAGTAAATGTCATTGCGATGTTAGAAATGTGAAGGATGAAAAACACTTCCTTTTACAATGTCTTGCTTATTCTTATTTGTGACAGGAAATGAAGTTGGATTTGATGATTTTGGGACCTATTTTCACATAGATAGCGTTTGACTAGTATTAAATGATAAATAACTAATTTAACAAGACTAATGCAAAGCATCAATGGGCTCATTCAAGTACATGAAACTACCTTGATGTCTAGCTTTGACATCTTAGAAAATTTTAATGGTATATATGTTGCTTGTGTTTGGGGAATTTTGCTGAGTTTTGAGTTTTATATTTTCTTGGAAAATAATTATTGATATTTGGAAAATGTGTGATTTTATATTGGTATTGGAAACGAAGCTAGTTTTGATCTTTGATTGGAAATGAAATTAGATTTGATGAAGTTGGGACCTATTTCTTTTCACATAGATAGTGTCATAGTATTAAATGATAAATAACTAATTTAAGAAGTCTAACGCTAAGAAACAATGGGCTTATTCAAGTACATGAAATTGTGTTAATGTCTAGCCTTGATACCTTTGAAAATTTTAGTGGTTTGTTTGTTGCTTGTTTAGAGGATTTTGTTGAGTTTGAAATTAGTCTCTTGAATGCTTATGGTTCTCATATCATGCATATATCGATAGATTGATAGATCCAGTTCTATTATTATAATCATCATTGTTTTCTTTATATATTTGGTGGTTTGAGGAAAGATATTTTATTTCCTTTCACTTTGTGGCATGATTTCGACATCTTCACCTTTTAGAATATAGTAAAATATTTTTCTTATTATAGATTTTTCTTGGAAAAAAATTATTGAGAGTTAGGTGCAAATGCACAATGTTGTGTAGCATTAGTGTGATAAATATGGGATAGTGCAAAGCATAGTTTTGAAGATTAGTCTAAGTTGACTCGTACCTAATCAACTTAGTCAAGTTGATTGTTGGTTGAACGGCTAATTGTTGGTTCAATGGACAAAAGGTCTTGCAGGCACAAATACCAAAGGGAAAAATGGAGCCCATCATGGGGTACTCTTTGTAATTCTCCACCACTGCTACCTTTCCTCAAACTCCTTTCCAACCTCAATATCAGTGCTAGTAGTAGCATGACAAACAACACTACGCTTAGCAGAACTAGAAGAACGTGTTTTCCAAACTACACGAGAACTACTTCCCTCACGAGTCACCATGTGCCATGCTTGGTCTGGGTGGTTCTCTTCCTTCTACTCCTGGTTCAATTACCATATCTTCATTGGAACCAACACTCCGAACTCCACTAGACAACGATTCACCATTTTGTAGTAGTGATTCACCATTTGTACTGGTGATTTGCCATGATTTTACAGGATAATATAATCTCGTGAGAGATTCGCCAAAAAATTATATATACATATTATATTATTAATAAAATCGCCTTCCATTTTTCCTATGTATCATGGGAATTCGCCTATTTTTTATATATATAAATTTAGGGGGGTTCTTAAAATTATCCCTGAATGGGTCTTCCTTCTTGCATTAAAACAACACCAATTCAGCCCACTAGATATTCAAAAAATTGCAAGTCCATCAAAACAAATAATTTAAATTAAGATGTATTTCAATAAGAACCAATTGACTTATGTTGATTGAGTTTAGTGAGGATGATTATGAGAAATGTTGTTACTAGAGTTCAATTCTTTCATGTGACCTTTTATTGGTGTAAAGAAGAAAATTCACATTACTAAACTAAGAATAAAGTCTAGTGAACTTGAACCTTCAAAATTAAGATATGTAAGAGGGTTGAATATGAAAAAAACCTCTCTTAAAAAGTCCAATCTCTATCTAATTTAAATCCCAATTTATCAACCTTCTTAATCTTTTAACTCGACAAAACTATAATGATATAGGAACATTTATTTTAATATTTTTCAAGAGTAAAATCAAAATTTAAGGAATTTCAAACAATCATTTTCCTATATAAAGTGCAATAAACTAATTTCAAATAAAAAAAGAAGTATATTAAACATTTTTAACCAATCTAAATAGAAACTATATAATATGATGTTTAAAAAAATATGTAATATAATGAAAAATGAAAAATAAAAATATTGATATTAAGATATTTTATTCCTCAATAGGGGCGTGAATGATATTGATAAGGGTCCCTTAGGGGCTAAGCCCGCCACCTTAGCACATGATGGGATTTTATGATTAAGGAGCATTGTTATCCCCCAACATGCAATGACACCAAATGACCACCTTTTGTTGTAAATTAGCTCTTACCATGATGTTTTGGGCATTCTGTCAAGACTCGAGCAGAGGAGGTGAAGTCCAGTCCTATACCTTTACCTCCATGTTGGTGGTGGCAATATTATACACTAATGTTGAGGTCTTGTGGATGTGGTGATGAGAGGGAATTAAAGCTGGGTGTGTGAAGTTGTGTCCTAGATTCTATTCATAGAGGTTCACAGCCTATTGAGACGCTCCTCCTTTGCGGGTCATTTTCACCCTAATATTGTTTTTCTTCTATGTTGTTTTCCAAGCTCATTTATCTAGGGTTTTTGGAATCATGTATGTGGATTGGGAGGGTTGTGAGTAGTGCTTGTGTTTGTTCTCTAACTATCTCAACTGAATTTATTTAATGTTTGCCTTGAGAAAGTTTGGTATGGTAATGTTTATGCTTGTCTTCTTTGATGGTTTAGGGTTTCTTGGGGAAATGTTTTGGGACTGGTTAAACATCTCTCCATGCTCCTTAGATAGCCTAATTCTAAGAGTTATTATAAATTTCCCCTCTCGAAATCCCATGGCTTTGTTTTTGGCTAATTGACCCAGGGTATGTGGATTCTAATTCTCGGGTATCCACTTCAATGGGGATTGAGATGGTGAGCCCTTCAAATGACATGGTCTATTTGATGAGTCTAGACAATGAATCTTTAGGGTCTTGTCAAATCCCTGGGGAAGTTCTTGTTGGTGCATTCTACTATTTCTTTGCAAGTGCTAGAAGTTATAGAAATTGCTACAAGTGTGACCCATATATTTCCTTCATGCTGCCCGAGAAACACGTGTTGTAGGCTGGGGGTGGGGGAAGCAACCCACAAGGCCAACATACAAGGAGTATTTTCACCCAGGGTTTTGTTGGTACATATTTTAATGTTGTGCCACCTGAGACAAGAATATAAATTTTTAGGTTGAAAACGTAAGATGGGGTGGAGAGGCCATCCCACTAGGATTTTGAAATTATGAATGAGGTATCTACTTTTATTATGAACCCTAGTGACATCATGGGATGGAAGAAGAAGTATTTGAACTCATTGGGGTTGGCTTTGAAGGACAAAAAGGTTGAGAGATTTAATGTCTTTACCTCCTTGGGATACATTAAAATATCGTTAGGAAACCAACACTCCACCTTGGATAGGCTAGATGCAATGATTTTCCATGTGGATGGACACTTTTAATGCAAATCTAGCATTATTGTACCTCTAGGATCAAGTGTCATAGACCCAACTCCCATTTCATCTTCTTAGTCTCAATGGTTCTCTTGTATGTAGGTTATTTAGCTCACTATTATCTATGGTTTGGATAGCCTAGTAATAACAAATTTTGTAATCTCTTTTGTAATATGGATATAGTTGCATGGCCAATTTTTGTACGAAGGTTTAGTTAGGGAATTTATGGTCTTTAGGAACCATGGTAGCCCAAGAAATACACAAATAAATCCTTTGCTGAATAAATGCTACAACCATGTATATATGAGTATTTTTTAGTAATATAAAGTATTGATTTACAAAAAAAACACAACATTAAGATGTTTTATAATTAGTTAAAATATTAATATATAAACCATGAAAATGAGCAAGAAAGTGAAATTATATTCAAGAAAATTGTTTCATATTTTAAAATAGATTATAAGTGGATCATAGTTTGACAATAAAAATAATACAATTGAATTTAGAAATCTCATATATATATATATATGAGATGAAAAATAATTTTATAAGAAAGATATGTGAATGTCAAATAGAAATATTTGAAATAAAATTCTGAGTTTCATTAAATTTACCAAACATTTTATTAGGTGAGAGAAACTTTAAAATTAAAAATGACATTTTTGAAATTACAAGTTCAAATGATATGCAAGGTTTAAAGGTGTTAACATAATTAATTTGTTTTTATTATTTTCAAATTATATATTTTAGTTTATTGTATAGTCAATATATAATAGATAGTTGAGGTTTGTAGTCAATTTAAAAATAAAATGAAAACTAAAAATATTGAAAAGGATTTTAAAAAATTGAATTTTTTGTTGTTTTTGAATTCCAAACAACCAAGATGGTTATGCCAAAGCTAAATCCAAAGCAAGAAAATCAACAAATATGTGGGTAAAATATTTTAAGCTAGCAAAGAAATTATAAATTCTAAGAACACACAAACATTATTTTTACCACATTCCATTTTAAGACATATAAACCAACTACTTCTCATCCTTTTACAAAACACAATTTTTAACATTTTAAAGGTTCTTTAAAATCTAAATACCTAGTTCTTCATCAGACATGGTCAATGCTTCCTATAGCATATTTTTATGCAAACTTACTAGTGGTATTTGTATTATACTCGGAAACCATATATATTCAGTTTGATTCCTCATCCATGACCCTTGAGCCTTTTGAGCCTCGTTACGAGCCTAACTCCCTTAATTTTCGCTCTCAACCATGGTCAAGGACTTGAGGATCTTTCATTATGCACAAATCCTCCTAATAGGTTCCATATCCCTTTTATAGTTCAAAAATCCAATAGATGTGGTTAATGTGGTGGTTTAAGGCCTCATATATGGTTCCTAAGCTCTAGGATTTTTTTAGGGCCTAAATATTGATTTCATATGAACTCATATTATATAGGTGTATTGAAAGGCAAATGTAACACGTCTTCATGCATCATGGGGGATCATTTTAGATAGAACCATTTTTCCTTTTGATAATTGTTGATGCAGTTTGTACTTACTTGTTTGATTAAGATTTCCCATAGTATGATCTTAATGTATCCATTATACTTGTATTCTTAATGCAACCCCTACATGATTACCCAACAATTCAAGGTGAAGTGATTGAAGCAATCTATGTCAAATCTATGATTAAAGAGATAATCATACCCCATATTTTACCCAAATATAAAAATTGCACATTCCACTAGAAATTAATGATGTTATTATGCAAATAGATACTTGGTTATGTTGAGAAGCTTATTATATAATTATAGCTATTAATAATTTAGGTTCATTCTTAAAATTGTAGAACTGTTTGGTACTTTTTATACATTTAAATATATTATTAGAATGCATGTATATATTTTATGCACTTTCCAATTGTTGACAAGTTCCATCGTTGATGCCAAGCTCATGGGGAGTTTTTTCGTGTGATAGCCCTCTCAGAGAGATTTCAAATGGTATATGGAACTTAGTATAACTCCTAAGGAATGAATAAAAACATATGGTTGTTCCAAATCATCAAGGTTCCAAGATATTTAGCCATCTCGACATTGGGAAATCGGGCCCATCTGGGGTGCACCAAGGCATCACCCATATAGGATCGAGTGCGAGAGACCCAACTCCCACTTCATCTTCTGAGTCTGAATGATTCTCTTGCATGTAAGTTATTTAATTATTTGTTATCTATGGTTTGGATAGCCCGATAATAATATATTTTGTAATCTATATCTAGTTGCATGGCCTATATATTTATCTAGGAAAGTTATGGTCATTGAGAACCTTGGTAGCCCAAGAAATACACAAATATTTGCTTTGTTGAATAGATGCTACAACCATCTATATATGATCATTTTTTAGTAATATAAAGTAATAATTTACAAAAAAAGCACGACATTAAGATATTTTATAATTAGTTAAAATATTGATATAAAAACCATTGATAATGAGTGAAGAAATTGAAATTATATTCAAGAAAATTGTTTCACATTTAAAGATAAATTAATTTCACAACAATAATAACATAGTTGAATTTATACATATCATAAGAGAAAAATAAAATATCATATGAATAAGAATTTTATATGAAAGATATGTGAATATAAAATAGATATATTTGAAGTAAAATACACAGTTTCATCTAATTTGTCACATAATTTTTTGAGTGAGATAAAAATTTAAAGTTAAAAATGACATTTTTTAAATTATATGTTCAAATCATACTGCAATGTTTGAAGGTTTTAATATCTATATCTATATATATATATATATATATATATATCTATATATATATTTCAAATTATATATTTTAGTTTATTGTAATGTAGTATATTTAGAGTTTATATAGTCAATATATAATCAATAATGGAGTTGTATAGTCAATTTAAAAATAAAAATAAAATTAGAATTATTGAAAAGGGTTGTATAGTCAATTTGGTTAACTTGGGCTTCCACCATATTCTTTGAATAGTATCCATCAAAGTATTCATCAATGATGCCCATAAAAGTCCAAAATGCACTTTCCTCTGGCTTCAATAGAGAAAAAAAACCAAAAAATTTTTTTATCGCCCGTCAATACCCAACTGATGGATTATGACATGCATATGTTGTCAGTAGTCATCTCAAACCATTTTAACTATCCTCTTCCAATTCTAAGTTTCTAATAGATTTGACTTGCCACTTTTTGGATCATAAAATAGTGTCTCATGTAGGGGCTCTACCTTTGTGCGAAAAAAAAACAACAATTTTTTTTCATATGTATATTTTCACAACCCGTAATCATGTTAACATCATTTTTGTAATTTATAAGGTTGAATTTAAGGATCACATCTCTAACACGACATATAAATATGTCTCAAAGTTATCCCCAGTAGAACACTCCTTCAAAATTAAGCACCTTCTCAGCTTTGACCAAACAAAAATCTTGGCTTTGAACCCTCTCTAGTCAACTTTCCTTAATCGAAAATCCTTATGGATCAAAACACACCATGACAACATCAATAGGGAAGATGGATATAAACTCAATGGCTCCTAGAAATCCCTTATCCACTGTCTTAGTCATTAATAGGATGTCACATGGTGATTCTTTTCGATTTTATTATTAATAGTTCATTCTTCATCTTATTACTCTTTATTTTAAACCTTCTTCATTTCCACCTTATTCCTCGTTTCCCACACCTCCTTTTAATTTTAAATTTTAAATTTTTGTTCCCCTTCTAGACGTTAATATTATGTATACATAATCATATTGTATTATTATTATTATGTTTTTTAATCATTTATAAATTTACTGTTAAATCTATAATAATAATAATAATAATAATAATTGTTATTATTGCCTTATTAATAATCATTTTTAATAGTAATATTTATTTAATGGTCACATTATTGTCTCCTCCCTTTATATCCTCTCCAACACTATTTTTTGATCCTCTTAGCTTGAGTACCTGATGATGGTGGTGGGACCACACTAAACATCATAAACGTTAAAGATGCACATGCTGAAATTACATAAATGATACTAAAAACAACAATAACTTGCCATTTAGAATACTAAAATAAAGGCATACAAGCGAGATGTTGGTTAGCAGAACATAGACAATTTTCCATGATTTTTTTGTTGGGTCAAATGTTTCTAATTTCATTATGTTCTTCCGTTCAATGCAAAGGATATTTTGATTCAAAATAACATGAGTAACAACCATAAAAAAACCATTCTTTTTTTATTTCCACATATGCTTTTTGGGGTCACAAATATTGATATACCTTGAATTTCAAATAGTTAAACTTGAATGGCTGCCCATGACATACAACTTACCTTCTAGCCCACAAGCAAAACAACCCCATATTCAACATCGTAGAGTCTCTATTAATGTCCTCTTATTTTGGTTTCAGTAGAATACCTCAATACAAGAAATATCCTTCCCACCCAATTACATATAGAAGGCCATCAACTACTTAACAAACAAATTCAAAATGTGTGGCATTCCTTTTTTTAAGCAAACTCCACCCATTTAATATTGGATGATAGTTGTATGCATCTCTTAAAGCCATGGCTATGTAGCCATCATTAAACAATGCAACAATTACCATTAGTATCTTATCAATCATAATAAACCCAAAAATTGTCTTCAAAGGATGAGGCATAAATGGAAGAAGTTCCCATTTACCACATGTAGAATCAAGAGCTTGCCACTACATTTGGTCACAACATGAATATGAAATCAACACATCAATTCACTCTTCAAGGGTGCCAACTAATTATTTTTCCATATGAAATTAATTTCTTGGAATGAAACTTCTCTGTGCTTTTGGAACAGATATTAGTGACTAAAAATATAAGTTAGTAACTATTGAAAGACAATAATTGCAACAAAAAAAGGGCTAGAAAAAGAGCATATTCATAATCATGATCATTGTATTAAATACTTTTTTAGATATGTTGATGTTGAAATGAGAACCTATCATGGGATATAGTGGCTTATATTTTTGTTATTACCTTCACTATCAGAGAGGCTTTAGTCATTGGAAGGTTTTTTAAAACATTCTTAAGATCATCATCAAGGGTTTGCTTCTCAACTAGTAGATCACTTTTAAATGGATCCTTGCATTATGCTTATGGCCATACTAAATTTTCAACTAAGCATGCCCCCTTTGAAAGTTATGTTCACATCCTTTGCTTCTCCTATAGGCTTGAGAATGATCTTTGGCCATCTCTATGAATGAAAATATTTTCATAGTATATGTTTATAAATTATGATGTGGAGATAAAACCCACTTCCATAAATACTCAAATCATAACTAAAATCTATGTTAGCTTTCTTATTATTTTGATGAGAAGAGAAAGCTCATAAATTGACCAAAAACAACTACATGGAAATTAAAATTTTATACTAATTTTCATGCCTTCAATCATTTTCCTTTGATCAATATTAAAGCGTATAGTATCTTATTCCATGTACCCGGGACCCTCGTTAAGCACCAATGACTGCAATCTTGATATCTTTCTGATTTTTCCTCTTATGAGGGATATTGTCTCCAATATATAGAAGGGCAGGAATCCTTTCTGTAATCTATTATTCTTGTGATATTTAGGTATATAAAAAGATATTTCATCTCATTTAAAGACTCCAAAACTACCATTTAATTTATAAACACCATGTACACTTATGCCTAAACTATTGAGATAATGCTTCATATGAATTATTTTCTCAATGAAAACAAAGGAAGTGGTCACAATTATAACGAATCAATTGAAGATGGTTATTTCTCTAGAAAATTAAGATGTATAAATGAAAAAAAAAGGATTAATGGAGAGGTTTATTATGGTATAGAAAAATCACAACAAGAGGTGAGGAATGAAACATATTATGAAAATATTGTGCAAAGAGACTAAAACAAAATAAATGGTAGGATAGGAATGCCAAGGTTATAGTAGTTTATTACGATAATTTCCCAAATTTATAACAAATTAAAAAATTTCAAACTAGTTTTTACCTCAATATATCAATGTATGTTTGAATTTTCTATATGTGATGAAAAAAACTAAACATGAGACTTGTGCACCATTGAACTTATCCAAAACAATGTGGTGGGACCAATGTTGATGCATATTAATTTTTTTGTTAATAGATAAATGCTAATGCATGTTGATTGTGTCATTTTGATGTGTTACATATGAGACCAAGGATGATGAATTTTATGGATGAAGACTTGATAAATAAGGAGGAAAGATACTAGAGATGCTTGGGAAGCTCTAAGTGTTTGTCATGAAGCCAATTGTTGTTGTATGAATCTCAATTTTTAGGGAAAATATAGATAATAAAACTACAAGTATGGTGGTTATAGGAAAGCCCATAATTTCATAACCATGTTTTCTAAATCTTCTATTGAAGTTATCTAATTTTTATCTCCTACAAACTGATCTTTGAATATTGAATGCTAAGGGTGGCCACACTAATATTTCATGCTGAAAAAAATGAAAACCTTGAGTCTCTATTTTGTGCCTTGAAAAATAATTGAGACTAATACAAATGTTGATTGTTAATGATGAAAACTAAATGTTGAAACGTTAACCTTCTCTTTATCTTTGAGCTTTGAATGGATAGAGGATGTAGTTATTGTTTCTCTGGTTATACCAACACTCAATCTACCCCTCTTATTGGGGAAAAACTACAAGGTTATAGTAGTTTTTTAGTAATTTGGTGCATAATGTTCATAAAAATTAAATCCATGGTACAAATCTCCCCATTAAATTTAATACATTAAAGTTGAGCATGGAAAGGGATAATTGGAATAGTGGCCATTGATGTATTCCATTGACCAATGCAAGATGACTCACCATTAATGTAAATAAGCATCAATATACCTTAGTACATCATGCTAGGTATGAATAAAGGAGTTGAATTCAAGTCACCTACAAGATCTTAAAATCAAGGGCCATTAATGCATTCCCATTGTTATCAGCAAGACAACCTACCAATGATGCATGCAAGCCTCAATATATTAAAAGAAATATCTAGTCTTGAATGTAGGTAACATATTGAACTTGATGGATCAAGACTCATTAGCAAGAGGGAATTAATGCATCCAACATAAAATAACATTAGGCAAAATTTTTTATGAACTTTTCTATCTAATGACCTTGTTTTCAAGTAAAGTCCCTATCTAACCACACCAAAATCCTAGTTTTCATAGCTATACTTATTTTTATATTAACTATTTTGCTCATTTATTCTTCTACACTATCCTACTTTATTTGAAAGAGGAATAATTTTCTCAAGTGTAGGAGTATTTACAATAAGGACATGCGAAATATGATTAAAAATGTACTCATATCCAAGTTTGAAAGATATGTTTTAAAAAATATCATAATATGAGAAACAATTTTCTTTTATTGATATTGTGTTAGTAGGTGTTGAATGATGGAGGAACATTATAATATGAAAATCATTTGGAACCAACTTGCAATTGAAAATTTGTATCCTTTTTTCCTTAGTTCACTAACGTCTATTATCATTTCCTCATTTGACATGCCATGCATATATTCAAATGTTTTTTGATTGCTCAATTGAATGCATAAAGGATTTGATGATTGACATGAAAGAAATTCCTTGATATCAGGCTCTAGTGTCTACTCTCCATCAAATTTTTACCATGAACCCTTGGTATTTTCTACAGTTTGCAAAGGATTATCAATGAAAGCTTATAGGTCTTCTTGTTGATGTTTATCATGAGATTATAGATCTTCTTGATATTGCTCATCAATCCCTAGCCCTTTGAATTCTCTTATGGATGCAGTTATATTTCTTAATGATGTCATGACTATCCCTTCTTACACAGTTTGTAAAGGATGATCAATGAAATATTCCAGGCCTTCTTCTTGATGTTGATCAGGAGCTTCCAGGTCTACTTATCTAGATGTTGCTTATAAATCCCTAGCCCTTTTATTTATATTATCAGTGTATTTATATTTCTTAATGATGTAATGAATTTATCTCAGTTGAGATGTGATGATCTCCACCATTAGACATATTTGGAGGGCTTAATGGTCACCTTTTTTCCTTCTTAGAAATTTTTTCTTGCATTTTTATTATTATTTGGTTTTATGATGCTAGTATAGGTTTTTATTAAGGCTAACATACTCTGAGTGCCTAATATGAGGTTGAGTGCGGAAAATCATGACTTATTAAGCATTTTTTTAAGGATTTTATCATAAAATCTTGGAGGAGACAAGAAGGAGAAATTATTGGAGGATTGCCCACCCTCCTTAACTCTCAAAGGCAACCAAAGTATCTCGAGGAATATCTCCAGCAATTCAAACTCCAAAGGTGGCCAAAGGATCCCAAAGATCCTCTTCAGCAATTTGAAATCAAAGCCAGCCAAAGGATCCCAAGGATTCTCTCCAACAATTCAAATTCTAGAGGCAGCCAAGCAACTTAAAGAGGAGTGCACTCAATCTTTGTTTACTTGGAGTCAAGTGGACTCAATCACTATCTTCTAGGGAGTTTTTGGTAGTTTCTCTGCATAATAAATAGAGCATAGCTAGAGCTAGGAAGAGTTAGTTGATTCTAGTTGAAAATTTGTTGCAAGCTATTGAGATTTTTATTATTTTACTCAGTGATCAAACTTTCAGAGATGTATGAGGTTATTATTTTATGAAATGAGCACATGAATTTCATTCAATTGATTTAAGTTTCAAAAATATAGGCTCGTGGGTTAGGGACCAATCCATGTGCCTCAACCTCTGTGTTGTTAGTATCTTTTCCTTTCTGCCATTAAGCTAGTTTTATTTCTGTCATTCAATTAGTTCTTCTTCTCATAGTTTCATTGCTGCTAATTTTATCTTTCAGTGTGCTTCTGTAGTTTTCATTTTCTTGTGAGTCATATAATAGAGGAGAAAAACCAAGAAAATTTGTGGGTCAAGATACCATTCTCATCTCTGTCAATAGGGTTCGAGGAGGGCGAAGCTTCCCACAAGACCAAAAACTGCTTTTTGTTCACTATTTTTTCACGCGTTTCCTCTATTTTTCGTACATGAATCCGCAGCTTTGTTTGTAGGAATAATCATCAAAATCCCCAGGAAGGTCATCACACCATCCCGCTTCATTTTCCCAACTTTGTTCTCATGCCTGAGCACTGCTTTTATACCTCCATTTCCCTCATTTTCCTCTTATTTGCATCCATCGCCCTTTTCATTCCCAAAATGTTTGAAAAGCATTAGAATTAGACCTTCGTCCCTTTCTCCTCAAAAATCCCGCTCGTCGTACCTTGCTCCATCGCAAATCAAAAATCACTTGTGATATTTGTTAACGCTCTCTCATTCCAAGACCGAATGCGATATCCCTTTCTACTTCTCTGCGCTACTTTTTTAGTAAAAACAATAAAAGCCATTAGAAACCTCATTTTTTTCCCTTTGGAATTACCATCGCTCCTCATCGCAGATCACATCATTTTCGCGTTTCCTTTAAGAATTACCACTTCCAAACACCGATTACGATATTGCAATCGTGCTCCACTTCCAATCCCATTACCACGTCACCCATTGCAATTGCACTTCACACCTTTTCCTTTCTTCTTTAAAACTTACCACTTTCAAACACCAATTGTGATATTGCAATCGTTCTCCGCCACCTGTCCCATCACCACATCACCCATCACAATCACACTTCACATATTTTCCTTCTTCCTTTAAGACTTATTTCTTTCAAACGCTGATTGTGATATTGCGATTGTGCTCTGCCGTCAATCCCACCTCCACGCCACCCATCGCAACCACACTTTTTACCTTTTCATTGTTTCTTTAAGACTTACAACTCCAAACACCGATTCCAAACTCTGCCACATTGCAAATCACCTTTCGTAGTTTTTGTTTTGTTCCTGATAACCTTTATTGCTCCAACCTTGTGACATTGCGATTGTGATATCGCAGATCGCATATCACACTTCTATCCACCAATCATAACTCCCCCATCACATATTTCAATCATTCTGCTCCACAAGCATCTTGGCACCATATCATAAGGTTTTATAAGTATTAAACCCTCTCTTTCGACTCTTAAGCCCCATTTCATGTGTTAAGCCATCCATTAGCCTCTTTAGCCCTTTTGTTTCCTCCAAGCTGCAAAATTAACACTTTTTCGATTATGATTAAGTCATGGATAGCTTATTTGCATGGGTAGAAGCATGGTAGATATACCATAGGATAAATAGAGTGCATTTATCCATTTGGCCAAGTTAAGTGTGGTTTAGAATTAGTTTCCTTTTTTCCATTCAATCTCAGCAAGTTAAATTAGTTTCCTTTCTGTCATTTCTTTTTTGCAAATTAAATTAGTTTCATTCTTGTCATTTATTTTCATCAATTTAGTTTAGTTTCCTTTCTTTCATTTCTTCCAAAAATTTACTTTCCAGTTCTTATCATAGTTTATGTTAAGTCCCTATATTAATAGTGTAGTCCCTTATTATGTTAGTGTAGACCCCCCTTATTTTTATTGTTGTACCCCTGTAACCCCCATATTTTTATTATTGTGCCCTTACATTCTTATTGTTAGGTCGGCGAGGATTAAATTGTGGCCCCATGGACTCCTATTTAGAGAAAGAAGGTTTTTTCATTCATATCATCCAAGAATTGTTCATTCATGTAACGTATTGGAGGTTTCCCCCTCGAAGTGGCTTATTTCTAAGGCGTTGATATCTCTTTTCTTCTATTTTTGGAGCTGGTTTCACAACAGTTTAAAAAAATAGCACCCTTTCGTAAAGCAGAAGAGGATGACATGAATAGATTAGATCTACTATGTATATAGCAATGTCACCTCGAAGTTTGTACTAACCCCAGGTTGATAAAGTAAAGTAGGGTAGCCCCTGGGAGTTGTAGCACTCTTGGTGTAATACCAGGGCTTGCCACTTTTTTACGTCGTTGCGGGGGAGGTGTCTAGTAGACATTTTGATTTTGTTTTAGCATTATTTTTTTCTTTCCTTTATTTTCTTGTTGTTTCAGAAATATTGAAAAAAATCCAAAAATATCTGACTTTCATGCCTCGTAGGAGTAGGAATACCCAAATACAAACATTACCCAAAACCCCCACATCACCTCCTAGCCACCCTTCTCTCTTCTTCAGTGGCAGTGAGATTGAACCCCCTATAGGAGAGCGTTATTAATACTTTGAGGATCCTATTGTGGAAGAAGAAGAAGACCTTGTTTCAACTAAGGGACATGCTTCACCTATCTTAACCATGGCTAGGACCCAAAGAGCCTTTCCCATAAGAGAGGTAGATGGGGAAACTAAGATGAAAAACATTATCCGCTCATCTCTCCCACACTTTCATTGACTCACCTCTGAGGACCCTAACACATTCATGTTTGAATTTGTTGTTGTTTGTAGGACTTATGACTACACCTCTGATAATCAGAAGTTGAAGCTATTTGCATCCACCATTAAGGATAAAACCTTGAACTGGTTCATGGGTCTGCCTGGGGATAGCATCACTACCTAGGCACATATGGAAGAGACCTTTAGCAACAAATACAAAGACTATTGTAAGTCCAAGGAAACTAAGGATGAAATATTTAGGATGACTCTAAGACCTGATGAATCCCTAGAGGACTATGAAGAGAGCTTTCAATTAAGCTATAAGAAAGCCAACTGCACTCTTGATCTTGCATCACTTAAAATTGTACTTATTCAAGGGATCAGTGAAGAGATGATAGAAACCTTGAATCTGCTATCAGGAGGAGATATATACCAACAACCCTATGAAGCAATCAAAACTGTCTTTTGGAACCATTCTAGGGCATTTAGGAAGAAGGGAAGAGCTAGCCAAAGTACATCAAATACCCCTTCCTCTCCCACCTTCATAAAAAATGAGATTCGAAACATGATAGAAGAGTTCAAGAGTGACATGTTGCACACCTTTTCTTAGAAAATGGACACAATGCAGGTCAAAAGGAAGCAAGAGGAAGCAGAGAGAACCATGGTCATAGTTTGTCCTAGATGTACCAGGAAGCACCCAAGAAATGAATGTCCACTGAATTTCATAGAGGTTTTCTTAGTTTTTGAGGAGAATTATGCCACAAAAAAGTGTCCCTCCTTACCTGGACTTAAGGCTGTATATCAAGGTGGGGAAGCAATTCTAGAGCAACTATATTTCACCAACCAGAGAAGGCCTTAAGGCCCTCGACCATATCAACAAGGTATGCAAGGTGCATTTTACTCTTATTATCACAACAATCAGAGTGCACCCATGCAACCTTCGTACACCCCCAGTCCTCCATCCTGGTCTATGCCTCATATTTTACCTTACAAACCTTCATATCATCCTCAGTTAGTAAACCAACCATTCCAGTAGTATGTTCCACAACAACCTCAGTGGAACAATCCATCCCAAGGGTGGAGGCCTCAAAAAAATCAACCATAGGCTCTGAAGCCTCCACCCCAACCTCAACCTCAGCTTACTCATGTTGCTCTGGCTAGGCTACCTATACCAGCATAGCCCAATCCAAACCCGAACAACGGACAGGCACAACAGGCTCCCAATGGAGAAACATCCTATCCAAGTTATGATGTGGAGATACATGAGGTTAATCTTAGGCCAGGAAGAGTACTCCCAGAAAACCATCCTCCATCTCCACAAGTAGAGGTTGAGGAGGAAAAGGAAGAAGGTAACACTCAAATCCAACAACCTCCTTTTCCTGTGCACTTGATCCACCCTAGTCAGCACACCCTTGAGGAGACTGAACTCCTGGGAGAATTGGAAAATTTGTGTGTAAAGATACCACTTCTCTAGGTCATTAAGGATGTCCGTAATATTCCAAAATTAGCATGTAGCTAATTGAAATATTGATTTTTTCTTTTGACACCTAGGAGATGAATAAATGGGTAAGGTGGCCACACATTTCTAAAATAGGAATAAAATCCCTTATGATGTGAAAAGGGATCATTATTATGGCTGCATTTCACACCTGCATGTCTGAAAAGGAGCAATTACATCTGGACAAGGTCAAGTTTGACCAAGTCAACAATGCTAGAATGGAAGGTGGAGATCATCTATGGAGATATCGCAGTGATAGTGGCATGAATATTCCTTGGTGGAGGAAACCCTAATGAGTGGGACCCAAGGTGAGAAGGCTTCCACTTGTATATAAGGACGACAAGGAAGCCATAACAAGACATATTATGAATTATTGAATTTGTGGTATGCATGACTATTGTGCATTCTTTAGCTGTTTAGTTGAGATTTATGTGCTGCTTAGCACAAGGATTTCCTGTATAGGAATTCCATATCCTTTCTTGAGAGGCCTCTTGAGGGAGCTTGAATTTCATTTCTCCACATCCAGGCTTGAGGCCAAGCTACCTCATTCAGCTACAGTGCAGTTTCTGTCTAGAACTGGGTTGTGTTGCAGGGTGTTGCAGTGGAGGGTTGATAACACCACTTTCGGAGCTTGTTTTCAGAGGAAAAATTCTTTCCTTTGGGAGATCAGTAAGGAAGATTCTGGAGTAGATTTCATATCTTGGCACTTGGCCAACACATTTTCTATCTTCTACAACGTAGTATCCCTCTATGAATGCGTTATTTTAGTGAGAAATTGCAGTGAGGGGTTGCAATGTTTGATTGGAGGGTGAGATCTTTAGTGATTGGATCAGCCTTTCACCTGAAGGATCTATTGGATGAGATCCATTTATCACATCTATTACCTTCAGCCATCTTCATCCAGTTCTTGAGTTGCATCTGATATTCAGTCCTAGGACTACATTCCGGCATTTTGCACTTTTTGGCTATTTCAGGAAATCCTTTCTGGATTGTCTTGAAATTTTGTTTGGGAGTCTAGATATTTGCTCCCATAATTGTATGAGCCATATATTTGAACATATTTGTATTAGCACTTCCTAGCACCAGTTATTCCTAATAAAACTATGCTTTCATAACCTTGGTCCTTATTTGTGTATCAGTGTTCTTCATATTTCATGTACATGTTTTCTTGAGGGTTGTTGTGCCTAACTTGAGTGATTATTTTCTCAAGATCTTGTATACATTTGCTGCTATGACATTAATATGGTGGCTATATGATCTTATTAAATTTCATGAGTTGATTTATCACTACTATTTTGAGTTTTATGTATTTATTACTGCATTCCCCATTTGGGAATATTACAGTGGTATCAGAGCATAATCTTGGCTCAGCCTGTGGATCTCAGCCATTATGCTTTTAGAAGAAGAAGAAGAAGAAGAAGAAGAAGAAGGAAAAGATCAAAATGAAGGAAAGAATGAGCATTATCTTATCATTTTTTAGAACTATGAATAACCTCTCCAAGGAGGTGAAGCAAATGAAAGAAGAAAAAGAAAGTTGCATTGATACCTCTAGAGGGTTTCAAGAAGAGGAAAGACCATGTAATTCCTATTCTTAGAAGAAAGAACCAATGTTGCATAAAGCTCCAAAGTATTACACCTTGCCCTTTATTTTTGATGAAGAGGACAAAAGGCATGGAGATGGAGGGAATTTGGAACATGAGATCCTTAGCGGATACCTTGTATAATACAAGTCTCAAACCAGAGCTTTTAAGGAGACTCTTCCTTTTCCTCAGTTTATTCATCTTGAAGAAGAAAGAAGGCCTTACAGCAATAGGATAATGAGGGGAAATATATTTCTATTGTCTACCTTTGATGGATCATCCACATGTATAGCAAAGGCTTGGGTGATGAAGCTAGATGCATTCTTCCTACTGCATCTATTGGTAGAAAGAGAGGTTGTTGAGATTGCAATGTTGCACCTTGAGGGAAAAGCAAGAACTTTGTGGTTCAACCATTTGAGTCATGCAAGAGTGACTAATTTTTCAAATTTCACTCAAAGAGTGAGAAAAATATTTCACAAGGAGCTTACACCACCACTTGAGGAGACATGTACCAGCGTTGATATGACTATGGAGGAGCAGCCATCATCATCAATAGTTGGGGGAGCCAACACATTGGAGGAAGGAACCCTTGTAGCCATACAAGAAGTTCCCAAGCTTCACCAAGGTATGCATCAATTTCCACATTCTGTTATTTCAGAAAATTTTATGGAGGGATGTAGAAATATTCCTTTGCATGACCAAGGGTCAACACATACTGTTGATTTGGAGTAGGAGACTTTCATTGCGTTGTGAAACCTTGAGTTGTTCAAGGGAGGGATAACTAATCATTCTCATGTGTCATTTTTGAGCTGCACACAACACTTCAGGTTGGGGTGTGGATTTTTGAAGGATGGGATGAGTTTTGTCCTAAATAATCCAATGCCAGACTATATGTTCAGCATTGAGCATGAGCATGAGACAACAAATACACCATTGACGAGATTAACAACGCTGTCATTAAGCAGCAGTAAGGAGGCTTTTCCTGCAACACACTTGGATCTTAATGGATTCAAGGAGGTAATTTGGGAGAGATCTACTCTAGAAGATATCCAAGGGGTTTCATTTCAACATCCCATGAAATGCAAGAGGAGAAACCTGATTTGGGAAGATGGTAGTCTTCATTGGAAGAGTACCAAGGTAGAGCATGATGGGATTCACCCACATTTGGATGAATGGGTGTGGATGGTGACCAAGAGGCTGGAAAGCTACTTGCAAATATATGACACTGGGAAGCAGGAGGCTTGGCTGCATTGGCTACTCTTGAAGGAGTTTGGCCATCATGTGACATATCCTCTTTCAAAGGGTGTGTGGGTGGAGAAATTTTGGCAGGGCATTTGCATCATATGGAAACAAGGAGTATGGATGCATTGTGTTGATATGAAATTCTTCATATCAATCATTATGTTTTCACCACATTATTTGTATGATGGAGATGTGAGGAGGCAACAAAAACTATTGTTGCTTTGGTTGCTCTTGGTAGAGCATGGGCAGATTTTCTCCCATACTTTGTATAATTTTGCAAAAGTAGGAGATGGCACTATCATGGTGCAAAGGGGATACTCCTTAGCCTTGGATGATCAGGATGTACTTCCACTTTGGAAGGAATTTCCTATATATAGCAGCATTGTGGGGGATGTCTTTGGAAAACATCATGTCAAAGAATGGAGCTATGAGTTGGCAAGAGCCTATTTACATAGGACAACAACGCTGTCACTTGGGAGCTTGGGATTATTGATGGAGTGTCCCCATGATCACTTCAAATGTGATGAACTTGGTGAAAAAGGAGGAGGTGAGAGTGATAGAGTAGTGGATGGAGACATCTATTACATAGATATGATCTTCTTAACTTGGATTTCCAAGCATAACAAGGAAGATCTTCATGCAGCATATGGTTCATTCCTCTTCATGGGAGTATGTCATACCACTATGGAGGGCTTATTCATGGATCCATATATCATCTTAATTCCAGTACATGGTAAGAATTTTGTTTTTGCATTTATTGATTATCTAACATAATATTTGCATATTCTTACCATTTCTATTCAGTGCATTGCTCCACAAGAGAGGAAGCTTCTCATTGGGCTCCATGGTAAATTTTGGGCCAAATTATATGATGGAGACATACATATTTTGTGTGGCTTTGGGAAATTGTTGTACTACTATTTGTATTCTCAGTTGATAAACAATTCCATTTACTATTTACTAGTAGATGAGGTGACATGCACAACTAGCCACTTGTTGGGAGATAACTTGCCATGTTATGTTTTGCAACAACAGTTATAAAAATTGTGTCGTGACCACTTGGGAAACTATTGGTACCTTTCAACACTATATGAAACCTTCAATATTTTTCTCATTTGGATGCCATGTGGTGATCATGTCCTATTCATCATATATGGGATGGTTTGGGCTAGCTTGATTCACAATGTTGGAGAAAGGGTCTTTGGAGATCTAGTCTTCTTCTTGCCACTTCAGGGCAACATTATTGCAGCCCAAGATCAGCAGATATTATACACTTATCATAAGTGTAGATGAGGAAAACATGGGGTAGGCTATTTTTTCTACCATTTTCAACTATTTAGCCCACCTAATTTGCAGGAGCCAAAGGTGGAGGAGAATTTTTAGGAGTTTCCCTGTTGGGAGGTAACTCATTTTGTATGGATGATAGCTTGGGGAAGGAGGATCCACATGGGAATGATGATTCCCAATACATTTCAGATCCCATACCTCAAAGGGACCTCTGGACAACACCTTATTGCCTCCTTGAGTACTCTACTTTCTCATGATGATAGCTATTTAGCTAGCTTGCATGCTTGGGAGGGGCAATATGGAGATTTATTGATGAGACAACATCTTATTCCTTGGAGTATTTTATCATATCTGGATGCTACAAGAGGAGGAGGGGATACTTCTCAGTTCTATCCTTGCAGTTGCTTGAGGACAAGAAACATTTGGGTGGGGAGGACTGTAATAATCCAAAATTAGCATGTAGCTAATTGGAATATTGATTTTTTCTTTTGACACCTAGGAGATGAATAAATGGGTATGGAGGCCCATACATTTCTAAAATATGAATAAAATCCCTTATGATGTGAAAAGGGATCATTATTATGGTTGGATTTCACACCCTCATGTGTGAAAAGGGGAAATTACATGTGGACAAGGTCAAGTTTGACCAAATCAACAGCGCTGGAATGGAAGGTGGAGATCATCTATGGAGACAACGCAGTGATAGTGGGAGGAAGATTCCTTGGTGGAGGAAACCCTAATGAGTGGGAACCAAGGTGAGAAGGCTTCCACTTGTATATAAGGAGGGAAAGGTAGCCATATCAACACATATTATGGATTATTAAGGAGGGAAAGGTAGCCATAGCAACACATGTTGTGATCTGCATGACCATTGTGCATTCTTCAGCTGTTTACTTGAGATTGATGTGCTGCTTAGCACAAGGATTTCCTATTTAGGAATTCCATCTCCTTTCTTCAGAGGCCTTTTGAGGGATCTTGCACTTCATTTCTCCACATACAGGCTTGAGGTCAAGCTACCTCCTTCAGCTACAATGTAGTTTCTGTTTAGAACTGGGTTGTGTTGTAGAGTATTGAAGTGGCAGGTTGATAACACCACTTTCGGAGCTTGTTTTTCGGAGGAGGAAGCATTATTTCCTTTGGGAGATTAGTGAGAAATATTCTAGAGTAGATTTAATATCTTGGCACTCAACCAAAAAATTTTCTATCTGCTACAGCACAATATCCCTCTATGATTGCGTTATTTTAGTGAGCAATTGCAGTGAGGGGTTACAATGTTTGATTGGAGGGTGAGATCTTCAGTGATTAGATAAACCTTTCACCGGAAGGATCTGTTGGATGATATCCATTCATCACATGTATTATCTTTAGACATCTTCATCCAGTTCTTGAGTTGCAACTGCTATTCAGTCCTAGGATTACATTCTGACATTTTTCACTTTTTGGATATTTCAAGAAATCCTTTCCAGATTGTCTTGAATTGTGTTTGGGAGTCTAAATATTTTCTCCCATCATTGTATGAGCCATATATTTGTAGATCTATGTATTGAAATTTCCCAGCAGAATTTATTCCTAATAAATCTGTGTTGTCATAGCCTTGGGCATTATTTGTGTTGCAGTGTTCTTCATATTTCATGCACATGTTTTCTTAAGGCTTTCTGTGCCTAACTTGAGTGATTATTTCCTCAATATCTGTATACATTTTCTGCTATGACATTAATATGATGTCTATATGATCTTCTTACATTTCATGAGTTGATTTATCACTGCTATTTCTAGTTTTATGTCTTGTATTACTACATTCCCCATTTGGGAATATTACAATGTCCCTATCTATAATAGGCTCATCAAAGAAAATTTCTTAAAGAAACCTGCGAGAAGGAAGAAGGGTACCCCCACCATCAATGTGGTAAGACAACTCTCTGACCTAATGCTGGGAAGGGTGATATTTCCAAAGTACCTAGACCCTGGTAGTCCAATTGTTGATGTGCATGTAAAGGGTGTCATAGTCCACAACACTCTGATTGATCTAGGGGCTTTGATCAATGTAATGGCCAAGGAAAATATGTTCAAACTTAGTCTCCAAGGGACTTTGAGGAAAACCACAACAGTTCTGCAACTTGCAAATCAGTCCACAATGACTCTGGAAGGAATTGTTGAGGATGTCATGGTTACCATTGACTCTTGGGAGTATCCTACATATTTCCTTGTCCTGAAATGAAAAAATAGGTTTAACGGTTATCCTCTCATCTTACAGAGACCTTGGTTAGCCACTGCAGATGCTTATATTAGTTGTTGGGCCAGAAACATGACTATAAGAAATGGGTCTTTGTCTAAACAGCTAGTGTTATATCGTCCAACCCAGTCTTCCATTGATCATGATCTCCCTATATGGGTGGAGGATGAGGAAGATGAGTTATATAACACTGCCCCTATCACTAGAAAATTTGGCGGAATTTCCGATGGCCAATTCGTCACTATTCCAACACATAGTCGTGGCAAGAGCGACAGTTCGAGGACGGGAAAAGCGTGGTTTGCCATCCCGTTGCAATTCCAACACACTTAAAAAGTGTCGCACTACCGACACTTTTTCCGTCGCTTCTAAACAAGCGTCGCTCTTCCGACGTTTCCCAAACCGTCGTGCTTCCGACATTTGTAAACTGTCGCACTTCCAACGAAATGTGGTTCGACATTTTGAACGTCGCTCTTCCGACGTTTGTAAACTGTCGCAATTCTGAAGAAATGTGGTCCGACGTTTTGAACGTTGCTCTTCTGACGATTGTAAAATGTCGCAATTTCGACGCAATGTGGTTTGACATTTTGGACGTCTCTCTTCCAACATTTGTAAACTATCACACCTCCGACGAAATGTGGTCCGACGTTTTGAACGTCGCTCTTCCGACGTTTGTAAACTGTCGCAATTTCGACGAAATGTGGTCCGACGTTTTGAACGTCGCTCGTCTGACGTTTTTATACTATCGCTCTTTAGAAGTTTTTAAGTTGTCGCAATTCAGACGCTTACAAGGCGTCGGTATACTGACAACGGGTTCAATTTAAAAAAAAAATGAAACTTTTAAACAGGACAGTAAATCTCCAATATTTGCTATGAATTGTGGGCATTCCAATGACCGTGAAATATTAATATAATAAACCACCCTACAACGCTTCGACTATAAACAATCATTTTTTTTTCACAAGAGAAAAATGTTTTTTTGAATATATTATATGAAGTAAAACAGTCCATGAAGTCATTACATTTTCACATCTGAAGATTGGAACCCAAATATCCATCCAGAAAAGTGGAAGTCCCACCCCAGACAGTGATAGAAAAATACCCCATGTCACATACAGGGACTTGATATAAAACCCAGTAACGGTCCACATGGAGATTATCGACAATCTGAGAAAGCATCCAAATATGCTGGAGGCATCTATAAGAAAGTGAAATAGCAGTATGTAGAATAGTAAAGCAACAGATAGAGTACCGACGTCCATTGTTCCAAATACAAATTAAAGTACCCAAAATCCTTGAACAGAGAAAAATTCTAATCATGTGAGGAGTGTGATATGTCCAAAATATAAAAATACCATCAGACCATATCAATAAACCAGCATCGCTAGTTTTGAAGGCAGAGTGATAACCTGTCAACACATAAAATAGTATCATAAAGCGGATACAGGAAATGTGTAGAGACATGTACTGTTGATATACACCTCACACAAAAAGCATCCATGATAGAGCAAAAATATGTATAAACCCAGGGTCGATTGTATGTTCTGGCTCACTTGTTCCCGGAAATAAAAACCATCTGCAGAAACCCAGGCTCGCTTGATTCCAAAATTGGTAACCATCTGTTGCATTCGAGATGTAAGGTTTAGGATCGCTTGTTTCCATTAGTAGCCCGCTACAGCATCCACCCTGTTCATAGAAAAAAGGTTCCTGTAGATATACAGAGAAATAGTATAATACGTAGACCATATAAACATGGCTCTGTATTTCAAAAAACATGTTTAAGATAGAAATAGGGCAACATTTTTTTTTTCCAATTGTTATGAACATAATTCGACCGTGAAATATTAATATAATAAACCACCCCGCAATGCTTCGACTATAAAAAATCATATAAACATGGCTCTGTATTTCAAAAAATAGGTTTAAAATAGAAACAGGGCAACATTTTTTTTTCTAAGTAAAGTTAATCTATTAATAGTGGGAATAAAATTACACCGAAGTCAAAAACATTGCCCAGACTCATGGAAAATTTGTCATCAAAAAATCAAAAAATTAAGAAGACTGCCCTCATACGGGGAAACCAGTCTTGAATGTTTAATTTACAGAATTCAAAAATATTACAGAGGTCCAGCACAGTAATATAATCTAAAAGCAGCCCAATTAAGTGGGCCACGAAGCAAGAAAAACAAATTAACCAAACTAATCCTCTGGTGGCTCCTCGACGATTCGGCACCATCCTTTGGAAGGTCCAAGATCGCCAGGTGATACTTCCACATTCATGTCACCACTCCCCTCCTAAAGGCCCGAATGCTGGCCGGATTTTTTTGAGCTCAGACCTGCCGGACGGGTGCATTGTTCTTCCATTTGGGCCTCCTCACGAAAAACCACAGTAATTGAAGCTGTGATTCGTGGGCGGTTCAGAGAGAAATTAAAGGAAAAAATCGCAGTGTGCGTCATGGGAGAAGGTGAAGCGGTGGGGAAATGAGGAGCAGGGGAGCCCATATGGTGGCCAGATCCTAGAAATCGACCCCACCCACTTCTAGTATCTGGATAGCGACCTGCGTGATAATCACTGGACTAGGAAGACAACTCGGTTGAGGGGCTGGAGGGAGCACGCAGGGGTTGAACTCTAGTGCTCCCCCTGTGGCAACACATCCTTTGACACAGGCGAGGCATGGGTGCAGTCTCAGCAGTGGGCACAAGAGGAGACGGAGAAGCAGAATTCCAAGAAACAGAGGAAGACAGACACAGACCAAACCGAGAGAAATGCAGATATGCAACAAGGTCTAAGCAGCAGTTCAGCTGGCCACTTCTCCTTCTCATCACAGTGAGCAGGAAGTGTAACCTAGCAACCGGATCGTTTGAAAAACCATAGCGAAACACCATTTTATCGACCTGACTGCAATGCAATCGAAGGATGCCCTTCATAATTAATCTCTGATCATTAATGAGAGCCGAAGGCCGGATCGTACTGGAGCATGCGGAATCAATAATAGGAGTGGAGGTCCAATCTTGAACAGTGTTAAAACTTAATGCGATTTGATGTGAAAACCTTGGAACTTAATTGAACATCGCTAAAACTTAATGCGATTGATATGAAATCGCCACATCCATGTCCCATCACCTTAAACGCAATTGAATGCACCCGCATCCGAGAACAGGGCAACATTTGATTGAGGACACATGGCAGAAATTGATTGGAGCGGATCTTTGTTTGGGCCGCTCGCGTAGTGGAAATCTGAACCCGAAAAAGATTAATGCGAATTTGATAAGAAATTCATGTCACAACTCTCCCTCCATATGCCAGCACAATTTCGGACCCGAAAAAGATTAGGGCAGAATTCATTTGGTTTTCGCATCACAAAATTGGCCGACGTCAGCAGGCTATTTTGAAACGCGAATTTGGTTTGAATTATGGTTTATCGCCGTTTGAAGTCCGGCGGGCTCGACTTAAGAACAATTTTGTTTGATCCCATCTTATAAAATTTGTGTTGGTTTTCTTTTATAATACACATATTTATAATAAATCATGGGAATACCAATTATTGAGAACAATCATTTTTATGTAAAAATATCCAAATGTGCTTTTGGGAAATAAGAATTCGAGTATTTGGTTCATATTGTTTTAAAGGAAGGAGTGAAGTTGGAGCCTCAAAAGATGCAAGCTATTACAAAATGACCTATTCCTAAGAAAATCAAGTTTCTTAGAAGTTTTTTTAGACTTACATGATATTATTGATAATTCGTTAAGAATTATGCATGCATTTCAAGTCCACTCACATATCTCTTGAAGAAAATATCATTTATATGGAATGATGAGGCTACTTTGGCATTCTCTCTTTTAATGGATACCATGTCTTCTACACCAACATCGGTTGCACCTACTTTTGGTAAAAAATTCATAATAGAGTGTGAGGCACTAGGACAAGGAATTTACGTAACATTAACACAATAAGGGATATCATTTGCTTTTAAAAGCAAGGAATTCAAAGAAAATATTTGGTGAAATCTACGTATGAAAAATAAATGGAAGCAATATTACATGCAATAAAAAATGGGGATAGTATATCATTGGGAGGTATTTTAAAGTCAAGATATACCATGATAGCATAAAGTATTTTTTGAAGCTATGGATTTCATTGGACGATTAACAAAAATGAGGAGAAAAAATGCAAAGTTTTAATTTTGAGATAATCTGCAAAAAGGGTAAGGAAAATTTAGTACATGATGCTCTTTCTAAAATAGAAGAGGCCTCAAATTTATATCCAATTACATTTTCGATTCCTAGGTGGCTAGAAGAAGCTTGCCATAATGGAAAAATGACAATAGTACTAAACAAAAACTAAAATTTATAAAGGATGGGATGAACTCTATGGAGCATTGGGAGTGAAAGAGAGATATACTTTGGTGAAAATGTAGAATATTTTTATGCACGCAAGCATATTTGAATAAACAAATATTAAGGGAGTCCCATGTCTCTCTGATGGTAGGACGCAGGGTTCCTTAAAACATCTCAAAGGATCTAAAAATATATTTTTGGAAGGAATGAAGAAAGATATTCAAAATTTTGTAAGAGAAGGTCAGGTTTGCATAATAAATAAAAGAGAGATAGTAAAATCTCTAGGGTTACTTCAACCATTCCACATACATATTCAAAGAATAGAAGATATATCAATAGACTTTATTACAGGGTTACTGAAATATAAAGGTAAGTATTACATTTTTTTGGTCATTTATATAGACAAATTTTGTAGATTTTTTTTGTAGAGCTCAAAGTACATAAACAACAAGCCAAGTGGCAGAAGTGTCCATGAAAGAAATTCATAGTCTTCATGGTTTTCCTAAAGTAATAGTAACAAGAATATTTTGGAAATAATTATTTAATATGAGTGGAGAAACACTAGCTTCCATGAGTTCTACATATCAAACACAATCAAATGGTGAAACAAAAATAGTTAACAAATGTTTTTGAGGTTATCTACAATGTTACTCTTTAGAAAAACAATCTTAATGGATGAAGTGGGTTTGTCAAGGAAGAATGGTAATATGATACTACCTATCACACATCTACTAAAATTTCCCCATTTAAGGCCCTTTATGGATATCCAACTCCTAGTATCTCATACTTTTTGAAAGATAAGTCCAAAGTATAGGAAACAGAGTCACATATGGAAAATACTAAAGAAACTTTGAAAATTATTATGGAAAACCTTCAAATGACATGAAACATGATAAAAAAACAAGGGGAACAAAATTGAAGTGAAAGATAATTTGAGGAGGGTAATTGGGTATTTTTTAGATTATAGCATTATAAGAAATCTTCATTCAAGAAAAAGAAGAATAAAGAATTAGCTCAAAATGTTATGGCCCTAAATAATTATTCATAGGATTGCACAAGTGGTATAGAAGTTATATTTTCCTTCTTCTTGCATTCATAAGGTTTTTCATGTATCTTGCCTAAAAGAGGTTTTGGGAAAAAATATGCCAATGTAAATAGAACTTCCAAAATTAGATGAAGAATGAAAGTTGATTCTTGAACCACAAAAAGTTATAGATAAAAATTATGTATCTCTTTGACATATAACCATTATGAAGTACCTAATCAAGTGGAAGAATATTCCTCTAGAAGAAGGTACATGGTAAAATGATCAATTCGTGATGAAATACCCACGGCTAAAGGGTTCGCTTGAAGTTTTGACAAAGGTTTTGTTATATGTTTTATATAACGCGCGGCGGAATAGTTTTATTGTTTGTTAAGGTCCCACACAGTGATCAAATTTGAAGGGTAGGTCTGAATTTCAATTAGAAGGGCATATATCTATGTCGCCCTTCCATAATGAAAAGCTTTAAAAAAAAAAAAATTCAATTGACCACAATAAATTATTTTTACATTTCATTTTCAGAAAGAAAAAACCATCAATCTTTATATTAATAAAAGACTGTTACATATACAACAATGAAGAAGGCTCCATCTTTCATTGCTTAAATATCTCATTGGAAATGTCAACATAAGTCTTGAAGACACTATTATAAGAGTTTGGATACATACCACCGGGATATAGGAGATTCTTATGTGTCAGATTGTGTAATGCAATTTTGACTTTGTCTCACAAGGAGCAACAGCATGGAGGTCTGGATTTTTCTTATATAACTTTTATTATTATTATTTGAAACGTTGTTTTTAGATATGAATACAACAATGAAATTATGAGAATGGTGGACAATTATTCAAGCTCATGATGCCAAACCATGATGATGTAAGTTTGGAATTTAACATTTTTACATGTTAAAGACAAATAGTCAAAATCACTGACAACTTAGTATGCCATAATTAATAATCATTCCCTGCTCACTTTTGTTAATAGGTTTATGTCACACGATGATCTCTCTTCTCTGGCATTTACTTGTATTGAAGATCACTATTCAAGGAATAAGGAGTTATTTTCTCCAAAAATAACCCTAGCCAAACATTGACAATGCATCAAGGATATCTTTCTATGCTTCATAAGTACATATGTTCTACTTCTAAATCATGTCTTGGAAGTGGTTGTTTTGCCGGAAATTATTCACCAGTTGGTTTCATACCAAAGTCTTTTTCACATTTTCAGCATCCAATACATGAAAAAGATAATGGTTTAAAACAACATAAATATTTGAAATTTTGCAAGAATTGTCCGGCACACTTTGAATATGAATTTTGAAGTCAAGTGCATGATGCTGTATAGGATCAAGTGTCATTTTGAATACCAAATGTTTCACAAGAAACTTCTCAACATGATACCCTGCAGTAAGGATTAAATGACAATATTGCATCAACTATTTCCATAATAAAAGTGCACCTCGGCCATAAGACTAAACAAATACAAATGTTGTAGATCTAACAAGACCACACAATCAAATGTATTCCACAAGGCCAATACTGTATGAAAAATGAAAAGGAGTTTGCAACTAAAAATACCTTAGGCAACTAATTCAATTAGATACACCAAACCATCAGCAAAAAGGAAAACCAGCCTACTCAAAAGGCAAGCGTTTACCTCCTTTGACAAAATTTTGAGTTCCGAAACAAGGGCCTTTATTGTCTTGTCAATGCCCCTAGTAATTTGAATGAGGTTTGCACCTGCTGCAACAACTCAAACAAAAAGGTTTCATTTCAAATTATTTTCCACAAATTTGAGATACAACCATTGTCAGTTTTGTATTTCCTAACAAGCTCATAAATTTTGACAAAAGAACCAAATTTTTTAATACCTGATAGCAATTTTATCACTCAAAAACTATCTTAGACTCAATAAGCCCAACCCAAAACTAAAAAACCAAACACCATAAGACCCTACAAAAATGAATAGATGATCTTAATCCAGTACTATAGACAAAAAGTTACCTTTACACCCTCACTTATTAAACCCTGTGCTATTGAATTTTAGCTTCAACTGCTGCAGCGGAAGGACGAATGCAGCAGCGACATTTTTTTTTAGGGTTGCTTGCACGCCATCCAAAAATTTAATTCAGCATTTAAAATTCCTGCAAGTTTTTTTTGTAGATGGCCGGAGCGATATTTCTGTACAGGATTATATTTAAACACAACAACCAGCATTAACGCAATTCACCAACCAGAAATTAAACAAACATAAATTTACCCCCCAGTTTTGTAAATTCAAAAGGAGGACACGTGGAGCATTAATATTGGATCACATGAAATTGAAGGGAATCTGAAAACCTGAAAACCGGACCCGAATTTTTTATAAGGCACATTGGATTGAGAATTCACGTTACAAATTAGGCAGACGTCAGCATCCCATTTTGGAACATGAATTTGGTTTGAAATTCAATCTATTCAGACTTTTGAAGTCCACCGGAAAGGGTTCTTGAATGTTTTGATAGTTTAATTTTATGTATGCTTTAATATATACATATGTTTTAAACATATGTTTTATATATATCATATGCGAAATGAAAGGTGGGCCATAGAATTTAGTTTAATTTTATTTTTTTAAAAAGAGGGTTTATTATAATATGTTTTATATGCTACGGCATATAAAAATAAAAAGGACAAAAAATCTTGGTAGTTCTTTTTATAGACAGTACGTAAATTTTTTATTACACAGCAGTGTGTAAAAAGTGAAAGACTGAGTGTAACTTTTTAAGTGTGTATGCACAACAGTGCGAAAGTGAAAACCACAGCAGAGTGTTTTAGAGACAGAGTATGTTTGTTTTGAACAGACAGTGAGTTGGTTTTATGCACTGCGTTTTGTAGCAGTCATAATTTTGTAATCCATCTCAGTGAGGAAGAAGTGTAATAGTTTTTTTTTGAGTTATTGAAGGGAATAGAAGTTTGTTTTCAAAGTATTGAAACTCTGTCTCTTGTCAAAGAAAATTTTATTTTCTCTGTGTTAGAGGAAGGGAGATTTATTCTCCATTCATTGTTCTGGAATTTTTCAATATTCCAACATGTGCAAGAACAACAGATGTTGTGGTTCCATCCCCAGCTAAATCATTTGTCTTTGCTGTAGCTTGCCTTACCAACTTGGCCCCAATATTTTCAACTGGGTCCTCTAATTCAACCAATAAAAAGGCCAAAACCATAGCATTGAGATACATTTCATTACACTGTCAATAACAATAAAATTTGACTCAACCATAACCCTTTCCTTTTATTGTTGTGAAAATATTTATGCATTACTCTAATGTGGCTAGTCCATAGGCCAAGTAGACCACTGGGTAACAAATATGTTTCCTTTCACCTTTGATTTTTCAAATTATGCCTACCAAATCTAAGACATTTAAGAGGGGAAACTAATTCAACGTTAAAAAGAAAACCAGAGCACACATCTACAAATTACCTCCTTAGCTATTATCACACCATCATTAACTATTTTCGGGGAACCATGCTTGCTCTCCAAGACAACATTTTTCCCTTCGCCCCAAAGGTGACTACAACAAGATCAACAAGTTTGTTCACACCGCCTGCAAGACAAATTAACAATGCTTTTAGTAAGTGTGAAATTGAATGCCAGACCATATGCCAAAATAACCCTCCATGAAAAATTAAAATAACACATTAAAATCGAATATAAGTGGACAAGGAAAGATCCACCGTAGTGAAGTTTCACGTGCAGGTGACTTTCCTTTAAACATAATTTTTTCTCTGACCTGTAATTTTTTTGTCACTGAGCCATCCTTGTTGAAGTACAACTCCTTTTCCATAGCTCTTGTATTAACTACCTTCTCTCTATCGCGTAATCTCAGAGTCCCTCTTCTGCTTGAGCGATTAAAGGAAATGGGTGAAAAAACTAAAAGAGAAGACAATTGTCTGCCATAATTATCAAACATTGCACCCAACTTCTTCCCCTTTCCATTGTTACCCAATGAGGTAGATGTGGCAATTGTTGTCATACTTCCCAAAGCAGAGGCCATCTTCTCTTATGTTGAATATAGAATTACAATATCTTCATATTAGTATGAACCTTAAAAAACATGACTCCCATTGCTAAAAACCACTTTTAAGTTGTAACAGGCAAACTAAACAACTATCGCAACTTTTGGCAACTTCTGGAGCATTAAGAGAGAATCAACCAAAGAGAAATACAACCACAATCTTCATTTTAATGAGACCGGACTACATATTTGCATTAAGATAATAGAAATAAATCACGACTATATTAAGGCCAACACAAAAAAATCTTTAACCAGTGTCTCTCGCGGCCTTTAGGTTGCCATGCTAGAGGTTGCATATTTTTAATTTAAATTATTGACCTATCATGCCCATCTATGAATGCATCCAATGGGATATCTACATCAAATTCTCCTTTATATCCCCAAAAACAAATTCCCTACTACAAGAGCACCAGTATTGATGGATCACCCCACACCATCCCACCAACTAGAAATGGTGAAAAAGGAAACCCGAGAAAACTTCTGAAATATCTCAAGATGACTATATGGGTGGTTATTATGAATCAACCAACCATTAAGAACATGCTCATCAATCCAAACCATGAGTATTATGTCATGATATTCAAGCAGGCACTGAATCAAATTTCTGAAGCTATGTTAGAGAAACCCTAAACTCTCACTGAAAATAGGTGAAATGTGGCACCACTCAGAGATTGACATGTGCCAGTTGGTACAAGTGGTAGACAATTGGCATGCTCAAACAAAGAGGTGATGTAGGAATGACATGAGGGAGAAAATATCAGAAAAGCCCCAAATCTGGAGAACTAAAGCTCATCACCAACCTGAGATTGGAAACTTTACATGATGTAACCTATGAAATCGTAAATGGAGAAATCATAGTAACAATAAAGTAACCTATGTAACAATAAAGTCGGATTCATCCTGGGAGTGGTAATGGGAGAAATCATAGTGAACAACAGGAAACATGCATTGTTGCTTACAATCAAATAGATGAAAAAACACATACAAAAAAACCTAGATAATAATCATGAACAAGCTTAATATTGAATTATGAACTGTAAAGGAACTTACAAAATGTGACATTACGAACCTGGTCAAGCGCACAAGCAAAAATATCCTGGACATGACCCTAGTTGACAAGTTGTATTGCTCATGATGCAAGAGGATTTGTACCTACACTGCCGAGTCAATCAAAATCCATCATTATCTATACAATAAATACAAGTAATTGATGTAGTATTTTTTACTCTAAGATGCATTCTTATGATAATGTTAGAACATATGTTGAAAATGTCAAAACATACCTGAATAATCTCCTCTTCATTTCAAGAACAATTTATTGGAGTCGCATGAACTTGGAACAAGCCTCCCACGATCTGAAAGAGTAGCAACTAAGTCAACAGTGACTTTTTTGTTGCTATGCTGGATCGAGGGAGGTTTGCTCCAAGATTAAATCGCTCCAATAAATTATTCTCTACTAAACAAGGCCAACCACGTGAAGGTGGAAGCTCTTATGGCCCCTCCCCCCCCCTCACATCACTCTCAATTCCCCAATACCCAATCTATATTTCATTTTTTACTTTCATGAGCATAAAAAAAAAATTCAATAACTAATTAAAAAACAATTCAACAAAAAGTACGCAAGGAAACATTGCAATTAATGCTTGACATAAAAATAGTATGATAAATGAGTTTTTTATATAACGCAAAAAAAGTTCCAAGTATGGTAACATTTGTCTTATAATAATACAATATTCTACATTATCAAATTTTCTTTTTCTTCTTCCTATTTCTAAAGCTCCTAATTACATCATCAATATCATCGTGCTCTACTCCTGTTTCGTGCCTTTTGACCCACACTGCTGACCTAGTTGCATAGTCACGATGTCTGGTCTCATCCAGTGATGGGGCATCGCCTACAAAAACAGATAATATTAAATTTTATTTATTATTTTTTAAATATCATTGAACTAGTTCGGTAATATTAATAAAAAAAATTGCAATGAGATTATTTACTTGGTGCACCAGTTGTCGCCGTTGACCTAGTTGCGTAGTCACGATGTCTGGTCTCATCCAGTGACGGGGCATCGCCTACAAAAATAGATAATATTAAATTTTAATTGTCAGTTTTTAAATATCATTGAACTAGTTCGGTAATATTAATAAAAAAAATTGCAATGAGATTATTTACCTAGTGCACCAGTTGTCGCCGTTGGGACTATGTCCCTATCTTCCTCTCTGGTGGTAAGATCCTCAAGGGAAACATTCTCTGTCATTTAAACAAAAAAAGTTATAAGGACAACCATCAAGGTATAATTAGAAAAAATTATAAGTGGAAATTAATTACCGTCACGGCCCTCACTGATAGTAGCATTGTCAGCCTGGTCCCCACTACAATGATCAAGTTGCACATGAGGATCATCTACATCTGGCTCTAAAACTGGGTTATTTGCCTCGTCGGTAGTGCTGCTCCCCTGATTTAAACAAAGCTGTTAGACATTAAATTTATGGATGAAAACAAACATATTGAAAGGTTAATGTTTTACCTTATCAGGCATTCTGGATCTTGGGACCTGCCCCAAGCTTCTGCGACGTTCAACTACGACTTGATAGCCGAAATGGAAAGCGATATTCTTATCTTCCTCTGTAGTTTCTGTTCCGAAGTCATCACCCTACATTACATATGATTGTGCATTTTTAATCATATTTGATAGGATTACAAAAACGTTGTAAGGCGATACAATTAATTATAAGATGTTTAGCTACTTAATTACAATTCTTGTGGCTAATTTCAAGTAGCCGCCTTGGCCTAGCTTGTGATGGCCCTTTTTTTCAATCCTAGCTTTGGTTGCCTTTGAGGTGTTAGGCAACCTAGCATCAAAATATTGAATTCAGATATGACGTAGCATGCTTTTATTTTAGACATAGAGAAAATTAAAGCTATTGAATTAAAGTTGTAATTTACCTTGTGGGTCAAGTTGGCATTTTTCCTTCTTTCTTTGCCCTTTTCTCTTTTCCGTCATGGATGAGTGCTCTCCACTCACTCTATGGAACTGTGAGAGGACACTCGTATCTAGGGTTAAATTGCAATTGCGTCCTATAGGTGTCCCTGGTATATTTCAAATATTTGCCAACTACCCGAGCCACCGATGTTCTATCAAATGTGCCGACCCCAAAAAGGGCTTCTAGATAATCTAGAAGTTCTTTTTTCAGGTTGGAATTCTGGGAATTCCACCCTGTGCATATGGTTGGGCCAAAAATTACCAATGCATGGCTCGCCAAAAGCCTGTGGAACTCATTGTTTCCTACACAGAAAAAAAATATATTAACATTAATTTAAAAATAAAAATCATGATAAATATGTTTTAGATAGAGTACATGAAATAGTTAAAATATTAAAATTTACCTGGGAGTTGTACGTGCTTTATAGTGACACCTTCATCGTTCACCAACAACGTGCCATTAATGGTCCCTGTGGAGTTGACAAGTGTAGCTCCAGGAAGTGCAATAATGTAGTTGGCCATATCAGCCTCATCACTGCCAACACATTCAGCGGTTGGCTAGGTGTCTGCTTGGGTAGGGTGTGTTTCTTGGCTGGCACCTAAAGGAGTAGAAGGTGTATGAGAGGGTTGCTGGGCAATATCTTGCTCTTGTGTCCCAGTACCACCAACACTGGGTTCAACAAGTGCCGGAAAATGCTACATACAAAAGAACTTTTTGTTAGTTTAGTCAATGTAAAAATTAAAAATCAAACTATCACAATTCATCTCATGCAAAACAAAAAAAATATCCTTTTGAATTTTTATTATTACCTGATATGTTTCTAGCTAGATCATAAGTTGTTTTATCCTCTCTTCTGTTTCAGGTGTTTGAGGCGCGTCTATCAAAGTATTAAATTCTGACCTTGCATCTCGTGCCTTTTTTTGCAACAAGAACACTGGAGATAGGGATGAAGAAAGCTCTTCCTCAAAGAGGGAATCATCGGACGTACCATGGCTAGGTGTCTGCATATTTGAACAAAATTAATATTATTTCAATTATGTAAATAACTAAAATACCTGAAGATAGAGCAATGCTAGCACTTTACATGTTCTTCCGCTGGCCTCTTTCCGTGATCATCCTGTCTCGGGGTTGTTCCTGCACTGCTCTGATCAGTCTGCCACATTGCAATAAAATTGTAAATGTAAAAACTTGAAAACAATATCTAACTTGAAAACACAAAATGAAAACTGAAATAATTTCTAATAAGACACCGGAAGACAGAGTTAGAGTTTCAAATATGCCTTGCATTGAATTCAGTCCTGGAAACATGTCATTGCACATTAAGGCACCCAAACAAGAGACGAGTTGACAATGAAGACCTTATTGAATATATTGTTGGAGCAAATTCTAGTAAACTTGTTTTGAAGACCTTGAGGACATTTTTGGAGCAAAATTGTTGAAGCTGATGGTATAGCATTGTTGGAGATGATCTTGAAGGGCCTTGAAGTGAAGCTTTTGGAGCAACTATTGAAAAATCCTTAGAGCATTTAAGTAAGGCACTTTCTATCTTCCATCACCTTTTTCCTTTCAATATCATTTAAACGATTTTTTTGATATTTAATGTTTGAAATCACGTTATAATTCTTTGATTATATGTGTTTGGGGACTTTCACTTTGAAATTACCCAAAAATACCCTGGCAATTTTATCTTCAGGATGCATGTCTGACCCTATTGTTCAATATTTTGATTGATAGTAGTAAACATAGAGAGTTAGGGGGCTCTTGAATTGGTTTGGTTGGGCCATTAGATCCCTAACATCTACTAGGGATAACCCCCCTTGAGTTGGAGGAGAGCTAGCCCGAAGTGAAAAGAGGTTGGTGAGGTGACAATGGGGCTACTGAATTACACATGGTATCACACTTTAGATTTAGGACTTTATCTTGAGAAGTGCGATATTTTGCTATATCAATTCTCAAATTGTTTACAACACTATTGTTAAGAACTAATAAGAAGTGATGTTGAGGGGTTTTTGGTATAAGAAAAAATACCATTTAAAAACCAGGGTTCTCAGTCCTTGGCATTCCTTCACCTGGGCCTAGGGGCACACTAGAATAATTTCACACTAAACCATGCAAACTTAAAAGTAACTTAACAGATCCATAAAGTAATAATAATCATAATTCCTAATTTCCTATTGTATGATATGATGCAAATTATTCAAACATGAAGCAATGAAGACATGCAATGTCTGAATTTCAAGATTGATGAACCAATACAAGAAGTTAGAAACTACAAATTTGATTCAATACTCTGTGTCCTAACTCTAGGAAGGAATCTAGTTTGTAGTACAGAACATGCATCGTGTATTATCAATTCTTAATTGACAACAACTAAAGGACATCTACCTCATCAATTCCTTCCCATTTTGTGTTTTTATGTTATATTCCTTATAAAAGTGTCAAATTTATCTCAAAGTAAGCAACCACTGAATAAAATAAAAAACAGTTGAGATATGATTGAGAAATGGTCATTTATTTCTTGAAAGGATCTTCACAATTTCTTTGGTTGTTTTTCATCTCAAGAAACAAGAAATGACCTAAGAAACTATCATTATGTAATATAAGAAACAACACGGTGCAATGGCCATTTTCAAAGACAAATGATGTCCATTGAGGACATGGCCTTTATTTGGTTCCTGTTTCATAGGAGTTTCAGGTAGAAATGGAACTTTGTTGTACCATTTTCAGTAGTAAAAATGGAAAACCTTCTTTTTCCATGGGAAATAATTTACCTTTCCTTTTTCAAGATAATCTAAATCACAAAAAATATGAACTATACTGCACACATTCTTGGATAATGTGAAAGGGGAAAAGGAATACCCTACACAAGTGATGCACACATGTACATTTGAACACTAATAGATTTTTGTAGTTGAAATGCAATGCTTGTTTTCATTTAAATGTAGGGTTTTTAAAGCGGGGAGAAATAATGGCTGCCAATTTAATAAGCGTTTCTTTGGGAAAAATTTAAATCTTGTATTGGGTGATGAAGATAATAGAGGGTATTGAATCTTGATTCTTGACATTGTGTTTAACTTGAATAACTCAAATGTTTATAAATATCAGTGGATGAGTTATTTTTTTCAAGTATGTCACTCAAAACTCTTATGTCAAAGCATTGTATGATGGCTAGCATTTGCTTGTTTCCCTTTCTTCAGTTCAATGTAAAAATTATATTAATATATTGGAGCATGAATTATAACTACAATTGTTTTCTTTGCAGTATATCCAGCCCCAAGATTATGAAAAGTTTTCTCAAGTGGCGCTATTGGTTATTGATAAAGTAGCTGCAATTCCATTGCCTGTTGTAAAGGCTTTTCTCGGGCCATATTTAGTGTTTATGTGCTCTACTGTAAATGGGTAATAATTATAAATGAGCCAACCACAATCACAAATTTTGTAACCATTCGGTTTCCATGGATAGTGATGAGGATATTAACCCTATATATTAGTGACCTACATCTATATGAAAATGATATCAACATTGACCTTGATATGGTTATATGGATGTGACCTTTGGTATGTCATCAGAAAATCCCCAAATCTGGAGAACTAAAGCTCATCACTTTCGATCTGGAGTACTACCCTTGTGATAAAGTTGATGACTTTCGATCTCCCATTCTCTACCACTTTGCACTTCACCTTCAATATATATCAGACCAAGGGCAATTCGTTACTGGGTGTTGAGATGGATGAGTTTGTCGAACTAAAATCCATAGCTTAAACTTCATGAAACTAGTGGAGTCAAATTCATGCAAGCACAAACACATCTTACACATCCTCTTTGAAACTCATCTGAAAGAACATTGGAAGACATCTAGAGAGAACCCTACAGCCTAACACAATCCAATGGAATTGACCAAAAAAACCCAAATAGAGTCAACCCTACTATAGGAGGAAGGGCCTGCAATAAGAAATTACCATTTTTCAAGAGCTGGGGACGAATTCTGTTCAACAAGAGCTGAGGGAAAACGCTGTTCTACAAGAGCTCAGGGCAAACGTTGAGGGTGAATGTAGGGCGAATGCTGTTCTGCAAGAGCTCAGGGAGAATGCTGTTCTACAAGAGCTCAGGGTGAATGCTGTTCTGCAAGAGCTGAGGGAGAATGCTGAGGGCGAATGCTGTTCTGCAAGAGCTGAGGGAAAATGCTGTTATGCAAGAGCTGAAGGCGAATGTTGAGGGTGAATGCCATTCTGCAAGAGCTGAGGGCGAATGCTGAGGGAAAATTCTGTTCTGCAAGAGCTGAGGGCGAATGCTGAGGGTGAATGTTGTTCTACAAGAGCGGAGGGCGAATGCTAAGGGTGAATGCTGTTCTACAAGAGCGGAGGGCGAATGCGTGCGTGATACTAGACATTAATGTAGTTTTTAATAAAATCATTTTTATGTAGCGCGCATATAAGTTTCGTATTTTTATGTAGTGCACATATAAGTGTCGTTATACGGACGACAGAAAAAGCATCGCTATTGCGATGGATGCCTCCAAACATCGCAATTGCGACACTTAGACATTGTGTCGCACTTGCGACGTTTGGAGGCAGTCGTCGCAATAGCGACGCTTTGGGGCATAGTGTCGCAATTGCGACGTCTTCCTCCAAACGTCGCAATTGTGACACTTTGTCTAAGTGTTGGTATTGCGACAATTTTCTCTAAACGTCGGTATAGCGACGGTTTCGGGTGGGATTGAAAAAAATTGGGGAAATTTCCGACATTTGGTCAAAAGCATCGGAACCAAGTTTCATAATTTCCCCCAAATGTACTAGTGTATGTGTACCGTAGATGTTATTCTTAGAGGGGGGAAGCTTGATGAAGATGAACTCATCCACCATCCCATTCAAAACTAGTCCTCCACTAACATTCTTCTCAAAACCTTAGTTAAAGAGTATGAAAGTCAACCTTGGATGGAAGTGCACTCAGTTGAGTCAACCTATGAATCCACCAAGGTTATTGAGTTTGGTCCATCTAGATCTCTGAAAATCAACCCAAAAATCTTGAATGAAAAATAGAAGCAGTTATGCCAGCCTTTGAAAGAGAATCTAGATGCATTTGCTTGGGATTACGAAGACATGAAAGGGGTGCATCATTTAGTGTGCAAACATAATATTTACATCAAAGAAGGATGCAAGCCCATGAGACAACCCCAAATAAGGATAAAATCAGCTCTGAAGGACATAGTCAAAGAAGACCTACTAAAACTATTGGATGCAGGGTTCATATATCCTATATCTGGTAGTGAGAAGGTATCTCCTCTTGTCTTAGTCCCAAAGAAGAATGGGAAGTGGCGAATTTATGTTGATTATCGAGAACTTAACAAAGCCACCAAAAAAGACCATTTCCCTTTGCCATTTATATACCAAGTCCTGGATGGCCTTGCAAGGAAGAAGTTCTTTTCCTTCTTATATGGGTTCAGTGGGTACAATCATATTCAAATCATCCCTGAAGACCAATATGAGACTACTTTCACCTACCCTTGGTGTACCTTTGCTTATAGAGTCTTATCCTTTGGGTTGTGAAATTCCCTAGCTACCTTCCAAAATGCTATCTTGAGCATCTTTTCTAAGTTAGTCCATGACTCCGTCGAAATCTACATGAATTATTTCACACCATATGTGGATGACTTCCAGTAATCTCTCTCCAATTTGGGTAAAGTACTAAGAAGGTGCATTGAGATGCATCTCTCCTTGAGCCCAACAAAAGTGTGAGTTTCTAAAGGAAGCAGGGGTTGTATTGGGACACTCCATATCCCAAGTAGGAATACAGGTAGACCTGAAAAAGATCACTATCATCAAAAGGGTACATGCTCCTCAAAAGTAGAAATATGTTAGGAGTTTCTTAGGATTAGCTGGTTACTATAGAAGTTTCATCAAAGATTTCAGCAAGATAGCTTTACTATTATTTGGGTTACTCACCAAGGATTCTGAGTTTATTTGGTCCGGTCCTTGTCAAGAGTCTTTCGATATAAGGAAAAATTGACTATTGCCACCAGCCTCTGAGGTCCAAATTGGACTCTGTCTTTCCATGTCCACACTGGTGCATCCTACAAAGCTGTAGGGGCCGCATTAGGACAATTAGAAAAAAAAATCCCTTATGCCATTTATTTCATCAGAAAGAATTTTTCAAAGGCCGAGATGAATTATATTGTTATTAAGAAGGAGATGTTAGCCATTGTCCATGAATTGAACAAATTCAGGCATTATGTAACTAGATATCAAACCTTTGTTGACACTGACCATGCAACCATCAAGTATTTAATGAACAAACCATATGTGAATGCTAGGATAATTAGATGGTTGTTACATTTGCAGTAATTTGATTTGAATCTTATTGATAAACTTGGAAAGGAGAATGTTGTTACATATTTTTTGTCCAGGTTAGCTCTCCCTGCAGGAGAAGAAGGAATGGTGGACGACTAGCTGCCAGATTTGTGCCTCCTTGCTATATCAACACTCTCACCATGGTTTGTTGATATAGCCAACTACTTGGTTGCTGGGAGACTCCCTCCTAATATTTCATTCAGCGAGAGGAGTAGAACCATCAGAAAAAGTGCCCCTTTCACATGGAATGGGTAAAACCTTTTCAAGCTAGGCCTTGATCAAATCCTAAGGATATGTGTGAGGGAGGAATAGTTTTCAATATCCTATTTTCATGTCATGACAACCCATGTGGAGGCCACTTTGCTGCAAAGAGAATTTCTTACAAATCTTTGCAGGCAAGATACTATTGGCCTACCCTTCATCAAGATTCCAGAAGATACACCAGCAAGGGTGACCAGTGCCAAAGGATGGGGAAAACCATGCAAAGGGATGAGATTACTTTTCACCCTTAGGTGGATCTTGAGCCATTTGAAAACTGGGGCATGGAATTTGTTTGACCTATTGATCCATCTTCTGGAAAAAAGAAGTATATCATAGTCTGCACTGATTACCTGACAGAGTGGGCTGAAACAAAATTAGTGAAGGTAGAAACCGAAGAGAAAGTAGCATATTTTATAAGGGAGAATGTGTTTTGCAAGTTTGGGTACCCTAGATAAATATTCATTGATCAGGGAGCACAATTCACCTCTCACCTCATTGATAATATTTTGAGGAAGAACAAGATTAAGCATAGAACTTCTACTGCCTATCACCCTCGGGCGAATGGCTAAGTAGAACTAACTAACAGAGATTTAGAGAGAATCCACACCAAGGTTGTGAGAAGCAGCAGAAAATATTGGGAAGACAGATTGGTGGAAGCTACTTGGGCCTACAACACTACTTGGAAGACAATAATATGATTTGCTCCCCATGAACTACTCTATGGTAAGAAGGCTCTACTTTCAGTTGAGTTTGAGTTCAATACTTTAAAAATGGCAGCTAAATTAAATCTTGATCTATCAAATGCCCTAAAAGAGAGGTTTCTGTAACTAAATGGATTGGATGAGCTCAAAATGCAAGAACTTCTTCACACAGAGGTAGTTCAGTTGCAAAGGAAGGTATGGCATGACAAGAACATCAAAGAAAATACCTTCCAAGAAGTAGATTGGGCGTTGTTGTATGATTCAAGGTTTAAAGATTTCAAAGGAAGGCTGATGAAAATATGGTTGGGACCTTACACAGTGGAAACATGTTTTTATAATGGCACAGTTCAAATAAGAACCATAGATGAGGAAGGAATCCCCTTGCTTGTCGATGGTCACAGAATTAAAATTTACAAAAAACCTTTGTCAAGGGCAGAGTTTGAAAATTCAATAAGAACATAGGTGTATTTGATGGGAAACTCCATAGTTTCCCACACCTCCTGAAAAAAAAAGAAAAAAAGAAAAAATATCCATGGGTCAAAACCTCTGTAAGGCACTCAAGGCAAGCTTGTGGGTTGAAAACCTCGATGGAGGCAGCTCACTTGCTCAAAACAAAAGAGAAGAAAGAAGAAAGGAGAATAAATATCCATGGGTGAAAACCTCTCTGAGGTGCCCAAGGCAAGTATGTGGGTTGAAAACCTCCATGGAGGCATCCCACTTGCTTTCAAAAAAAAAAAAAAAAAAAAGAGAGGAAAAAAAAAACAAAAACAAAAATTACATCTGCATATCTGTGTTTTCTGTGTTTACTATTTTACAAGTCATTAATGATTTTTAGAAACATAGGGAAGCATTAATATTATTTTCCTTCTTCTATTTTACCATCCATCCCATGATTCACTCCATTCATTTTCATAACTTCCTCCATCACCTCCATACACCACATTCCTCCATTCCTTAGCACAATGTAGCAAGGGAAGAATTCATCTTATTTTCCCTTCTTCTATTTTACCATCCATCCCATAATTCACTCCATTCATTTTCATAACTTCCTCCATCACCTCCATACACCACATTCCTCCATTATTCAGCATAATGTAGCAAGAGAAGCAAGACACAGACTGCTACAGACATCAGGGAATTACTACAACGCAAACATTTGTTCATGAACAACAAGAAAAACAAGGGAGGATCTCATGAGGCGGACCCCCAGAAAGACAATAGTGCCACCCATGGAATCTGGAGCACTCCCCATGCAGCATCTATAATGGGAAGGAACATCAAGGAAAGATCAGTGACTCACTCAGAAAACTGCTCATTCAGCGAGCTTCTCATTCAAAGAACAAAAAATAGTGAAGAACGCAGAATCTAAAAGGCTTTTCTCCTCAATCCAGCTCCTGCAAACAACTTGGAAATGCCAGGTAAACTTAGGTATATCTTCTCACCCCTCACTATGCATCCATAATAACAAGAAATAATTAAATTTGTAGACTTAGAGTTTAAGGGGCAGAAAGGTGTCTAGTTAGTTCGACCACCATCGTGAAGTATGACTAGAGAGAACTGCAAATCACGCCACCTGGGAATGCAAAAGAAAATAATTTAAATCAAGTGGAGTAGATGAGAACAAGGGGAGGAAACACTCAGTCCATCATGAATTAACACGGAGAAGGAAAAAACTATCTACAACAGAAACTAGAGCTTATCTGAGTTAAATAAGCACTCCAAAATTAGTTGCGCAATCTAATAAAAAGAGACCTCGTCTTATCCAAACCAGTAAATTATAAAATTTTAAGGGGAGAGAGACTGCTGAAAGCCACATAACAGCAGTACCGAGAGTGGGTTGCATATTTGAACAACACGTAATGACAAAAATAGAACAACTTCACCCTACCCATGGCCTGGGCCTCTCTTGTAAATATGAGTAGGGAAGCTTTTATAGAAACCCCAAAAAGGCAGGATTCCACTCCTAGCCTTAAAGAAGAGCCATAAGAAGAAACATAAGAGGAACATGAAGAAGAAGAGGAAGAGACAAAGGGCCAAGGAAAAATAGAAGAGATGGTCATGGACGTCATAGAGATAGCATAAAGTGGGCAAGAAACAAACTCGCAACACAACACCACATCCCCTCAATACAAAGAGGTAGTTGCCATTGTAGCTCCTCTGAGCGCAAAGAGAAAAAGACAAACCTCTATGTATTGAAGAGCTGACAAGTGTTAGAGAGAGACATAAAATCCTTCCACGAGACCGATTATCATTGAAGAAACACCAAGGGAGGAGGAAAGAATAAAAGAAATATTTCTGAAGGAGTAGCTGCAGAAGGCACAGGCATATCATGTAGCACTGAAGGAGGAATTACAGAAAAAGGGCAGCAAGTAGCCACCATGGAAGACTTATGCATAGGAGCCCTTCAACACAGATTCCCTTTTGACTCATATGATGTGTACCTCAAGGAATAATGGCTCCTATTTCAAATCAAAACTCTAGCATCCCATGGATCACTACCTTTCCAAGATTGTAGGAAATTCATGAATTTCTACAAGCAAGCTAACATGGCTGATACAGAAAATATGGCAGAGTTTTATGTGCATAACCTTTTGCTGAAAAATATGGATGCTTGGGACCCCAATCCTAGAATGGGGGATGTGCAGTTGATGGCTCTAATATATTGGATGATGAATAAGGACACTAGAGCCAAATAAATATGGAGAGTCATGGGAAGAAGAAGTAGAGAACCCTTATATATCAGACTAGAATTTTTCAGCCCAAGAGGAGTCATCCTTAACCATCGAGAGATTGAAAGGGACCCCGCACTGGTTTAAAACTACCTTTAGACTCAAACCCAGGTGATATGCCACTTTTATGATGTTTCTAGGTAGATAGAAGATGAGTGCATTATGGCTAGCCAGAGGAGATGGAAAACCTCCCTCACAACCTCAAGAATAGGGAGTACCATACTCTAGAAATACTGAGGGGTGCATTGGAAAGGGAACCATTATACAAGAGGGCCATGCAGGCTAAAAATATCCAATGGTTGGGACTAAACCTCAACCCACCTTTACTGCTGGGGCTGAATGATGAAAAGGACACATATGCACAAGATAGAGAATGGGAGAATGCAGAAAAGAATAATGGTTTTTACCCCCTTAGGGAAACTCCCACACTTTTTCCTTACGAAAATAGGGGGGCTATAAAAGCCTTGAAGGAAATGTAGGAGGAGGATTAGTTGCTTATAGGATGAACAAACATTCAATAGGGACGTGATGATGAGCTCCATCATTATGTAATATTCCAAATTTAGCATACAGCTAATTGGAATATTGATTTTTGGTTTTTACACCCAGGAGATGAATAAATGGGTAAGGAGGCCCATACATTCCAGGAATAGGAATAAAATCCTTTATGATGTGAAAATGGATCATTATTATGGTTGGATTTCACACCCTCATGTGTGAAAAGGGACATTTGCATGTGGACAAGGTCGAGTTTGACCAAGTCAACAACGCTGGGATAAGAGGTGGAGATCATCTATGGAGACAGTGCAGTGATAGTGGGAGGAAGATTTCTTGGTGGAGGAAACCCTAATGAGTGGGACCCAATATGAGAAGGCTTCCACTTGTATATAAGGAGGGCAAGGCACCCATAGCAAGAAATGTTAGGTTATTGATTATTGAATTTGTGGTATGTATGACTCTGTGCTTTCTTCAGCAATTTAGTTGAGATTGCTGTGCTACTTAGCACCGGGTGTTTTCGAGCGGGAATCCCATCTCATTTCCTGAGAGGCGTCTTGAGGGAGCTTGCACTTCATTTCTCCACATTCAAGCTTAAGGCCAAGCCACCTCCTTTAGCTATAGTGTTATTTCTACAGAGTATGACGTTGTGTTGCAGGGTGTTGCAGTGGAGGTTTCACAACATCACTTCCGAAGCTTATTTTTCAAAGGAGGAAGATTTATTTCCTTCTGGAGATTAGTGAGGAAGCCTTTGGAGAAAATTTCAGATCTTTTCACTTGGCCAATACATTCTTTATCTCCTACAGTGCAGTCCCTCACCTTGATTGCGTTATTTTGAGTGAGCATTTGCAGTGAGGGTTTGCGGTAATTGTTGCAGGGTGAGTTATTCAGTGTTAGGATCAGCCTTTCACTTGGAAGAACCACTGGAGGAGGTCTATTCATCTTGTACAACATCTTCAGCCATCTCCATCTAGTTCTTGAAGTTGCAGCTGCTATTCAGTGCTAGTACTGCAACTCTGCCATTTTTGTACTTTTGCATATTTCAGGAAATCCTTTCCGAATTGTCTTGGAATTGTCTTTGAGGGTTTAGATATTTTCTCCCAACATTGTATGAGCTGTATATTTCCATGTCCATGTATTTACATCCTCCAGCAGCAGTTGTCTCTAATAAAATTGCGTTGTCATAGCCTTGGGCATTTTCTGTGTAGCAGTATACTTCATATTTCATGTACATGCTTTCTTGAGGCTTGTATTACCTAACTTGAGTGATTATTTCCTCAAGACCTTGTATACATTTTGCTGCTGTAACATTAATATGATGGCTATGTGCTCTTCTTACATTTTATGAGTTGATTTATCACTTCTACTCCAGTTTTGTGTTTATATATTGCTGCATCCCCATTTTGGGATATTACAGTGGTATCAGAGCATAATCTTGGCTCAGATTGCGGATCTCAGCCATTATGTTGTCAGAAGAATAAGAAGACAAAGAGGAAGATCAGAATGATGGAGAGAATGAATTTTATCTCATCTCTTTTCAGATATAGAAAGGACCTCAACAAGGAGGTCAAGCAAATAAGAGAAGAAAGAAGTAGCGGGACTATACCCTTTCCTTTTTAAAAAGGAGACAAATTGCAGAAAGACAAAAGGCACTTGGATCGCAAGATTCTAAGTGAATACCTTGTTGAGTAAAAATCTCAACCTAGAGCCTTCAAGGAGACTCTAGCTTTCCCACAGTTCATTCAGCTGGAGGAAGAAAGGAGACCTTGTAGCCAAGGGAGAATCAAGGGCAATAGGTTTCTATTGTATAATTTTGATGGGTCATCTACAACAAGGGCTTGGGCAAGGAAACTAGATGCATTCTTCCTACTACATCTAGTGGTAGAACGAGAGGCTGTAGAGATTGCAGCGCTACACCTTGTGGGTGAAGCACACATTTGGTGGTTCAGCCATTTGAGTCATGCAAGAGTGTCTACTTTTGCAGAATTTACTCAAAAGTTGCTTAAGAAATTTGATAAGAAGAAATTAGAGGAGGAGAAGGCCTCACCACCATTGAGGGAGGCATGTACCAGCGCTGATATAAATATGGAGGAGCAGCCATCATCTTCAACAGTTGGGGGAGCCAACACATTGGAGGGAGATGTTCCCAAAATTCACCAAGGTATACCTAAGTTTCCATTTCCTATTATTTCAGAAAATTTTATGGGGGGTTATATACCATTGCATGTTGCTTATTTGGAGCAACATAATTGCACTACGTTGTGCCACCTTGAATTGTTCAAGGAAGGGATGAACCATCATCCTCATGTGCCATTGTTGAGTTGCACACAACAATTGTTTGTGGGGTATGAATTCTTGGAGGATAGGATAAACCATGCCCAAAAAAAACTTATACAAAACTCTATGATCATCCTTGAGTTGGAGCATGAGACAGAAAATACACCATTGAGGAGATTCGTAGCACTATTATTAAGCAGCAGCGAGGAGGTTTTTCCTCTAGCACACTTCAATCCTTATGGATTCAGGATGGTCATTGCTATGAGATCATCTCTAGGAGGTCTCCAAGGAGTTTCATTTCAACATCCCATGAAATGCAAAAGGAGAAATTTTATTTGGGAGGATGGTAGTCTTCATTGGAAGAGTACCAAGGTAGAGCATGATGGGAGGCACCCACAATTGGATGAATGGGTGTGGATGGTGAGCAGGAGGCTGGAAAGCTACTTTCAAATATATGACATTGGGAAACATGAGGCTTGGCTGCGTTGGCTACTCTTGAAAGAGTTTGGCCATCATGTGACATATCCTCTTTCAAAGGGTATGTGGGTGGAAGAATTCTTGCAGGATACTTGCATCATAGGGCAGCAAGGACTATGGATGTATTGTGTTGATATGACATTCTTCATACCAATCATTATGTTTTCACCACATGATTTGTATGATGGAGGTATGAGGAGGCATCAAAAGCTATTGTTGCTTTGGTTGCTCTTGGGAGAGCATGGGCATATTTGCTCTCATACTTTACATGATGTTGCAGGAGTAGGAGATGGCACTATCATGGTGCAAAGGGGCTACTCCTTAGCCTTGGATGATCAGGAGGTACTTCCACTTTGGAAGGAATTTACTATATATAGCAGCATTGTGGGAGATGTCTTTGACAATGGGCATGTCAAAGAATGGAGCTATGAGTTGGCAGGAGCCTATTTACATAGGCCAGAAGCGCTGTCACTTGGGAGCTGGGGTTTATTGATGGAGTATTCTCAAGATCACTTCCCATTTGATGCACTTGGTGAACATGGAGGAGGTGAGAGAGATGGAGTAGTGGATGGAAACATCTATTACAGAGATATGATCTTCTTAACTTGGGTTTCCAGGCATAAGAAGGGTGATCCTCATGCAACATATGGGTTCATTCCTCTTCATGGGAGTATGTCATACCAATATGGAGGACTTATTCGTGGATCCATATATCATATTACTTCCAGTACATGGTAAGACTTTTGTTTTTTCATTTATTGATTATCTAACATAGTATTTACGTACTCTTACCATTCTTATTCAATACATTGGGCTCCATAGTCAATTTTGGGCCAAATTATATGATGGAGACAACCATATTTGTGTGAACTTGGACAAGTGTTTCATTCTTATTCTATATATTCTCATTTGATTCACCAAGACATTTACTATTCCCTAGTAGATGTGATGACATACACAACAAGCCATTTGTCAAGAAACAACTTGCCATGCTATTTTATGAAGCAACAGTTAGGAAAACTACGTTGTGACCACTTGTGAAACTGTTGGTACCTTCCAGCACTACATGAAACCTTCACTATTCCTCTCATTTGGATTCCAAAATATGGTGATTTTTTATTCATAATATATGGGATGGTTTGCGCCAGCATGATTCATAACGTTGGAGAGGATATCTTTGGAGGTCTAGTCTCTTTCTTTCCACTTGAGGGAAATTTTATTACAACCCAAGATAAGCAGAAACTCTACACTTATCATAGGTGGAGAGAAGGATAGCGTGGGGTAAGCTATTTTTTCTACCATGTTCAGTCATTCAGCCCACCTACATTGCAGGAACCAAAGGTGGAGGAGAATTTTCAGGAGTTGCCATGTTGGGAGGTAACTCATTTTTTATGGATGATAGCTTGGGGATGGAGGATCCACATGGAAATGATGATTCCCAATTCATTTTAGATCCCATGCCTCAAAGGGACCTCTAGAAAACACCTTATTGCCTCTGTTGGTGTCTAGTAGAGATGGTTTTCTACGACAACTCTATTGTACCTTCACTTAATTATCAAACTGGGGTAAGTATTTTTATTTCAAGAGTGTCAACATAGTATATGCCAGTTAACTGATCTATGAGTGCTCTTCGTCAAGGTCCAGAAAGAATTAATAACTTTGGAAGCTTGCTAATCCTAAAGAAGATGTCTCAAATGAAGCTGAGTAAGGGAAATTGATGTCTCTCTATTGGAGTAAAACATCAATTGAACAACGGTATAGATAAATCAAGCAAGAGTTGAAATGGTAGTAGTGAAATTAAACAGAATAGTAGTCTAACTAAATTGTTTCAGACATGGAATTGAATTGAATCGATGACCTAGAAATCTAAGCAGTAATGAAGCAGTTATATGGCTAGCAATAGAACTAGAATGGTGACTGGTTGGGTAATAGTGAAACATAAATATGACTAAGAAATATGAATGACTTTGAAATAATGAAACAACAGTATAAATGAACGATTTGGCTAGTTGTGCAATAATGAAACAACAGTATTACTAAAATGAATCAACAACTCATACAGTTATCATTGAGTAATTTTTCAATGGAGATCTCTAAGACTTAATTAAACAACACTGGTCAATCGATTAATTGCTTTATTATGCCACACAATGCATGGAGATGCAGAATGTTGAAATCAATCTTCCTATGGCCTAGAAATTAAAAATCAAGACAACAAAAAAACTGGAATTAACAAAACGTTATCAGAAACGTGATTGCACTTGTCTTATTCTAAGAACGCGACTGCCAATGATTCATTAAAAAAAAAAGCTGTAATTATATCAAATGGAAATTTGTATTATAATTGCACCAAGTTCACAGATATCGATTCTATAACTTTTTAGAACATGAAAACATGTGTGGAGCTCCAGGAGGTTGGGCCCAGACCTACAGAAGCCCCAGCACTGAGAAAAATTCAGAAGATAGTTACTCAAAACTCTCTGTTATATCCAGGAATGCTACGAAATGTAATTAGACAAATTGTTCTAGATTTCTCTATTATCGGATTGCCCTCTCATTCTATTCTTTGCCCCTTTAAAGGTGATCTTCAGAATTTCGAGAATGTATCTCAAACGACAGCTCGCTACACATGGTTGTTGTTTGAGTTCTTAGACTCAATCTGCTTGTTCGCCTTCTATTAGCTGTTTGGACTGCTTTGTGCTTGCGTTCGTTGATTGGATTTCTTTTGCTATTGGTTTAGGAATTCCTAGTTTCCTATAGGTAAAGAGAAAAAAGAGTCAATTCCTTATTATAAATCGTCCTTTCTATCATTCGTCTAATTGTTCCTATTTTCATGATTTTCATTCCTTATCGTTAATAGGAAAAGGGATTGTCTTGAAATTACGATACGATTTGCAGTATTTAATGGGTGAAAATCATACCTTAGTCTGGGCCCAACATGCTCCCCTGCTTACCTTGTTGCATGTCCTCATGCAAACAAATGATTAAGATGCAACTGTGTTAAAGAATAGGCGGGGTAGGGTCTGTCATTGGGTGCTCTGTATCCTCGCTTTATTTTCATGAGTGTGAGGGCAGGGCCCATGACTCCTTCTGGTAACTCATAGTTGTGATTATACTCCTCAAGGGGAAGCCAGAGAAGGGGATTTCAATATCTGCAACCCAGCCAGGCGAGCCCCATGCTATAAACTAAACTGTTGTATAAACGAAATCTGGAAGCAGCAGCCTTGAAGTTCCTATAACTGAATGGCTCCCTATTTCTCACATTATTCGTGGAGGCCATCCACCTTTGTTTAGCTGCTAATAGGGCTGCTTCACGGATGTCTTCAAAGTAATCTCATGTGTTTTCAATGACATCCTTATGGAGAGGACCCAATATAGACTTCACACCAGGCCTTTTCATGAAATTCTGATGTCGGATGATCAACTACATGGGTTTCATAGGCTCCCCCCTAATCCATAGTTCCAGATTATGCTCTCTTTTCTGAAAGATGCCATAAGCTTTGGCCCACCTAATTTGGTTTTTGACAAATGAAAGGAAAGCTTGTAATTGAACATCTTCTATGAAGGGGTCGAGGTTGCTATCAGTTTCATTTTCTAAAAATAAATTGTGCATGTAGAGCTCACATAAGAAGCGTTGAACTTGCTCATCCTAGTCATTACAACATTGGAAAAATTCCTCTATAGTCTTAAAGGAAGTGGATTTCCCTACTCTTACAGCTTTAACTTTCAGAAGTAGGTAACACTATGTTAGGAATAGGGCGTAGTTAGTTTTCAGTGACCTACATGATAAAGAATCATCATATAGAGAGAAAATTGCAGAGATCTGCTCTTTGGCTTGCTCTACCTGCTTTTGTACTGCCTTAACCTTTTCCTGCTCACTTATAAGCTGGGAAAATGTCTCATCTTCAGTAAGAGAGAGGTCAGTGAATTTCTTTTGCAGTGCCTGGTGCTCTTGTAATGGTACTACCTCCTTCTTGTACTCTGTCAGTTCAAGCCGTAATTGCACTAACTCATTCTGTACTCTTTTCTTAGCAACGATCTCTATTAAATGATCATAGGAAGGGACTTCCTCTATTTGGATCCCTTTTTCCTCCAGAATTTTCTACTCAGTTTAGGTGGATGTTTCAATGTTATTTGTTGCTTCTATCTGTACTTCGGCTTCAGTGGTGGTTGTCAAATTGGTTTGTGTTCCAATTTCCATAGTAATTGCTGGTTCTATTTAGGTTCCTATAGTGGAAGTTTTTACTTCTGACTTCCTAACCCTTCTTTTTCTTTTCAACTGCTTCTTCAAATGTTTTACCAGCTTTTTCAATTTTTTACAGGTCTTTCTCAAATTCTCCATTTTTCTCATGTCTGAACCTTCCCTTGATTTTACAGGTCGCAGGGGAGTAGAATTCTCTTGCTCAGGGGTAAGGTCTAGAATGATGTTTTTGATGACTTCTTCATAATTGACCTCAATATGAGGATCTTGAAAAGGGGGAGCAATATTACCTCCTAGTGACAAGGGATCTGTCTCTGTGTGAGTGCTTTGTTCCACGAGGACAGTGTCACCTGAATCAGCCTGTGATTCCAATCTTTCGTCAGCCTGTCCTTCACTGTATACTTCATAATTATCAATGGGAGACAGGGCTTCATTCTATTATTGTTCCTCCTGGTCAGGCAGGATATTAGTGTAACCAAAGCTGCTGGGGGAGGCAGTTTTATCAGAAAATTCTTCTTGCTTCCCTACTTCTAACGAGTTCCTTAATTCAAATCTTGTCCTTATTTGCCCTAGGACTAGGGCCATTTCTTCTTCAAATTTGCGTAAGGGTGCCTGGGAGGGTTCTTCTCCATCTATGGTGTTCAAAGTACCCTAGGGTGTTCTGGCCCGTTTTTGTCTATTTGACTCTAATGTTGAGGCTCGTCTTCTCTTTATTTTTGGAAGATTTACCCTAAGAGGTTCGATTTCAGTGCCCTCGGGGTTAACTACTGGTTCCTACACTTCTGGGTTGAAAAAATTGTGCCATGCTAGTAGATGCTACCTATCTAGCTCATGAATAAAGATTAACTTTATTAAGCCTTGGTCACTAACCACTGATTGGGGCCTCTTAGCTTTTCATAGTCGAGCGGAAGTATCATGCAATACATAATTTAAAAAGGAAGGCAAATTAATTGAAATTTTTCGTTTGAATGCAGCTAAGAGTTTAAGCTGTCGAGGTTTTACCCCTTCCTGACGTCCTTCGAATATTATGAATCTTTGGATAAATATCGCCAACTCTTTCCATGGCTGGTGTAGGGAGGCGAGAGCAATCCCTCTAGCTCTTTGTTCCAGTGGTTCATCTGGATCCTGGTATAGTGCTATTGCTTCTCGCAGGAGTAGATGCTTTTCTGCCCATCTCCCCCCTTTTTCTAGTATTCCAGAAACTGCTGCTATGATTTCTTCTGTGACACATATGGTTCAGCCATTTACTCTAGTTTTCCCATCCCTCAAATTTTGAAGGAATTCAATTACAATTTCTATGTTGTGTCCTTGTAATCTATGCACATATGTCAGCCATCCTTCTTGCTGAAGAATGGCACTTGCTACCTCTGAAATTGGGAAATTTGACGGCTCATTTCGAACAGTATTTCGCCCATGGCTAGTATGCTTTTCTCTTCTGGTTATCTCTTTTTTCTCTCTGGCTTTGCTGTTTCGTCTAGGAGCTGAGTGTAGCCGAAAAAGAGATCGCAGTTCTGTATAAAGAGTCTCCATGCCTTAATTGTAGCATTTACCGATGCGTCTGACGGGATTTGTGCAGGGATTTCATCTGCTTGCCATATTGAAGCCAATCAAGGCTAATTACACCTCTCCCTCTTTAGAAAAGGGTGCCCACGTCCTCAGGTATTGGAGAGATTCGACCAGTGATGAATGTGAGCATGGGAATGTTATAATTTAGTTATTTTTCATGTGGGGGATTGGAGGTTAAGTAATTACTTCATGTGCAACAAACGATCAAATTTAAAAGTCTTCATGATTGAATTTTGTGTGGAGAAGGTTGAGACGTGAGAGAAAGTAGTATTTTCATTATTATGATATGATTTCTTTGTATGATTAGAATGTTGTGATAGAAGCAAAATTTAATCAAGTATTGATTGGCATTGTCCTTCCCAAATTTGAAATATGTAATCAATCTTCGTTATTTATTCTTATGGTAAGTCGTGATTGTCACTAATTTGATTAATAGGTTTGTAGTAAGGAAAATGGAAAAAAAGGTGTATGTAACAGTATTTTGTTATTAAAAATTATTCTTTCATACCACAAGCAGGGCCACTACTGCCAACAGGCGTTCATAGCCTTGACAGGGTTTCTTTTTAACCCAAAAAGTGAGCCATGATCCTTATATGATAATAGTTATTTTATTATTTTGATGGAGAGATCGCCATGCTGGTATGGTAGCCAGGTAATCATGGTGTTGTTCACTAGAATTTTAGCAAAATGATCAGGCCAGCTCGTGATGAGACCTCCTGTCCTTCAAGTTAGAAGGTCATTACCCTGGTGTGGTTGCCATAATGGGCATGTCAATTTCTTAGACTCTTATGATCATGGTAGGTTGGCTCATGATGAGACCCCCTATCCTCTCTTAGGATATGTAAATGTAGTATTTGATTTTTTATTTTAGTAGTTTGATCCATTCAGAGGTCACTGTGCTGGTGTGGTAGCCAGATAATTACAGTGCCATTCACTAGAATTGTAACAGAGTGATCAAGTTGGCTCATGATGAGACCTCTTGTCCTTCTAATAGATGGGAAGGTCATTAACCTAGTGTGGTGGCCATAGTGGACATGTCACCTGTTCAATTCCTATGATCATGGTAGGTTGACTCGTGATGAGACCCTCTATCCTCTTTTGGAATTTTCATGTCACACCATGATTGTTAAGGAAGGCTCGTTGACTCCTTAAGAGTGAGGGATGGTGAAAGAAGTAGAAAAACTAATACCATTAATATGCCTTGTTCCATTTCTTCATGTTTTAGGGTCATATTACTTGAATAGTGCAAAAATACATATCATTATAGGGTCCTCAGTCGCTTGATATCATATTCAAACTGTGGGTGGTTTTAGCCCTTGTATAATATTAGCTTCTGTTTAAGAATTGCAGTATCAGAAGACATCATATTTGGAATTTTATCAATTTATTTCTCTCTTTCAAATGCCATTCCCTGTTCAAGGTTATTCAATAAAAATAATGGCTATTTAAGATATTGAGAAGTAGCTGCTTTAAATATTGGTTGGAAAAAATGCTTAAAAATGTTGAAGGGTGTTCAAGAAAAGGCTAAAAAATGCTAAAAAATTGCTCAAAAATGGGTATTTTTTTTGAAGGAATAGTCAGCTTGTTCAAAGATGGAACAACAACTGTCTCTGAATGGAACAACACAAGCAGCACGACAAAAAGCTATTTAAAATTTGATTGAACCATTTTTGTTCAGAAATTAAACAACAGTTGTTCTAGGTTTGAACAACAAAGTTTAAAAATGCTGCAAAAAGCTGTTCAATTCTGTTGAATTGCTATCATTCAGGGATTGAATAGTAGCTGTTCTGGATTTGAACAGCAAAAATAAAAATAAAAATTAAAAACATGTCAAAAAGTTGTTCAATTCTGTGGAACTGCTATCGTTCAGGGATTTAATAGCAGCTGTTCCAGGATTGAACAACAAAAAATAAAAACATGGTCAAAAAGATGTTCAATTTGGTTGAACTGGTGCTATTTGAAAATTGAACAGTAGCTGTTCTAGAATTGAATGACAAAACTTAAGAATTCGACAACAAGCGGTTTAATTCAATTGAATTGCTGTTGTTCAAAAATTGAATAACAGTTGTTCTAGAATTGAACAAAAAAGCATAAAACTCAACGAAAAAGTTGTTCAATTCGATTGAACTGCTGCTGTTCAAAAATTGAACAACAACTATTCTGGAATTGAACAGTAAAGCATAATAACTCAACAAAAAATCTGTTCAACTCGATTGAATTACTGCTATTCAAAAATTGAACAATAGCTGTTTTGGAATTGAACAACAAAGCATAAAAACTCAACCAGAAAGATGTTCAATTCAATTGAACTATTGCTGTTCAAAAATTGAACAACAGCTATTCATAAATTGGACAACAAAGAAATTGAAAACAACAGAACCCTGTAGAAGAATGGATTGTAAATGGGAGGAATGTACAATTACATACATAATTTACAAGTGATGTTGTTAAGCCTCTCATGTACCTGAGTTTGTGGGGTTGTCACCCCCTTGTGCCACAACTTGGATAGTGGGATTTTCTCGTGCTTGTTGACAAAAGGATTGCTTCGTGAGAGGTTTGTGATAGAGGCGTACTCTGTGTCCGTTAACTCGGAATGTTGAGCCGGATTCGTCTATCATGGTCAAAGTGAGGGTACAGTTATGTACTTCCTGAATCTCATATGGGCCAAGCCATCTTGTTTGCAGTTTTCCTGGAAAGTCCTGGAATTTGGAATCATATATGAGTGCCCAATCTCCTTTTTGGAATACTTTCTTTTTTATTAGATTGTCGTGCAACTTGGCTCGTTGTTGTTGAATGATCATTGTGTGTTGCAAGGCAAGTAGTCGAATTTCATCCAGTTCATTTATTTGTTGAAGTCTTTTAGTTTGAGCATCTGTTAAGTCCAATCCTACTTCCTTGGCCATTCTCGATGTTTTAATTTCGAACTCAATAGGGAAGATAGGTTCTCTCCCAAATACTAGCTGATATGGTGAATATCCAGTTGTATTTCTCCAGGTTGTTCAGTAAGCCCATAAGGCTTCTGGCAGTCTGGTGGCCCAATCCTAGTGGTGTGCTGCTACTGTCTTGCTAAGGATTACCTCCAGGACTTTTTTAGTGCTTTCGACTTGTCCATTTTCCTACAGGTGGTAAGGAGACGTAATTCTATGAAAGACATGGTGATTTTTTAAAGTAGATATGATCTTATTGCCTGTGAACTATGCTCCCCCGTCGGTTATTACCTCCCTTGGTAGGTCGTATCGTACAAATAGTTCGAAGAGAAAATTAATTACTAATTCTTCCGTGGCCCTTGGCAAAGCTACTGCTTCCACCCATTTGGTAACATAATCTGTGGCAACTAATATGTGGGATTTTTGGTTTGATGGTGAATTAAATGCCCCAACGAAGTCCAACGCCCATCGTTCAAATGGTTCTACCACCAATTGCGGTTGCAACAACACTTCATCATCTTGGCCTGGATGGCGCATCCCCTAGCAGCTGTCCTAGGAATGAAATTACTTCTTTGCATCTTTAAAAATTGTAGGCCAAAAATAGACTAATTGCAGCACTTTATGCCCCGTCCATCAGTCTGCGAAGTGACCACCGCAGGGTTCATCGTGACAGGCACGTAGGATGTCATGAATTTCATCTTCCCTTATGCATCGGCGTATATGCATATCAGCCCCTGTATGAAATAAGTATCCTTCAATCCAAGAGAATCGTGAACTGAACCGTACAATTAACTTCCATTCTTTTGCCATCAAATGTTTGGGTAGCTTCCCGACCGCAAGATAATTTTCCATATCTGCATACCATGGGGTTTTGACTGCTACTGCAAACAGGTGCTCGTCAGGAAATTGATCGTCGACTGTTAATGTGTCATTTGTTTTGGGGACTCTCGATAGAAATTCTGCAACTATGTTTTCCTTCCCTGGACGTTCTCTGATTATTATATTAAATTCCTATAATAATAGTAGGCAGTGAGTTATTCTTTTGTTCATGATCGGTTTATTCGCTAAATATCTGATAACAGAATGGTCAGTGTACATGAATACATGATATCCTGTTATGTAGTGCCTGAATTTATTGATAGCATAAATTACAGCCAGGAATTCTTTCTCGGTTACTATGTAGTTTAGTTCGGTGGGGGTGAGATTTTTGTTGATATAATGAATAGCATATGGTTTTTGGTCTTCTTCTTGGCTGAGGACTGCTCCTATTGCTATATCAGATGCATCGAAAGAGATATGAAAGGGGAGTCTCCAGTCAGGACCTCACAAGATTGGTGTCGTGGAGACCAGCTTCTTTAATTCTGTAAAAGCGATGTCACATTTGTCAATCCACTGAAATTCAAAATTTCTAGTTAAAGCATACAAAGGTGCAGCTATCTGTGAGAATTTTTTTATAAATTTGCGATAATATCATGCATACCCCAGGAAACTGCATATCTCCGTTTGTGTACAGGGTGTGGCCAATATAAGGATTATATTTATTTTAGTCGAGTCTACCTGTATTCCTGCTGCAGAAATGTAGTGGCCTAGGATTACCCCTTCAGTCATCATCATGTGGCATTTTTCGTTGCTTAGACATAATCTGGTAGCAATACATCGTTCCAATACCTTGTCTAATGTTTCTAATGCTTGATAAAAATCTTCCCCGTAGGGTGTAAAATCATCCATATAAATTTTAAGTCCTTCATTTATTAAATCAGAAAATATGCCCCCGGATGCGGGTGTTTAATCGGGCAAGTACGGAGAACAGCTTGAGGGCTGGTGCGTGGCAAGGCCACATGGCCACCCACAAGTTCTCTCCTCGGCATTCTCCAACATTAATTCTACTTGGCCGCCACCCCAAGCGGCATTTACTCCTCTGCACAGGTCGAGGTAGCCTCCTCCACAAGAAAATGAAGTCTCCTACGCACTCAAATGGTAATTTCCCTTAGCCCTCTGGCTCTGCCTCTAGTTGTTTCCTTCGACCCTCTGGTTCGGCCTCTCGTCCTTTTGAGGATTTCCATCTCCTGCTTTCCATTTCTATGCAGAGTCATTCTCTTCCCTTGCGGTGCTGCTGCTCTTCTGAGGTGGCCGAGCCTTATTCCCGAACAACGAATGGAAGGCGTTGCAATCTCGGAGGTTGCATTGAATTCCTTCTAGGGCACCATTTCTCTCAAAGTCCTCATTGTCAATTTTTCCTCTTGGCTTCTTTCGGCTTCAATTTAACCCCTGCTTCTCCACTTCAACCTGTTGACCCTGTTTCCTCCCTTGCTCAACAAATTCTCCACCCCCATCGTGCTAGCATGCCCCGCCTTAGGCACCGCATGCATTTCCAATGAGGCAGCAGTAGAGGTCGTGTCTCTCATCCACCTTCTTCCTCCCATTCCAGCTCTTTGGCCTCTTCTCTTGAGAATTCCTGGGGCAGATACCCCAATACGCACAGTGGTAGAGGCTGACTATTCGGCTCTGTTGCTCAGCCTCCCCCCTTGACTCCTTTGACGCATTCTCTGCCTCACTCGTTTGCCCTCGCCTCTGCATAGTCTCCTACCACCACTCAATTTCAATTCCAATGCTCCTCTAATCACCCTCTTGTCATTGCCACCATCTCCGTTTCTTTTCGTGAGGTGGCCAGTAATGACCCCTGTCGCCTTTTGCCCATCCAAACCAAGCACCCCTGCAGTGACCCCGACCCCTCTATTTCGATGAAAGCTCATCAGGCTTCGGCTGGGCACATTCTAGATTCGAACAGTGGTAGCAACTCATACTATTACAAGGAGCAGAGCAAGAAGGATGGAGACAAAGGCGATGTAGGAGTTACATAGTAGTAGATGGCTCTAGGTCACCCTCATGAAGAAGATGATGAATAAAGATGCCTTATTGTCGAAGAAATGCCTCCAGAATCTCATGACACATAGTTTTTCAGGTCTTACTATGCTTAAGGCCACTATTTTTTTCATTTTTCTTTCTGTTTGCTATCATGCTTGGTACATTTACTCAATTTTGTATAATGTTGGTTTCCTCTTTAGAGGCAGTGCTCCAAACTTATTTTGGACAGGTTTCCCTACATGGGCAGCTCCATTTTTGGTTGTTCTGAGACAAAATGCCACTGATACAGGCTAGATCCACAGAGGTCGGTGCCTCCATGTACCATATGTTTTATTAATAGATCTTAATCTTACTTAGAAAAAAAAATAAGAAAAGATGCTAATTATGGCTCTTTGAAATGTTGTTGGTGCATTACATAACCAAAATAGTAACACTCTGTAAGCGAAAGTGCCCCATGGGTAGGTAAAGGTTATCTTATCTTGGTCTTTAGGGGCTATTTTTATTTGATTGTATCCACTGAATCCGTCAAGAAAAGAGAAAAAAACATTTCCCGACTAATGTGTCAAAGACTTGGTCAATAAAGGGGAGGGGGAAATGATCTTTCTAGGTTGCCTTATTTAATTCTCTATAATCTACGCAGATCCTCCACTTATGATTTTTCTTAGGGACGACCATCAAAGGAGAGACCCATTTTCTATCCAAAATAGGATAAATAAAATTTACATCTAGGAGCTTTTGGAGTTCTTCTTTTACAATTTCTTTTAAATGGGGATTTAGTATTTGTTGTGGTTGTCTAACATGCCGAGTCTCTCTATCAGTATAGATATGATGCGTGCATAGCTGTGGGTCCAAGCACTTCATGTCTTGGTAATCCCATGCAAATGCACCCTGGTGCTTCTTAAGGATTTTTACAAGTCTCTGCCTTTGGTTGTCATCCAGGCTACTGTTAATATTCAAAATCTTACCTCGTTCGATTTCAATAGGTATTCTATTAAAAAAAGTGTTTGTGGGATTATATTGGGTCTCAAAGTCTGTTACAAGATTTTCTTGTCCTTCATGCTCGAGAATTGTTTTCTTCATTTGGCATTTCAAATTTTTCAGTTTTGGGAGGCTGATTCATAATGTTACTTATCAAATCATCTTCTGTTTGATCTTTAAATTTGAGAGCCACTAGTAGTGTGAGGGGTGGACGGATATTTTGCTCCCAATATGTATCTGGGTGTTTCTGAATTTTTATCATGGGTAGACTTGGTTTGGCAGGCGGATAGATTACAATATTCTTTACAGAATTTCCTCTAGTGATAGTCATGCTACCTGTTCGGTAGCCTATGTAAGCATCTGCCGTGGCTAGCCAAGGCCACCCAAGAATCGATGGGTGCCCTTCCATCCCATTTTTTGTATTAATAACTAAATAATCATCAAGGTATTCACATGATTCTGCTGAGACCATAATTTCTTGCACTATCCCTTTGGTCTAATAACAGATTTGTCTGCTAATTCGAGGAGTGTGGTTATAGGTTCGACGACTGAGATGCCTAGTTTTTCACAAGCTCCAGTGGTTAGGATGTTGATGGCAGCCCCAAGGTCAATGTGTTTGGAAATGACTGTTCAGAAATTTGTACGGTTACAATGGGGTTTCCTGGGTCTTCATATTTCATAGGTGGTTATCTTCCTAACAACAAGTCAGACAAAGTTCCTACTACGTGAACGATAAGCGGAGCCATTGTTTTCCTAATTTTTTTCTTTCCACATAACTCCTTGATTTTTTTTGCATAGATGGGAATGTCCTGGATGGCCTGCAGAAGAGGAATTTTGACACAAATATTTCTTAACTCCCCCAGGATGTCAAATTCTGAGTTGATTATAGGTCTGGGTAAGTTTAATCTTTCAGGAAATGGTGGTGGAGCCATTTTAAGATCTTCAGGTCTTTGTTGTTCTATTGTTTCCTCGTCTTTACCTACTTTTGTTATCTCTGTTGAGCTAGGCCCTGTGGCTGTTTCAATATGGGATTGAGGTGGAATTGGGGCCTCTATGGGTAATATGGTACGTCCCGATCTTAACCTCAATTCATTGCATTTTTTTTGTTCGTTGTTGGGTTTTGTGTCCTCTATGATTTGAATTAATTGAACTAGTCTATTATTGGGATTGGGATTAGGTTGGGTTGGTAATTGAGGTCGTATGACAAGCTGCTGGTTATGCTGAATGGGGTAGGGGGCTGGTAGTTGTTGGGTTCCTGCTCCTGTTGGTAAATTTCCCATCCCCATAGGTTGTGGCCAGTTCCAATTGTTTTTTTGAGTAGGGAAGTTTGGCCATTGGTTTTGGTAAGGGATATTCTGCCAACAAGGGGGGGAACTAGGGATGTTTTTCCAATTACTTCCTGATGGATTTTGCGTAGGCCAGGGTGGGATAGGGAAGGTTTGGTTTGGCCAATTTGGGAAGGGGTTTTGAGTATACCAAGTTGTTTTAGGGTTTTTCTGGTTGTACTAGGGCACTGGAAAGTATTGAGGTAGGTCTTGCGGTATGCCAGGTTGTGCTTGCCATTGCCAATGTTGATTTATTAAATAGACTAGTTCTGTCTCCTATTCTTATTTTTTGTAGATGGCTTTCAAACCATGGAGTGAAGGACACTAGTCCGTAGTATAATCCTTAGTGCAGATAACACATATCTGGACCATTTCTAAAGGACACTCCCTTTGGTTGTGCTTCTTCCGACATTTTGGGCATAATATGGCCAGATTTTGTTCAGCTATTGCTTGTTTTTGTTTAGCTTTCAGAAAATCAAGTTGTGTGGTCAAGGTGCCCAAGATGTCAGTTTTGAAGTTTTCTAAGATATTTCCAAATTATGCCCTAGTTACATTACTACTGGTCTGCTTAAGATCACACCCAATAAGTTTGTTACGTCAGCTACCCCGAGAGCATCTAATACATAAGGAGATGATCTCATCATATTCTTCTTGATAAATATCTCCTTTTCCCATTATGTTAAGTAATTCAACCCATTCCTCCTTCATCCCCTTAAGTATTGTGGCTTTCAAAATGTCCTTGGACAATGTAGTATATGGGGATTTTTGCAAATTGTATTGAAATCTTTCTACGTATTCTTCTAGTGTTTCATTATATTTTGCAGTCATGTTAAAGATTTCATTTTTTAGGCCTCGGGTTCAACAATAGTATTCATATTTAGTAAGAAAGGCATTCTTCATTTGGTCCCAATTGTTTATATTTCCCCCTCCTAACCCCATGAACCAGCGGAGAGCCATCTCTTTCAAGGTGGAGGGAAATAATTTTAATTTCTGTGGATCGGTGGTGTAATCATATCCTCTACATAAGACATCAAATTCAAATAAGAATGCATCAGGATCTTCTATGGTTAATCCATGAAAGGTGGGGATGTTATGCAAGGGAATGTCTTTGATAGGGGCATTGGAAGCATGATCAACGATGGGGTACTCCAGTGTTGATGTCTGCCTGTGATTTTGATTTTGATTATTTTCCATTTGATCAAAGAGGTGCCAAAAATCTTCAGGAATTTCTTGATCTAGAGGGGAGATTTTGATAGGCTTGGAAGGTGAATGGGTAGGAGGTTTTACAACACTTCCCTGATCTAGGATTCTAAGAATTTCTGTTTCGATTACTCCTTTAGGGGACTTAGGTACCTCTATGTGAATTTATCCACTAGTTTCTCCCCTGCCTTCTTACAAATTACAAGAGCCTCCCTCTTTTGAAAGGTCAATGTTTTGGTGGATGGAAGTCTACAGGATTTGCTCAGACCTCTCTGTCATGCTATGAATCTTGACGTAGGCTACATATGGTGAGGCTGCTTCCCAAGGGGGTATGTTGGGACTTTTGATAGAAGTAGTTTTCAATCCTGTAGATGCCTGAGATTCAGATTTGTTAATGATTTCAACTATGTATGTTGTCCTCCCAAGGATCATCGGTCCTTTGGGTTTTGGTTGCGGCTGATTTTGGGTTGCTTCTACCTTTTTCTTAGGCATAAAATAAAAGCACATATCCTATGGTTCTTGTATAGCTTGCTGGCGGACAGGCTAAAAGGTAAGCATGTTGCTTACCGGTATGCAGGTTCTTACCTTTCGTTTTCAATACCCAATTCCTCACAGCTATGGAAAAAGAATGAATGAAGGGAGATAACTCTCAACACTCTCCCTAGCAATGACCCCAAAAATGTTGGTGTCTAGTAGAGATGGTTTTGTGTGACAACTCTATTGTACCTTCACTTAATTATTAACTCGGGGTAAGTCTTTTTATTTCAAGAGTGTCAACATAGTATATGCTAGTTAACTGATGTACGGGTGCTCTTCGTCAAGGTCTAGAAGGAATTACTAAATTTGGAAGCTTGCTGATCCTAAAGAATATGTCTCAGATGGATATTATAGCCTAAAGCTGAGTAAGGGAAATTGATGTTTCTCTATTGGAGTAAAACAATAGTTGAACAATGGTCTAGATAAATCAAGCAAGAGTTGAAATGGTAGTAGTGAAATTAAACAGAACAATAGTCTAACTAAATTGTTTCAGAAATGGAATTGAATTGAATCGATGGCCTAGCGATCTAAGCAGTAATGAAGCAGTTATATGGCTAACAATAAAACTAGAATGGTGACTAGTTGTGTAATAGTGAAACAGAAATATAACTAAGCAATATGAATGACTGTGCAATAAAAAAATAGCAGTATAACTAAAATGAATCAACAACTCATATAGTTATCATTGAGTAATTTTGCAATGGAGTTCTCTGTAAGACTTAATTAAACAACACTGATCAATTGATTAATTTATTTATTATGCCACACAATGCATGGAGATGCAGAACGTTGAAATCAATCTTCCTATGGCCTAGAAATTAATTATCAAGGCAACATAAGAATCAGAATTAACAAAACGTTATCAGAAATGTGATTTCACTTGTCTTATTCTAAGAACGTGACTGCCAATGATTAATTAAAGAAGAAGAGTTGTAATTATATCAAATGGAAATGTGTATTATAACTGCACCAAGTTCACAAATATCGATTCTGTAACTTTTTAGAACATGAAAATGTGCGTGGAGCTCCCGGAGGTTGGGCCTAGACCTATAGAAGCCTCAGCACTAAGAAAAATTTAGAAGATAGTTACTCAAAACTCTCTGTTACATCTAGGAATGCTACGAAATGTAATTAGACAAACTGTTCTAGATTTTTTTATTATCGGATTTCCCTCTCATTCTGATCTTTGCCCCTTTAAAGGCGATCTTCGGAATTTCAAGAATGTATCTCAAACAACAACCCGCTACGCGTGGCTGTCGCTTGAGTTATTAGACTCAATCTACTCGTTTTCCTTTTATTATCCGTTTGAACTACTTTATGCTTTTGTCCATCAATTGGCTTTATTTTTCTATTGGTTTAGGCATTCCTAGTTTCCTGCAGGTAAAGACAAAAAAGATTCAATTCCTTATTATAAATCGTCCTTTCTATCATTAGTCTAATTGTTCCTATTTTCATGATTTTCATTCCTTATCATTAATATGAAGAGGGATTGTCTTGAAATTACAAAACGATTTGCAGTATTTAATGGGTGAAAATCATACCTTAGTCTGGGCCCAACAGCCTCCTTGAGTGCTCTACTTACTCATGATGATAGCTATTTAGCTAGATTTCATGCTTGGGAGGGGCAATATAGAGACTTATTGATGAGACAACATCTCGTTCCTTGGAGGAGTTTATCATATGAGGATTCTACAGTAGGAGGAGGGGAGACTTCTTAGTTCTATCCTTGCAGTTTCTTGAGGACAAGCAACATTTGGGAGGGGAGGACTGTAATATTCCAAATTTAGCATACAACTAATTAGAATATGATTTTTGCTTTTTACACCCAGGAGATGAATAAATGGGTAAGGAGACCCATACATTTCAGGAATGGGAATAAAATCCCTTATGATGTGAAAAGGGATCATTATTATGGTTTGATTTCACACCCTCATGTGTGAAAAGGGACATTTGCATGTGGACAAGGTCAAGTTTGACCAAGTCAACAACACTGGGATAAGAGGTGGAGATCATCTATGGAGATAGTGCAATGATAGTGGGAGGAAGATTCCATGGTGGAGGAAACCCTAATGAGTGGGACCCAAGATGAGAATGCTTCCACTTGTATATAAGGAGGGAAAGGCAGCCATATCAAGACATGTTAGGTTATTGATTATTGAATTTGTGGTCTGTATGACTTTGTGCTTTCTTCAGCTGTTTAGTTGAGATTGCTGTGCTACTTAGCACCGGGTGTTCCCGAACGGGAATCCCATCTCATTTCTTAAAAGCCTCTTGAGGGAGCTTGCACTTCATTTCTCCACAGTCAGGCTTAAGGCCAAGCCACCTCCTTCATCTATAGCATTATTTTTGCAGAGTATAACGTTGTGTTGCAGGGTGTTGCAGTGGAGGTTTCACAACACCACTTCCGGAGCTTATTTTTCAGAGGAGGAAGCTTTATTTCCTTTGGGAGATCAGTGAGGAAGCCTTTGGAGTATATTTTAGATCTTGGCACTTGGCCAATACATTTTCTATCTCCTACAGCGCAGTCCCTCTCCTTGACTGCATTATTTTCAGTGAGCATTTGCAGTGAGGGTTTGCAGTAATTGTTGGAGGGTGAGTTCTTCAGTGTTAGGATCAACCTTTCACTTGGAAGATCCATTGGAGGAGGTTTATTCATATTGTTTAGCATATTCAGCCATCTCCATCCAGTTCTTGAAGTTACAACTACTATTCAGTGTTAGGACTGCAACTTCGACATTTTTGTACTTTTGCATATTTCAGGAAATCCTTTCTGGATTGTCTTGGAATTGTGTTTGGGGGTTTAGATCTTTGTCCCAACATTATATGAGCTGAGTATTTCCATATCCGTGTATTGATATAGTCCAGAAGCAGTTGTCTCTAATAAAAATACACGGTCATAGCCTTGGGCATTTTCTATGTAGCAGTACACTTCATATTTCATGTACATGCTTTCTTGAGGCTTGTATTGCCTAAATTGAGTGATTATTTCCTCAAGATCTTGTATAAATTTTGATGTTGTAACATTAATATGATGGCTATGTGTTGTTCTTACATTTTATGAGTTTATTTATCACTACTACTCCAGTTTTGTGTTCATATATTGCTGCATCCCCATTTTGGGATATTACACATTGACATATTTGGAGGGGTTAATGGTCACATTTTTTCTTTCTTAGATCTAATTTTCTTGAATTTTTATTATTATTTGGTTTTATGATGCTATTATAGGTGGTAATTAAGGCTAACATACTATGAGTTCCTAATATGAGGTTGAGTGTAGAAAATCATGAATTATTAAGAATTTTTATAAGTATTTTATCATAAAGACTTGGAGGAGACAACAAGGAGAAATTTTTGGAGGATTTTCCACCCTCCTTAACTCTAAAAGGAAGCCAAAGGATCCCAAGGATTCTCTCCATCAATTCGAACTCCAAAGGTAGCCAAAGGATCCCAAGGATTCTCTCCAAAAATTCGAACTCCAAAGGAAGCCAAAGGATCCCAAGGATTCTCTCTGACAATTCAAATTCCAGAAGCAACCAAGCAACTCAAAGAGGAGTGCAATCAATATTTGTTTATGTGGATTCAAGTGGAATCAATCACTATTTTCTAGTGAGTTTTTGGTAGTTTCCTTGTAAAATAAATAGAGCAGAGCTAAAGCGAGGAAGAGTTAGTCGATTCTAGTTGAAACTTTGTTGCAAGCTATTGAGATTTTTATTATTTTACTCAGTGATTAAACTTTCAGAGATGTATGAGGTTATTATTTATGAAATGAGAAGACTAATTTCATTCGAATGATTTAATTTTCAAAGATCTAGGCTCATGGGTTAGGGCCCAACCCATGTGCCTAAGCCTCTCTTTTGGTACTACCTTTTCCTTTCTTCCATTAAGCTAGTTTTCTTTCTGTCACTCAATTAGTTCATCTTCTCATAGTTTCATCGCTGCTTATTTTTTTCTTGAAGTGTGATGTTGTAATTTTTCATTTTCTTGTGAGTGATAGAATAGAGTAGAAAAACCAAGAAAAGTTGTGGATCAATACCCCCTTCTCATCTCTGTCAATAGGGCTTGAGGAGGGCGAATCTTCCCATAGGACCAAAAATGGCTTTTTTTTTCACTGTTTTGTCATGCGTTTCCTCTATTTTTCATACATGAATCCACAAATTTGTTTGGAGGAATAAGCATAAAAATCCCCAAGAAGATCATCAAGCTATCCCACTTCATTTCCAAGCTCTATTCTCATGCCTGAGCATTGTTGTTGTGCCTCCATTTCCCTCGTTTTCCTCTTATTTTCATCCATCGCCCTTTTCATTCCAAAAACATTTGAAAAGAATTAGAATTATGCCTATGCTCCTTTCTCCTCGAAAATCCTGCTCTTCATACCTCGCTCCATCACAAATCGCAAATTGCTTGTGATCTTTGTTAACTCTCTCTCATTCCTATCCTGAATGCAAATATCCCTTTCTACTTCAATTTTCTTCTCTTTTAGTAAAAACATTCAAAAACATTAGAAACCAAATTTTTCCCTTTGGACTTACCATCACTCCTCATCGTAGATCACATCATTTTCTCGTTTCCTTTAAGTCTTACCACTTCCAAACTCTGATTGCGATATTGCAATCACGCTCTGCCACAGGTACCACCACCACATCACCCATTGCAATCACACTTCACACATTTTCCTCATTTCTTCAAGTCTTACCACTTTCAAACACTGATTCTGATATTACGATCGCACTCTGCCACTGGTCCCACTGCCACGTCACCCATCCCAATTAAACTTCTCACCTTTTCCTTATTTCTTTAAGACTTACTGCTTTCAAATGCCGATTTCAATATTGCAATCACACTCCACTGCCTATCCCACCGCCCCGTCACCCATCGCAACTACACTTCGCAAATTTTCCTTGTTTCTTTAATAATTACCACTCCAAACGCCAATTTTGAACTATTCCGCATCACAAATTACCTTTCACAGTTTTTGTTTTGTTCCTGTTAACTTTTATCGCTCCAACCTTGTGACATTGCAGTTGGGATATTGCAGATCACATATCACACTTCTATCCGTCAATCATAACTCCGCCATCGCATATTTCAATAATTCTGCTCAACAAGCATCTTGGCGCCATATCATAAGGTTTTATAGGGATGAAACCCCCACTTTCCACTCCTAAGCCCTGTTTCATGTGTTAAGCCCTTCATTAGACTCTTTAGCCCTTTTCTTTCCTCCAAGCTGCAAAATCAACACTTTTTCAATTAGAATGAAGTCATGGATAGCTTAGCTACATGGGTAGAAGCATGGTAGATAAACCATAGGATAAATAGAGTGCATTTAGTCCTTTGGCCAAGCTAAGTGTGGTTTAGAATTTGTTTCCTTTCTGCCATCCATTCTTAGCAAGTTAAATTAGTTTCCTTTATTTCATTTATTTTCTACAAATTGAATTAGTTTCATTATTCTCATTTCTTTTCAAAAATTTAGTTTAGTTTCTTTTCTATCGTTTCCTTCTAGCAATTTACTTTCCAGTTATTATCATAGTTTAAAAAATAGCACCCTTTCATAAAGTAGAAGAGGATGACATGAAAATGTTGCATCTGCTGTGTATATGGCACTGTCACCTCCAAGTTTGTACAAACCCCGGGTTGCTAAAGTAAAGTAGGGAAACACCCGGGAGTTGAAAAACTCTTGGTGCAATACCAGGGCTCACCAAGATGCATATAGGTTTTTGATTATTTTCATGATTTAAGGGATTTCTTGGAGTAGCATTTCCTCTTTTGCCCAAAATACTCTTCAACACCCTTATTTTGTGAGCTAGTAGGTCCTGTTAGTACATGGATTAGCATATGATGAAATTTTATAATGAAAAAGCAAAAACAAGAGATATATTTTAAAGAAATAAATGAAATTTGCAAGAAGAAAACAATTTCAAGAAAATTGATTATGTCATCAGACACCTCATGCTACTAATATCCTTTTGTCACCAAGTTATATATTCATCATGAGAGTCTCCCTCTTCCATGAATGAAAATATAATTGCATAAAATAACTTGGAGAAAAAAATTATCAAAGACTATTCCCTTTAGCATCTCCTAAAAAAAAATGCCAAAAATGTTGGTCAATTTAATTCCTTAAGTTATAGACATTAAATTATTGGCCAAGGGTTCAAAAAATTATAGATTCTACATTGTACATCCACATTTCAAGGAATCAATAAGATTTATATCATACCACAAAAAAATGGGAACAAAACTAGGTAAAATTCAAACCAATGCTATAGGGGGTTTATTTACTAGGTTAAAACTCAAAGAAATAGATCTCAAGCCCTATCTTCAATGAGACCTAGCCCACATCGATGAATATATAAGGAAGAGGATTCATGTGGAAGGTAAATAAATTAGGTGTGTGATAATTTTGGTGTCAAAATAGATCCCATTCACCACAACTTACAATATTTCACAACAACCTACATAGTGGTCATGCATCCGATGAAGAGTTACAACACATATCATTACCTTCATAAAGAAATTACATTTTTTTTTTAAATTTAGGCTAAACTATATTGAAGTCGTAATAGAAACTTTACAGAGGCTATGGGCAGGGATGGCAAGCAGTACTTAGTCAATCCCTGCCTTGGAAGTTTTAAAAATAAACCATTTTTGGGGATACATCATGGGAGGAAAACAACCCCTTAAGAGAGTCAAACAGTATTGATTTACAAAATATTTAGTGACACATATGAAAAAAGAGAGCTAAAGTATGTCCTAAGAAGACAAGAATCAGTGATGAGCCTTGCTACCGAGCAGTCATGGAGTTCCTTCATCTTCCTCTATCGCATGGTCCTAATCCTCAATTAGGCATCCACATTCTCTTGCAATGGATTCCTCCTCAGTTGTGGGCACACGAGGAGGCTTTGGAGGTGCCACATGGATGGTGGGAGCAACAGGATACTCGGCATCAGGAAATTTGGTCCAGACACCATCTGAGTCCATAATCTAAACATCTGTCTCCTCCTCTGTAGGGTCATGGACTGGAAGTGGTTCAATTTTCCAGGGTGTTAGCGGCTCATATTGATCAATGGTGGATTTTATGTGGCCTCTTCTGCCCTTAGGATTCTCTACTAGCTAAACAATCTCCTCCTGAGTGTTGTCAGGTGTTTGGGTGGTCGACATATCATGGCATCTTGATGAGGATCCTTCGTTGGATTCTAGACACTGGTCCTATCCACGGTGAGAGTGGCCAAAGAGTGCAATTTTGTAGATGCCCCTAATGGGATTTTGATATTGGCACAGGGCCATGGAGAGGCTATCGAGCAGAGGATGGGGAGATGGTTGTGAGACAAGGCAGAGATCAGGGGGGTGCACAACAAGGGGCCTCGCAGCAGTGGAGTACAATAGGGGAATAGTGGAGTATAGTAGGGGAACTTGTAGCAAGGGATTGTGCAGCTGGGGGCTCACAGCAAGGGGCGCATATATGGGAGGTGCATAGGGGTAGGGACATGCAGTAGGGAGCACGTATCAGGGGCATGCGCAACAGGGGGATCATAGCAGGGGGCACACAGTAGGGTGAGTGCGCAGTAAGGGGAGCGAGGGCGGTGGTGGTGCAAGAGGAAGGCTTGAGAAGCAACAAACTAGTGGAAAGAGGATTAGAGAAGGCAGAGAGAGCTTGTAGAGCTAGTCAAAGCAGCAATGAAATGGTTGATTGAGGAGCCTCTCTGCCTTTTGAAGGCATGAGGTGCTGAATTCGAGCATGGAGGCAGGGAGGGACAATCCAAGTGTGCCTACATGTGTTTTCATGTGATGTGTGGTGTGTCTATAGGCCAAGTGTGGTAGAGCACTGACAACATTTATCAGCAATTTGAGTTTCTGCATCATGTAGGAGTTGGCATTGTAGTGCGGTGTCAGACTAATCATGGGAGGAGTTGTCCTGGTTTGTTCTGTAAATTTCACCTGTATTGGAGGGATAAAGCAATTATATTACTACCAAATAAAATTTTAAATGCAAGCAAGGAAATGGAAACATAATGAGAAATTATGACCACTAGGGCTACACACAAAGCTCATGCTTTAGAAGTTACAAGTTTGTCAAAATAATTGAACCAAACATCTACTCATCCTTGACATTTGCAATGTGTATCATTGTAATTCATTGCTCAATATCACTCCTTCAAATATGTAATAGTTGTAAGAAACAAAACATTTAATGATCATAGCAATAAAAAAAGTGTATTCAAGGGAAACAACCTATATTTTAGTTACAAATTCAAAGAATAAAACAAGCTCAAAAACAAGTAAGCTATATTATGTTATGGAGAGGAAAGGAAGGGGCATTATGGGTTGATTTCGTGGACCGTAAAATTGGTTTCACACTACCTAAGAGACGATATAATCAAAATTAATTGGCACATCCGAGACTATCAAAAGGAAACACCAAAATTTTCATTAATCTAGAAATAATTTCAGAGTTACATAATTTCCATCAAGATTTTCCCAATGATCTAATCTAGGTTCCTTTAGCTACTAGAATTATCCAAGATATTTTACTTGTATGATGTTAGAAGAATTGCATTTAAAATAGCATAAAGAACCACATATGTATGCTTAAACAAAAGGAAAAAGAATGAAGATCGAGAAATCAAGAACATGACACATTTGATAATGGAGTTCACCTAGTGTGGGTTACGTCTCTGGGCCTAGTGTCAAGATAGTGTAGGCCGCTTCATATAATGTTGTAAGTGATGATGATGTACATGGAATATTCTTCGTCATAACAAGGACATACACCCTTAAACATAGTATCTTGTCTCTCCATGAGATGTTCTCCCTATAGGAACTCTCACTCAAGAAGTGCTTCCCTTCAACATGACAAGCTAATACAATATCACAATAATGTGGAAAAAAAATTCACAATCTCATAATATTGTGATATCAATCATCCCTCAACATAGTTTCAAACAGGGATCTCACGAATAATACATCATCACAACATTCATAACATTTTTTTAATATGGGCTTTGTGGGGTTGGCAGGTTCATTGGGCTTGTCCCAATTTTTTTTTTTTTTTTAACTTTTAATATAACCACCCAGCCTTTTTCAAATTTTCTGAAATAAGGGGTCACTTGGAAAATTAACTAGGCAAAAATTTCGCCCATCTCAGTGGCCAGTTTATGTGCACTAGGTCTCAGTCAATTTGTAGGACCATTAATCCTGGCTTGCATGCCCCCTTTGACCAAAAATTTTAATATCTCTATATCCTTCATACGCGCTCAGATTGGAATGTCATTCACATATTTGGAATGAGGGTGATAAGCACTTCAATTTTGTCCTAGTTTGAGACCAATTTGGGGACTTTGAATTTTGAGTTATTATAAGCCTTCTTTGACCTCTGATCATGTCTAGAGCCACCTAGACCATGATAAAACCTTGAACTACAAAGAATATAAATAAAAAACATATATATTCTCTTACAACCTTTACAACTCCCTCCTCTATTCTCTATCCATAAATTGATACCAAGGAGAAATGGGGAAAATTAAAACCAATTCCCAAAATATGAACAATCAAAATTTGGGCAGATTACAATATATTGTCTTTGCTTATTTTGGTATATATTGGTTGGAAAAAAACTCAATATCTTATTAAATATAATTTTTCTAACATAAACATATATTAAATTAACTTGATCTAAATCCTTTGCTCACTAAATTCTTTATTTTGGACGTGCTTTGGGAATGGTAGCAACAAAAAACACCTCTTAAAACAACCATGTGTATCTCTCAATCCACATATTTTGTAGGAAATCCACTCATGATTCACCTAATTGGGGATGTTCTACACAAAACCCATGCCATTTCACAAATTCATCTTCATTATTCTAAAAATGGTGTCTAAATTTTGTTACTCATTTAGTCTTAGCACAAGTTGAATGAAATGTTTATCATGAGATGGAGGTATATGGAATCAAATTATGTAAAATATAGATAAAATTAAACCACGTCAATAGTTCTAGGAAAAATCCCTTTTTTCAAAAATGCTCTTGGATTTTCATAGATATGTCAACCTTGGAGGTCAATTAAAAGAACTGTGTAGGATGTCGCTTAGAGGAACTAAATGAGGCATGACCATCATCAGTAGAACCAACCATAATCCTCTATAATCATTAAAAATAATGGAAAAACTCACAATCATTAGCAATTTTAGCATTTTTAGTCTTCCAACTACATTAATGAAGAAACATAATAAGAACGGTAATGCATGGGTGAGAAGACGAGGTAAAATAATAAAAAATGGATGTTTCAAATGGAAGAAGAAATGAAAAAATGGTGACTCAACACATACTATGGAGAAAGACTTAGGAAAGGACGTACTTATGATACTTGAAAATATATGAAATAAGGAAATGGTAACATGTATAAGGAGACATGGGAACTCCCAGGTACTGTATATAAATATTATATGCCATAAGAGAATATTTGGCCAATGTATGGAAGATGCCCAGATGGAGTGAAGAGTTGTGAGAGTAATGACCATTGTAATTCTTAATTGTACAATGAGGTAATAGTGACATGAATATGAGGCATGAAAAAAATTATTAAGGAAAGAATGACATGAATATGCATAAAAGAGGAAATTTTTCCAAGGTAAAATAAAACAAGGATCTCATGAGATGATGTGTGGCTCATGTCGTGGATGAATCATATTTTTGGACAATTGTGTGAATCTTTTAAAGAGTTCCAAATTATGTCTGAATAATTTAGAGCAATAAATCTTCCTATGACATCAAAGTGCACAAAAAAAGTGTGATTCAAAGTGTAAATAACTCAATTAAATAATTAATCAACTTTCATTTACTTTAAAAGATCGTAATGGAGAACATGGATTAGGGAGAGAATGGAACTAAAAATTAGGGTTTTGTAGTAAATCCTTCTAAGAAAGGAGTTTTTCTAAAGCACAAAAGTGGGGTTTTATTTAGATTTGATATCTAGTACAACATATTCTTATTGGCCACATGATCGGGTCCTCAGGGAAGGGTGTAATCACCTCCTATCATAATGTAGTTGCAGGTATCAAGAAACCCTTGATAAGGGGTTCAATTTTAGCTATAGATACTAGGGAGAATAATGAAACCTAAGTGTTGGGGCCTAATGGAAATCATGGTTGAAGCAATGATACATAGCAAAGGAAGTAACGAACTTGAAGCTAGTTATTCTGAACAGTAAGTTGGAGAAGTCAAGGAAGTTTATAAAATTTCATGCATGGATATATAAATTTATGGGAATATTGAATAATGAGCAAGATACAATGAAGGGAATCTATCTAAAATGGAAGTTGCATGGGCCAATTGAACGAAGGGCCAAATGGTTTTTCATAGTGGTCTCTATAGATCTAGAATACCAAAAAAGGGTCTTAAAAAATGGTCCTTATTTCATTAATAATGTTGGGCTATTCAAGAGAATTTGGGAAGCTTGTTATGATCCAAAGAACTAGTAATTCCTGGCAGCCCCGATGTTGGTTTGGATCTTCTCTCCACCATCGAATTTTCGGGGACCTGATATACTTGAAGGTATTAGGAATTCCAATAGGTATTTTGTGAAAATATTAGAGATAATGAATAGGAGGAGACCACAGGGGCTTCACTATGGGAACAATACCATAGCACATGGACTCATATTGGGGGATATATAATGAGTAAATATATATATATATATATATATATATATATATATATATATATATATATATATATATATATATACATTTTGGGGGATATAGAGCATATAAAAGGTTTTTATATTGGCATGTATAAAAAATGGAGCTCAAAGTTAATGAAAATATATAAAGGGGTATAAAAAATGTTAATAAAAAAATGGATACCTATAATATATAGTGAAATTATGGGTTTTTTAAATTGGGAAGTTGTATTGGGTTCATACTAGTAGGGCGTTAAATAATGTGATTTTTAGGGGTATGTTCCTATATGTACTCAAATTAAGGGTTTAATATGATATGATCACAACTGATATGTTAGAGGTTTATTTAGTAATCCCCTTGTGGAGGAGACAAACATATTATGAAATAATTTGAGTATTTATGAATGTTTCAAAACCTCTTCTAGAATCCATTAATATCAAGTACCAGAATGATATCTGACTCAACAACCTGATCATTATGAGCATGTAACTTTCAAATACATAATGTGCCATGAATATAGGAATATATTCTGGGATTTTTTGTTGGCTATATAGGAAAGTTAGGAGACAAATAACAACACTTCCCAAGAGGTTTTGTAGGTGGTGATTAAAAAATGGAACCACAATTTTGCTTAGAACCAATCAATAAAGATAGCGTTTAAGAAAGTGGTGTTAAATCGGGGTTCGAAGACCAAAAGCAAGCTCTTGGTACTCAAAAAACTAGTGGAGATGGTGGAGGGTGCAATTCAGTCAATGCATATAGAGGACCAATCCATGGAGGTATATCATCAGGTAGTGATCCAAAGGGAAATACCAACACCAAAAATAAAATACCTGAAGAGGTCATCTGAAACACTAGATATAAAGAATTTTATAGATAATACCAACTTGATCCTTGAGGTGGAAGTATAGAATATAAATCTCAGCCTAGATGAAAATACCATGGCCAATTTTTTGAAAAACTAGGCAAGGGAAGAGGTTGCAAATATTCCTGCAGAGCATATCCATCATTTCTACTGATTTTATATCTAATTCTGACAAAAAAAACTTCAACTAGAGGGTGAATCCAAGAGAATCATCATTTCTCGCGAGTGTTCACCTAAACCAAGTATAACGAAAGACCCGAATATAGGAGAATGTGTACACAAAGGAAGAAATATGAAAAGGCAAGTAATTTAAGAAGTTGGAGAATTCTTCATTAACTCGCGATAGATAAATGAAACACAAGGTATTTCCCCCTCATCTCTCTAGTTCCTAAATGGAAGAGTCTCATGGAATATAGTAGGCCTCAACAATAAATTCAATGTGAGGTTCTTGAAGGATATAATAAAGAAATAAAATTTAGGCATCATTCTTCAATAAGAAACTAAGGTTTTGAGTGAGAAAATAGGGGAAATCACTGGAAAATTCTAGACAGGTAGAGAATCTATGGTCATCAATGCTTGTGGGAGTGCTAGTGGATTAACGATGGTATGGAATACTATATTAGTGATATTACAAGATTAGGTAGACTTTGACAATATATTATCTAGAAAAAGCCAATGTATAGGCGCACATGAGGAGATATTACTAATAGCAGTCTATTTCTCAAAAGTTGTAAGGAAGATTCTTTTTTTTGGAGAATATACACTACCTTAGAAGCATCCATATGAATGAATACTGGATATTGGGGGATATTTCAATATGATAAGACAACTATGGGGGAAGAAAATAGGTATTCAACATCTTGAATATTCGACTCGATTTTTCTTGGAGGTAATCCATGATCCACAGATAGTATATATTGATACCAATAAGGGTAAATTTACGTGGAATAAATTTTAGGGATGTAGGAACCAGGTAGCCTCATAGTTGGATCAATTTTTCTGATTAGATGGTTTGTTCGGGAGAGATGTGTATGTATAAGCATCTGTTATCCCTTATTTAGGCTCAAATAATTGGCCTATCCATTTAGAATTATATTTAAATATGGATCTGCAAAATCTCCCTTTCATATTTGAAAAGCTTTGGTTCTAATGCTAGGACTTCATTCTGAAACTATAAGAATGGGGGAAATCAATTGAGGTGCATAGCTTCAACCTTATAGAAACATTCCAACTAAATTTGAAAGAGTTAAAATTGAAGATCAAGCAATGGAATCATATGGAGTAGGAAATTGAGCAAGAAATTATCAAAGAGGGGATATTAGAAGCTCTGGTAGAAGAAAAGGGAAAAATCATTTATGATTTGGAACAATGATGAAAGTAAGAGGGGACTCTTTGGCATAAAAAATACAGAGTCCAATGGCTAAGGGAAGTGAGTATAAAATTGATTTATTTCACAAGTCCATGATCAATCATTGATATAATAATCATATTTTCTCATTAGAGTTAAGAGGAGGCCCTAGAATTCTATGATTTAGTCCACAATGCCATGATCAATCGTTGATAGAATAATTATATTTTCTCGTTAGAGTCAAGAGAAGGACATAGAATTATATTTCATGAGGATATGGAGGATTACCTCATTCATTTCAAAAATGGTTGTTTTTTAGTATAATTTGTCTTTGATGAGAGAGATCGTAAGTAGAGGTTGAGGAGGTAATAAGAGAGATTCAAAGTAACAAGGTCTAGTCAAAGAATGAAGGAGGAAACAACAGGTTTGTCTTGGTCTTAATTCCACCTTTTTAACCTTAATCACCAAGGCAGGAAATTCTAATGATCCTGGTAGATTTCAACTCGTAGAACTCTATAATATGATATAAAAGTTCATTTCATTATTCATTGCCAAGACCCTTAAGCCATTGTTGCATCACATTATTTCTCTGAATCAAAATGGTTTCATGGAAAGGAGGAAGATTCTAGATGTTGTTTTCATGGCCATTGAGGTAATCCAATCTATCTGGAAAGTTATAATATTCGGTATTATTATTAAACTTGATTTACCAAAACCATATCATAGGTTAGGTACGAAATACTTGCTTAAGGTGCTAGAAGGAATTGGTTTTTCACCTTAGTGTATTCAATAGAGTAAATCCGTTATCTCTACTCCCTTTTTTTCAATTCTTGTTAATGTCCCCTATGAGGACCTTTCAATAATCATAGGGGTTGATACAAGTTGACCCATTATCCCCATTCCTTTTCATTCTTGTGGTAGAGGGGCTAGGAAGGTACATTAAAGCAACAAATAATCATACAAATATTTAAGGGATCAGGTTATTTAAGCAAGATCTCTCAATCACACATCAACAATTTGTTGATGAAAACATGATTTTCAGCGATACATATTTCCAGGAAGCTCAACATTATTCTCTTATTTTGTCAAAATTTTGGGACACGTCAGGTTCGTAGATAAACAAGCAAAAATTTCACATATTTTTTTTCCACACATGCAAACGAGTGTAATTTAACCTAACTTGGATCGTGGGTTTTCATATTGGTAGTCTTTTGACAAAGTACCTAAGCATTTCACTAGTAGAAAACTCTCTAAAAGTTTCTTGTTGGTAGGAAATGTTGGATCACATAAAAAAGCAATTGGAAAATTGGAAATTTCACTCATTTAACTTGACAGGTTGAACTACTCTATTGAAATTAGTCCTCCAGGCTTTTCCATTGTATCAATTATAAATTCTATCTATGTTGCTCAATATTTATAAAATTATTATGAAAAGTAGTGAATCAAGGGAACATTGGTGGTAGAAACTCAAAATATTTCTACCTAAACTGGGAGGAATTATTAGGGTGAGGGATACTAAAAAACTCAATAAAATGTAGGGAGTGAAACTCTACTAGAGATGGTTGAAAGAAGGATTGGAGTTGTGGAATAAAATTTGGGACCACAATTATATATTGGATAGTTTAGAAGGGGGGAGATTATAAATCCACTCTTACCCTTGGGATCATCAATATGGAAGATGGAATAGGAGAATATAATTCTCATTTAGGATAATATGTTCTGGGAGATATCCAATGGATAATTGATGAGGTTATATAGTGAAGCATAGAAATAGTTACCCATATTGGATAATAGAGAGGAAGAGAGTTACAAGACTTTACAATTGCTCAAGGAACCAATACCTTCATATTTTTTTGGATAGATCCTTCCGCTCAATATAATTAGCGTGAATGGATATCACATGGATACTATCCCAAGGAACAAGAATTGCAAGTTTGGTCATTGTTATATCCAATTTTTCATTAAAGGAAAATACAAATAGCTTATGATATTGATAAATTAAGATGGGGATATAAACCAAAAATAATGTTCATTGCAAAATAAGGCTATATAGTAATGGCTACTCATAAGGAAGCTCATAAAGATCCTTTGGGGTGATGTATTTGGATAGGTAAACTATGGTCTAAAGTATCCCATATCCTATGGATAATAGGAAAGTCTAAACTATTAACATGGGACATCCTTCAAAATAAATTTTTCACTGGCCCCTAATATTGTCCCCTCTTTAGGCTGTAGGAAGAATCCATGGAACACTTGCTAAACTCCTATTCCTTCATTGGGTATTTGTGGAACAAATTTCTCCATCTCTTTGGAGATCCTTATCAATATCCAAACAACTTTAGAGAAACCATGGAAACATGGTGCATGTCTCTCCTTAATAGTCATGTGGTTAATAAATCATGGGTCTTAGTCTTGGGATTCTTTCTATGTAATGTATGGAAATACAAAAACCACACTATATTTAAAGACCATAATCCATCCATGGAGCACATGTGGAAAACCAAAAAGAAAAACTTGAAAGAGACCATCCTCTCCAAATCATGGAATCCCGATGATTCAAAAGTGGCTCAATTATAGTAGTGAATATTGAGATATTTATAAATCTCTCAGGATATGGTGATCCAAAGGGAGATTCATATCCCTCCCCAAGAAATATATTCCACCATTAGTTATACTCCTCCTCCATTGGGGGTCATAAAGATCAAATTTGACAAGGAATCTAAAGGTTACCCTAGCCCTATGGGATACATACGTATCTTTTGGAATGATCAAGGAAATGTCACACATATATATGTGGGATATTGTGGCTACACTAGAAATAATGTAGTTTAATTTATGACTTTGAAAATAGGTCTATGAATCACAAGGGAGGAGGGACACTCAAAGATCCAAACTGATGGTGACTCCAATGTCATAGTGGCGATAGTTCAAAAACTAATTTATGGGGCCTTTGTGATGAAAATAGTTAGTAGTGATCTGAAAATGAAAATTCATAGTCCTTTGATACTTTTCAAGTTTTTAAAAGTTTGGGTCTTCAAATGATCACTTAGTTTTTCAACTTGGTTAACTGTGAAAAGTTAATTTTAAAATGAACCTAAATATGAAAAAAAAATATGCAATCCAACATGGTAAAAATGAAGAAGATAAAAACCATGTGATAATGAATTTCACCCCTCCTGGGATATGTCTTCGGGCCCTACTCCAATGGATGGGCCACTTTATTGATCCAAACAACATAAATAGTACATTAAAAATATTTGACTCGTAGAGTAAACCTCCTTCTAGAGTGGAACATGTTTCTCCTAAAAATAAATGCTCTCCTTTGGAGAAATCTCACTTGTAAGTTGACTCCTTTTAGCATAGAAATGATAGTGAAAATTTAAAGAACTCTCTCACTAAATCTAAAAATAAGTCCTCGTACTCATTCTGAGATCAAAAAGTAAAAATTCAACTACTTCATAATGAAGTGTTAAAATGGAATTTACTCACAAAGATACTGAAAATAGACTAAAAATGGTTGCTCTAATGAATAAAGAATTGCTTTAGATGCATATGGAAGGCCGGAAAAACCTTTTCTAGGATCTTTCCATTCTAAAAAGGGTCTCCATATGGCCTCAAAACTCCAAAGACATTCTTTGTCTAAAATAAAAAATAACTTGGCTCTACGAATTTCCCAAAAAAAAGTGCTCAAATCACAACCATAATGTTGCGATTATGTTCAAAACACCAATAAATCCCTATGTAGGCTCTTATTGGGCTCAAAAATACTGAAAATGACCTAGTTAGGCCTCCAAGAACATTTATCTCCTATCTGTCCTACAAAATGGAAAAACTGGCTAACAGGGCAATGAATTCTACCTTTTATCAGATTACCAGGTGACAAATTGGAGCAGGAATGGCATTTATTATGTAGCAAATGGTTCATATTGTCACCTCTTTAAATGTGCTAATAACCCTTTAGTGCTTAGTTTTTAGCCCCTGTTATGATCATGTGGTACCATGTGGCCAGGGGTTGGGTCATGTGCCACCACTCCAGCCTTAGCTTGCTCCCAAATTAGGTGTTGGTCGCATGGGTCATTAATATGACTAAGCACCGAGCTAACAACCTACCCCCTTTGGCTTAGCCTCCATTATGATCACATTGGTTATAAATGGGATAGAGGGCTAGGTTAACTTCCCCGCTGGCTTTGCCTCCACTATGGTCATATACCATGTCATGTGCCCTAGGGCCATGGATTAACCACCTTGCCCTCTGCTTCTTCTGTCACAATCCTATGAGATATGTGTGATTAATGGCTAGGGCCATGTGCCCTTCCACTCCCCCAAACATTGATTCCATTTGACAAGAAATAAAACCTGCTAGGATATACAGTTAAGTTTTAATGGATTGGTTGAATGGTAAGTCCTGGTAGTTATAGTGGTGAGGTCATGGGGTCGAACCCGCCAGCTTAGTCGGCCAACCCGCCAAATTTTGGAAATTCAAATTGAGACCCACTCGAAGATACTCCACATTTCCTCTGCGTGAAGTCCTAATTCTCCTGTCAAGAATTGAAACTTCTTGCAACTCATCTAAATATTTAGGAGAGAAATATTTAATAGATGGAATCTTAATATTCTCTTCATGTCTATCTTTCCTTGGTGGCTAACACAATATTCATCTTGAAGACTTTCTTTCCTGATATACAACCAAACTTGATCTCGCACTTACAAATCATGATAAACTCGATGCTTGCCATGCCTTTCTTTGTACTTGGATTTGATTTCCCCAAGCTACTCTTATACTCGTTGATGCACTGATTGCATTCGTTTAATGAAATTTTTTGCTTTATCCCCATCACTATGTCCATCTACTATAAAATATTTACCAAATATAGAATACAAATGATACTTTGGAAAATAAACTAAACAATTTTAAAATTGAAATAATTGCATAGATCAGTGCTTGACATTATGTAACATGTTGGATGTAATGTAACTTCTCATCCAAAATTTTAGGATGTTTACCACAGTACCCATGAAGGAGATGCATTTTTCTACAACATGTAATGAATTTTTCTCTCAATTTCCCATACAAATTGACTTAACAACAAGCCAAAAATATAATAACATTCCAAACAAAACAATGTTACATATAAGTGATTATATTTACAACATTAATTTTACATACCCAGCTGTGGGGAAATGCAACATGTGGAATAAAAAATAAATACAATATTTAACTGGAAAAATATTCCAACCATTTCTTACCCAAACAGGCTAGGGAGTTTACTTTCCTCATTTTTCTTTCTTCTGGGGCTACTTTAGGGATGGTTATGGTGTGCATCACACATTCTTCTTCCTTCGATTTCTGAGGTGATTTCATGACCTATTTTTCCTTCTTTGGATGAAGATGTGGATGTAGCTTCCAACATTTCTCAATCCAATGCCCATTTATATTGCAATGAGTACAAAATTTTTGTGAGCATTTCTTGGAAAAAATGTCTTTTGACTTGGAAGAGAATCTTCCTTCTTAGTCTCATTTCCAATCGACATATTCATTTTATTGAATAATTCTTTTCTTTTTTGGTACTTGGCTACAAAATGGTTAGGTGCACGATAAGAAGTGTAAGAAAACACATTCCACAACATTTTATTCAAAGCATCATGTTGTTCATAGTCATGGAAATATTTTGAATAATTAGGAAATTTATACCTTTTATAATTTTCCTTTGGATCATGAGTCAAGCGAGGATAATTTTATTAATGAGGAGAACTTGAATTATTTATTCCTTTGAAGTACTCATCTCTCTTTGGAGATGTTTTTCCATCAATGTCATCATCATGATATGGTACTCCTTCAACTTCCAAGAGTTATTCTTCACAAATTTGACACTTGAAGAATTCCTTGAATTTGAATTTTTGGAGCATTTTCCATCCTCCTATTGAACATATCCTAATCCTTCATGTTAATGTTTTTATCTCACATCAATAGGATTAATGATACCATGACGATGGATTCCAATACCCTTACCATTGTACCCCATTTTGGTCAACAATTTCATACCAATACCCTTGGTATGTTTCTTATAGGATGAAAAATAATAATTATCATTTTTAAGAGAATGAATTGAACAAGAAGTATATTTTACCTCCTTTTTTGATTGCGACTCTTGGCCTTGCTCTCAAAGCTTATCCATATCCTCCTTCTTCTCTTTTGTAGATGAAGTGGTAGATGAAGATTAAAGAAAACCACTCTTTTGATTTAACATATAAGAAATGTTCTTCATCTTACAAAGGCTACAAAAATCACTCATCCCATGACCACAAACTTGTTGCATCTTAGGGGAAGCTTTGGTAGTTTACCATTCCCTATTTTTCTCTATAATGACATTCTGCAATATCAGGCGCAACTTTTTCTTTTCAGCCTCTACTTATTTGAGCAACCATATTAATTACATGTTCTCCAATTGGAGAGAAGAATTCATTTCTTCTAGTTTTATGTGCCTCGCATTCTGTAAAATTTCACACATACTTGAGATATGGTCATAACTTGCTCTGATACCACGTGATTTGAAAATGAAAATTGATCGTCCTCTAACACTTTGTAATTTTTGAAAAAAATGGGTCTTCAAATGATCACTTAGTTCGTAACTTGTTTAACTATGAATAGTTAATTTTTAAACGAACTTAAAGATGAAAAAAAAAACATATGCAATCCAACATTGTAAAAATGAAGAAGAGAAAAATCATGTGATAACAGAGTTTACCCCTCCTCGGCTACGTCTTCGGGTGCTCCTCCAATGGCTAGGTCTCTTTATTGATCTCAGCAACAAAGAGAGTACATTACAAATATTTGACTTATAGAGTAAAAATCCTTCTAGAGTGGCACTGGTTTCTCCTCTAAAGAAATGTAATCCTTAAGAGAACTATCACTCACAAGTTTATTCTCTTTAGCAAAGAAATAACGCTGACAAAAGGAAATGACTCTCTCACTGAATGTGGCAATAAGTGCTCGTACTCATTATGAGGTAGAAAATCCCAAATTCAAATGCTTCATAATGAAGTGTCAAAACGGTCTTTCCTCACAAATATATTGAGAATAGACTAAAAATTTCTACTCTTATGAAGAAACAAGTGTTGCAGATGCATCTAGAAGGTTGGAAAACCACTATTAGGCTCTTTCCATGCTAAGAAAGGTCTCCATGTACCGTAAAAAAGCCAAACACATTATTTGCCTACAACACAAAATGATTTGGACGTCATATCCCTATTTTTATTGCTTTTATTAGACAGTTGAAAATCCTAAAGGTTAAGTGGACCTAAAGGAAAAAAATAATTGTGGAAATATTGTATTTTTAAATTTATAAATGTGGAATTTTAAATATTGTGCAAAATAATAAAGTATATTGGAGACCGAGATTTCAAGTTCATGAGGATGGAATTAAACCCAAAGAATTTCCCAAATTCTCCAACAATCCTTAGATAAAATAATTTAAATTAAAAATATTAGATTGGAGATAAAATTTAAAAGATACCTCAGTAAAGTGGAAATTTAATGGGAAGAGGTGAAATAAAAATAGAAAGAAGAAAAAGCTAGTCTTAAAGTACTTTTGTGGAAAAAACAGAAGTAAAGCCTAGGCAAAAGGAAAACAACATCCTGGTTTAACTAGACGCAGTTATGGAAACATGATGAAGGGAAAGCAAGCTTAAGTAAGCCATTCCTAGGTAGATGAGAGTTTGTCTACACTTTGCAAGAATTGGTCTTGTCTCGAGGGGAGTTGTGGAGAGAAAGCTCAAGGTTGAGTGGCAAATATTCTTACCAAAATTGTATGCACAAGTAATTTAATTATGTCTTATGAAGTTGTTGTTATGATGGAAGTTAGAATAATGAGGATTTATCTATAGAGAGGTATGGAAATTATCTTTTTTGTATTATTAAATTCTGTAAAATGTTAAGTTATATAGTCTGATGTATTTAACAGAACCTACTATAATAGATATAGTTAGCTATGTATAGTTACATAGACAAATGAAATTAGAAAATTAGAAAATAGAATGTCTAAAGCTAATTAGTAGGGTTTAAATCTGTTGTTAGGTTGTAAGAATTTAATTATTAAAGTACATAAATGACATCAATACATGCGGAAAATAGGTAAGATAAATAATGAATCTCACTAGTGTGTAAAAAATCATGGAACAGAAATATAGGTACAATAAGAGATAATTGTCAATATAATAGGAAACATTATTGTAAAAATTACATTTAAACACTTTGATGTATATAAACAAGAGGGTTACATCTAATTATTCATTCTTTTATTGAATAATAAATTAAATATCAAGTACATAATAAAGTACTAGAGGATAGTACAAGAGAAATAGTGCAATGAAGTAGACAAATACATATGCCAATAAATTATAACAATGAATGATTATTAATATTATAAACATAACATAAAATGTGTATTATCAATGATAGAAATTATCATTACAAACTGTCATAAAATATTTGACAAAGTCCATTGTACTGTATAATTAATTACATGAATTGTAAATAGGGAAATATCCCTGAATTTATAGGAGTGAATTTTGTAGATAATATGGACCAACCTGCAATTAGAAGAAAAATTACACTGTCAAATATTGATAGAATAATTATTCATAAATGATGAATGGAAGCACGAGAGAAGTGAAATACCTACAAAAAAATAACATCTACAAGGATTACTATATGTATATAATAAGTGAAATAATTTAATAAACAATTGACAAGGGTAATTGAATTAGGAAGATTACCTTGTTGGTCAAATATAAGCAGAGGAACCATCCTTGTACAAATAAAGAAAAATGGATAAGTTCATGCATGTAAATGAACAAGAAGAAGGTGGAAAATATACGAGAAGATTAAAAAAGTGAAATTACTTGTATTCTAGCAGACAAAGTATGTACTAGGAATCTGGAGTAATCTTGTAGAAGAGAAAGAGTTCATGTACAATCAATTATTTTATTAATTTCAGGAAATTAATAAAAGAAGAAGTACTAATTAAGAAAATAATTTCAAATTTTCTTAGAAAATAAATTTCTGAACAAGTAACAAAAATATGATTAAATTAAAATAAAACAAGATTCTGAATTAAGAAGAAAATTATTTCAATTATATGTTTGTATAGATATAATGAAAAAAGGGATTGAAAGTGAAATGAACTTGAATACCCTGTTACATAACATGAGGTAACCATTTTCCTATATATGATGGATAATACACTATATAAAAAGAATTAAACAAAGAAATTCTAAATAGAGGAAATGTCATTCTAGTCAAACTGGGAAGAATACGAAATAGTATTAAGGGAGAGAATTAATTAATTATATAAGAAATCAAATTTCATTCCCTACAGTTAGGGTTACTCTGTCAATTAGAAATTTGATCTTCATAAGGGAAAAATTATGTACTTAGTCGTGAAGGAAAACAACTATAGAACAAAGTTATTCTAATCCCCAACGAAGGATGTCAATCATTATAAAGTATTCATAGTGGAGGAAAAACGAATCTGAATGAAACCTACAGAGGATAAAATTTAATTATATAAACAAATTTAAACTCAGATAAATCAAACCCTTTCAGAATTTTAATATATAAATACAAATACAAATTCGATTTGCAGAAGAGATTGTAATTTGCTTAAGCCATAGAACGAGTAAACCAAATCGGATTCCTTTCATTGGAATTAAGCGAAAATCAATCTTAGTGTAAGAACCCAAAAAATTGGGGCAAATCGAATTCATAACCCAACATTAAATGATTTTAACAAAAATCATATCACTATATAAAGATGGAACTCAATAATAGGTAAGTAAACCCAAAATCGTTTAATTGAGGAACTGTATCAAGATACATAGAAAACAATGATATAGTCGAATTCATGGTATGAGTGATTGTCTCTCATAGAATTGAAAACATATTTCCCAGAATTGCCTCATGGGAATACGACATGAAAAGTGAAGAAAAACTTTATGGCTACTATGTGTTGCAAACCCATCCACAACCATGTATAAAGACGATAGAGACATACATTAACATAATGAACCGAGGGTTCATGGGATTCTTAGTTGGACTCTTCCAAAATGAGGTTTACCTCAAACCATCGAGGATCTGAGACTTCTAAGAAGGTAAAAATCCAAGTAAAACGAAAACCCTACAACCATTGAATTAAAACGAAATAAGTTGTAGAAGAAACCAAATCCAAAAAGACAAAAATGATGGCGAAAATCAATAAAATGATGACATTTAGTTACTTGATGTTGGACAAGTAAAAAAATGAGTAGGCTACAAGAAGGCTCACTGTCCTGGGTGGAGAACTAGAACTGAGGCTTTGACGGCATGTAAAAATGCAAATTAAAATCTGAAAAAGGGTAAGTCATCGAAAACCAAATGTAGAATCTAGAGGGAGATGATATGACATCATCCTCACCGTAAAAATGGCCTTCATCCACAGTGCAAAAAAATTGAAAAACACCAACTGACCACGTGACAAGTTAATTCATGAAGTACCCTACATTAAAAATTTGATAACATCGAATAGAGAAATGACCTCCAAAGAGTTGTCAACATTTATGGAGGGATACGAGGGAATCCCCATACAGATTTATATATCCAAACATCTAAACCTTAGTATAATACATCATGACAATTAAACAATACATAGTAGATTTTAATTTAACAGCTCAATGAAATGTTAGCATGAGGGTAGAACTATATAAATATATAGTATTCGAACCTCATAATTCATACATGTACTCATGTAACATTAGGTTATAAGCCTGATTTAATAAAATGTTGTAGAACTAAAACGTAGTTTGAACTTTGAATAATGCTCTAGGATTGTAAGGGTAGTATATTCGATTGTCATATGATAATAATTATCAATGCTATCCATATACCTTTTTAATAATTGTATTACATGATGGGGTTAAGACCTAAGTTCATATGTGGATAAATAGCCTTGACATTAATCCTTAAAATTAAATTAAAAAGGTTGTGTAATTGGCAAGTATGAGTACAAGGAGGGAAAATAATTATAAAGGTAAACTTTGAGGATAATTAGAATATTAGAATATAAGTAGATATTCTAATATAAAATTTGATCTGAAAATGTCCATAAGAATGCTAGAAAATGAAAAATATTAAGAAGATATAAATGATTTGTAAAATAAGTTAATAGGATGATAAAAGTGTGAACAATACAGAATTAGCACAAATGACAGTCAAGAATGAAATAAAAATGGTGGAATCGTTGAATGCTGGTCTAAGAATCATTAACAATAGAGGTTAATTATTTTCAGAAATAATGATGTCAATAGCAAAATTATAATGACAGAAAGTACACATATGTTGAAACATCGCAATATGGTGACATGTAATAAATTCAAATGACGACAAAGTAGCATAAAGAGTATAAATAGAAAAAGAAAAAAAAAATGGGTAGTAGAGTTGTTACAAATGGTATCAGAGCCCATGTTGAAAACACTAAGCCTATGTATTCCCACACAGAAAAAAATAAAAAATAAAAAATATATATATATATATATATATATATATATATATGTATATATATATATATATGTATATATATATATATATATATATATATATATATATATATATATATATATATATATGTTATGTTGTTGTAAATTAATTACAATTTTCAAAAAAAGTTGTTGTAGTAATTTATTTGTGTACATTGATTTTGTCCAGAAAGGTACAATTGTTATTATGATTGACGAAGGAGGGTTGTACGTGGATCTGGGTGGTGAGGGAAATCCACCAGATCAAAATGCTTGGTTGCTGGATATGGTCAAGGATATGCAACGAGAATTAATTCAGTTGTGAACTAGCAATGAACAATTGTTGCAAGCCAACGAAGAGCAAGAGAGGTTGATCACAAAATTAAACTCAAGGTCTAGTCATGAAAGTGAATACCATGGAAGAAAGAGGAAAGAAGTTTAAACCAAATCAAAAGGATCTGAGGATGGTGGAGCATTCAGACAATATTTCGGAAAGAAAAAGGAATTGCAAGGAGACTTCCTAAAAATCAAACCTCCCACTTATGATGGTGAAAAGGAGGAGGATGCAGAAGCTTGGCTTCTGAAAATTTTACATACTTTCAAGTCTATGAATATGGAATTAACCTGAAAGCTAGATTGATCATTTACCAACTACAAGGTAAAGCTACCCTATGGTGGGAAGAAACCCAAATGGTACATGTGTTGGATGAGAAAACTATTACTTGGGAAGACTTTCAAACAAGATTCAAGTCTAGGTATCTGAATTAGATATATTACGATGACAAAGCCAAAGAGTTTTATGAGCTTAGGTTGAGACAAATCACTATTAATGATTTTGTTACCGAATTCACTAACTTGCTTTGCTATGTGCCTTATATTAGAGAGGAAAAGGCGAAAGTACAACGATTTTTAAATTACCTACCTACTATTGATACGGAGAGAATAGAATTTGACAATCCTAAGACAATGGATAAAGCTATTCGCAAATAAATACTATGTAATCATCAGTTCAAGGGAAGAAATAATGAACTAAAAAATTGGAAAAATAAAGAAAAAGGAAAAGGCGACTCTAATGTAAAAAGAGTAAAACCAACATACTTGAAAAAATTTGGGGAAAACCATTAAGGAAAGAAGTTTAAAAAAACTGGAGAAAACCAACTAACACAATCACATATTGGGTCTAAGCAGATGGATGCAAACAAAAAAAAGGAAGCGACTGTAAAAATTAAAGAACCATTGAAGTGATGGGGATGTGGAGAACCTCACCTGTTACGTGATTATGCTCATAGAACATTTCAAAATATCCAAGTATTACAAGAGGCGACTACTGTAAATGACATTGCTAGAAACATTCTGAGGATTAGTGCTACACTTGAGGATCGCCAAGCTGAGCACTAATCAACCATGATAGAAATCAAAGGTATGATTGCTAAACAACATGTTTCTATTTGTATAGATCTAGAAGAAAATTTAAGCTATATAATTCCTCATATGGTGGAAAAGTGCAAATTAAAATTAGAAATTTTTTAGCAAGCATGGTTAGTTCAATTAGTTGTTGGAACAAAAAGAAAAATTACCCATAAACTTCCAAAACTTGCTGTAAATTTAAATCAGTATAAAAATGAACTGAATTTAAATATTTTTCCTCTAGGCTCATATGATGTGTTAGTGGGAATGGTCTGGTTAGAGAAGCAGAAAGGAATAGTTAATTTCTTAGATAAAACAATTAATTGTATGGATGGTGAGGGAAAACCTGTGATAGTGAAAGGAAAAACAAGACCCATATCAATCAGGTAGATTTTTACAACTATTATTATGAGTGACCGAGGAGGGTTGTACATGGATCTGGGTGGTGAGGGAAATCCACCAGATCAAAATGCTTAGTTTTTGGATATGGTCAAGGATATGCAACAAGAATTGATTCAGTTGAGAACCAACAATGAACGATTGTTGAAAGCCAACGAAGAGCAAGATAGGTTGATGAAGCAATTAACCTCAAGGTCTAGTCACGAAAGTGAAGACACTAGAAAAAAGAGGAAATAAGTTGAAACAAAATAAGAAGGATCTGAGGATGGTGAAGCATTAAGACAACAGTCCAGAAAGAAAAAGGAATTGCAAGAAGACTTTTGAAAAATCAAACCTCCCACTTATGATGGTGAAAAGGAGGAGGATGCAGAAGCTTGGCTTCTGAACATGGTTACATACTTTCAACTCTAGGGATATGGAAGTAACTTGAAAGCCAGGTTATCCATTTACCAACTACAAGGTAAAGCTACCCTGTGGTGGGAAGAAACCAAAATGGTAAATGTGCTGGATGAGAAAATTGTTACTTGGGAAGACTTTCAAACAAAATTCAAGTCTAGGTATCTGAATGACAGATATTATGATGAAAAAGCGAAAGAATTTCATAAGACGAGGTTGGGACAACTCACTATTGATGAGTTTGTTACCAAATTCACTAACTTGCTTCACTATGTGTCTTATATTAGGGAGGAAAAGGCCAAAGTACAACAATTTTTAAATTTCCTACCTATTATGGATAAGGAGAGAATAGAATTTGACATTACCAAGACAATGAATGAAGCTGTTCGCAAAGAAAGACTGTGTTATCATCATTTCAAGGGCAGAAATGATTAATTTAAAAATTGGAAAAACAAAGAAAAAGGAAAAGGTGACTCTAATGTAAAAACGGTAAAACCAACATACTTGAAAAAAATTGGGAAAAACCATCAAAGGAATAATTTTAGAAAAACTAGAGAAAGCCAACCAACACAATCATAGACTGGGTCTAAGCAGATGGATGAAAACAACAAAAAGGAAGCGACTATAAAAATGAAAGAACCATTAAATTTTTGTGGATGTGGAGAACCTCACCTATTACCTGACTGTCCTCATAGAACAATTCTGAATATTTAAGTATTAAGAGAGGTGACTAATGTAAATGACATTTCTAGAGACATTCCAAGGATCAGTGCTACACTTGAGGATTGCCAAGCTAAACACCAATCAACCATGATAGAAATCGAAGGTATGATTGTTGAACAACCTGTTTCTGTGTGTATATATCTAGGAGAAAATTTAAGCTACATAAGTCCTCAGATGGTGGAAAAGTGAAAATTAAAATCAAAAAAATTTCAGCAAGCATGGTTAGTTCAGTTAGCTACTGGAACAAAAAGAAAAATTACCCATAAACTTCCAAGAACTTTCATAAATTTAAATGGGAATAAAACTAAACTAAATTTAAATATTATTCCTCTAGACTCATTTGATGTGTTAGTGGGAATGGACTAGTTAGAGAAGCAGAAAGCAACAGTTAATTTCCTAGATAAAACAATTCACTGTATGGATGGTGAGGGAAAACCTATGATAGTGAAAGGAAAACCAAGACCCATATCAATCAGGTAGATTTTTGCACTACAGTTAAAGGGGACATCAATAAAAGGCTATCAAGTTTATGTTGTAGAAGTGGAGGAATTGGGACAACAAACTGAAAAGGAGGATGTTGTAGAAAATTTACTTGTAATTAGATAATTCAAAGATGTATTTCTAGAGAAAATCCCCCATCAACCCCCTAAAAGAGAAATAGACTTCTCAATTGAATTGGTACCAAGAGCTACACCTGTCTCTAGAGCACCATATAGAGTGAGTACTCTTGAATTGTTAGAACTAAGAATCCAACTACAAGAGTTATTAGACAGAGGATACATTAAACCAAGTGTTTCTCCTTAGGGAGCACCGGTAATTTTTGTTAAAAATAAAGATGACACATTTAGGATGTGCATAGACTACAAAAAACTTAATAAATTGACCATAAAGAACATATATCCTCAGCCAAGGATAGATGAATTATTTAATTAAGTGAGAGTAGCGACTATCTTATCAAAGATTGATCTAAAAACAAGATATCATCAACTCAGAGTAAAAGATGTGGACATCAATAAAACAACATTTAGGACTACATATGGACACTATGAATTTGTAGTTCTACCTTTTGAACTGACGAATGCACCTGCTACATTCATGTGTTTAATGAATAGTGTCTTGCACAAGTATCTAGACAAATTTGTTTTAGTGTTCATTGATGACATTTTGGTATATTCCAAAAATGAAGAAGAACACAAAGAACATCTCAGAATTGTCCTACAAACACTTATATAACATAAGCTATATGCAAAACTCAGCAAGTTTGAATTTTACAAGGAAACAATTCAGTATTTGGGTCATGTAATTTCAAAGGATGGACTAGTAGTAGACCCCGAGAAAATACAAGCCATAATGGATTTGTCTGTACCTACTAATGTCCCAGCCATAATATCCTTCATGGGTATTGCTGGATACTGACAGAGGTTTGCAGAAGTATTTTTAGCCTTGGCATATCCTATTACTTCTTTACAGAGAAAAAAGAGTAAAGTTTGAATGGACAACAAAGTGTCAACATAGTTTTGAACAATTAAAACTTAGATTAACAACTACCCCCATAATGAAGATTGTTGATCTAAACAAACAATGTGTAGTATGTACAGATGCATGTGCATAAGGATTAGGAGGAGTATTGTTACAAGAAAACTTAGTCATAGCATATGAGTCAAGAAAATTAAAGAAACATGAACAAAATTATACTGTATATGACTTGGAATTAGTTACTATGATACATGCATTGAAGATGTGGAGACATTATATGTTACGAAAGAAGTTCATACTAATGACATATTATATAAGTTTGAAATACTTCTTCACATAACCTGATTTAAATGTTAGACAAACTAGATGGTTATCTTTCCTTAGTGAGTTTGATATGGAAATCAAACATATTAAAGGAAAGGAAAATAAGATTGTAGATTTTTTGAGTAGGAATGCTCATCAAATTTTGAATAATGCTGGAAGTAGTGTGAAATTTGACATGGAATAATGGATACAAGAAGTGGTGAGGCAAGATCCAAACTACGAGAAACTAAAAGAAAAGTTGCATAAAACTGAAATATTGGGATATACTCAAAATCAAAAGGGGATGATTTACTATAAAAATATATCATATATTCCCAATGTGGCATCATTAAAATAGGAAATTTTAGATGAGTATCATAAAATACCTTATGCAGGACATCCTGGTTATCAAAACTAGTTTCAGCATTGAGAAAGAACATGTTTTGGCCAGGTATGAAGAAATATGTGGGTTATTATCTATCTAGATGTCTAGAATGTCAGCAAGTGAAAGTGGAAAATCAACATCCAATAGGATTTTTGAACCCTTTACCTATTACATAATGGAAATTTGAAGTGGTTTCCATAGATTTCATCACTGGATTGCCTAGAAATAAATATCAACATGACTCTATAATGGTGGTTATAGAAACATTGACTAAATCTGCACACATTTTACCAGTGCAAACTATTTTTGGTACATCTCAAGTAGCTAATTGATGCAGGAGCATCAGAACTGGCCAACAATGTGGAAAATTGTGCACATGTTGTGGCTTGACAGGGTGAATTTCATTACTATGTGTTCAAATCCAGTTTACTGAGGAGGTCGATTTCACAAATAATTAGTTATTATTGTAATAAGCGTGACTATCTTATTGATAAGATTTGTTATAACAGGTGTGTGTGAGTGCTAATAGATAAGAGGTTAGGATTTTTAAAAATAGAAGATGATGTTATTGATTTGTTAGTGGAATTAATGAGAGGAAATTGTAATAAATGAAGAGATTTCTTCGTAGAAGAGGGACTGGATAGGGTGTAATTTTGTAGAGCGAAAGCTCAGAATGGTAGGAGGATTTGGTTTTGTGTGAAACAATAGTTTTTTTTTGAAGAAAAGAGCCAAAAGAGATCACTGTTTTCGTTTTTCTAATTATGATTGTGATATGTACAATCGAATGAAAAGATTGTTGATTTAAACATTGTGTATACAGAGAATTTGGTCGATGTGGGTTTCGATTGTATTTCTATTGTAAATTCTGTGTTTTATTTCAATCTCAGCGCTGCTGTTGAATTTGGTGAGTTCGAAAAAAAAACATTAACATAGGAATCCTGAAGGAAATTCTTATCGGAATGGAGTTGAATTAAATTCAGTTTTGAATTGAATCGATTCAGAAAGTCTGTATCAGCGTTGTGTAAGTCGGTAATCATCAAAGGAAAATATACTGTGTTAGCTGTATCGGGTCTGCGAAATTTTCATCAGAGCGGAATAATTGCATATCCCATAATATTGCGATAAAAATGGAGGCGGAGATTACAAATCAGTTTTAAATTGATGCGGTTCTAGAAATTTCGCATCGGTGATGTGAATTCGGGTTCGTGGTCAATACATTGCATCAGGTCGAAAAAGCGAGAAGTTAAAAGGTGAAAGCACACTTGTAAGTGTGAATTCTGATCTCTGATCAGTCGGAACGGATCTACAAACCATTATTGCGGCATTCAATTGTTGAGATTGCGCATTGGGTTGAGGGGTATCACATCGAAATTACAGAAGTGTCAAAACACTTTAATGTTTGCAGTAGTGACTCCAAAGACCACCGATTGTTATTATATCGGGTAGACTGAATTCAGAGTGCAGTTCAATCACGCAAGAGTAATGAAATCACATCGGAGTGCAGTAGAATCGCGCAAGGATAATGATATCATGTCGGAGCAGTTGAATGTCAGTTTAATAGCATATCGAATTATCCGATTTGCGAAGTGTTTTAATTGTCAGATCAACCAGAGTTTGGAGCGTTTTTGAACAGTGAAAGGGAAATCGATCCGAATCATTGGATCAAGTGATTTGGGTATGTGAATTGATGTCTTTGACAGGGGCAATTAAAATTCTGTTCGATCATTATTTTCCAGAGTTAAAATCGATGGAGAAGGTGAATTAAGGCGTGGCAATTGTGGCATTAAAAGGAATTGCGATTGGTGATTTCGATAATATCATATCGAAACTGTGGAATGATATTACATTGGCGTAGTGGAGAATACTTTGCAATTCAAGCCATACAGAGATTGTGATTGCAAATGTGTTTGGTTTGTTCGTGATCGATTCTAGGTTGTAGAATTCTTCACAAGATCGTTAAAGTGTTCATACAACTATGAACAAAAGCGATGGATCGATTATTTGGTGTTAATTTAAGGTTTGATCGATTAGATTCAAATGCTTGTAGAATTAAAATGGGTATAAGTTGTTAAATAGTAAGCAAAATGGATGGGAAGTATGAATCAGTGTGCGACAGGGAAATGAAAGGAACGTGTGGTAAGTTTAAAGCGAATCGCATGTTATTATTGCATAATGGTGGCGCGGTTACAATTTAATTGATGTTGAATCATGAGTTTTGAAGATTTAATTATAAGCTTCCACAAGATAGTGTATGAAATTGCCAGCAATCAGAAATTTTATTTGGACAGTTTTGATGTATTCATTTTTTGGATGAGAAGAAGTGTGATTCTGGGTATTGTAGGTTTATCCCTGCGTCAATTTTTGGTATCAGAGCTTGGCTCTGTTGAATCGAAGACTGAAACAATATAAATCAAGAGAAGTTGTGAGAGAAGAACCAGATAGAAGTGGCAGTGAACCTGAAGAATCCAACAAGAGATTGGACAGAGAGGACAATTGAGGTGTTCTCGAAAGAAAGAGTGAGAGATTGTAGAAGCCTAGAGGGAGCAAAGGTGTTGCTCAAGAGAAGATTCCGGATAGGGGATCGTGCTTACCAAAAGACTGAGTGAGGAGAGCTTAGTGAGGTAATATTGCAGTAAGGAGGACTTACTGTTGCAGAGGCTTGTTGCAGAGGAGTGAGGAGCTCATGGAAAGAGAGGAGCAGAAAATGACTACAGATAGTCATAGCAGAAGTTCACAAAGAAGCCAGAGCAGAAGGGAAGATGCCAAAGCAAATGGCATGAGGATGAGTCAAGAAGAGTTTGACCGAGATAAAGCTGAGATAGATTTCCAGATTGGAATATTGATGAAGATGCTGCAGAAAAGTGTTTGGACCATGAGGAAAAGAGTAAAGTGGCCAAGGCTACGAGAAAGGAGAAATCAGCAAGTGAAGTCAGAGATAGTAGAAGAATTGAGAAAGATTGAGCAGATATTGAGTGCTCAAGAGGAATCAGAGAAACTCAGAGAAGCAGAGGTAGAATTGGAAGTTTCCATTTGTAGACCAGAACAGGGTGAGATGTTAGGGAAAGAGGATAATGAGAGGTCAGCTGAAGATCTCATGGACTATTGGCAGAGTTCAGAACAATTCGAAGATATGTTGACAAAGGAAGCAGATGAGGCAATGAAGCCTTGTGATTTTGATTCTTACAGTTTGTGTATGTTTGCAGGATATGCAGAGGATGATGAACAGTCGATTGAAATTTTCACAACCAAGAATGAAGCTCTTGAGGTAAAGTATGATGAAGAATCCTTTTTAGGGGAAGAAGGCGTTGATTATTTGTAACAGAAGGAGTTCATAGATGAAATCCTATTTGGTGTGAAACAGTCAGATGAGGTTGATATAGACCAGCAGTCTGAAGACAATTCCATAGTGGGACTACAAAAAGGTAAACCAATTAATTTTTTAAATGGAATTGATGAAAGATGCTTGCAATATGATAATGTGGAAAACAGGTCAACTCAGGAGGATTTCCAAGAAAAGAATGAAGCTGAGAATGGAAATTGTGACGATCTGCTAGAGAGATTTCACAAGGAGATAGAATACTTGGAGAGATTACTCAAGGAACCTAAAGGAGAAACAAAGCTTATAGAACCTGATGGACGAAAAGGTGTGAGAGACAGCATTAATAAATATGATGCTGAAATCAGATAAATTGAGCAGCGATTATATGAAGGTGAGATGAAAGATCACGAGCAACAAGGAAGTTATGTCCTCAGAGGCATGAAGGAGACAAAAATATTAACTCAGCAAGATGAATATGGAAGTAACCAGAACTTTGGAAGGAATGATCAGCTACGTGAGAGTGAATTTGAGGAAGGCATTAAATTGCAGAAGTATAGAAGCTGGCAGCAGAATGAAGAACCAGAAATTGGTCTGGCTGTACAAAGGAAGATAAGTAAAGACCGAAGATACAGATGGAAACTGAAGAAAAGGGTGAAGTGGAAGCTATTGAAACAGAGGTGGAATGGCAAGCTGATGAACGAGTTCAGGAAACTAGAACAAATTCATATTGATTTGTTGAAGAAGGAAAGACTCAGAGAAATGGGGTCACAGCAAGAAGGATCCGCTGAAATCCAAAATATCTATGATGGAGGATTGGTGCTTGAAGCATCAAAAGAAAATGGAAGATATTGTCTTTTGAAAACTGAAGGTTGTTGTGTGTTTGCAGGTCACATTGACTTGAGGAAAGACAAACAGTTATTGAAGACTGTTGAAGAAATGACTACTCATACTCACATGCAGAACAAGGAGGATGGTAAAAGAAATTTTGAATTCAAAGGATACACTGAGTCATTGAAGATCATTGATCTTGAAGAAAGCCAGAGTGAAGGAGGATTAAACACAGATATTGCGGACAATACAGTTAGTAAAGATGGTGCAGAACTTTTGAGAGAAATTCCAGATGAGATGGCAGATTTGTATAATTCAAATATTTTGATGAGGAAGCCAGGTAAAGCATTTGTGTTTATTGAGTTGATTAATTTTGATGAAGATTTATATGCAGGAAAAGGGCAGTGTGAAGTCGATCTGAATTAAGAAGAACAGATCGGATTAATGGAAGGTATTCTGGAATTTGAAGCAAGGAATGATGAAGTCATGAATGAGAAACCAGAAGAAGAACCTGGGAAAAGGCATTTGTACATTTCAGAAATGCATATGGAAGATTATTGGCACAAAGATTATGATGTTCTAATTCAGGAACACAATCAGTTGCAGCAGAATAGTATTCAGCACACGAGAAGTGAAATAGACAAAGAATTGAATGAGTTATGGAAACTCATACTACAACATTCTAGTAAAACAAATACAGGACAAAAGAAAAAAGGAAGATTGGCTGGAAGAAATCGTACAGGCGAAGGGAATGTAAAATTGCAAATTAAAGTGAGCAAAACAACAACAAAATATGTGAAAGGGACAACAACAGATAGTGAGGCATTACAGCATAAAGAATGGAGACTTGAGGGACAAACAACAACAACGATAACCAAGGACAGACTATCAAACCAAGTATGGGATCCAGGAGGACACAGACATCAAATGCATGATCAGGAGATCATGGTTAATTTAAACTTTGGGAGTCTGATGCAGGAGCATCAGAACTGGCCAGCAATGTGGAAAATTGTGCACATGTTGTGGCTTGACAGGGTGAATTTCATTACTGTGTGTTCAAATCCAGTTTACTGAGGAGGTCGATTTCACAAATAATTAGTTATTATTGTAATAAGCGTGACTATCTTATTGATAAGATTTGTTATAACAGGTGTGTGTGAGTGCTAATAGATAGGAGATTTTATTTGTTAGGATTTTTAAAAATAGAAGATGATGTTATCGATTTGTTAGTGGAATTAATGAGAGGAAATTGTAATAAATGAAGAGATTTCTTCGTAGAAGAGGGACTGGATAGGGTGTAATTTTGTAGAGCGAAAGCTCAGAATGGTAGGAGGATTTGGTTTTGTGTGAAACAGTAGTTTTTTTTTGAAGAAAAGAGCCAAAAGCGATCACTGTTTTCGTTTTTCTAATTATGACTGTGATATGTACAATCAAATGAAAAGATTGTTGATTTAAACATTGTGTATACAGAGAATTTGGTCGATGTGGGTTTCGATTTTATTTCTATTGTAAATTCTGTGTTTTATTTCAATCTCAGCGCTGTTGTTGAATTTGGTGAGTTCGAAAATAAAAACATTAACATGGGAATCCTGAAGGAAATTCTTATCGGAACGGAGTTGAATTAAATTCAGTTTTGAATTGAATCGATTCAGAAAGTCTGTATCGGCGTTGTGTAAGTCGGTAATCATCAAAGGAAAATATACTGTGTTAGCTGTATCGGGTCTGCGAAATTTTCATCAGAGCGGAATAATTGCATATCCCATAATATTGCGATAAAAATGGAGGCGGAGATTACAAATTAGTTTTAAATTGATGCGGTTCCAGAAATTTCGCATCGGCGATGTGAATTCGGGTTCGTGGTCAATACATTGCATCAGGTCGAAAAAGCGAGAAGTTAAAAGGTGAAAGCACACTTGTAAGTGCGAATTCCGATCTCTGATCAGTCTGAACGGATCTACAAACCATTATTGCGGCGTTCAATTGTTGAGATTGCGCATTGGGTTGAGGGGTATCGCATCGAAATTACAGAAGTGTCAAAACACTGTAATGTTTGCAGTAGTGACTCCAAAGACCACCGATTGTTATTATATCGGGTAGACTGAATTCGAAGTGCAGTTTAATCGCGCAAGAGTAATGACATCGCATCAGAGTGCAGTAGAATCGCGCAAGGATAATGATATAGCGTCGGAGCAGTTGAATGTCAGTTTAATAGCATATCGAATTATCCGATTTGCGAAGTGTTTTAATTGTCAGATCAACCAGAGTTTGGAGCGTTTTTGAACAGTGAAAGGGAAATTGATCCGAATCATTGGATCAAGTGATTTGGGTATGTGAATTGATGTCTTTGACAGGGGCAATTAAAATTCTGTTCGATCATTATTTTCCAGAGTTAAAATCGATGGAGAAGGTGAATTAAGGCGTGGCAATTGTGGCATTAAAAGGAATTGTGATCGGCGATTTCGATAATATCATATCGAAACTGTGGAATGATATTACATTGGCGTAGTGGAGAATACTTTGCAATTCAAGCCATACAGAGATTGTGATTGCAAATGTGTTTGGTTTGTTCGTTCTACCGGATCTGAGCGTAAGAATCTTCATAAGATTCTATTGGTAAGTGTGTTCAACACGATTTATGAATAAAGTTTAAGGATCGACTATTTGCAAGTTAATTTAGGGGTCGGATCGATTAGATTTGAAATTGTTGTGATGAATTTGAAACGGGTATAAGTTGTTAAATGGTGTTAAAATGGATGGGAAGTATGAATCAGTGTGCGACAGGGAAATGAAAGGAACGTGTGGTAAGTTTAAAGCGAATCGCATGTTATTATTGCATAATGGTGGCGCGGTTACAATTTAATTGATGTTGAATCATGAGTTTTGAAGATTTAATTATAAGCTTCCACAAGATAGTGTATGAAATTGCCAGCAATCAGAAATTTTATTTGGACAGTTTTGATGTATTCATTTTTTGGATGAGAAGAAGTGCGATTCTGGGTATTGCAGGTTTATCCCTACGTCACTAATGTATTCATGAAAGAAATTGTGAAGCTACATAGCATTCCTAAAATGATTATATCATACAGAGATGCAAAGTTTACTTCAGCCTTTTGCAAGACTATGTTTGGAGGAATGGGCACCAAATTGAACTTTAGGACTACATACCATCCTCAAACAGATGGACAAACTGAAAGGACCAACCAGATTTTAGAAGACGTGCTACGGATGTATGTTATGAACAGACCTACAATAATGTTCATTGCAAAATAAGGCTATATAATAATGGCTACTCATAAGGAAGCTCATAAATATCCTTTGGGGTGATGTATTTTGACAGGTAAACTATGGTCTAAAGTATCCCATATCCTATGGATAATAGGAAAGTCTAAACTATTAACATGGGACATCCTTCAAAATAAATTATTCACTGGCCCCTAATATTTTCCCCTCTTTAGGCTGTAGGAAGAATCCATGGAACACCTGCTAAACTCCTATTCCTTCATTGGTTATTTGTGGAACAAAGTTCTCCATCTCTTTGGAGATCCCTATCAATATCCAAACAACCTTAGAGAAACCATGGAAACATGGTGCATGTCTCTTCTTAATAGTCATGTGGTTAATAAAGCATGGGTCTTAGTCTTGGGATTCATTCTATGTAATGTATGGAAATACAAAAACCACACTATATTTAAAGACCATAATCCATCCATGGAGCACATGTGGAAAACCAAAAAGAAAAACTTGAAAGAGACCATCCTCTCCAAATCATGGAATCCTGATGATTCAAAAGTGGCTCAATTATAGTAGTGAATATTGAGATATTTATAAATCTCTTAGGATATGGTGATCCAAAGGGAGATTCATATCCCTCCCCAAGAAATATATTCCACCATTAGTTATACTCCTCCTCCTTTGGGGGTCATAAAGTTCAACTTTGACGGGGAATCTAAAGGTTACCCTAGCCCTATGGGATACATACGTATCTTTTGGAATGATCAAGGAAATGTCACACATATATATGTAGGATATTGTGGCTACACTAGCAATAATGTAGTTGAATTTATGACTTTGAAAATAGGTCTATGAATCACAAGGGAGGAGGGACAATCAAAGGTCCAAACTAATGGTGACTCCAATGTCATAGTGGAGATAGTTCAAAAACTAATTTATGGGGCCTTTGTGATGAAAATAGTTAGTAGTGATCTGAAAATGAAAATTCATAGTCCTTTGATACTTTGCAAGTTTTTAAAAGTTTGGGTCTTCAAATCATCACTTAGTTTTTCAACTTGGTTAACTGTGAAAATTTAATTTCAAAATGAACTTAAAGATGAAAAAAAAATATGCAATCCAACATGGTAAAAATGAAGAAGATAAAAACCATGTGATAATGAATTTCACCCCTCCTAGTATATGTCTCTGGGCCCTATTCCAATGGCTGGGCCACTTTATTGATCCAAACAACTTAAATAGTACATTACAAATATTTGACTCGTAGAGTAAACCTCCTTCTAGAGTGGAACATGTTTCTCCTAAAAATAAATGTTCTCCTTTGGAGAACTCTCACTTGTAAGTTGACTCCTTTTAGCATAGAAATGATAGTGAAAAGATAAAATAACTCTCTCACTAAATCTAAAAATAAGTCCTCGTACTCATTCTGAGATCAAAAAGTAAAAATTCAACTACTTCATAATGAAGTGTTAAAATGGAATTTACTCACAAAAATACTGAAAATAGACTGAAAATGATTGCTCTAATGAATAAAGAATTTCTTTAGATGCATATCGAAGGCTGGAAAAACCTTTTCTAGGATCTTTCCATTCTAAAAAGGGTCTCCATATGGCCTCAAAACTCCAAAGACATTCTTTGTCTAAAATAAAAATGACTTGGCTCTACGAATTTCCCAACAAAAAGTGCTCAAATCACAACCATAAAGTTGCAATTATGTTCAAAACACCAAAAAATCCCTATGTACGCTCTTATTGGGCTCAAAAATACTGAAAATGACCTAGTTAGGCCTCCAGGAACATTTATCTCCTATCTGTCCTACAAAATGGAAAAACTGGCTAACAGGGCAATGAATTCTGCCTTTAAACAGATTACCAGGCAACAAATTGGAGCAGGAATGGCATTGATTATGTAGCAAATGGTGCAAATTTTCACCTCTTTAAATGCGCTAATAACCCTTTAGTTCTTTGATTTTAGCCCTTGTTATGATCATGTGGTACCATGTGGCCAGAGGTTGGGCCATGTGCCCACCACTATAGCCTTAGCTTGCTCCCAACGTAGGTTTTGGTCGCATGGGTCATTAATATGACTAAGGACCGAGCTAACAACCCACCCCCTTTGGCTTAGCCTCCATTCTGATCACATTGGTTATAAATGGGACAAAGGGCTAGGTTAACTTCCCCGCTGGCTTCACCTCCACTATGGTCAATTACCATGTCATGTGCCCTAGGGCCATGGATTAACCACCTTGCCCTTTGCTTCTTGGGATATGTGTGATTAATGGCTAGGTCCATGTGCCCTTCCACTCCCCCAAACATTGATTCCATTTGACAAGAAATAAAACCTGGTAGGATATACAGTTAAGTTTCAATGGATTGGTTGAATGGTAATTCCTAGTAGTTATAGTGGTGAGGTCATGGGGTCGAACCTGCCAGCTTAGTCGGCCAACCCGCCAAATTTTGGGCATGAAAATTGAGACCCACTCGAAGATACTCCACATTTCCTCTGCATGAAGTCCTAATTCTCCTGTCAAGAATTGCAACTTCTTGCAACTCATCTAAATATTCAGGAGAGAAATATTTAATAGATGGAATCTGAACATTCTCTTCATGTCTATCTTTCCTTGGTGGCTACACAATATTCAGCTTGAAGACTTTCTTTCCTGATATACAACCAAACTTGATCTCCCACTTACAAATCACGATCAACTCGATGCTTGCCATGCCTTGCTTTGTACTTGGATTTGATTTCCTCAAGCTACTCTTATACCCATTGATGCACTGAATGCATTCGTTTAATGAATTTTTTTTCTTTATCGCCATCACTATGTCCATCTTGCTGTGTAACTAGCTCCAAAAAGAGAAGAAAAGAGATATAAATGCCTTAGAAATGAGCCACTTCGAGGGGGCAACCTCCAATACATTACATAAATGAACAATTCTTGGATGATACAATTTACAAAACCTCCTTTCTATATATAGGAGTCCATGGGGCCATAATGTAATCCTAGTGGGCCACAATGTAATCCTAGCCGACCTAACAATAATAATTTAAGGGCACAATAATAACAAAATGGGAGTTACAAGGGTTCAATAATAACAATAAGGGGGTTACACTAACAATAATAAGGGACTATACTAGTGATATAGGGACCTAACATGCCCCTCTCCTCCAAAAAAGTGTTGTCCTCAATGCTTGAGTAGCTCCGGGTGCTTCTGTATAAAATTCTCATCCTCCCATGTAGAATCTTCAGTGGGTAAGTTCTTCCACTTGATGAGATACTCTGAAATTGATCGATTCCGTAGCTGTCGAGTTCTTATTTCCATGACTGCTTCAGGTTCAAATATGATTGTTCCTTCCTCATCAAGTTCTGGCAATATTGTTTGAACCGGAAGATTTTCACCTATAACCTTCTTTAATCATGAAACATGGAAAACTGGATGTACTCGCGAAGAAGCAGGAAGCTCCAATTTGTATGCCATAGTACCAATCTTTTGCAACACCTTGTAAGGACCATAGTACTTTGGTGATAGTTTATTATCCTTCTTAGCTTGCTTGAGGGACATTTGTTTATATGGTTGTAGCCGTAAAAATACCCAATCTCCTACATCAAAACTTCTCTCGCTGCGATGTTGATCTGCCTGTTGTTTCATTCGATTTTGTGCCAAATTCAGGTTATCCTTTAAGAGTTGGAGAACTTCTTGCCGATGCTCGATGTGATCTTCCACTGCTTGAACCTTCGAATTTTCCCTTAAAGATGATGTGATGGATGGTGGATGATATCCATAAAGTGCCATAAATGGGGTCATTTTTGCCTGCAGTATGGAAGGAAGTGTTATACCACCATTCAGCAAGAGGTAACCACTTGACCCATTGTGTTTGTTTATCAGATACAAAACAACGAAGATATCCTTCCAAACATTTATTTACGATCTCAGCTTGACCATCAGATTGAGGATGATAAGATGAGCTATGAGCTAATTGAGTACCCAAACAAGAAAATAACTCCGTCCAAAAATTTCCAGTAAAAATGGGATCTCTGTCGCTCACAATAACCCTTGGGCTTCCATGTAGCTTTTGAATTCTGTCCATAAATGTAGTAGCAATCGTACTTGCTTTAAATGGATGAGATAATGCACAAAAGTGTGCATACTTGGTAAGTCTATCAACTACCACCATGATGACACTCTTTCCTTCGGACTTAGGTAAACCTGTGATAAAATCCATTGAAATCTCCTCCCAACGTTGACTTGGAATGGATAAAGGTTGTAGAAGTCCCGGGGTCTTAATTGTTTCCACTTTTTTCTGCTGGAAAACCAAACATTCCACCACAAACTTTTGAATATCAGATTTAAGGCCATCCCAAAAAAAATCTTTCTTCACCCTGTGGTAAGTTTTTAAAAATCCTGAATGTCCTCCTAAAGGAGAAGTGTGCAATTCCAGAAGAATATTTTGTTTTAGTTGGGAATTCTTGCAAAGATATAAGCGATCTTTGTACCATAAGGAATCATTTTTCCAACTAAATGTATCAGATGTACTAGGATCTTGCTGCAACTTTTGAATGAGTATCCATACATCTTTGTCCTTCTTCCATTCATCTCTTGCTTCAGTTATCCAATCTGGTTCGATAATAGAAATGGCACAAAGCAATGCTTCCACCTCTTCATTCTTTCTTGAGAGTGCATCTGCAACAACATTAAGCTTTCCTTTTTTGTAGATTATTTCAAAGTCATAACCCAACATCTTTGTGACCCATTTTTGTCGCTCTTCTGAAGATAGTCTTTGTTCCAAAAAGTGTTTAAGACTATCATGATCAGTTTTTACCTTGAAGTGTCTTCCCATTAGGTAAGTTCGCTATTTCTTTAGTGCATGCAGTATTGCTAACATTTCCTTCTCATAAATAGGTTTCTGTAAATACTTTCCTTTGATTGGACGACTTTCAAAAGCAATGGGTCTTCCTTCCTGCATTAAAACTGCACCAATTCCATTTCCTTAGGCATCACATTCCACAATAAAGGTTTTTGTGAAGTCTGGTGTAGCTAAGACCGGTGCTAGGCACATTGCCTCTTTAAGACGTTCAAAGGCCTTAGTTGCTTCAGGGGTCCATGAAAATGCATCTTTCTTCAATAATGTTGTTAGAGGTGCTGCTATTCTCCCATAATTCTTAACAAACTTGCGATAATACCCTGTTAACCCGAGAAATCCTCGCAACTTCTTTATGGTAGTGGGGACTTTCCATTCCTTAATGGCTTTAATTTTGTTAGGGTCTACTTTAACACCCTCGTGAGATACAATATGACCCAGATATTCCACCTCTTGTACTCCAAAGAAACATTTGGATGTTTTTGCATATAATTGTTTCTCCTGCAATATTTTGAGCACCCCGTCAACATGTTCAACATGATCCTTCCAAGACTTGCTATAGATTAGCATATCATCAAAAAATACGAGCACAAATTTTCTAAGGAAGGGTTTGAAAATGGAATTCATCAACCCTTGAAATGTAGAAGGTGCATTGGTAAGGCCAAAAGGCATGACCAAAAATTCATAATGACCCTCATGAGTTCAAAATGTTGTTTTTGGAATATCTTCGGTCTTCATTCTAATTTGATGATATCCTGAACGAAGATCCAACTTGGTAAAATAAATTGCTCCATGTAATTCATCCAATAATTCATCAATCACAGGAATGGGAAATTTATCTTTAATGGTGAGCTTATTGAGCTCCCCATAATCCGAACACATTTGCCATGATCCATCCTTCTTGTGTACCAACACTACAGGAGTAGAGAAAGAACTTTGACTAGGTTGAATTATACCCGCCTCTAACATTTCTGCAATCATACGTTCAATTTCGCTCTTTTGGACGTAAGGATATCTATAAGGCCCGATGTTTGGAGGAACACTTCCTGGAATCAAATGAATAGCATGATCATGATCACGAATAGGTGGGAGTCCTTTGGGAGTTTCAAACACCTTGAAATGATTGTCCAAGACTTGTTGGAGATATGCAGAAATAGATGATTTTGATGTCGGAACTTCTAGTGAGCATAATTGTGCAATTACGCCTCGTTGTTCTTTATTTAGAAACTTTGTCATGACATTAGAGCTTATTATCCTTCCTGGCTTCCCTTCAATACCCCGTAATTCAACTTCCTTTCCTTCTGAAAAAAATTTCAAGAACAGTTCTTGAAAATTAAAAGCTACCGTCCCCAAAGATTGTAACCATTGTACTCCTAGTACAACATCAGCACCTCCCATAGGAATGAAAAGCATTGGACTAGTCAATACATATTCCCCCATGGTTAGCTTGATATTATGGCATTTTCCAGAGCAATTTATAGTTCCTCCATTTGCAACCATCACTTCACATTCTGGTGCTGGGTATAGGAAACAATTTAATTCCTTGGCTACCTTATAATGAATAAAATTATGGGTGCTACCTGAATCAATCAACACTATTACCCTTTTCTTCTTTATATGTCCTTCTATCTTGAGAGTTTGAGGAGTGGTAATTCCTGCCAGTGCATTACACGATATGGTCGGATTCATTTCTTCCTCTTCTAGGGGTGGTTCCCGGTGTATATCCTCTTCTTGTTCATTTTCTTCTTCTTCTTCACAATCTTGTAAAATAATTTCTTCTCAGCACACTTATGACCTTTAGTGTATTTGCTATCACAACTGTAGCAAAGCCCTTTTGCTCTTTTTTCTTCCAATTGTTGTGGTGTCAACCTTGTAGGTTGTGGAAATCTAGATGTAGCAACACTTCCTTCTTTATAGAATTGAGTGGTAGGCCTCCTTGTCGCCATTATTTTACATTCAACTTTTCTTGCCAACCTGAATGCCTTCTCCAATGAATCTGGTTCCAAAAAACGAAGTTCATGTTGGACGTTATCCTTTAAAGTGCCTATGAAGAGATCGATCTTGTGTTCCTGTGGAATATCAGTTACCCTTATATTCAATTTTTGGAAGTCCTCAATGTGCTGCCCCACTAAACCCTTTTGTTTGAGATTTATCAATTGGCTAAAGAAGGTTTTTCTCTTTGTATCCTCATAATGTGCTATCATTTCCTCCATAAAAATTGACCAAGTGACAATTTTTTTACGGGAGCAAAGCTATCGATACCATACAAATGTATTTTGTTCTAAATGTAAAGTTGCAATGCGTACCTTTTGTGTGTTTTGCACGTTATGGAGATCAAAATATTGCTCCATCCGTAGTATCCATGTTACAGGATCCTTTCCATAAAACTTCCTCATATCCATCTTTGGAATATGGTGGTTCTTCCCGCCAACATTAGAGTTTATGAAATCACAATTAACATTTATTTTGTTCTCATCATGAGGTTCTTCTACTATCTTTTCACCATTAGGAAACTTTTCTTGTATCAACTTTGTCAAACCTTCCATGTCTGCTTTTAGAAAATTCTTCATGTTTTCCATTTTCTCATCGATCTTAGCTTCCATGTCATCCATCTTAGATTCCATGCCAGCCTCCATGCCATCCATCTTAGCTTCCATTCCTTTCTTCAAACCATCCATCTTAGTTTCCACACCCTTCTTCAAAACTTCCATTTCATTTTTTGTTGTTCTTTGCGAGAGCGAAATTTGTTGCACTTGCTCTTGTAATTTTGATATGTCATGTTGCCATTCTTCGTCTTCATGAGTCATAGTAGAGCCTTCTAAAGGCTTAATGGGTGTTGAATTCTTTTTAGGGGCCATTTTAGACTCCAATATTGATATCTATTCTACAATAGGCCCTTTCAATCAATTCAACTTGATTCTTCAAACAAGACTTATGCAATTCGGAAAAAAAATACACACCGTTTACTTGCTTTGAGGAGCTCGATATTGAAATTGTATTATCTATGTGATTGTGGATCTTCAATATCTGAAATTCAGCACTGAAGTAGCCCTCTAAATTCTCTTTTGAATGCCACAGTTCTGACCTGATTTGGATTCTCCAAGACAAAGTTGTGTCCAATCTCCCACAATGACCTAATTATGGACTGGTTCAGTAGAGCGAACTTGTACGAATTTTCACGTGTCACTGTTTCGTCCTTTGTCTCTGAAATTGATATTAAAGAAACTACAGTCTGTGTACTTGCGACCAATTTTTACGGCACTCCAATCCGATGCCCAGAGAGAGAGTTATTGAACTTTTCTCACGATCACCTCTTTGAGATGCAATTCAGGAGCCTGAGAAGGCACTACCTTCCACAGATCATATCTCCAAAAATATTTCGAACCAAGCTCTAAAATTTTTTGATGAATTTCCTCAGGATTTCAGATTCGTACCATATGAATTTCAGATTCTGAACCTTCGTAGAAAAAAATTTGTAGCGAAAATGCCACGATGACCTGTTTAGGAGCTTGAAAAAATACCTAACTTCCACATATCATATTTCCGAAAATATTGCAAACCAGACTCTGAAATTTTTAGACAATCTTCCTCCGGATTTTAGCTTCGTACCCTAAAAATTGCAGCTTCTGAAACTTCGTAGAAAAAAAGTTATAGCGCAAATGCCACGATGACCTGTTTGGAGCAGCGAAACCCTAGAATCCAAAGCTCTGATACCAAATGTTGTGTAAACAGCTCCAAAAAGAGAAGAAAAGAGATATCAACGCCTTAGAAATGAGCCACTTCGAGGGGGCAACCTCCAATACATTACATAAATGAACAATTCTTGGATGATACAATTTACAAAACCTCCTTTCTATATATAGGAGTCCATGGAGCCATAATGTAATCCTAGTGGGCCACAATGTAATCCTAGCCGACCTAACAATAATAATTTAAGGGCACAATAATAACAAAATAGGGGTTACAAGGGTTCAATAATAACAATAAGGGGGTTACACTAACAATAATAAGGGACTATACTAGTGATATAGGGACCTAACACATCTACTATAAAATATTTACCAAATATAGAATACAAATGATACTTTGGAAAATAACCTAAACAATTTTCAAATTGAAATAATTGCATAGATCAGTGCTTGACATTATGTACCATGTTGGATGTAATGTAACTTCTCATCCAAAATTTTAGGATGTTTACCACAATACCCACGAAGGAGATGCATTTTTCTACAACATGCAATGAATTCTTCTCTCAATTTTCCATACAAATTGACTTAACAACAAGCCAAAAATAGAATAACATGCCAAACAAAACAATGTTACATATAAGTGATTATATTTACAACATTAATTTTACATACCCAGCTGTGGGGAAATGCAACATGTGGAATACAAAATAAATACAATATTTAACTTGAATAATATTCCAACCATTTCTTACCCAAACAGGCTAGGGAGTTTTCTTTCCTCATTTTTCTTTCTTCTAGGGCCACTTTAGGGATGGTTATGGTGTGCATCACACATTATTCTTCCTTCGATTTCTGAGGTGATTTCATGACATATTTTTCCTTCTTTGGATGAGGATGTGGATGTAGCTTCCAACATTTCTCAATCTAATGCCCATTTATATTGCAATGAGTACAAAATTTTGTGAGCATTTCTTGGAAAAAAATGTCTTTTGACTTGGAAGAGTATCTTCCTTCCTAGTCTCATTTCCAATCGACATATTCATTTTATTGAATAATGCTTTTCTTTTTTGGCACTTGGCTACAAAATGGTTAGGTGCACGATAAGAAGTGTAAGAAAACACATTCCAAAACATTTTATTCAAAGCATCATGTTGTTCATAGTCATGGAAATATTTTGAATAATTAGGAGATTTATACCTTTTATAATTTTCCTTTGGATCATGAGTCGAGCGAGGAGAATTTTATTGATGAGGAGAACTTGAATTATTTATTCCTTTGAATTGCTCATCTCTCTTTGGTAATGTTTTCCCATCAATGTCATCATCATGATATGGTACTCCTTCAACTTCCAAGAGTTATTCTTCACAAATTCGACACTTGAAGAATTCCTTGAATTTGAATTTTTGGAGCATTTTCCATCCTCCTATTGAACATATCCTAATCCTTCATGTTAATTTTTTTATCTCACATTAATAGGATTAATGATACCATGACGATGGATTCTAATACCCTTACCATTGTACCCCATTTTGGTCAACAATTTCATACCAATACCCTTGGTATGTTTCTTAAAGGATGCAAAATAATAATTATCATTTTTAAGAGAATGAATTGAACAAGAAGTATATTTTACCTCGTTTTTTGATTGCGACTCTTGGCCTTGCTCTCAAAGCTTATCCATATCCTCCTTCTTCTCTTTTGTAGATGAAGTGGTAGATGAAGATTATAGAAAACCACTCTTTTGATTTAACATATAAGAAATGTTCTTCATTTTACAAAGGCTACAAAAATCACTCATCCCATGACCATAAACTTGTTGCATCTCAGGGGAAGCTTCGGTAGTTTACCATTCCCTATTTTTCTCTACAATAACATTCTGCAACATCAGGTGAAACTTTTTCTTTTCAGCCTCTACTTCTTTGAGTAACCATATTAATTACATGTTCTCCAATTGGAGAGAAAAATTCATTTATTCTAGTTTTATGTGCCTTGCATTCTGCAAAATTTCACACATACTTGCGATATGGTCATAACTTTCTCTGATACCACGTGATTTGAAAATGAAAATTGATCGTCCTCTAACACTTTGTAATTTTTGAAAAAAATGGGTCTTCAAATGATCACTTAGTTCGTAACTTGTTTAACTATGAATAGTTAATTTTTAAACGAACTTAAAGATGAAAAAAAAACATATGTAATCCAACATCGTAAAAATGAAGAAGAGAAAAATCATGTGATAACAGAGTTTACCACTCCTTGGCTACGTCTTCGGGCACTCCTCCAATGGCTAGGTCACTTTATTGATCTCAGCAACAAAGAGAGTACATTACAAATCTTTGACTTATAGAGTACAAATCCTTCTAGAGTGGCATAGGTTTCTCCTATAAAGAAATGTAATCCTTGAGAGAACTATCACTCACAAGTTTATTCTCTTTAGCAAAGAAATGACGCTGACAAAAGGAAATGACTCTCTCACTGAATGTGGCAATAAGTGCTCGTACTCATTATGAGGTAAAAAATCACAAATTCAAATGCTTCATAATGAAGTGTGAAAATGGTCTTTCCTCACAAATGTATTGAGAATAGACTAAAAATTTCTACTCTTATGAAGAAACAAGTGTTGCAGATGCATCTAGAAGGCTGGAAAACCCCTATTTAGGCTCTTTCCATGCTAAGAAAGGTCTCCATGTAGCGTAAAAAAGCCAAACACATTATTTGTCTACAACACAAAATGATTTGGATGTCACATCCCTATTTTTATTGCTTTTATTAGACAATTGAAAATCCTAAAGGTTAAGTGGACCTAAAGGAAAACAATAATTGTGGACATATTGTATTTTTAAATTTATAAATGTGGAATTTTAAATATTGTGAAAAATAATAAAGTATATTGGAGACCAAGATTTCAAGTCCATGAGGATGGAATTAAACCCAAAGAATTTCCCAAATTCTCCAACAATCCTTAGATAAAATAAAATAAATTAAAAATATTAGATTGGAGATAAAATCTAAAAGATACCTCAGTAAAGTGGAAAGTTACTAGGAAGAGGTGAAATAAAACTAGAAAGAAGAAAAAGCTAGTTTTAAAGTACTTTTGTGGAAAAAACAAAAGTAAAGCCTAGGCAAAAGGAAAACAACATCCTAATTTAACTAGACGCAGTTATGGAAACATGATGAAGGGAAAGCAAGCTTAAATAAGCCATTTCTAGGTAGATGAGAGTGTGTCTACACTTTGCAAGAATTGGTCTTGTCTTGGGGGGAGTTGTGGAGAGAAAGCTCAAGGTTGAGTGGTAGATATTCTTACCAAAATTGTATGCACAATTAATTTAATTATGTCTTATGAAATTGTTGTTATGGTGGAAGTTAGAATAATGAGGATTTGTCTATAAAGAGGTATGGAAATTATCTTTTTTGTATTATTAAATTCTGTAAAATCTTAAGTTATATAGTCTAATGTATTTAACAGAACCTACTATAATAGATATAGTTAGCTATGTATAGTTACATAGACAAATGAAATTAGTAAACTAGAAAATAGAATGTCTAAACCTAATTAGTAGGGTTTAAATCTGTTGTTAGGTTGTAAGAATTTAATTATTAAAGTACATAAATGACATCAATACATGCGGAAAATGGGTAAGATAAATAACGAATCTCACTAGTGCATAACCAATCATGGAACAAAAATATAGGTACAGTAAGAGATAATTGTCAATATAATAGGAAACATTATTGTACAAATTACATTTAAACACTCTGATTTATATAAACAAGAGGGTTACATCTAATTATTCATTCTTTTATTGAATAATAAATTAAATATCAAGTAAATAATAAAGTACTAGAGGATAGTACAAGAGAAATAGTGCAATGAAGTAGACAAATACATATGCCAATAAATTATAACAATGAATTATTATTAATATTATAAACATAGCATAAAATGTGTATTATCAATGATAGAAATTATCATTACAAATTGTCATAAATATTTGACAATGTCCATTGTACCGTATAATTAATTACATGAATTGTAAATAGGGAAATATCCCTAAATTTATAGAAGTGAATTTTGTAGATAATATGGACCAACCTGTAATTAGAAGAAAAATTACACTGTCAAATATTGACAGAATGATTATTCATAATTGAGGAATGGAAACACAAGAGAAGTGAAATACGTACACAAAAATAACATCTACAAGGATTAGTATATGTATATATTAAGTGAAATAATTTGATAAACAATTGACAAGGGTAATTGAATTAGGAAGATTACCTTGTTGGTCAAATATAAGCAGAGTAACCATCCCTGTATACATAAATAAAAATGGATAAGTTCATGCATGTAAATGAACAACAAGAAGGTGGAAACTATATGAGAAGATTAAAAAAGGGAAATTACCTGTATTGTAGCAGACATAGTATGTACTAGGAATCTGGAGTAATCTTGTAGAAGAGCAAGAGTTCCTGTACAATCAATTATTTTATTAATTTGAGGAAATTAATAAAATAAGAAGTACTAATTAAGAAAATAATTTCAAATTTTCTTAGCAAATAAATTTCTGAAAAAGCAACAAAAATATGATTAAATTAAAATAAAACAAGATTCTGAATTAAGAACAAAATTATTTCAATTATATGTCTGTATAGATATAATGAGAAAAGGGATTGAAATTGAAATGAACTTGAATATCCTGTTACATAACATGAGGTAGCCATTTTCCTATATATGATGGATAATACACTATATAAAAAGAATTAAACAAAGAAATTCTAAATAGAGGAAATGTCATTCCAGTCAAACTGGGAAGAATACGAAATAGTATTAAGGGAGATAATTAGTTAATTATATAAGAAATCGAATTTCATTCCCTACAGTTAGGGTTACTCTGTCAATTAGAAATTTGATCTTCATAAGGGAAAAATTATGTACTTAGTCGTGAAGGAAAACAACTATATAACAAAGTCATTCTAATCCCCAACGAAGGATGTCAATCATTATAAAGTATTCATACTGGAGGAAAAACAAATCTGAATGAAACCTACAGAGGATAAAATTTAATTATATAAACAAATTTAAACTCAGATAAATCAAACCCTTTCAGAATTTTAATATATAAATACAAATACAAAATCGATTTGCGGAAGAGCTCGTAATTTTCTTAAGCCATAGAATGAGTAAACCAAATCGGATTCCTTTCATTGGAATTAAACAAAAATCAATCTTAGTGTAAGAACCCAAAAAATTGGGGCAAATCGAATTCACAACCCAACACTAAACGATTTTAACAAAAATCATATCACTATATAACGATGGAACTCAATAATAGGTAAGTAAACCCAAAATCGTTTAATTGAGGCACTGTATTAAGATACATAGAAAACAATGATAGAGCCGAATTCATGGTATGAGTGATTGTCTCTCATAGAATTAAAAACGTATTTCCCAGAATTTCCTCATGGGAATACAACATGAAAAGTGAAGAAATTTTTTATGGCTAATCTGTGTTGCAAACCCATCTAAAGCCATGTATAAAGACGATAGAGACATACATTAATATAATGAACCGAGGGTTCATGGGATTCTTACTTGGACTCTTCCAAAATGAGGTTTACCTCAAACCATCGAGGATATGAGACTTCTGAGAAGGTAAAAATCCAAGTAAAATTAAAACGAAATAAGTTGTAGAAGAAACCAAATCCAAAAAGACAAAAACGATGGCAAAAATAAATAAAATGATGACATTTAGTTACTTGATGCTGAACGAGTAAAAAAATGAGTAGGCTACAAGAAGGCTCACTGGCTTGGGTGGAGAACCAGAACCAAGGCTTTGACGACATGTAAAAATGCAAATTAAATTCCGAAAAGGGGTAAGTCATCGAAAACCAAATGTAGAATCTAGAGGGAGATGATATGACATCACGCTCACCGTAAACATGGCCTTCATCCACGGTGCAAAAAAATTGAAAAACACCAACCGACCATGTGATAAGTTAATTCATGAAGTACCCTACATTAAAAATTTGATAACATCGAATAGAGAAATGACCTCCAAAGAGTTGTCAACATTTATGGAGGGATACGAGGGAATCCCCATACAGATTTATATACCTAAACATCTAATCCTTAGTATAATACATCATGACAATTAAACAATACATAGTAGACTTTAATTTAATAGCTCAATGAAATGTTAGAATGAAGGTAGAACTATATAAATATATAGTATTCGAACCTCATAATTCATACATGTACTCATGTAACGTTAGGTTATAAGCTCGGTTTAATAAAATGCTGTAGAACTAAAACGTAATTTGAACTTCGAATAATGCTCTAGGATTGTAAGGGTAGTATATTCGATTGTCATATGATAATAATTATCAATGCTATCCATATACATTTTTAATAATTGTATTACATAAGTTAAGGATGGTGTTAAGAGCTAAGTCCATATGTGGATAAATAGCCTTGACATTAATCCTTAAAATTAAATTAAAAAGGTTGTGTAATTGGAAAGTATGAGTACAAGGAGGGAAAATAATTAGAAGGGTAAACTTTGAGGATAATTAGAATATTAGAATATAAGTAGATATTCTAATATAAAATTTGATGTGAAAATGTCCATAAGAATGCTAGAAAATGCAAAATCTTAATAAGATATAAATGATTTGTAAAATAAGTTAATAGGATGATAAAAGTGTGAACAATACAGAATTGGCACAAATGACAATCAAGAATGAAATAAAAATGGTGGAATCATTGAATGCTGGTCTAAGGATCATTAACAATAGAGATTAATTCTTTTCACAAATAATGATGTCAATAGCAAAATTATAATGACAAAAAGTACACATATGTTGAAACATCACAATATGGTGACATGTAATAAAGTAAAATGACGAAAAAGTAGCATAAAGAGTATAAATAAAAAAAGAAAAAAAAATTGGGTAGTAAAGTTGTTACAAATGGTATCAAAGCCCATGTTGAAAACACTGAGCCTATGTGTTCCCACGCAGAAAAAAATAAAAAATAAAAAATAAAATAAATAGACAAATAATATATATATATATATATATATATATATATATATATATATATATATATATATATATGTTATGTTGCTGTAAATTAATTACAATTTTCAAAAAAAGTTGTTGTAGTAATTTATTTGTGTATAGTGAATTTGTGAAGAAAGGTACAACTATTATTATGATTGACGAAGGAGGGTTGTACGTGGATCTGGGTGGTGAGGGAAATCCACCATATCAAAATGCTTGGTTGTTGGATATGGTCAGGGATATGCAACGGGAATTAATTCAGTTGTGAACTAGCAATGAATGATCGTTGCAAGCCAACGAAGAGTAAGAGAGGTTGATCAAGGAATTAACCTCAAGGTCTAGTCATGAAAGTGAATACCATGGAAAAAAGAGGAAAGAAGTTGAAACCAAATCAGAAGGATCTAAGGATGGTGAAGCATTCAGACAGCAGTCCGGAAAGAAAAAGGAATTGCAAGGAGAATTCTGAAAAATCAAACCTCCCACTTATGATGGTGAAAAGGAGGAGGATGCAGAAGCTTGGCTTCTGAACATGTTACATACTTTCAAGTCTACGAATATGGAATTAACCTGAAAACCAGATTGATCATTTACCAACTACAAGGTAAAGCTACCCTATGGTTGGAAGAAACCCAAATGGTACATGTGCTGGATGAGAAATATGTTACTTGGGAAGACTTTCAAACAAGATTCAAGTCTAGGTATCTGAATTAGATATATTACAATGACAAAGCCAAAGAATTTCATAAGCTGAGGTTGAGACAACTCACTATTGATGAGTTTGTTACCAAATTCACTAACTTGCTTTGCTATGTGCCTTATATTAGAGAGGAAAAGGCGAAAGTACAAAGATTTTTAAATTACCTACCTACTATCGATACAGAGAGAATATAATTTGACAATCCCAAGACAATGGATAAAGCTATTCACAAATAAATACTGTGTTATCATCAGTTCAAGGGAAGAAACAATCAACTAAAAAATTGGAAAAATAAAGAAAAAGGAAAAGGTGACTCTAATGTAAAAAGAGTAAAACCAACATACTTGAAAAACTTTGGGGAAAACCATTAAGGAAAGAAGTTTAACAAAACTGGAGAAAACCAACTAACACAATCACATATTGGGTCTAAGCAGATGGATGCAAACAAAAAAAGGGAAGAGACTGTAAAAATGAAAGAACCATTGAAGTGATGGGGATGTGGAGAACTTCACCTGTTACGTGATTATGCTCATAGAACATTCAGAATATCCAAGTATTACAAGAGGCAACTACTGTAAACGACATTGCTAGAAACATTCCAAGGATCAGTGCTACACATGAGGATCACCAAGCTAAACACAAATCAAACATGATAGAAATCAAAGGTATGATTACTAAACAACCTGTTTATGTTTGTATAGATCTAGAAGAAAATTTAAGCTATATAAGTCCTCAGATGGTGGAAAAGTGAAAATTAAAATTATAAATTTTTCAGCAAGCATGGTTAGTTCAGTTAGCTACTGGAACAAAAAGAAAAATTACCCATAAAATTCCAAAAATTGTTGTAAATTTAAATCGGTATAAAACTGAAATGAATTTAAATATTTTTCCTCTAGGCTCATATGATGTGTTAGTGGGAATGGACTGGTTAGAGAAGAAGAAAGGAATAGTTGACTTCTTAGATAAAACAATTAATTGTATGGATGGTGAGGGAAGTGAAAGGAAAAACAAGACCCATATCAATCAGGTAGATTTTTACAACTATTATTATGAGTGGCCGAGGAGAGTTGTATGTGGATCTGGGTGGTGAGGGAAATCCACCAGATCAAAATGCTTAGTTGTTGGATATGGTCAAGGATATGCAACAAGAATTGATTCAGTTGAGAACCAGCATTGAAAGATTGTTGCAAGTCAATGAAGAGCAAGATAGGTTGATGAAGGAATTAACCTCCAGGTCTAGTCACAAAAGTGAAGACCCTAGAAAAAAGAGGAAAGAAGTTGAAACCAAATAAGAAGGATCTGAGGATGGTGAAGCATTAAGACAACAGTTCAGAAAAAAAAGGGAATTGCAAGAAGACTTTTGAAAAATCAAACCTCCCACTTATGATGGTGAAAAGGAGGAGGATGTAGAAGCTTGGCTTCTGAACATGGTTACATACTTTCAACTCTAGGAATATGGAAGTAACCTGAAAGCCAAGTTATCCATTTACCAATTACAAGGTAAAGCTACCCTGTGGTGGGAAGAAACCAAAATGGTAAATGTGTTGGATGAGAAAATTGTTACTTGGGAAGACTTTCAAACAAAATTCAAGTCTAGATATCTGAATGACAGATATTATGATGACAAAGCCAAAGAATTTCATAAGATGAGGTTGGGACAACTCACTATTGATGAGTTTGTTACCAAATTCACTAACTTGCTATGCTATGTGCCTTACATTAGGGAGGAAAAGGCCAAAGTACAACAATTTTTAAATTTCCTACCTATTATCGATAAGGAGAGAATAGAATTTGAAAATACCAAGAAAATGGCTAAAGCTGTTCGCAAAGAAAGACTGTGTTATCATCATTTCAAGGGCAGAAATGATCAATTTAAAAATTGGAAAAACAAAGAAAAAGGAAAATGTGACTCTAATGTAAAAACGGTAAAACCAACATACTTGAAAAAAATTGGGGAAAACCATTAAAGGAATAATTTTAAAAAAACTAGAGAAAGCCAACCAACACAATCACAAACTGGGTCTAAGAAGATGGATGAAAACAACAAAAAGGAAGCGACTGTAAAAATGAAAGAACCATTAAAGCGTTGTGGATGTGGAGAACCTTGCCTGTTACGTGACTATCCTCATAGAACAATTCAGAATATTCAAGTATTATGAGAGGTGACTACTGTAAACGACATTGCTAGAAGCATTGCAAGGATCAGTGCTACACTTGATGATCGCCAAGCTGAACACCAATCAACCATGATAGAAATCGAAGGTATGATTTTTGAACAACCTATTTCTGCGTGTATATATCTAGGAGCAAATTTAAGCTACATAAGTCCTCAGATGGTGGAAAAGTGAAAATTAAAATCAAAAAAATTTCAGCAAGCATGGTTAGTTCAGTTAGCTACTGGAACAAAAAGAAAAATTACCCATAAACTTCCAAAAGCTTTCATAAAATTGAATGGGTATAAAACTAAACTGAATTTAAATATTATTCCTCTAGAATCATATGATGTGTTAGTGGGAATGGACTGGTTAGAGAAGTAGAAAGCAACAGTTAATTTCTTAGATAAAACAATTCACTGTATGGATGGTGAGGGAAAACCTATGATAGTGAAAGGAAAACCAAGACCCATATCAATCAGGCATATTTTTGCACTATAGTTAAAGAGGACATCAAGAAAAGGCTATCAAGTGTATGTTGTAGAAGTGGAGGAATTGGGACAACAAACTGAAAAGGATGTTGTAGAAAATTTACCTGTAATTAGATAATTCAAAGATGTATTTCTAGAGAAAATCCCCCATCAACCCCCTAAAAGAGAAATTGACTTCTTAATTGAATTGGTACCAAGAGCTACACCTGTCTCTACAACACCATATAGAATGAGTACTCTTGAATTGATAGAACTAAAAATGCAACTACAAGAGTTATTAGACAAAGGATACATCAAACCAAGTGTGTCTCCTTAGGGAGCACCGGTAATTTTTGTTAAAAAGAAAGATGACACATTCAGGATGTGCATAGACTACAAAAAACTTAATAAGTTGACCATAAAGAACATATATCCTCAGCGAAGGATATATGAATTATTTGATTAAGTGAGAGGAGCGACTATCTTCTCAAAGATTGATCTAAGAACAAGATATCATCAACTCAGAATAAAAGATGAGGACATCAATAAAACAACATTCAGGACTAGATATGGACACTATGAGTTTGTAGTTCTACCTTTTGGACTAATTAATGCACCTGCTACATTCATGTTTTTAATGAATAGTGTCTTGCACAAGTATCTAGACAAATTTGTTTTAGTGTTCATTGATGACATTTTGGTATATTCCAAAAATGAAGAAGAACACAAAGAACATGTCAGAATTTTCCTACAAACACTTATATAACATAAGCTATATGCCAAACTCAACAAGTTTGAATTTTACAAGGAAACAATTTAGTATTTGGGTCATGTAATTTCAAAGGATGGACTAGCAGTAGACCCCGAGAAAATACAAGCCATTATGGATTGGTCTGTACCTACTAATGTCCCAGCCATAATATCCTTCATGGGTATTTCCGGATACTGACAGAGGTTTGTAGAAGTATTTTTAGCCTTGACATATCCTATTACTTCTTTACAGAGAAAAAAGAGTAAAGTTTGAATGGACAACAAAGTGTCAACATAATTTTGAATAACTAAAACTTAAATTAACAACTGCCCCCATATTGAAGATTGTTGATCTAAACAAAAAATGTATAGTATGTACAGATGCATGTGCATAAGGATTAGGAGGAGTATTGTTACAATAAAGCTCAGTCATAGCATATGAGTCAAGAAAATTAAAGAAACATGAACAAAATTATACCTGTATATGACTTGGAATTAGTTACTGTGATACATGCATTGAAGATGTGGAGACATTATATGTCATGAAAGAAGTTCATACTAATGACATATTATATAAGTTTGAAATACTTCTTCACATAAATTGATTTAAATGCTAGACAAACTAGATGGTTATATTTCCTTAGTGAGTTTGATATGGAAATCAAACATATTAAAGGAAAGGAAAATAAGATTGCAGATTCTTTGAGTAGGAATGCTCATCAAATTTTGAATAATGCTGGAAGTAGTGTGAAATTTGACATGGAATAATGGATACAAGAAGTGGTGAGGCAAGATCCAAACTACAAGAAACTACAAGAAAAGTTGCATAAAACTGAAATATTGGGATATACTCAAAATCAAAAGGGACTGATTTACTATAAAAACAGATCATATATTCTCAATGCGGCATCATTAAAATAGGAAAATTTAGATGAGTATCATAAAATACCTTATGTATGACATCTTGGTTATCAAAACTAGTTTCAGCATTGAGAAAGAACATGTTTTGGCCAAGTATGAAGAAATATGTTGGTGGATATCTATCTAGATGTCTAGAATGTCAACAAGTAAAAGTGGAAAATCAACATCCAATAGGATTGTTAAACCCTTTACCTATTCCATAATGGAAATGTGAAGTGGTTTCCATAGATTTCATCACTGGATTGCCTAGGGCTAAATATCAACATGACTCTATAATGGTGGTTATAGAAACATTGACTAAAGTTTCACACATTTTACCAGTGCAATCTAGTTTTGGTACATCTCAAGTAGCTAATGTATTCATGAAAGAAATTGTGAAGCTACATGGTGTTCCTAAAATGATTATATCATACAGAGATGCAAAGTTTACTTCAGCCTTTTGGAAGACTTTGTTTGGAGGAATGGGCACCTAATTTAACTTTAGGACTACATATCATCCTCAAACAGATGGACAAACTGAAAGGACCAACCAGATTTTAGAAGACGTGCTACATATGTATGTTATGAATAGATCTACAATATGGGAAGATTTTTTGCATCTAGCAGAATTTTCATGTGATAATAGTTATCAAAATTCAATAAATATGAGTCCTTTTGAAGCATTGTATGACAGAAATTGTCATACTTTGCTTAGCTAGAGTCAACCAGAAGATAAGTTAATTCTTGGACCTGATGCATTGCAAGAGATGGAAATAACTGTGAATAAAATTCAGAAAAATATTAAAACAACTCAAGACAGACAAAAGATATATGCAGACAAAAAGAGAATTCATAGAGAATTCAAAGTGGGTGACCATGTTTATTTGGGGATTAAGCCTAAACAGAGTACCTTATATACTAGTAGTTGTGCTAAGTTAGCACCACGCTACTGTGGACCATTTGAATTTTTAGAAAGAGTGGTTTCAATAGCTTGTAAATTGGCTCTACCTAGTAACATTAAGGTTCACAACGTTTTTCATTTTTCCTTATTGAAAAAGTATGTACATGATCCTATTCATGAAATTGATTTGGCTGTGATACATGTGGAAACAGAAGGGGAATTTCTTCCAGAGCCCCTTCCTATACTGGCACGGGAATAAATCGAGCTCCAGAATAGGACGGTAGCTGGGGTGAAAGTGTAGTGGAGACACTTTACACCTAAAGAAGCTACTTGGGAGCGAGAAGACGAAATAAAATAGAAATATCCATCACTATTTGATAAGAAAACTGATATTTTGCAACACCGAGGACAGTTTTTTGTTTTAGAGGGGGAATATGTAATATCCCTATTTTTACTACTTTTATTAGACAGTTGAAAATATTAAAGGTTAAGTGGACCTAAAGGAAAAAAATAATTTTGGACATATTATATTTTTAAATTTATAAATGTGGAATTTAAAATATTGTGCAAAAAACTAGAGTATATTGAAGACATGATTTCAAGTCCATGAGGATGGAATTAAACTGAAAGACTTTCCCAAATCCTCCAAAAAACTTGGAGAAAATAAAATAAATTAAAAATATTAGATTGAAGATAAAAATCTAAAAGATACCTCATTAAAGTGGAAAGTTACTGGGAAGAGGTGAAATAAAACTTGAAAGAAGAAAAACTAGTTTTAAAGTACTTTTGTGGAAAAAACAAAATTAAATCCTAGGCAAAAGGAAAACAACATCCCGATTTAACTGGACGTACTTATGGAAACATGATGAAGGGAATGCAAGCTTAAATAAGCCATTCCTAGGTAGATAAGAGGCTGCTTACACTTTGGAGGAATTGGTCTCTGCTCGGTGGGAGCTGTGGAGAGAAAGCTCAAGGTTGGGTGGAAAATAGTCTTACCAAAATTGGTATGCACAAGTAATTTAATTATGTCTTACGAAATTGTTGTTATGATGGAAGTTATAATAATGAGGATTCATCTACAAAGGGCCATGGTAATTATCTTTTATGTATTATTAAATTCTGTAAAATGTTAAGTTATATAGTCCGATGTATTTAACAGAACCTACTATAATAGATATAGTTAGCTATGTATAGTTACATAGAAAAATGAAATTAGTAAACCAACAAACAAAATGTCTAAACCCAATTAGTAGGGTTCAAATCTGCTGTTAGGTTGTAAGGATTTAATTATTAAAGTATAGAAATGACATCAATACATGCGGAAAAGAGGTAAGAGAAATAATGAATTTTACTAGTGTGTAACCAATCATGGAAGAGAAATATAGGTAGAGTAAGAGATAATTGTCAATCTAATGGGAAACATGATTGTACAAATTACATTTAAACACTTTTTTGTATATTAACAAGTGGGTTACATCTAATTATTCATTCTTTTATTGAATAATAAATTAAATATCAAGTACATAATAAAGTAATAAAGGGTAGTACAAGAGAAATAGTGCAATGAAGTAGACAAAAATATATGCCAATAAGTTATAACAATGAATGATTATTATTATGAACATAACATAAAAATTGTATTATCAATGATAGAAATTATCATAACAAACTGTCATAAAATATTTGACAAATTCCATTATACTGTATAATTAACTACATGAATTATAAATAGGGAAATATCCCTGAATTTATAGGAGTGAATTCTGTAGATAATATGGACCAACCTGTAATTAGAAGAAAATTTACATTGTCAAATATTGACAAAATGATTATTCAAAATTGAGGAATGGAAACATGAGAGAAGTGAAATACCTACACAAAAATAACATATACAAGGATTACTATATGTATATAATACATGAAATAATTTAATAAAAATATAAACAATTGACAAGGGTAATTGAATTAGGAGGATTACCTTGTTGGTCAAATATAAGCAGAGGAACCATCCTTGTACACATAAATAAAAATGAATAAGTTCATGCATGTAAATGAACAAGAAGAAGGTGGAAACTGTAGGAAAAGATTAAAAAAAGGGAAATTACTTTTATTATAACAGATAGAGTATGTACTAGGAATCTGGTGTAATCTTGTAGAAGAGCAAGAGTTCCTGTAGAATCAATTATTTTATTAATTTGAGAAAATTAATAAAATAAGAAGTACTAATTAAGAGAAGAATTGAAAATTTTCTTAGCAAATAAATTTCTAAACACTTAACAAAAATATGATTAAATTAAAATAAAACAGGATTCTGAATTAAGAACAGAATTATTTCAATTATATGTCTGTATAGATATAATGACAAAATGGATTCAAAGCGAAATGAAATTGAATACCCTGTTACATAACATGAGGTCACCATTGTCCTATATATGATGGATAATACAGTTTATAAAAATCTTTCAAAAAAGAAATTCCAAACATAGGAAACGTCATACCAATCAAACTGCGAAGAATATGAAATAGTATTAAGTGAGAGAATTAATTAATTATATAAGAAACTGAATTTCATTCCCTAGAGTTAGGGTTACTGTGTCAATTAGAAATTCGATCTTCATAAGGGAAAAATGATGCACTTAGTCGTGAAGGAAAACGACTATAGAACAAACTCATTCTAATCCCCAACGAAGGATGTCAATAATTATAAAGTATTCATAGTGGAGAAAAAAAATAATCTGAATTAAACCTACAGAGGATAAAATTTCATTCTATAAACAAATTTAAACTCAGATAAATCAAACCTTTCATAAGTTTAATAATTAATACAAACACAAATTCGATTTGCAGAATAACTCGTAATTGGTTTAAGCTAAAGATAGAGTAAGCCAAATCAAATTCCTTTCATTGGAATAAATGAAAATAAATCTTTGTGTAAGAACCCAAGAAATTGGGACAAATTGAATTCATAACCCAACATTAAATGATTTTAACAAAGATCATATCACTATATAAGGATGGAACTCAATAATAGGTAAGTAAACCCAAAATCATTTAATTGAGGAACTGTATCGAGATACATAGAAAACAATGACAGAGACGAATTCATGGTATCAGTTATTATCTCTCGTACAATTGAAAATGTATTTCCCATAATTTCCTCATGGGAATATGACATGAAAAGTGAAGAAACAAATTTATGGCTACTTTGTGTTGCAAACCCAACCACGACCATGTATAAAGACAATAGAGATGGACATTATCATAATGAACCAAGGGTTCATGGGATTCTTTCCTAGACTCTTCCAAAAAGAGGTTTACCTCAAACCGTTGAGGAGCCGAGACTTCTGAGAAGGTAAAAATCCAAGTAAAATGAAAACCCTACAACCATTGAATTAAAAAAAAATAAGTTGCAGAATAAACGAAATCCAAAAATAAAAGAAATGATGTAAAAAATAAATAAAACAATGACGTTTAGTTACCTTATGCTGAACGAGTAAACAAACGAGAAGGCCGCGAGAAGGCTCACTGGCTTGGGTGGAGAACCAAAGCCGAGGCTTTTTTGGCTTGGAAAAATGAAAATGAAAATCCGAAAAAGGGTAAGTCATCGAAAACCAAATGTAGTATCTGGAGGGAGATGATACGACATAATCTTCACCGTAAACGTGGCCTTCATCCACAGTGCAACGAAATCGAAAAACAACAATCGACCATGTGACAAGTTAATTCACGAATTACCCTGCTTTAAAAATTTGATAAAAGCGAACAGTGAAATGACCTCTGAAGAATCATCGACATTTATGGAGGGATACGAGGGAATCCCCATACATATTGTTATATCCAAACATTTAAACCTTAGTATAATATGCCATGACAATTAAATGATACGTAGGAGAATTTAATTTAACAACTCAATGCAATGCTAGCATGAGGGTAGAACTATATAAATATATAGTATGTGAACCTCGGAATTCATACATATACTCATGTAACGTTAGGTTATAAGCTCGGTTTAATAAAAAGTTGCAAAACTAAAACGTAGTTCAAATACTGCTCTAGGATGGTAAGGGTAGCATATTGGATTGTCATATGACATTCATTATTAATGCTATCCATATAGCTATTTAATAATTGTATTACAGAAGTTAAGAATGGGGTTAAGAGCTAAGTACATATGTGGATAAATAACCTTGACATTAATCCTTAAAATTGAATTAAAAATGTTGTGTAATTGGAAAGTATGAGTAAAAGGGGGGAAAATAATTAGAAGGGTAATCTTTGAGGATAATTAGAATATTAGAATATAAATATATATTCTAATATAAAATTTAATGTGAAAATGTCCATAAGAATGCTAGAAAACGAAAAATGTTATGAAGATATAAATTATTTGTAAAATAAGTTAATAGGATGATAAAAGTGTGAATAGTACAAAAATGGCACAAATGACAATCAAGACTGAAATAAAAATGGTGGAATCACTGATGTTGCTCTAAGGATCATTAAAAATAGAGGTTAATTATGTTCACAAATAATGATGTCATTAGCAAAATTATAATGACAAAAAGTATACATATGTTGAAACATCACAATATGACGACGTGTAATAAAGTCAAATGACGACAAAGTAGCATAAAGAGTATAAATATAACTTTTTTTTTTGGGTAAGTATAGTTGTTACATTGGATATCGGAATTTTCCAATAAAAAAGTGCTCAAATCACAAAAGTAATGTTTCCATTGTGTTCACAACACCCAAAGACCCCTTTGTAGGCTCTTCTTGGGCTCAAAAAGGCTAAAAATGACTAAATTAGGCCTCACAGAACATTTCTTTGTTATATGTCCTGCAAAATGGAAAAAGTAGCTAATAGGGCAATGAATTTCACCTTTTGGCAGACCAAGAGGAGACAAATTCGAGCGGGAATGACGTTGGTTGCACCACAAAGGGTGTAAATTAACACATCCTTAAATGCATCAATAACCCTTTAGCACCGAATTTTTAGCCCTGGTTTTGGTGACATGGTGCCATGTGTCCAGGGGAAGGGCCACGTGTGTGTCCCTTTAGGATTAGCTCCCTCCCCACTTAGGTATTGGTTGCATGGGGAATTAATATGACTGGGGGCCAAGCTAATCGCCCCCCGAACATGGCATTCCATGTGGTCGCATTGGTTATAAATGGGAATAGTGGTCGGGCTAACCACCTGCCCTCACCCGGCTCTGCCTCTGCTATGGTCACATACCACTTCATATGCCTCGGGCCTGGGATTAATCGCCCAACCCTCTGCTTCTGTTTTCATGGTCATGTGGACTTTGTGCGACCAAGGGTTGGGGCCACGCACCTCGCCCCTCCCCTCAAATGTCGATTTGGTTCACATTTGACAATTTTAAAACTACTATGAAAGGGCATATATGTTTATGACCACCAATAGCATAATGGAAAGAGGAAGAATATACTTAAAATATATAGATTCGTAAGTATATTCCGTTAAATTGAATAATGCTTTAGCAACACTATCTACATTACTTATTGGTCACAAGTGGGTTGGTATAGATTTCGATATTAGAGCTAATATAAATTAAATAGTGTAGGAATTGTTGATTATTTCGTTGACATAAATTTCATAGATTTTAATAAAACACACCAATTCAAAATGGAATAGTGAAATTAGAATAGCAGTACAAATTTCATTCCACACTATCCCTTATACCTATTTAAAAATATATTTTCTATGAAATTCATAAAATCAATTTCAAAGATAAACTACATAACTTTCAGAGAAAACAAATTAAAATGAAAAAAATTGTAATTTAAAATATAAACTGAAAATTATTCTACGTAAGGACCAAAAATATCTCAACATTTCATATCCTACAAAATTCCTATTCACACTACACACTTGATTTTCCAAAAAAATCCTATACATATCACACATGCCCCTAATCAAATTTATATTCCTAACTTGCTACCAATACCTTATTCAACATCTAAACATCAACAAAATCATTCATTTTATAAATGACATCTATTCCCAACCTAATACGAAGATATAATTTCAAATTAAAAAAAAAAACCTATAAATCTCAAAATACGAATAAAATATTAAAAATTCAAAATATAAATTAAAAAATAGAAACCATTGAATTCAACTCTATTTTTACATACAACAACAAGATTTAAATTGAACTTTAAAATCTATATAAATAAATATAATTGTTTTAATTATTTCAAATTCCAAGATCCAAATTAGGCCACAATATTATACACAACTTATTGGTATTTCAAAACTCAATTTAAATTACTATATACAACATTATTTATTTCAAAAAGCTACATCATTATGTTTTATTTTGGTAAAACATAATACAAAAAGAATTGTCCATATTTTCACAACAATAACCATAATTGTTGTAATGTATCTTTAACATAAACCCACTCTAATTCTATAAAAAAAACCATTAATCTTGTGTTATATGGTTTATTATATTTAACCAACACCTAAATATGACTGATCACTTCATTAAAAAAATACAACTATGGAACCCCTCATTAATCCAAACAATTTATTATTATTAAAGCAATATAACTATGAAACCATAACAATAGTTTCAAAGAATATATATATATATATATCCACCCACCCAACCTATGCAAAATTGAGCCCTAACATGCACATAGAATTTTTTTTAACTAAAAACCATATCCTAAAAAAATTAACATTACATTATAAATTTTTAATTTGGAATACAAAATTTAAATATATATTTTACAAAATATATTTATATATTTCAATATACAATAAATTAAATAACAAAACATTAAATATATTAATATAAATTTTAGAAAATTTAATGTAAACACACAATGTTTAAATTATATATATATAACATAAATATGAATGTCAGAAAAAAAAAATTGAGGTGAAATCTTGATTTGTGTTATTTAGACTGGTTTTTTGACTACATATATGGATTCAACACTCTGAAAAATCTATAGGCACTTTGATTGTGTAGAGTTTACCCATCAAACTTGTGATTTAAATAAATCACTACCAGATTTTAGACAAATTATATCAGAAAATAAATCAGAATTTTTTTCAAAAAGTCCCATTAAAAACAACTAATAAGTATCAACACATAATATAAATTGAAATTAAATTTAACAAAACTATATATTTTAATATGTTTGAAATTTGAAATTTAAATTCAAAATTTAATTTTCAATATATCAATGTAAAATATAAATTTTAATTTTAATGATTATATATATATAAAATTTATATATTAATTTGTATTTCAAAAAATATAATACTAAATATAAATTACACTATATTGAAATACATTCATAAATATGGAACCTGTTATAAACATATGCACAATATAAAAATTTAATTTCAATAAACAACATATGTATAAATTAAATATATTAATAAATATATTTAAAAATCAATTTATATAATGTTTATTTAAAATTAATTTAACATAAATTATTGTTTTATTAATTAATTCATTTTAATTAAAATTATTGTAATATGCGTTAAAAATAATTTATATAATGTTTATTTAAAATTAATTTGACATAAATTATTGTTTTATTAATTAATTCATTTTAATTAAAATTATTGTAATCCGTGACGAAAAGGTGAAGTTTTATAAGCATAATTTGAATTTGGTAGACACTCAAAGCCTATAGTATTTTCTTTCACAATATTAGTCATTTGAATTTAATAACAGCCCATGGACATATATTTAGATGCTTATATTAAGAATGAAGAAACACCTTTTGTATATTTCATTGTAGAAAACTATTTTAGGGCCATGTTTAAAATGAGTGGTTATGTGTCATAAAATGATTATCTAGAAAAATATTAAAGTGTTAAGATCTATAGAAAGATGGTTTGTGAAATAATATAAAAGATTTGTTTGAAGATGGTTTGTGAAATGTTACTATAAAATATTTATTAAATTATATAATATAGGTCAATTTTATAACATTTTAATATAGGTCAATTTTATAACATTTTATTTTTTTTGTTTTAGTTTATAATTAAAATAGTTTTAATTTTTTGTTTTAATTTATAATTTGAATAATATTTGAAAATATATTTGAAATGTAGTTTATTTTATTTTATTTTTTAAATTAATAAATATAAATTTTATATTGAAATCAATATAAACATGTTTAAATTAATTATATTATAATGATTTTATATTAAAAATTTATATATAATATTTTTAAATCTATTTTCAAAAAAAAAAATATTATTCCAAAATACATTTAAAATTTATTATATTAAAAATATATTTCAAATTATATTCAAATATATTTTAATTTAAAATTTATATTCAAATTTATATTTAAAATTATATTTTTATTTTTAAATAAAAACAAATTTTCATATTATTTTTAAAATTTTAAACAAAAAAACATTTTTAAATTTATATTTTACATTGTTTTTTTTCAAATTTTATGTAATCATATTTCTATGTGTCGCCCTCAGAAATTCCTAGAATGACACGTGCAACCTCCCAAAACTTCTCGTACGAGATGTGTTGCATGTCTCTATTTCCACCTGTCCCTCCAGTTTCATCCACCGTCCATCTATCCATGCCCTCATCCGAAGACCTCCCTTCCCCATTAATGATTTAACTACCAATCAACCCTCACCTCCCCCACCGACCTCTGCCATTCCCAACCTTCGCCCAACTGACATGACGAGCCCCTACAGCCGACGGGGGAGCTTTCCTTCCATGAAGCCGACACATCTATGTCTATAACGCCCACTCGTTGAAGAACATTTCAATGAAAACAACGACGCTTTTTTGTTGCACACGTGCAACAGATGGGGTTCTCCATAGAACTCATTTTGATGGCATTGAAATATCCCTGTCACTTACATGTTTTGGTTTTTCTTTTATTTTAATGCAGAGGAGCGATGGAACATGTGAGATCACTATGCAAAGGTTTCCATTGCTGGAGACCTACCCATAGCTTACAAGGTTCTTATCCCATGTTGATGGCCACTTTCAAAGGGTATGGCGCCTAGAGTTTCAAGGACAAGGTCTTCATATTTCTCCATCATTCAATTTACACCCCATGATTTCCTGCCAGGGGTTTATTCGTTAGGATTTTTAGCACATGCTTGCACTACTTGGGCACATATTTCATAGGGTTTGGCTTCCTAATATTTTCTGGTCCCCTACATGGGGTTCCAACTGCAAACAAGTTGTTTTATTTTTTCCTAGTTTCATGTTGGGTACACTTGTGTACCTTTTTTTTCCTAGTTTCATGTTATGTACAGTTGTGTACCTCTTCTGTGTAGCACAATACTAACTTGCACAGGTGTGTACCTTTATTAAAAAAAACCCTAACAAATCAATTTACTAATTTCTTGTTATCCAATGATATGTTAAAATAGATGAAACAAAATTACATTCCATGTGTCTCTATTGCCAAGAGTAAAAAAATAATTCTTTAAAATCTTGTTGGTCCTCTCTATTTTTCTTGTTCGAGCAAAATAATTTTTTAATGTTTTTCTACAAAATTTAGATATTTGTTGTTCATACGCCATCCACCACGAATTTCTTTCCCAAAACAAAAAGTGTGTAATTTTTTTGGAAAATCATCTGAAACATTTTTTTCATGGAAAAACACCCTAAAAAATTAATCTCCACAAAAAACAAAGAACCCTAATTTGTAAGTCTGCATATTTGTTTTATGCGAGGCAAAAAAGGAAATTCTCCACCTCTAAATAAAATTTTGTCTTATTCTCATTTCTTTTTTCTTCAATTTATCTATTTGAGCTTAAAGAAAACTTGTTAATTTCATTAATTTGTCAATTTTCGTAATTTCTCTAATGTAGAGAAATCAACGAAATTTACAAATTAATAAAATTTGTTTAATTGAAGCACAATTTATGTATAGAAGTTTCTATTTTCCACCATAAAAAGGTTTTTTCTGCGTGGGAATTTCTTTATTCAACTTAAACATATTATTTTTCTTTCGAAATTTCTCTATTTGAGGCTAAAGAGAATTTTTTATTATGTTATTTTGTTAATTTCGTTAATTTATCTATTCAAGAGAAATATGTATGAAAATTAACAAAAGGTATCTCATCTAAATATTCGCTCAAGTTTTCAACTAGTTCGTCTTTGTTTTCGTAGCAGTGCACAAGAGTGAGAAGAGCCAACATGTTTGCAACTAGAGAGGGACTGCGGTTAGTGGTTGAGAATGGAAGCTCTCCTACTCCGAAAGATGGAATTCTATTTGTGGGGTTGTGTCTGGTTCTGGGAATGTCTTTGTGGTAGTGGAGTCCCTTACGCAATGGCTTTGTTGTTACTGGGAGCTTTCGGTGCACCATATTCTTCCTTTCCACCTTACCAAAATTTAATGATTGTTTTCATACTTTTACTTTTCACATTCATGTCATTGCAATTCAATGGAAATGGCTTCCATCTTTGTACAAGATACCCTTAGTTTAGATGGTTACTTTTTGTAATTTTTTGTCAGTATAGATGGGTTTTTTGGGAAATTTTCCCTTTTGAATTCATTTGGGTGTTATTTAACCATTTTTTTTTTTTTTTAAAACTGTAATGGGTATAATTTATTATTTGAAGTATGGTTGGGCCTAAGCCTAATCAACCATCATTACACAACTTTTCCTTGCATCTAAATGCTTCTTGCTCAATTTTGCGCTTGAATTAAGGAATACAATATGGGATAGAGCTTTTATCATTGATGTTGAGAGCTCCCGATGCTAAGAGACATCCTTTGTTTGCCATTTCATCCGCCTCACTATTCAAACTTCTGAGAATATGATATATTTTGAAGGAAGTGAAATCTTGTAGAATGATCTTTAACCTTTCCAGAGACTTGTTGAGAATGGCGTTGTTGAACTGGTCATCCGAGGTAATCTTCTTAATGAGGATTTTGGAATCTCTGAAAGCTTGGCATTCTTTGATGCCTTTGTCACGGGCAATTTGGCAGGTTTTTGTGAGACCAAGGAGCTCTGCCTAATTGTTTGTACGAATACCAAGCCCCCAGCAAAAACGAATTTTTCTGGAGTTGTCTGAGAAATAGATGACTCCACTAGCTCCCGCAGCCCCTGGGTTTCCCTTGGAGGCACTGTCGAAAAAGATTGAAGTTGTGTTTTGGGTCTTCCACCAAGTTTGAAAGGAAGCTTCAGGTTCTCTAATTTTTCAAGATGGATTGGGGAGGGGCAGGGGGAGGGGATGGGCTTTGCTTTTGGGATGAGGGCTATGAAGGTTCAACCATGCCTTTTCTATGGGGAGGAGGGAGGAGTCTGATTTTTGGGAGTGCAGGAGGACAGATTCAAGAAGAAGAGCTTTTGCAATAGAGGCAGATTTTGCAGGAGAGCGAGTAGAGTTGTTGAAGATCGAGTCATTCCGGGCAAGCCAGATTTCCCAACATACGAATTTGGGGATGGAGAGCCAAATGTGAAACCAGAGTGAATTGTTGGGGATATTATGGGGATAACATTGAAACCAATCAGTAAAGAGATCTGCCACGGAACTGTGCTGGGGAGGGGCGGCCTGCAGTCCAAGAAGAGTTAATTTCCAGACTTCTTTGGCAAAATCACAAGAAATGAACAGATGAGAGGCAGTTTCTCCAGAGTTTCTGCACATAGCGCATCTATGTGGCCCAGCGATATTTCGTTTTGATAGATTTTCCCCTGTGAGCTGTTTGTTCTGCATAAGAATCCAAAAAAAGAAGTTAACTTTGGGTAACCCATTGGTGTTCCAAACCTGTTTCCATAATGCTGGAGATCGAAGTCTGTCTTTTTTGGGCTGCAGGGTGATGTAACCCAAAGTTGAAGAGTAAGATCCGGAGTCACCCCACCCCCATCTGTCTGTGCTGTTGCGATGGACCAGCGCTGCGTTTGAGAGCAACATTTTGAGCAATACGAGTTGGTCGTAGAGCTGTGCCGGCACGGGAGGGAATTCCCAGTCCACCCAGTTCCCTTTACTGTCCCACGCGGAGATGTCATTCAACTTCCGTAAACCTACGATGTGGAGCCATTCTCTTAGCTCACAGATTTCTTCGTGGGAGTTGAGAGGGGGGCTGCTCATAATGCGGTCTTTCCAGAGTAAGATTTTCTCCCCGTTGCCAGGTATGCGATACAAGTGATTCCTGAAGCTGCTGATACATTTCCTACAGAGATTCCAAGTTTGTGTGCCTGCGGGAGTATTATTCTCTGATAGATGCCTGAGAGAGATCCCCTGCGCATATTTGGAGGTGAGCGTTTCGCTGACTGGATTTGTGGGATCTGAGTAGATTTTCCAGAGGAGCTTGCATCCAAGTGCCATATTAGATAAAGCAGGGTCTCTAATCTGTAGGCCTCCGTCTAATATTGGCCACTTGACAAGATCCCAGTTTGCCAAATGCAATTTACTGTGATTTCCTTTGCCTCCTTTCCAGAGAAAGTCTCTTAGGAGACAAGAGATCTGTTCCATTATGTGTTTCGGAGCAAGAAGGAAAGAGGCTTGATAAATGGGGAGAGCAGATAAAACAGATTTAAGTAAGATAATTTTTCCTCCCTTGGTGAGCCAGTAACCTCCCCAGGAGGTGATATTGTCTTTAATTTTGCTGATGGTGCCATGCCACAGAGATCTATTGTTGACTCCAGATGTGAGAGGTAAGCCGAGGTATTTGATGCTGTCCCAATGGGCGAAGCACTCAAAACCAAGAATCTGAGCTATGGTGTTGAGATTGTGTTGACTTACATTCCATCCATAGATCTAACTCTTTCTATCATTTATCACAGCTCCTGAGGCTCTGCAATAACTTTTTAGAGCAGAGTCGAAATTAGCTGCTATCCTAATAGAGGCACCGCCCAGAAGTAGGGAGTCGTCTGCAAAGAGGGCATGATTTATAGGCTTGAGAGCATTTGCGGTTCGAATTCCTGGAAGTCCACCAGTGTTCATTTCTGCAGCCAGCTTCCTGCTGAGAGTGTTTTCCATGAGTATGTACAGAAAATGCGAGAGCGGACAACCTTGCCTTAGTCCACGATGGGCTTGGAAGAAGGATGTAGGGTGGCCATTGACCATGGGAGCTATCCAAGGGTTTGAGATGCATGCTTTAATGAGGTTGATAAACTGAGTAGGGACGCCAAAGGATTGGAGAACTTGGAGAAGGAAGGAGTGGTTGACTCTATCGAAGGCATTAGCCATGTCAAGCTTGATCAACATCCCCTTCTCTTTCCTCTGTTTGCTAGAGTGGATAGCTTCCTGCACTTGAATGACGTTGTCCAAGATGTGTCTGCCTTTGACGAACCCCCCTTGGGAGCTAGATATTAGTTTGTCAAGCAGGGGTTTGATTCTATTTGCAATGATTTTGGACAAGATTTTGTAGGAGGCGTTACATAAAGAGATGGGCCTAAACCTACCGAAAGTTTCCGGGTTAGCCTCTTTTGGGATTAAAGCAAGAAAGGTGGAGTTGATGCCTCCCCCAACCTTGGCTTTCCCAAAAAAACCTTGTATCATTTTCAGCAGATCTGTTTTGATGATGTCCCAACGGACTTTGTAGAAATGTATTGTAAATCCGTCTGGCCCAGGAGCCTTATCTGATTCCATTGCCCATATGACCTTGATGATTTCTCCTTCAGATAAGGGTTTCAGTAAAGCCTGATTGTCCTCATGGGTGATGAGGTGGGGGATATAGGAGAGGAGATCTTCAGTGTCTTCTATGCTGCCTTCATTCCCTGGACCATAGAGGTTTTTGAAATGATTTTCAGCTGCTGTTTTAATTTGATCAAATTTGTTGCAGATCTGTCCTTCTTCATTCTTGATCTCGGTGATGTGGTTTCGAGATAGGCGGGCTTTATACTGACGATGGAAGAACGAGGTGTTTCGATCTCCTGCCTTGAGCCATAGACTGCTAGATTTGAGCCTCCAATACTCTTCTTCCCTTCTGAATGCTTGATGGGTATTTCTTTGATAAGCTGCCTCTTTGTTTAATATTTCAGGGGTAATGTGGAGACCTTCCATTCCAATTTGCAAAGTTTCCAGCTGCTGGACTTCATCTTTTCTCTGCTGGGAAGAGGGATTGGGGAGTTTCCTTAGCCACTCTTTTAAGGCTTTTTTGGTGGCTTTTAATTTTTTCTCCCACACATAGCTTGGGGATCCGTTGATGGGGATATCCCAAGCCGAATGGACAGTGTCCAGAAATCCTGCCTTTTCAATCCAGAGGGGACTGAACTTAAAGGGAATTGGACCTAGGTCTTCCTCAGGGGCCATAATGAGTTGAATTGGCTTATGGTCCGAGGAAAGTTTGGAGAGAATTTTTGTTGAGATAAGGAGATTTTCCAGCAGTAGGGAGCTTTGGATTAGAAATCTATCCAACCGGGCAGCAATGTGATCCGGCCCCATTCTGTTATTGGTCCAAGTATATTTGCCTCTCACCGGGGAAAAATCTAGCAGGTCCCTCTACTGCATTAGTTCCTCTATCAAAGGCAACAACTGATCTCTGCTACTGTTCCCCCCCCCTTTTCTCCTTTGGCTTCATGACTAAGTTGAGATCTCCTCCCAGGATGATGTTGTTTAGGGAGTGGAGATCTAAGAAATCAGAGAGAGTGTTCCAGCATTCTCTTTTTTCAGCATAAATGACAGGAACATAGAGATTGAATAAGGCTATAGTTAACTTACTTTCAAGGTGCTTGAGCTCAGTGAAGATCCAGTGTTGGGTCTCGTGGGAGTTCAACAGATGGAACTGGTCTTCAGACCAGAGAGTTGCAACGCCTCCCGAAGTTCCCCTTGAGCTGACTGCTATGCCTTCGTTCTTCTTCCAATTAGACTTACTGATGGCCAGAAGGGTTTGCCCTTCAATTTTGGTCTCTTGGAGCAAGAGGATATCTGAGGGCTCTATTTTCATCAGATCTTTGACAGCTTCGATTTTTGGTTAGGTCCCCAGGCCTCTACAGTTCCAAGAGACTATTCACACTATTTACCTGGCGAGGGATTTGGGATTCCTCCCTTGGTGGATCTTCCTCTTGTATTTCTACCGATAGTCATCTCTATTGTGGACTGGCTGACTTGCATTTTTAGGCGTTCTGCCTCCTCCTCCCTGACTACTTTGTGGGTCTTCCTGCCTGTTTTCTTCGAGGGTCTCTCATAGGTCTCATCCTCTGAGGAATATGAGGGCTCTGGCACTTTTTTCTTCTTTGTTATATCTGCATACGAAGGCATGGAGGGGCTGCCCTGAGGAGAACTAGACGAGGCAGCTCCGCCTCCGTCTTTATTTGCATGAGGATCTTTGACCTGTGCTGGAGTAGTCAGATCAGTTTCTGGGGGATCTGGTGGAGAGGTTCCTTTGGGGATTGGGTTCTCTTCCAGATCCCGAGGGGTTCTATTATCATTGCTGGGTTCTTCTTGGTTATTCCCCTTTGTGGATCCTTTCCCGGCTGCTTTTGCATGGCCAGTTTTCTGGACTGAGATCCATTGATCTCCCTTGGGAATGTGGCTCTGCTCTTCAGCTTTTTTCTTACAGTATTTTGCAAAGTGTCCATAGCCATGGTAGTGTCTGCATTTAAAGGGGATCTGCTCGTAATCCAGCGCTTGAATATGGGACCATCCAGCAACTGTGAGTTTTATTGCTTCAGGTAGTCCTTCTTCCAGATCTACTTCCACGCATATTTGGGCGCAGGAGTACTGATCTTTCCTTACGGCCTGATCAATGTATTTTCCAAGGGAGTTGCCGATGATTTGGAGAGATTTCTGACTCCAGCAGTGCAGGGGAAGATGGGGGAGCCGCACCCACACTGGAACCGCAGTAGGAACATCCTGGGTCGGATCAAAATCTGGAGACCATTTATTTAGATATAATCCCTGCGGCCCCATGAAATAGGGCCCATTCCTGAAGATGAGACTCCGGTCTTCTGCAGATTCAAACACGAATACAAAGAAACCTTTACCTACAAAATATGATTTGATTCCTTCCTTGATCAGAGGGGACCAGTTTCTCTTGATCCAGTCTTCAACTGATTTGGGCGATGGCCAGAGGCCAGTAAACTGCCCAATCAACCCTCTATCGGCTAGATTCAATGCAGAGCGACAGGTTTCTTCCTCAGGGAGGGCCACCGTGGGAATGCAATATTTTTTCTTGACAAATTTCTGTTGTTGTGTAGAGGGGGGACGTTTGCTGTATGCATCTACCATTTTTTGACAATTGAGGACTTCTGGAGGGAGAGGGGGGGGGGGGGGGTTCTGAACCCCCATCACTGGGCATGGCTGCCAGGAGGGCCGCAACTGCTCTATAGCAGGCGTGTGCAGCGCTGGCGCGGCGCAGAAGCTCTGGGGAGCTAGGTCACGTAGCGCAGGGTCAGGTTATTTAACCATTTTTTTTTTTTGCTCGTTTAGACTAATCCTAATCTTCCCATTTTTTTCTCCTTCCATTCCACCCATGGGTTTCGAACTGGTGACCTTACAAAACAGAGTGCCTTAACAGTGCACCCCATCACCGACTGTTCTACACTACATGGGCAGGTTATTTAACCATTTTAAAGATCAATGTTTTCTGGAATTTTTTAAAGTTAGTGGAATTTGATGATATATTGTTATGATTGTACTTTTTTCACATTTAATTGATGTGGGTGTTATTCAACCATTTCAAAAATCTCAGTTTTTTTGGATTTTTTTAAGTTAGTGGAATTTGGTCCTGTATCGTTCTATTTGTAATTTTTTCTCTTTGAATTAATGTGGGTGTTATTTAGCTATTTCAAAAATCTATGTTCTTTGGAACAATGAAACAATTAGTGTATGCCATTGTTTTTACCAATACAATAGATTTTTTTTGTCCTTCTGTGTCGAACAATACGATATAAATATAAATATTTACTCAAAAAGAGTTAAATATTTCATATATATCCCCAATGATTTCCTTGTGATATAATATCACATATTCCATTCTAGTGAGAAACACCAACCACGTCTAAATTTCAAACGAAAACACAACTTGAGATAATGACTTCCAAAAGATATTAATGAAAATTTCTAGTTTTCATCTTATGATCAAACTTCCCATCCACTTTCATAGGAGATTGTTACTTCTAAAAGTCCACTTGAAGTTATTGAGTTGTCAGTAATGCATTCTAAAAGTGAACAGTTGTCGTGTAGATGTTAAAATTGAATAAGGTGTACAAATGATTGATTCCCCTACCTGCCATGAGCTTTTCATATCAACAAAAAGTGATTATGGATTAACAACATCCTTTCATATATCAGATATTTCATGAATAATCTTCTCACAAAACTAAATAGGTCTACGAGTGATTGGGTTAATGTAATCTATTGGCTAAAACCTGTTTGTGCTTTTTCTCTATAAAAATAGATTTGGAATTTTTTATAATTAAATCCAATATGCATGAGACATAATGATACATATAATATGAAAATTGACTGGTCAAGCTACATATTAAAATAAACCCCCTTGAAATTACATTGAAATTATTTACAGGGTAATTCTTGTGTGGATTTTTTCCCCTCTACTTGTGATTTTTAAACTAAGTTCAATAATATTTTTTTCCTATGAATCTATTTCTAATTTCGAGTACCCTCTACTCATCTAATTTTTTTCCTTCTTTGAATGTTAATAAAAGGTTTTGTAAATATGCCACAATTGATTAAGATTGTCTATGGGCATTGTGCCATTTCATTGAAGGAAGCCTTCCAATATCCATTCATGATCAATTTTACAATTAGAAAACATTGCAATCTCTTTTGGAATCACGTGTAGCTTGTCAAAGTTGATTAGACCAACAAAACTAGATTTATAGTGTCCCTTATTTGAGAGAGAAAATATTTGAGTCCTCTGCAACATCCCATGCACAAAAATTTAAGGTGGCAAGAATAACCCATGCCTTCAGGGACATGCTCAATTTCAGTCGCACCCAAAGTAAGAAACCCTAATTATGTGAGTTTCCATAATGATAATGGCAATTAATTTATATCTATTTTACATATTTCTCATATTATAAGAAAATGAAGGTGAAAGAAAAAATATTCTGCAATTTTTTCTAATTTTTCATTTGATTTTAGAACTATCATATATATATATATATCTAACTTGAAGTACCCTATGTTCAACTAAAGATTTTTGTTTATTTGAATTTTAACAAAAAATACGCAAATATGTCACAGTTGACTGAGAATGACTACAGGCATTTCTACATTCCATTCAACGAAACCTACGACACTTCGTTCAACGAAGCCATCCAATATCTAGTTTTAAAATTCGAAAGCATTGTAATCTCTTTGAGAATCATTAGGTTGTATTAATCGATAACACTAACATAGCTCATATTTTTAAGCTCCCAAATATAAATTGACATGTCCTCTTCCAAGGAAAAACAACATTTTTTTCCCTCTATTCCCTCTATTTTTCATTTTAACATATTTGTTTTATCCACATTATTTTTCAATTCTCCTATGTGCTTCGTCTAATTCTTTTACTTTTTTAATGTTTTTATCCTCTCTCTGCTAAAAATCTATCAAAATACTTTATTCAAGTATTTTTCATGGACATTAATTTTCTATATTCTCCTTTTCCACTACTTTTTTTTTTAAATTATTGAGACTATATTCTCCTTTCCCACTAGTATTTTTTTTTAAATAGTTAATCTAAATAATCTCTATAGTCTCTATAGTTGATATCTCTATCTCGATTTATTTATTTTATTTACAAACTCCAATAGATTATATTAAATATATTTTTCCAATTCTTTATTAACAATTCCTAATATTTTACATGAAATATATTTTTCAATTGCATTAAATACTTAAATAGTATGCTTGAAAAATAAATGAATACTAAACCTATGGAATTTTACATTGCAAATGAAAATGATTTCCATAAATATGGCGGCGAAATTTTTTTCCACACTATCTGGACATACTGAATCAAACCCTCACAGAATTCACCACCAAATGCCAAAAACCCACTACACCGCAACTATTTGCTAGAACCATTAATCTACGTAACAAAAACATGAAAAAATATTCCAAAAGATATCCACACCTACTCTTAATAACATTATCATGACCTACATGCTTTTCATTTCACCTTCCCTTCCAGGTGCCATCATAAATCCCATACCTCGATCTTCGAAAGCAACGCCTACGACTTGACAGATTCAGGGCGTTAACCAATTCTGGCCCAACATTTTCTTGCAACGACCGCTCCCGAGGAACATGACATGTTGCAACCCAGACCAATGATTGTGCTCCTTTCCCCTCCATTGTAATTTTTTTTTAACCATTTTTTGATATTTCATATTTGATTTTCTTCTCCATGTTTCATAAAAAACTTTATTTAAAGAACCTCCATTCATTAGACAATGCTTTTTTTTTTTCTTTTCATTTTATTAAATTTTGCTTCATATTTTGAATTTGTGATTTCCCCATACACTGTTAGGTCCCTATATTAATAGTATAGTCCCTTATTGTTATTAGTGTAACCCCCTTATTATTATTGTTGTACCCCTATAACCCCAATGTTGTTATTATTGTGCCCTTACATTATTATTGTTAGGTCGGCTAGGATTATATTATGACCCCATGGAATCCTATGTATAGAAGGATGTTTTGTCATTTGTATCATCCAAGAATTGTTCATTTATGTAATGTAAAGGAGGTTTCCCCCTCGAAGTGGCTTATTTCTAAGGCTTTGATTTCTATTTTCTTCTATTTTTGGAGTTGGTTTCATAACATTTGGTATCGGAGCTTTGGATTCTAGGGTTTCGTTGCTCCAAACAGATCATCATAGAATTTTTGCTATAAATATTTTTCTATGAAGACTCAGAATCTGAAATCTTTGTCACGCGAAGCCAAAATCCTGAGGAACTTCTTGTAAAAATTTCAGATCTTGTTTCTCAATATTTTCGGAGATATGATCTATGGAAGCTAGGGTTCGTTCAGGCTCCCGAATTTCATCTCAAAGAGGTGACCATGGGAAAATCATCATCTCTCTCTCTGAGCATTGGATTGGAATTATGTAAATAGTGGCCAAAATTACACGAACTGTAGTTTCATGTGTATCAATTTCAGATCCTAAGGAGCAAACACTGGTACGTGGCACGTCGTACAAGTTCACTCTACCAAACCAGTGCATAATTAAGTCATTGTAGGAGATTGGGCATAACTTTGTCTTAAAGTATCCAAATCAGGTAAGACCTATGGTAATCAAAATAAGATTTAGAGGGCTACTACAAGGCCTAGTTTTAGATATTGGAGATCTAAAATCACAGAGATAATTCAGTTTGAATATCAAGTTCCTCAAAAGCAAGAAAAAGGTGTGTATATTTTTTTTTGAATTGCACAAGTCTTGTGTGAAAAATTAGTTTGAACTGATTCCAAGGGGATATTGTAGAATAGATATCAGTATTGGCTTCTAAAATTGCCCCTAAAAATAATTCAACACAAATTAAGCCTTCAGAAGGCTCTACTATGACTCATGAAGACAAAGAATGGAAAAATGACATATCAAAATTACAAGAGCAAGTGCACAAATTTCTCTCTCACAAAGAGAAACAAAAAATGAAATGGAAGTCTTGAAGTTAATATGGCTGGTTTGAAGAAAGGCATGGAAGCTAAGATGGATGGCATGGAAGTTGTAATTGAAGCTAAGATGGATGACATGGAAGCTAAGATCGATGAAAAAATGAAAGACAACGTGGAAAACATGAAGAATGATCTAAAAGAAGACATGAAGGGTTTTAAAAAGTTGATACAAGAAATGTTTCCTAATGGAAAAAAGATAGTAGAGGAAACTCATGATGAGAACAAAATAAATGTTAATCGTGATTTCATAAACTATAAGGTTGGATGGAAGAACCACCATATTCCAAAGATGGATATGAGGAAATTTGATGGCAAGGATCCTGTAACATGGATACTACAGATGGAAAAATATTTTGATCTCAATAATGTGAAAAACACACAAAAGGTACGCATTGCAACTTTACATTTAGAACAAAATACATTTGTATTGTATCGATGGCTTTGCTCCTGTAAAAAAAATTGTCACTTGGTCAACTTTTACAGAGGAAATGATAGCACATTATGAGGATACAAAGAGCAACAACTTCTTTAGCCAATTGATAAATGTCAAACAAAAGGGTTCAGTGGTGGAGCACATTGAGGACTGCTAAAAAGTGAATATAAGGGTAACTGATATTCTAGAGGAACACAGGATTGATGTCTTCATATGTAATTTAAAGGATAGCATCCAACATGAAGTTCGCGTTTGGGAACCTGATTCATTGGAGAAGGCATTCAGGTTGGCAAGAAAAAATGAATGTAAAATTATGGTGACAAGGAAGCCTACCACTCACATATATAAATATGGAAGTGTTGCTACTCCTAGACTTCCACAACCTACAAGGTTGACACCACAACAATTGGAAGAAAAAAGAGCAAAAGGGCTTTGATACAGTTGTGATAGAAAGTACACTAAAGGTCATAAGTGTGCTGAGAAGAAATTATTTTACATAGATTTTGAAGAGGAGGAAGAAAATGAACAAGAAACTTCAAAAGAAGAGGATATACACCAGGAACCAAACCTAGAATAATAATAAATGAGTCTGATCATATTGTGTAATTCATTGGTAGGAATTACCACTCCTCAAACTCTCAAGATAGAATTACATATCAAGAATAAAAAGGTAATACTGTTGATTGGTTCGGTTAGTACCCATAATTTTATTCATTGTAAGGTAGCCAGGGAATTGAATTGTTTCCTATACCCAGAACTAGAATGTCAAGTGATGGTTGCAAATGGAGGAACTATAAATTTCTCTGGAAAATGCCATAATATCAAGCTAACCATGGGGGAATATGTATTTAATAGTTCAATGATTTCCATTCCAATGGGAGGTGTTGATGTTTTACTAGTAGTACAATGGTTACGATATTTGGGGATGATAGCTTTTAATTTTCAATAACTTTTCTTGAATTTTTTTTTAGAAGGAAAGGAAATCGAATTATGGGGTATCGTAGGGAATATGGGAAAGATAATAAGCTATAATTTCATGAAAAATATTCCGAAGAAATAACAATGAGGTGTAATTGCACAATTATGCTCATTAGAATTTCCAACATCAAAATCATCTATTTCTCCAAATAACCAAAAAGTTTTGGACAATCATTCCAAGGTGTTTGAAACTCCCAAAGGAATCCCACTTATTCATGATGTTTATCATGCTATTCATTTGATTCCAGGAATTTTTCCTCCAAACATCAGGCCTTACGGATATCCTTATGTCCAAAAGAGCGAAATTTAATGTATGATTGCAGAAATGTTGGACGTTGGTACAATTCAACCTAGTCAAAGTTCTTTCTCTGCTCTAGTAGTATTGGTGTACAAGAAGGATGGATCATGGTGCGTGTGTCCGGATTACAGGGAGCTCAATAAGCTCACTATTAAAGATAAATTTCCTATTCCTATGATTGATGAATTATTCGATGAATTACATGGAGAAATTTATTTTACCAAGTTGGATCTTCATTCAGGATATCATCAAATTTAAATGAAGACTGAAGAAGGAAGACCCATTTCTTTTGAAAGTCATCCAATCAAAGGAAAGTATTTACAGAAAGTTATTTATGAGAAGGAAATTTTAGCAATACTACATGCACTAAATAAATGGCGACCTTACATAATGGGAAGACAATTCAAGGTAAAAATTGATCATGATAGTCTTAAACACTTTTTGGAACAAATAATATATTCAGAAGAACAGCAAAAATGGCTCACAAACATGTTGGGTTATGACTTTGAAATCATCTACAAAAATGGGAAGCTAAATGTTGTTGCAGATGCACTCTAAAGAAAGGATGAAGAGGTGGAAGAATTGCTTTCTGCCATTTCTATTATCCAACAAGATTGTATAACTGAAGCAAGAGATCAATGGAAAAAGGACGAAGAAGTGTGGACACTCATTCTAAAGTTGCAGCAAGATCCTAGTACATCTGATACATTTAGTTGGAAAAATGATTCCTTATCGTACAAAGATTGCTTATATATTTGCAAGAATTCCCAACTAAAACAAAATATTCTTTTGGAATTAATGTAGATTTCTCCTTTAGGAGGATGCTCGGTGTTTTTAAAAACTTACCATAGGGCGAAGAAAGAATTTTTTTGGGATGGCCTTAAATCTAATATTCAAAATTTTGTGGCGGGAATGTTTGGTTTGCCAGGAAAATAAATTTGAGACAATTAAGACCCAGGGTCTTGTACAAACTTTATCCATTCCAAGTCAATGGTGGGAGGATATTTCAAGGGATTTTATCACAGGTTTACCTCAGTCCCAAGGAAAGAGTATCATCATGGTGGTAGTTGATAGACTTACCAAGTATGCACACTTTTGTGCATTATATTATCCATTTAAAGAAAGTACAGTTGCTACTGCATTTATCGAAAGAATTCAAAAGCTACATGGAAACCCAAATCTTATTGTAAGTGAAAAATATCCCATTTTTACTGGAACTTTTTAGACGAAATTATTTTCTTGTTTAGGTACTCAACTAGCTCATAGCTCATCTTATCATCCTCAATCCAATGGTCAAACTAAGATAGTGAATAAATGTTTGGAATTATATCTTCATTGTTTTGTATCTAATGTGAAAACACAATGGGTTAAGTGGTTACCTCTCACTGAATGGTGGTATAACACTTCCTTCCATATTGCAGCAAAAATGACCCCATTTATGGCACTTTATGGATATCATCCACCATCCATCACATCTTGTTTAAGACTATATTCTAAGGTTCAAGCAGTGGAAGATCACATAGAGCATCAACAAGAAGTTCTCCAACTCTGAAAGGATAACCTAAATTTGGCACAAAATCGAATGATACAATAGGAAAATCAACATCACATGGAGAGAAGTTTTGATGTAGGAGACTGGGTATTTTTACGGCAACAACTATACTAAAAAAATTTCCTAAAGCAAGCTAAGAAAGATAATAAATTATCGCCAAATTACTATGGTCCTTACAAGGTGTTGCAACAAATTAGTACTATGGCATACAAATTGGAGCTTCCTGCTTCTTCGCAAGTGCATCCAGTTTTCCATGTTTCATGCTTAAATAGTGTTACAGGGGAAAAACTTCCAGTTTAAACTATATTTCCAGAACTTGATGAGGAGGAAAAAACCATATTGGAATGTGAAGCAGTCATAGAAACAAGAACTCGACAGCTACGAAATCGATCAATTTAGGAGTATCTCATCAAGTGGAAGAACTTACCCATTGAAGATTCTACATGGGAGGATGACAATTTATATAGAATCATCTAGAGCTACTCAAGCATTGAGGACAACACTTTTTTGAAGGATAGGGGCATGTTAGGTCCCTATATTACTAGTATAGTCCCTTATTGTTCTTAGTGTAACCTCTTTATTGTTCTTGTTGTACCCCTGTAACCCCAATATTGTTATTATTGTGCCCTTACATTATTATTGTTAGGTTGGCTAGGATTATATTGTGACCCCATGGACTCCTATATATAGAAGGAGATTTTCTCATTTGTATCATCAAAGAATTGTTTACTTATGTAATGTAAAGAAGTTTTCCCCCTCGAAGGGGCTTATTTCTAAGGCGTTGCTCACTTTTCTTCTATTTTTGTTGCTGGTTTCATAACATACACAACCTTGTTTTTTTAAATATTTAATTTGTTTATTTAATTTATTGTCTCTTTACATTTTTTATAATGTACTTGAATTTTATGTTTATCTTATTAGTTTACTAAGATCAATGTCTTACATTTATTGACCAGTGTCTTCCACATGATCCATTGCACATTTCTGCAATTATATATATATATTACATTTTTAATTTCTTCACTTTAAAACGGTTTGTTTCCTTGCATGCTTCATCAAGTCTCCATTAGAATGACCATGGTGTGGTGTATCATACTCCTATGGGATGTGCGAGGGATATACAAATTCATCGCACCATCGATATTGTCATCGTTCAATTGATGCTTTACCTTTCTAGGTTCAATATTGGGAAACAGGATGTAGCTATAGACAGCAGAATGGTTACATCATGATGGAGCACCACCATCACATAAATTAAACGAAGCACAAAAATGCTAAAAAAATTACTCAAACAAGAGATATGTATGTGATGGTGGTGATATTAAATAAAATAAAGAAACAAACTTAATAAACAAATAAAATAAAATTTTATTTCAAAACAAATTAATAAAAAGTTAATATAAAATTTAATTCTAAAAGAGATTTCACATTTATGGAAATTGCAATCTCTATTTTTAATTATTATTAATATCTTTTATTTTCATTTTTTTAACATAACTTTTATTTATTTTATACTTTGAATGTTATACATGCATACATGTTATAGTAATTTATAATGTAATTATGGGAGATTTTTTTGATGAGTATTTATATGGGACTTGTTGTAATGAATTTATGTTTAATAATTTTTCTTTTTAAATAATTGATAATATTGTATTATTATTTTTTTAATTTTAATTAATTGATGAGAAATAAACTTAATTTAATTTAAATTAAAAAATACAATTTTCAATTATTAAAAATAACATTTTCATCTTATTTGATGATGGTGATGATGGTTAACGTCCACTGAGACCAAAAACTGAAATTAAGTCAATTATGAAACTATTCAATTATATATATATATATATATATATATATATATATATATATATATAATTGAATAGTTTCATAATTGACTTAATTTCAGTTTTTGGTCTCAGTGGACGTTAACCATCATCACCATCATCAAATAAGATGAAAATGTTATTTTTAATGATTGAAAATTATATATATATATATATATATATATATATATATATATATATATATATATATATATAATCAACAACTTTATCTTATTATTTATTTTATTGAGAAATAGTCCTTCTAATAATTTTAACAAAACAATTGCCACTTATTTCTATATTTACTTAATGATATTTTTTTAGTATCAAATTATACAATTCTACTTATATTTTTTTTCATCATAACATGTATATTTCATCATTATTTCATTGTTATTTTTTAACAACTTCAAAAATACTTTAAAATAAAATTAATATGTGAAATGTTTTATAATGAATTCCTCTATTTAGTATATATGTTTGATGTTGCATTTAAACTCAACATACTTATTTAAGTAAATATATGGTCATCATCTTGAAATTTAGTCTTTGTTTTTTTAGAAAGTAACATAAGCTAGAAAAAATTTAGCTTATGAGAATATAATACAATGTCTTTCATATTCATTATATTCAACAATAAAACTACCCAAGCCCTAAGGCTTCACATGCTTCAATAGATTTTCTTCTATGAAAGTTTAAGGAGGCTTTGAGATAAAATCTCATTGAGTACCTTGGGTTTACACATGAAAGACAACTTTGGATCGTTAGGAGTTATCTCACTTTCCTTAAAAGAGGAGATAAGCATGAAAGCATTATAACTTGTGGACAACATAGTGTAATTCATAACAAACATCGTGAAAAACCCGAGAACACAATAAAAATGAAAGATAAACCAAAATAAATATTTTTTTTAACTCGAGAACACAAGGAAAACGAGAGATAAACCCCAAGATAGATCTCTTTTATAATAGAAAATAGAGAGCTATGTTCACTTGCCTCTTCAACCATGCAGTTCTCTAAATACAATCATAATTCTTGACAACACATTGCATGACCTTCTACTCAACATATATCTATACATTAATAAAATTAAATATCTATGGGTCCACTTATAAGGATACTTCACTAACTAATTTAGGCCTTATTAACAACGAGGACCCTTGTTATAATGAGTGACTATTAACTAACTATTTAATGGGACACATACACCAATAATGCATCTAAGTAAATGGGTTAGGGTATGACTCTATCATGCCCTCCCCCTTCGAAACCAATGCTATCCTTAAAGCTAAAGGTGAGGAAAATATTGGAGAACCATTGTTTTTTCCCATGTGGCATCTTCTAGTTGCATATATTTTCATTGGATCAATACTTCATTCATAATGGGTTGGTGCACCTAGTGCTCTTTAGTATCCAATACTTCTCTAGCTAGAGCCAAATGGAATCTTCTTCATCAAGTTATAGTAGTTTAGTTTACACTGCAATTTGATCTCACAAACTTCTTCAAACAAGATGCATGAATGACTAAATGAATTTTTGTATGGGATAGAAGATTTACTTTGTAAGAAACTTGAAAAATGTGTTGTATGATCTAATAGGTCCCATTGATCTTAGGATCTAACTTCTAGGGAACTTTATTTTTGAGTAATATATGTTTTTAGACATGTAAGGAATGGAACATTTAATCCCTTTAAGAAAATAAGGTTTAAATATATATTGATTATCTTGTTGTTTCATTCAATTTTGAAACATAACTAAGTTGTCCTTGAGGATATGTATAATAAATTCTCTAGTGTTAATTGTTCTATCTATTACATGAACTTTAGATGTCAATGGTACACAGAATCCCATAGACAATGATTTTTTGCCATAAAATGTTTCATATAGCATCATTTGGTAGCCTTGTGATAAGTAGTATTATACCACCATTTAGCAAAGGGAATCCATTATGGCCAGTAGTGAGGCTTTTTAGTAGCAAATAATCTCAAAAATGTTTCTAAATTATCTCAAAACACAACCATCATAAATCAAAATAATAAATCACATGTAATGACCAAAAATCACAATCATGGATCACATGCATAGTAAAAACTTGAAATAAAATACTGATACTTGTATTTCCATGACTCTTTGCTTCTTCCTTATTCTTTATCCTTTCCATGCACACACTAAATTAGTTTCCAAACCCAGCAAGAACCCAGTTCCTTCTCTTTATGCAACAAGGGAATCTGGAGACTAAACCCCCTCCTCCCTTAATATCAACAACAAGGGCATCCCAAAGCTAAATCGCGTAAACCCTTAATAACAGCAAGGGTATCCTGAGACTAAACCACCTGAACCCTCAATCGCAACAACAAGGGTATCCAGATACTAAACTGCCTCAACCCCCAATAGAAAAACAAGGCCCAGACAATCTCATGTTTTCATGTCCCGTCAAACTAAACAACATATACACATACACATTATACAACACAACACCTATACCTACACCCGGTGTACAAATAAATGACACATACACGTACACCTAGTGTACATCATGACACATATACCCATACCCGATGTACAACATAACAAATACACCCAAATCTAGTGTACAACACAACACATACACCTACACTTAGTGTACAACACCACACATACACCCACACCAAGTGTACAACAAAATATATATATGTACACAAAATATAATACCACGAGTATGCATGTCACATCACAATGACTACACAATACCACATATAGTACCACATGTACAACATGTACACAATACCACTTGTACACAACACCATCTGCACAACATGTACACAACATCGTCTGCATAATGTGAGCACAACACCGTATGTACACAACACCACATCTAGGACATGTAAACAACACCACATGTACATAAAACCACATACACAACACCAAATGTACATAGCACCACATCTAAAACACATACACATTGCTATATGTGCACAATACCATATATGCCACATGCATGCAAGATTATATGTACAAGGTACTGCATATGAAATAGGAATATAACGCTATATGTATAACATACACAAAAAAAGATAAGTACATCACATAAAAATATACAAAATATTAGTATTGCACATCCAGAAACCACACTTTCCTTACCAAGCAACCTTGCTTCTAATGTCTCTCCACTATCCATGCTTGTCCCAATATGATGTAGAGCACACTACTTTCATTTTTTCTGATGTATCCCTCAACATTACCTATCATAGCATAAACATAGGCATAGTATACACACATAATATCAATTCATATTCATACGATACTAAGCTCATAAATCTACCAGGATACTCTTCCCAATTGATTCCTCATAAATGAGGAACCCTTCATGTCGTTCACCTACATAAGCAATCATTCCTCCACAATAATGATACATGGTGACCCTGTAAAACAATGACATACATACATATATACATATATATGCATATAAACATGTCATACTCTTGCCTTCATCTACCCTTTCCTCATGCATTGAGCTTTACTTGAGTCTCATATTAACTATCAGGTTTCATTCAACTCTCCCCAAGCTCCATTATCTTTCCTCTTTCCCAACCAATTCCCAATACCCCAAGACATAAAATACAAGAACAAGAGTAAACAAGAAGAAAAACCATGAAAACCAATAACAATATGAAACCACAAACAAAGTGGCATGGCCATGCACCAGAAAAAATAAAAAATGAAAATCAAGTGCAATAATCACAAGACCCTAAAAGAAAAAAACTAGCAACAAACATCATGACTCAATTCCCTTAGTTCCCAATTCTTCCAAGTGAAAGCTTCTTATTAAACCAACTCAAAAATAGAAAAAAAGAGAGATCAACGCCTTAATAATCAACAACTTCAAGGGGGAAACCTCCAAAACATTACATAAATGAACAATCCTTGGATGATACAAATGACAAAACCTCCTTATATATAGGGTCCATGGGGTTGCAATATAATCCTAGCTGACCTAACAATAATAATGTAAGGGAACAATAATAACAATATGGGGGTTACATGGGTACAAAAATAACAATCAGGGGGCTACATTAATAACAATAAGGGACTACACTATTAATATGCGGAACTAACATGCCCCTCTCCTTCAAAAAAGTGTTGTCCTCAAAGATTTAGTAGCTCTAGATGATTTTGTAAAAAATTATCATCCTCCCATGTATAATATTGAGTGGGTAGGTTCTTCCACTTGATGGGATACTCTAAAATTGATCGATTTTGTAGCTGTCGAGTTCTTGTTTCCGTGACTTCTTCAGGTTCCAATATGATTTTTCCTTCCTCATCAAGTTTTGGAAATATTGTTTGAACTGGAAGTTTGTCACCTATAACCTTCTTTAAGCATGAAACATGGAAAACTGGATGCACTCATGAAGAAGTAGGAAGCTCCAATTTTTATGCCATAGTACCAATCTTTTGCAACACCTTGTAAGAACCATAATATTTTGGTGATAATTTTTTGTCCTTCTTAGCTTTCTTGAGGGACATTTGTTTGTATGGTTGTATCTTAAAAATACCCAGTCTCTTACATAAAAACTTCTCTCGATGCAATGTTGATCTACCTATTGTTTCATTCGATTTTGTGCCAAATTGAGGTTATCCTTTAAGAGTTGGAGAACTTGTTGTTGATGCTCGATTTGATATTCCACTACTTGTACCTTAGAGTTTTCTCTTAAATACGATGTGATGGACAGTGGATGATATCCATAAAGTGCCATAAATGGGGTCATTTTTGCTGCAGTATGGAAGGAACTATTATACCATCATTCAGCCAGAGGTAACCACTTGACCCATTGTGTTTGTTTATCAAATACAAAATAACGAAGATATCCTTCCAAACATTTGTTCATGATCTCAGTTGACCATCATATAGAGGATGATAAGATGAGCTATGAGCTAGTCGAGTACCCAAAAAATAAAATAATTCCATCTAAAATTTCGAGTAAAAATGGGATCTCTATCACTTACCATAATATTTGGGTTTCCATGTAGCTTTTGAATTGTTTCCATAAATGCAGTAGCAATTGTACTTGCTTTAAATGGATGAGATAATGCACAAAATTTTTCATACTAGATAATTATATCAACTACCACCACGATGACACTATTTCCTTCGGACTTAGGTAAACCTGTGATAAAATCCATTGAAATATCCTCCCAATGTTGACTCGGAATGGATAAAGGTTATAGAAGACTTGGGGTCTTAATTGTCTTAACATTATTTTTCTGGAAAACCAAACATTCTGCCACAAAATTTCAAATATAAGATTTAAGGCCATCACAAAAAAAATTCTTCACCCTGTGGTAGGTTTTTAAAAATCTTGATTTTCCTCCTAAAGGAGATGTGTGCAATTCAAAAAGAATATTTTGTTTTAGTTGGGAATTCTTACAAATATATAAGCGATCTTTGTACCATAAGGAATCATTTTTCCAACTAAATGTATCAGATGTACTAGGATCTTGCTTCAACTTTCAAATGAGTGTCCACACTTCTTCGTCTTTCTTCCATTCATCCCTTGCTTCGGTTATCTAATATGGTTGGATAATAGAAATTTCACAAAGCAATGATTCCACCTCTTCATCCTTTCTTGAGAGTACATCTCCAACAACATTTAGCTTCCCTTTTTTGTAGATGATTTCAAAGTCATAACCCAACATCTTTGTGACCCAGTTTTGCTACTCTTCTGAAGATAATATTTGTTCCAAAAAGTGTTTAAGACTATCATGATCAGTTTTTACCTTGAAGTGCCTTCCCATTAGGTAAGGTCGCCATTTCTTTAGTGCATGTAGTATTGCTAACATTTTCTTCTCATAAATAGATTTCTGTAAATACTTTCTTTTGATTGGAAAACTTTCAAAAGCAATGTGTCTTTCTTATTGCATTAAAACAACACCAATTCCATTTCCTGAGGCATCACAATCCACAATAAAGGTTTTTGTGAAGTCTGGCGTAGCTAAGACCGGTGCTAGGCACATTGCCTCTTTAATATTTTCAAAGGCCTTAGTTGCTTCAGAAGTCCATGAAAATGCATCTTTATACAATAATTTTGTTAGATGTGCTATTGTTCTCCCATAATTCTTTAAAAACTTGTGATAATAACCTGTTAACCCGAGAAATCGTAGTAACTGCTTTATGGTTGTGGGGACTTTCCATTCCTTAATGGATTTAATTTTTTTAGGGTCTACCTTAACACCCTCGTGAGATAAAATATGACCCATATATTCCACCTCTTGTACTCCAAAGAAACATTTGGATGTTTTTTCATATAATTTTTTCTCCTCCAATAGTTTGAGCACCTTGTCAACATGTTGAACATGATCCTTCCAAGACCTGTTGTAGATTAGTATGTCACCAAAAAATACTAGCACAAATTATGTAAGGAAGGGTTTGAAAATGGAATTCATCAACCCTTGAAATGTAGAAGGTGCATTGGTAAGGCCAAAAGGCATGACCAAAAATTAATAATCACCCTCATGAGTTTGAAATGTTTTTTTCGGAATATCTTTAGTATTCATTCTAATTTGATGATATCCTGAACAAAGGTCCAACTTGGTAAAATAAATTGTGCAATGTAATTTTTTGGGCCCTTTTTTTTTAAAATGAAATGGTTTTGAGTAGTGGAGAATAGGTGGCAGAGTGCAACCATGATAGACAGGGAGCTGTCACGGTTGTGGAGAGCCGAAGAACAGGTGGCGCGGCAGTTACAGAAAACCAGCATAGATGGCATGGATGAGTGACAAAGAGAGGCAGCGGAACTCCCAATGATTAGGGAGATGCGGCAAACAATAAAGTAGGAAAAGAGGGAAAATTGACAGTCACGTTGGCAAAGGAACAAATATGAAATCAGCCAATGTAAACGAGAGGTTGGTGCAGTAAAGGGCTGAGGAAGAGAGCCATAGGAGAGCTCTATTCTGTTGGTTCTATTATGTTCTTTTCTATTTTGTAACTATTGTAATATTTCCCTCTGTAATCAAATATAAGGAGTATTGTAACTATCTTCTATTGATAATGAAATATACTTCCACATGGGTTTGATGGTCTAAGTTACATGTTAATTATTTGATTATGGTGAATGTATTGGCCACCTCTAAATTTTAATTTTTCATCTTGAATATGCTCCATGAGTATTATCTTATGCAGAGTAGCTAAATCTGTTTACGGTTCCCAGTTCTTTTTGTTTTACTCTATAGTTGTGCTCAATTGGTATCTGATCTGTTCCTAACCTTACTAAGGTCATGTCACACCTCAAATGAGACTCCCTGCTCTTTAGAGTAGGGTGAAAATGTCGGTGTTATGCTAGAATACTACGAAAACCTTGTTGGCCTCTCTCTCTTGAACCCAGGTCTTGCTTAGAGACCTTCTTTCTCGCGAACAAATGGTTCCATTGTCAGGACCTGAAATTTCATTTGGGAACTAGATCATGGTATCATGAATCTTCGAGAGTGAAATACGAAGATGGTGGGGTAACCACTTAGATTAGTTCATAACGCAACAAGCTGAGTTGAGACAACAGAGGGAGAAGATTGTTAAGGATCAGGTTCTATTCTCTGAATCTACGAGTGACCTCTCCGAAATTTTATGGGGAAAGTTTCATTTGGAAATCTATAATTGGTTGCGGAGACTACAAGTCAAGAAAATCCAAGGAGGGTTGCGTAAGATCTGTCGCAAGTGGTTGCACGCGGAATTAGTAGCACTACATCGGTTAGATACCGATTTGACCCAAGATGTAGATTTCTGGGTATAATCTACCTTGGAAGGATATATAATGGAATTTGTGGCTGAGTGTTACCAGTCATTCTCAAAGAAGAGGACATATTCAGATCTAGATTGCGAGGAGAGCTGCTGAAGGAAATTCCCTTGTGGATTAAAGCTTTAATGGTAGACGATGGTTTGATGGAATTTCAAAAATCTGAGATGGAGACTTAAAACCTATGGTACTTGGGGGAGGAGTTGAGGGAGAGATGCTACAAATAATATGGAAGGGGGAATAGGGATATGGATGCTGAGACCTCTAGTAGGTTAAGAGAGCGGTGAGCACATAAGAGGGCATAGATCACTGAGAAGTGGCGGGAAAGGGTAATGAAGGAGCTAGAGAAGCAGGATATTAGTCGATAGGACAAGGAGAAGGTGCCACAGATGACAAAGGAGATGGAAGTTTAAATGCAATCCCAAGGAATAGGAGGGATCATCAAGGAAGTCAGGCAAGTGTATAGGAGCTCAACCCAAAGAGAAAAGGGAGAAAATTCTAACGTGGAGGACACACACCCCGAGGAGATGTCCAATGTGGAGTTGTATGTTGTGATGGAGCAGCTATTCTGAGAGGGGCCAACAGCCATAATTCAAGGTAACTCTATTCCCCAAAGTTCAAGAAGCTCTAGTCCCCACCTTCCCCTGGTACTTTATCAGTCGCTAGGTGAAATATTTGTTAAGTTACGAGAGTTTAGTAAGTTGAATAGTGTTTAGTCTACAACACCCATACCTACTAGCAATAGTGCTAGTAATATAATTTCACAGCCAGGGAATAGAGGTTTCATTCTAGTACCACCCACACAAAAAATTATGGCAGGATCATTTACCTGATAACCAGAGTTCTTTGGGAGGGGAAATGATGATGTGGAGTAGCACGGGTATCTTTGCGAAGCCATATATAGGACTCGACAGACACGAGAGGTGGTTAATTTGATCGAATTCCAAATTACTCTAAGAGAGAGAGCTCTTCACTAGTTTATTAAATGGTATGAAGCTCATCCAACCCCAGCGATAGACGATGTAAAGAAATAATTTTTCAAAGAGTTTAAGTTACCTTAGATAGATCAACAGGGTTTACCAGAAAATATTAAACATCGAGAAGGTGAAACTACATGGGATCCGATGAGAAGGTTCAAGGATGTGATTGGAAAATTGAGTTACCCAATCAATCCAAATCATTAGAGAGATTGGTTTATCAAGGCCCTTCTTCTGTTGATGAGAAATCCCTTGACACAACAGAATATTGATACGTTACAAGATGCATTGGTGAAAGCTATGAAGATAGAGGCTATGGTGGGGTATCCACAGGAATTTAAAGGAGGAGCATCAACTCAAGATCCTTCCATATTGGGGTTACAGCATCAACTATCTAGTCGAATGGAAAATTTGAAATATATTCAACCAATACGGCCTGCAAGACCCAATGTATGGTGTACGCATTGTCTGATGGAGGGACATGTGGTCACTGAATGTCCAATATTATGGGGGCAGAATACGGGGCTTCAACAGAAGGGAAACAAGGGAATCCACCAGTAGGGGGTGTTGTGCAGATAAACACTCAAAGGCTATATCCACCGCAACCCCACTTCCCAGGGTTCCCTGCGCAACAGAATCAGGCCGCAACTGAATACTGCGAAATATGTAAAAGCATTAGTCATCCACCCTGCCTATGCCCAATTTTGAAAAATTACTCCAACGTTCCAAACAATATATATTGTGAGTTCTATGCTTCCACAACACACAATACAGAATAGTGTAGAGCCCTAGATGCACTGGTGGAGAAAATAGACAGGCCATCATATAGAGTGAATGAGGCTCCCAGGGGACGAGGAGGAGGAATGAGAGGAGGCAAAGCTAGAGGAAGAGGACCTGTAAGATGTTACAATTGTGACCAAGAAGGGAATATCCACTTCCCAGAAGACCATGGTGCTCTCAGTGTAGAGTTAATACACACACAACTGAAGACTGTCCAGAATTAATTAAGATATGGGAAGAAAGAGCCAGACAAAGAGGAGAAAATATGGTAAATGCAGAGCAAAGAATATTGGAGGCTCAGGCTATGAAAAATGTTGCCATAGTAACATAGGGAGGAAAGAGAATAGGGGATGATGCATAGAATGTAGACCTGATAAAGCTGATAAAGCCAACATCTTCAAAGCCAGTGTTCAAGCCAGAGAGACAGAAATAATATTTTAAAGAAGTGGTAGAAAAATTTTCCCAACTTGGGGGGAACAAAGGCATTGAGTTACCACAACTAACGGTAGACAAAGAGAAATAGACAGATACAAGAAAAATTATTGATGAATGGTTTCATCTATTTTTAAAAATTGTAGCCAATGCACTAATGTTGGAGCAATTGAAACAAAATATGGAGATGGTGGTGCAGGAAAACATAGAGCCAGAGAAGTCAAATGACTCAACCCAGAAATATATACAGAGAATCAAAAGAAACAAGAGAATAACGGGTAAATAATTCTGTGTAAACCTCAAGTCGCGGGATTCTAAATTAAAGACACTATGCTTGACCAAATTCATATGTAAAAATTTTTACAAGGAAGACTTGGGAAACATTGGGTAGACCAAATCTGACATACTCACCAATCCGGCTCTGCATGGCAAACTAGTACTGCATTGTGCCTATCGGCAGACTGGAAGAAGTCGAAGTTGATGTTGCGGGGGTAAAGACAGACACAGAATTTGAGGTCATAAACATCATGGGGGATAAGGATCCCTATCCATCATTATTGGGGATAGACTGGGCTTTCAAGAAATATGCAATGATCGATTTGAAAAAGGAACTGATGATATTTGAAGAAGGGGAGGTCATGGTCACTCAGCCACTTGGCCTGTATCAAGGACCCCGATACACAGAAACTATTGACAATGAATAGGATGCTCAACTTCTCGATCATATCTATCAAATGACAATAGGGAAAAGAGAATATTATATCAACCCAATAGCGGGGGGGGGGGGGGCGTAAGTTAGATAAGTGTTCAAAGCTCAGACTTGGGCTCAGAAATAGCCTCGGATGATTGGCAGTGGGGAGGATATGAGACCAATACAAGAAGATGTGCTAATATCTGTTAGGTCCCTATATTACTAGTATAGTCCCTTATTTTTGTTAGTGTAACCCCCTTATTGTTATTATTGTACCCCTGTAAACCCCATATTGTTATTATTATGGCCTTAAATTATTATTGTTGGGTCAGATAGGATTACATTGTGGCCCCATGGACTCCTATATATAGAAAGGAGGTTTTGTAATTTGTATCATCCAAGAATTGTTCATTCATGTAATGTATTGGAGGTTTCCCCCTCAAATTGGATTATTTATAAGGTGTTGATATCTCTTTTATTCTCTTTTTGGAGTTGGTTTCACAACATTTGGTATCAGAGCTTTGGATTCTAGGGTTTTTCTGCTCCAAACAGGTCATAGTGGAATTTTCTCTATAAATTTTTTTCTATGAAGTTTCAAAAGCTGAAAATTTTAGAGTGTGAAGCCGAAATCCTGAGGAATAGTTCCGCAACGTTTTAGAGCTTGGTTCGCAATAGTTTCAAATATATGATTTGTTGAATTTAGGGCTTTTTGCAGGTTCCTGAATTTCACTTAAACATGCCATCACAGAATTTTCGCTATAACTTTATTTCTAAGAAGGTTCAGAAGTTGCAATTTTTAGAGAGAGAAGCCGATATCCTAAGGAACAATGTCGCAAAATTTCAGATATTGGTTCATAATATTTTTGGAGATATGAGTTGTGGAAGTTAGGTCTTTTTCAGGCTCCTAAATTTCATATAAAAGAGGTTATCGAGGGAAAATATTTATAATTCTCTCTCTGAGCATCGGATTGGAATGTTGTAAAAAGTGACAGGAATTACACGGAATTTAGTTTCATGTCTACAAAATTCAGAGCCAAAGGAGCAAACAGTGATACGTGGCAAGTCGTACAAGTTTTCTCTAGTGAACTAGTCCATAATTAGGTCATTGTGGGAGACTAGAGATAACTTTTCCTTGAAGAATCCAAATTAAGTCAGACCTATGGAATTTGAAAGAAGCTTCAGAGGAATACTACAGGGATGAATTACAGATATTGAGGATCTGCAAGAATAGAGATAAGTCAATTTCAATATCGAGCTCCTTAAAAGAAAGCAAAAGGTGTGTATTTTTTTTTCTTCCGAATTGCATAAGTCTTTTTTGAAGAATCAAGTTGAATTGATTCCAAGGGCATATTGTAGAACATATATAAGTATTGGATTCTCAAATGGCCCATAAAAATAATTCAACACCCATTAAGCCTTTAGAAGGCTCTACTATGACTCATGAAGATGAAGAATGGCAACATCACATATCAAAATTACAAGAGCAAGTGCAACAAATTTCGCTCTTGCAAAGAGAAACAAAAAATGACATGGAAGTTTTGAAGAAAGGCATGGAATATAAGATGGATGGTTTGAAGAATGGCATGGAAGCTAAGATGGATGGCATGGAAGCTGGCATGGAAGCTAAAATGGATGACATGGAAGTTAAGATGGAAAACGTGAAGAATGATCTAAAAGTAGACATGGAAGGTTTGACAAAGTTGATACAAGAAATTTTCCTAATGGTGAAAATATAGTAGAGGAAACTCATGATGAGAAAAAAATAAATATTAATCGTGATTTCATAAACTCTAATGTTGGAGGGAAGAACCACCATATTCCAAAAATGGATATGAGGAAGTTTGATGGAAAGGATCCTGTAACATGGATACTACATATGGAGCAACATTTTGATCACAATAATGTGCAAAACACACAAAAGGTATGCATTGCAACTTTACATTTAGAAAAAAATACATTTGTATGGTATCGATGGCTTTGCTCCCATAAAAAAATTATCATTTGGTCAATTTTATTGGAGGAAATGATAGCACATTATGATGATACAAAGAGAAACACTTTCTTTCGCCAATTGATAAATATCAAACAAAAGTGTTCAGTGGGGGAGCACATTGAGGACTTCCAAAAATTGAATATAAGGGTAACTGATATTCCAGAGGAACACAAGATTGATCTCTTCATAAGTACTTTAAAGGATAACATCCAACATGAAGTTCGCATTTTGGAACCTGATTCATTGGAGAAGGCATTTAGGTTTGCAAGAAAAATTCAATGTAAAATTATGGCGGCAAGGAAGCCTACCACTCACTTCTATAAAGATGGAAGTGTTGCGACTCCTAGATTTCCACAACCTACAAGGTTGACACCACAAAAATTGGAGGAAAAAAGAGCAAAAGGGCTTTGCTACAATTGTGATAGAAAATACACTAAAGGTCATAAGTGTGTTGAGAAGAAATTATTTTACATAGATTTTGAAGAAGAAGAAGAAAATGAATAAGAATATTTAAAAGAAGAGGATATACACCAAGAACTAGCCCTAGAAGAGGAACAAATGAGTCCAACCATATCATGTAATGCATTGCAGGAATTACCACTCCTCAAACTCTCAATATAGAAGGACATATCAAGGAGAAAAAGGTAATAGTGTTGATTGATTCAGGTAGCACCCATAATTTTATTCATTGTAAGGTAGCCAAGGAATTGAATTATTTCCTATACCCAAGACCAGAATGTCAAGTGATGGTTGCAAATGGAGGAACTATAAATTACTCTGGAAAATTCCATAATATCAAGCTAACCATGGGGGAATATGTATTGAATAGTCCAATGCTTTCCATTCCTATGGGAGGTGTTGATGTTGTACCAGGAGTAGAATGGTTACAATCTTTAGGAACGGTAGCTTTTAATTTTCAAGAAATTTTCTTGAATTTTTTTCAAAAGGAAAGGAAGTTGATTTACAGGGTATTGCAGGGAATCCGAGAAATATAATAAGGTCTAGTGTCATGAAAAATATTCTAAAGAAATAACAACAAGGCATAATTGCACAATTATGCTCACTAGAAGTTCCAACATCAAAATCATCTACTTCTGCAGATCTCCAAAAAGTCCTGGAAAATCATTCCAAGGTGTTTGAAACTCCCAAAGGACTCCCACCTATTCGTGATCATGATCATTCTATTCATTTGATTCCAAGAAGTTTTCCTCCAAACATCAGGCCTTATAGATATCCTTATGTCCATCAGAGCAAAATTGAACGTATGATTGCAGAAATGTTAGAGGCGGGTATAATTCAACCTAGTCAAAGTTCTTTCTCTGCTCCTGTAGTATTGGTACACAAGAAGGATGGATCATGGCGAATGTGTCCGGATTATAGGGAGCTCAATAAGGTCACCATTAAAGATAAATTTCCCATTCCTGTGATTGATTAATTATTGGATGAATTACATGGAGCAATTTATTTTACCAAGTTGGATCTTCATTCAGGATATCATCAAATTAGAATGAAGACTGAAGATATTCCAAAAACAACATTTCGAACTCATGAGGGTCATTATGAATTTTTGGTCACGCCTTTTGGCCTTACCAATGCACCTTCTACATTTCAAGGGTTGATGAATTCCATTTTCAAACCCTTCCTTAGAAAATTTGTGCTAGTATTTTTTGATGATATACTAATCTACAACAAGTCTTGGAAGGATCATGTTCAACATGTTGACATGGTGCTCAAAATATTGGAGGAGAAACAATTATATGCAAAAACATCCAAATGTTTCTTTGGAGTACAAGAGGTGGAATATCTGGGTCATATTGTATCTCACGAGGGTGTTAAGGTAGACCCCAACAAAATTAAAGCCATTAAGGAATGGAAAGTCCCCACAACCATAAAGCAGTTGCGAGGATTTCTCGGGTTAACAGGGTATTATCGCAAGTTTGTTAAGAATTATGGGAGAATAGCAGCACCTCTAACAACATTATTGAAGAAAGATGCATTTTCATGGACTCCTGAAGCAACTAAGGCCTTTGAAGATCTTAAAGAGGCAATGTGCCTAGCACCGGTCTTAGCTACGCCAGACTTCACAAAAACCTTTATTGTGGAATGTGATGCCTCAGGAAATGGAATTGGTGCAGTTTTAATGCAGGAAGGAAGACCCATTGCTTTTGAAAGTCGTCCAATCAAAGGAAAGTATTTACATAAACCTATTTATGAGAAGGAATTGTTAGCAATACTGCATGCACTAAAGAAATGGCGAACTTACCTAATGGGAAGACACTTCAAGGTAAAAACTGATCATGATAGTCTTAAACACTTTTTGGAACAAAGACTGTCTTCAAAAGAGCAGCAAAAATGGGTTACAAAGATGTTGGGTTATGACTTTGAAATAATCTACAAAAAAGGAAAGCTTAATGTTGTTGCAGATGCACTCTCAAGAAAGAATGAAGAGGTGGAAGCATTGCTTGGTGCCATTTCTATTATCCAACCAGATTGGATAACCGAAGCAAGAGATGAATGGAAGAAGGACAAAGATGTATGGACACTCATTCAAAAGCTGCAGCAAGATCCTAGTACATTTGATACATTTAGTTGGAAAAATGATTCCTTATGGTACAAAGATCGCTTATATCTTTGTAAGAATTCCCAACTAAAACAAAAGATTCTTCTGGAATTGCACACTTCTCCTTTAGGAGGACACCTGGGATTTTTAAAAACTTACCAAAGGGTGAAGAAAGAATTTTTTTGGGATGGCCTTAAATCCGATATTCAAAATTTTGTGACGGAATGTTTGGTTTGCCAACAGAATAAAGTTGAGACAATTAAGACCCCGGGACTTCTACAACCTTTATCCATTCCAAGTCAATGTTGGGAGGAGATTTCAATGGATTTTATCACAGGTTTACCTAAGTCCGAAGGAAAGAGTGTCATCATGGTGGTAGTTGATAGACTTACTAAGTATGCACACTTTTGTGCATTATCTCATCCATTTAAAGCAAGTACAGTTGCTACTACATTTACGGACACAATTCAAAATCTATATGGAAACCCAAGGGTTATTTTGAGCGATAGAGATCCCATTTTTACTGGAAATTTTTGGATAGAGTTATTTTCTCGTTTGGGTACTCAACTAGCTCATAGCTCATCTTATCATCCTCAATCCGATGGTCAAAATGGGATAGTAAATAAATGTTTGGAAGGATATATTTGTTGTTTTGTATCTAATAAACAAACACAATTGGTCATGTGGTTACCTCTCACTGAATGGTGGTATAACACTTCCTTCCATACTGCAGCAAAAATGACCCAATTTATGGCACTTTATGGATATCATCTACCATCCATCACATCATCTTTAAGAGAAAATTCGAAGGTTAAAGCAGTGGAAGATTACATCAAGCATCAACAATAAGTTCTACAACTCTTAAAGGATAACATAAATTTGGCACAAAATTGAATGAAACAATAGGCATATCAACATCACAGTGAGAGAAGTTTTGATGTAGGAGAGTGGGTATTTTTACGGCTACAACCATACAAACAAATGTCCCTCAAGTAAGCTAAGAAGGATAATAATGCCAAAGTACTATGGTCCTTACAAGGTGTTGCAAAGGATTGGTACTATGGCATACAAATTGGAGCTTCCTGCTTCTTCACGAGTGCATCCAGTTTTCCATGTTTCATGCTTAAAGAAGGTTATAAGTGAAAATATTCTAGTTCAAACAATATTGCCAGAACTTTATGAGGAAGTAAAAATCATATTGGAACCTGAACCGGTCATGAAAACAAGAACTCGACAGCTACGGAATCAATAAATTTCAGAGTATCTCATCAAGTGGAAGAACTTACCCACTAAATATTCTACATGGGAGGGTGAGAATTTTATACAGAAGCACCCAGAGCTACTCAAACATTGAGGACAACACTTTTTTGAAGGAGAGGGGCATGTTAGGTTCCTATATTACTAGTATAGTCCCTTATTGTTGTTAGTGTAACCCCCTTATTGTTATTATTGTGCCCTTAAATTATTATTTTTAGGTTAGCTAGGATTACGTTGTGGCCCCAACAGGATTACATTGTGGCCCCATGGACCCTTATATATAGAAACGAGGTTTTGTAATTTGTATCATCCAAGAATTGTTCATTCATGTAATGTATTGGAGGTTTCTCCCTCGAAGTGGCTTATTTCTAAGTTGTCAATATCTCTTTTCTTCTCTTTTTGGAGCTGGTTTCATAACAATATCTGAAGAATCAACTGGATTGGAACTGAGGTAAGAGAATATCCGACTTTATCAAATATGAATACTGTGAATACTTTTATTGCAAAAATAGAAGATAAAGTACCAGTGGAACACAGAGTCTCACTCATGGATGTGGCTCTACAATCCACATTAGCAAGGTGGTGGAGGAACCACCGCAACTCTCTGTTGCAATGGGAGGGGGTTACAGCAGCACTGAGAGCCAGATTCAAAGAAGAGGAAGGACCAGAATTCAATGAAAAGTACCAAGGGGATTCTAATCCCATTAAACATTTACAACAATGTGAGGTCCATTTGAAGAAAGCGGGATACCCAAAACATCTGTGGATGCAAAATTTTATACATTCATTAGATTCAATTCCACAGGCTTGGTACTTAGCGGAAGAGAAGAAAAGAGGTACCGGTACCTGGCAAGAAGTTGTGAATAAGTTTACCCATTGCTTTTCCTTTGAAGGAGGAACAAAACCAGTCACATAGGTGCTACATGCAATCAAAAGAGTATTATTCATCCCATAAATCCAGGAAGATGAAGACCAACCGCTCTTGAAACATAGTATCAAACAATCAGTGGCCTACAAAAAGATAGACATTTAAATGGACGATGATAATCTAGAATATATTAGACACTTATATTTTGAAGAAAAAGAAGGGGAGAGAACATACAAGAAGAACCTACAATAGAGGAAATTCATCTGCTACCGCTAAAGACCAAGAAGCTGAACATCAGAACACCATAAAAACCCAAACTTGCGTCAATTGGCAACTACTGGGATGCAGAAACAACTAGAGAGATATTTAATCTTCTACAGGAATATGAGACTTATTCATGTCCTCAGTAGTGGAGCTAAAAGGAATAAAAGGAGACATGGGTGAAATACATATAATTTTAAAGCTTGATGCAAGACCAGTAAATCATAGACCATACCATCTAAATCCAAGAGTGAAAGAGAAAGTTAAGTCAGAAATAGATAAAATGCTAAAAGTAGGATTCATATTTCCGGTGGAAGAAGCAGAGTTGGTAAGTCCTATAGTCATACAAAGTAAAATGGAAAAGTCTGATATTCGAGTATGCGTTGACTACAGGAGCCTCAAAAATGCATGCATACATGATCCATTCCCTACTCCGTTCAGTGATGAGGTGCTCGACAATGTGGTAGGGAATGAAGCTTATTCATTTACATATGGATTTTTAGGATACCATCAACTGAGGATAGCTGAAGAAGAAAAAAATAAGACAACTTTCACAACTGAATGGGGCTCATTTGCATACCACGTAATGCCATTCAGGTTGAAAAATGCACCGGCGGTATTTTCATGAATCGTCATAGCAGCATTTTGAGAATATATCCACAAATTTCTTGAGGTTTATATGGATGACTGGACAGTTTACAACCTGTTGAAGAATCATGCAACGTTGTTGAGAATAATTTTCAATAGATGCAGGCAACTCCAGATTTTAGTCAATATTAAGAAGTGCATCTTCGCAGTACCTTTTGGGACGCTGCTAGGACATGTTGTATGTAAGCAAGGTGTTTGTGTGGATCCATTAAAAGTGGCAGTTATAATCAACATAGAGTCACCAGAAACTGTGAAACGGTTGAGATCACTGCTAGGCCATATTAGGTACTACACAATATTCATATGAAACTATACAAAGATAACAACCCCATTGGAGAAGATGTTGCAGAAATCAGAGCAATTCATTTGGACAATCGAGTGTACTACTGCCCTTAATACATTAAAAGAAAAACTGGAAAGCGAGCCAAAATTACTTCATCCTAATTGGGACAAGCAATTTCATGTCCATATTGATGCATCCAGCATCTCATTAGGAGCATTTCTGGCTCAGCTAGGAGAAACTTCAGTCGATCACCCAGTCTACTTTGCAAGAAGGAATTTATCGACAATTGAAAGGAACTGCACAACAACAGAATGATAAGCTTTAGCAATGGTGTATTCCCTTCAGAATTTTCACCATTACCTATTAGGAGGTACGTTCAAATTATTTACAGACCATTCAACATTGAAGTACCTATTTAACAAACCGGTCCTTGAAGGAAGGATTTGTAGATGACTCCTATTGTTTTAGGAGTTCACCTTTGAAGTAATAGTGAAACCAGGAAGATTGAACGTGGGTCCTTACCATTTATCAAGGCTAGAGAATGGAGAAAATGGATGGTCCCTAGATGATCAGCTGCTGGACGCTGATCTCTTTAGAGTAGAAGCCATCCCAAACTATTTAGATCATATAGCACTATATCTAGCAACAGGACAGTGCTCAACTGAATATACAGTGACTCAGAGAAGACATCTTATAGTAAGGGTAGTCGAGTATCAGTTAATAGTTGGACAAATATATAAGATGGGTTTAGACCTAGTGTTGCGGAGATGTGTCATGGACCATGAAAGGGAGGATATATTGTGGGAGTGCCATTGTGGAGTTGTGGGAGGGCACATCGACGAAAAACCCACCACACGAAAGATATTACAAGCAGGTTTATGGTGGCCCACAGTACACAAGGACAATAAATAATTTGTAAATAAATGTGATGTCTGTCAGAGAATGGGACTTCAATCACACAGAGATGTGCTAACACTCCATCCTTTCCATGCATTACAACCATTTGAGAAGTGGGCGGTTGATTTTATAGGACCAATAACACCTGTCGTAGGACATTCACAATCAAGGTACATAATCACCGCAGCATATTATCTTACCAAATGGGCAGAAGTGGCACTAATGAGGGATTTCACGGTAGAAACAACAGCTAGGCTCATTTTTGAAAGTATCATTAGTAGCTTTGGCTACCCCAGAAGTCTAACCAGTGATCAAGGTACACACTTTATCAATGCAACGATCAAATCTCTATTACAAAATTTTATGTTCCAACATCATAAGAGCAGTCCATACCATCCTCAGGAAAATGGAACAGTTGAAGCATTTAATAAGATTCTTGAAAATGGACTATCGAATATTTGTAATGCTAATCAAGATTACTGGGATGAACACGTGCTAGTAACGTTATGGGCGTACAGAAAAACTGTGAAATTACTGAACAACCAAACTCTGTTGCAGTTGGTGTACAGGAGGGAAGTGGTGGTGCCTGCTAAATTTATCATACTGAGCCTGCTGATCGCTTCAACACTAAATCTATTAGAGGAAGATTCATTGAAGGAGAGACTACACAAGCTACAAGAACTTGAAGAGGAAAGGTTTCTAGTGGAGTTTCATCAGACTATCCAAAAAGACAGACAGAAAGCTTGGAATGACCGTCATATCAAACATAAAACGTTTACAATTTGAGGAAAAGTTTTACTGTATGACAGTAAGTTCCAGAAGTTCCCAGGTAAACTCAGAATCCATTGGCTAGGACCATACCATGTATTTGAAATCTAAGATTCAGGAGAAGTTTGCTTAGCACAACTGGACGACCAAGTGTTACAAGGATGGGTGAATGGCGCATGCTTGAAGCCTTACGATGAGTAAGTTTCATTATTTCCATTTCAAATAACTCTCGCAACCGAGAGGAGTTAGTAGGGTAGACTAGAGGTAAATTGAGTCAATAACTCTCTTGCAACTGAGAAGAGAATAGATAGGAATCCCAATAAAGCACAAACTGCAAAATAAAAAGATAACTCGTAGTTGCAATGTGGAGATCACATCGCAACCGATTGTGGTCGGGGGGAGGGTAGTGTCCAGTGTGTCATCCGTGTCAGAAAGCCAAGCATGTCAACCATCATTCCGTCATCATGACCCATCATACCCATGTCAGTTCGTAATATCATCCGTATTTGAGAATTAACTACCATAATTAGTAACATCCATACCGTAATAAATTTTCCATATTAGGCCATAATCATTACCCATCATGTCTGCCCAAATCTTGAAGTCACAGTCAACCATGTCAGAATATACCTCATCGCGGTAACTAATCGCACGATTATAGCCACGAGGGAGGCAGAAAAAAATTAATTATTTATGGGGTATTATCAACCTCATTCGTTTCGGCTACATTACTTAACCAACATGAAAGAAAAAATCACGAGAATTCCAGAGAACTCCAAGTTAGAACAAGAAACAACAGCAACAGTAGTGAGAAAAATCTCATCAAAAGAAGTCCAAAGAGAGAATCTAGTAGCAGGAATTTACAGAGAAAGAGCAGGGGGAACACTGCAAGTGTACAAAAGAAGATCAAAGATGACCAAGGTAGCATCGGAAATTTTTAAGCTTGAGCTCAATGGAGAATCCAGAAAGTGGAATCGCTAGTGGGAAAATATGACAATGCATCGTTTATCGACACAGACTTTACAGATTCCTACCATTTTCTGGTGATGAAGAGGCAAGTCTACATAGAAAATTACGCTATGGAAGCAGGAGAGGAAGAAGCAAGAGTGCACCCAGATTTCAGAGGTATCTAGCAGTCAATAATATTGAACCTCAGAAACCTCCTAGTTTTCGAAACCACAGGAGCTGTGATGCAATGTACAAAATTCCTGCTGAGCAGAATCCAGAACGGGTCACTATGGCTAGGAAGGAAATACCAATACACGTAGAAGATATTCATAGGCTGATGATATTATCAGTAGAAGTAAGGTATGTCTCCACATCATTCCAGACTATCTCCAAGAGAGCAAAGAAGGCAGGAGATTGTGGCTATTATAAGAAATACGACACTAAAATAGGAGGGAAGGGGGCAAAGATAAACCTCATAAATAGCCCAGTAGTTAAATTTTCCAGTTACCTGATTGCAAGCAAGACCATGAGGCACTATATGAAGGGTGAATGCACCCTCAACACCATTTTAGTTTCAGAACACTGCCTCTAGGGAACCCAGCTAAATTGGCGTACATTTCTACTGAATGAACTATTCGAAGCCTGCGAGGATAAATACAAAAGAGCCACGAGGTTCATTTACGGTTACCTCATCATGGCGTTTGCAATGTGGAAATGGACTTTCCCGAGAGTCAGACAGCTCACAGAAATCACAAGTGGTTAGCCACTGGCAATGAATTTTACACCTAGAAGTTCTCAAGAGACCCTAGCACCAAGGAAGTAAATGAACAGGCATTCACATTTTGGTACAGGCAAATGGTGGACATAGTGGCGAGGCAACAAAGGATCCTAAGGAGTTTGTTGGACAGTTACTCTTCTTAGATATGGTTTGGGGTCGGTCACAAGTAGACCTACATCCGACCCACCTGTGTGGATGAAACGACATTTAAAATGAGACTGTTAAAGTTTCAGGTTGATGAGAAGGAATTTCACATTGAAGTTTGCTCCTGGCTGGGAGTGGGAATGGAGATCAAAAGCATAATCTGCCACTACTCATTTGAAGGCATACTTCCAAGGCCACTACCAGGGAAAACAATGGATGAGACACTGAGCAAAGTGTCCAGGCTATAGTTAACACCAATACTAGAGGAGATGGACACAAGAGTGAATGGATTCAATCAGGTAAGGCAAACTCTCACCAGTGTTTCCCCTATGCTTCCTACTGTTTCATAGTTTTAGGCCTCAAATTATGCATCACCTTCCATAGTTGCACCCATAGTCATGGCCCTACCATCCACCTGGTTTAATTCACCACTAGCAACCACCATAGTTCCAATCCAAAAGAAAAAGGCACCTAAGCCACTCGTAGTTATTCATAAGCCCAAGAAAGCAAGAGTCATAGTGCCTAAGCAAATAGTTGATCTCACTAGTGAAGATCAAACATAGCCTATGGATATGGGAGCACCAATTCAGGAGAATCCAGAGGTGGCCCACCATGTAACCTCTGAGCTACCTCTGTTCAATCCATTCTCAGTTTTAAATGTTCAAACTTCATCTCCACCCCACATCTATACCTCTCCGCCTCACACTCACAATTCATCGCCACACATGTCATTCACTTCCAAAGACCGTTCCACCTACACTCCATCCACATCAGCAACCATTTCAGACCCGGTCAAGACCAAAAGAAAAAAAAATGGAGACAATGACGCAGAATTTAACTCGAGTACGGCTATGGTACTCGAGGTTAACCAATCTCTGGTGGAAGAGAACACTTTTCTAGACTTATTAGTTCGCAGGGGATCTTTCACCACAGATACAACACCCTCACCCAAGGAGCTGAACCCTTTTCAGCAAGAAAATTTGATACTACAACATGTCCATCCAACCACAAGCATTAAAAACCCAAGGAGTCAGCTGCTCGAATAGGACCAGTCCACATCACCACCTGAGCACTCTGCTAGATCGATAGTGAGTGGTCAACCACTCAAAGAGAGACCGCCGAACACTGATATGTTCGGGGCTGAGAGTATGCAAACCTGGGGAACAGCAAAATTGTACATTTTTATCCACCATGCAGCACAACAGGCAGAAAGAACACACAATGACCTCCAGCAAACATTCGAACAACAACAACTACAAATCAATGCGCTTATTGAAGAGCGAGATTAGTTGAAAGGAGAAAAGGACAGCCTGCAGGAACAACTAGAGAGTGTGGCATATATTTACAAGGATCTCTGGCCAACAGTAATGGCTCAGGATGACAAGACACTGAGGGACATATCGACATGCACCATGGTCGAATGGTCCATCTGCATGAAGACAACATATTCGACTCTCAGTAGGGAAAATCAAAAGCTGAAGGAAGTGCTAGTGACCAGACCGACACTACCAAACCCAGCTATCATATATGCTAAGAAGGTCACGGAAAATCAGAAACAAGCAACTGGGATGCAAGAAACCCTGGGTACCATGGTGAAAGAGGCCTACAACCTTTTGAAGCATTTACATGAGTGTTCAACCTCTTTAACTATGAAGGCTCAACCAATTTCGACCCAACTATAGTAGGTTTCACAAGAAATAAAAGAGGCCACGGATCCTGTGGGTATAAACAAATTATACGATCAAGAAAAGGCACTGGAGACCACCATATAAAATATCGAAGAGCATTATGCCACCACCAAGCAAGTCCTCTGAGAATTGAGACAACCAATAAATCATTTTGCAGAAGCAATAAAACAAATGGTCGCTGAGGCTGAAAAAAAAATTAAGGATGTATTCAACACGCTATCGGTTGTTGCACAAGAGCAGGAAGCTGAAAAAATTGCCACATAAATGGACCAGCTCATGAAGGAATGGCAACAGGCCATTAACGACTTTGCCGAACTTAAATATGCAACGTTGGCAAAGGTTCCGAATTTGGGGCCTTTATTTGGAGAAGGAGGGGAAACGGAGAAAACAAGGCCAGCCATAGAAGCAGTCGGACCAATGGAGACCAAGGCAGCAGAAAAGGATTGACTCGGGATGAGTCAATAGCATGTGGCTGGGGCCTATTGGGGCCCTTGTTTTGAAAATGAAATGTTTTTGAGTCATAGAGAACAGGTGGCAGAGCACAACCACAATAGACAGGGATTTGTCACGGTTGTAGACAGCCAGAGAACATGTGGTGTGACAGTTGCGGAAAACCAACGTAGATGGCAGGGATGAGAAAAAAACAGAGACAGTGGAACTCCTAGTGATCAAGGAGATGCGACAATCAGAAAAATAGGAAAAAAGGGAAAAATGACAGTCACGTTAGCAAAGGAACAAATAGACAATCAACCAGCGTAGACGAGAGGTTGGTGCAGTAGAGGGATGAGGAAGAGAGCTACAGGAGAGCTCTGTTCTTTTGGTTCTGTTATGTTCTGTTCTATTTTGGAACTATTGTAATCTGTCCCTTTGTAATCAACTCTAAGGAGTACTGTAATTGTCTGCTATTGATAATGAAATATACTTTCACATGGGTTTGATAGCCTGAGTTCTGTGTTAAGTATTTGATTATAGTGAATGTATTGGCCACTTCTAGATTTTAATTTTGCATCCCGAATATGCTCCATGAGTAGTATCTTATGCAGAGTAGCTAAATTTGCTTACGGTTCTCAGTTCTTTCTATTTTACTCTATATTTGTGCTCAGTCGATGTCTGATCTATTCCTAAACTTACTAAGGTCACGACACGCCTCGGGTAAGACTCTCTGCTCTTCAGATTAGGGTGAAAATGCCAGCATTGTGCTAGACTACTGCGGAAACCTTGTTGTCCTCTCTCTCTTGAACCTGGGTCTATCTCATAGACCTTCTTTCTCGCCAACAGTAATTCATCCAATAATTCATCAATCACAGGAATGGGAAATTTATCTTTAATAGTGAGCTTATTGATCCCCCTATAATCCCGACATATGCGCCATGATCCATCCTTCTTGTGCACCAATAGTACTGGAGTAGAGAAATAACTTTGACTAGGTTGAATTATACCAGCTTGTAACATCTCTGCAATCATGCGTTCAATTTTGCTCTTTTGGACATAAGGATATCTGTAAGGCCTAATGTTTGGAGGAACACTTCTTGGAATCAAATGAATAGCATGATCATGATCATGAATAGGTGGGAGTCCTTTGGGAGTTTCAAACACCTTGGAATTATTATCCAAGAACTTTTGGAGATCTAGAGAAATAGATGATTTTGATGTTGGAACCTCTAGTGAGAATAATTGTCAAATTACGCCTCTTTGTTATTTCTTTAGAATATTTTTCATCACATTAGAGCTTATTGTCTTTCCCAACTTCCCTGCAATACCCCGTCATTCATTTTCCTTTCATTCAGAAAAAAAAAATTCAAGAAAAGTTCTTGAAAATTAAAAGCTATCGTCCCCAAAGATTGTAACCATTGTACTCCTAGTACAACATCAACCCCTCCCATTGGAATGGAAAGAATTGGACTATTCAATACATATTCCCCCATGGTTAGTTTGATATTATGGCATTTTCCAGAGTAATCTATATTTCCTCCATTTTCAACCATCACTTGACATTCTGGTGCTAAGTATAGGAAACAATTCAATTCCTTGGCTACCTTACAATGAATAAAATTATGGGTAATACCTAAATCAATCAACACTATTACCTTTTTCTTCTTGATATGTCCTTCTATCTTGAGAGTTTGAGGAGTGGTAATTCCTACCAATACATTACACGATATGGTCGGACTCATTTCTTCTTCTTCTAGGGTTGGTTCTTGGTGTTTACCTCTTCTTTTGAAGTTTCTTGTTCATTTTCTTCCTCCTCTTCACAATCTATGTAAAATAATTTGTTCTCATCACACTTATGACCTTTAGAGCATTTTCTATCACAACTATAGCAAAGCCCTTTTGCTCCTTTTTCTTCCAATTTTTGTGGTGTCAACCTTGTAGGTTGTGGAAGTCTAGGAGTAGCAACACTTCCATATTTATAGATGTGAGTGGTAGGCTTCCTTGTCACCATAATTTTACTTTCAATTTTTCTTGCCAATCTAAATGCCTTCTCCAAAGAATCAGGTTCCAAAATGTGAACTTCATGTTGGATTTTATCCTTTAAATTCCCTATGAAGACATCAATCTTGTGTTCCTCTGGAATATCAGTTAACCTTATATTCAATTTTTGGAAGTCCTCAATGTGCTCCACCACTGAACCCTTTTGTTTGAGATTTATCAATTGGCTAAAGAAGGTGTTGCTCTTTGTATCCTCATAATGTGATATCATTTCCTCCGTAAAAATTTACCAAGTGACAATTCTTTACGGGAGCAAAGCCATTGATACCATACAAATGTATTTTGTTCTAAATGTAAAGTTGCAATGCGTACCTTTTGTGTTTTTTGCACATTATTGAGATCAAAATATTGCTCCATTTGTAGTATCCATGTTGCACTGAAAATTGTCACTTTGACATTCTACTATTTGTATGAGCTCATTATCACTCATACATTCCTCTTTTGCAAGTCTAAAACATCAGTTCCTCATGTCAAGTCTTAAAAATAAGAGAAAAGCTCTTAAAGTCTCTGAAATTTTGGTATCGCACTTTCTCTTTGTCTTACCTGCGGTCCCACACCTAATGGTCATGTCTCCTGCGAACCTGACCGCACTTTATCTGTGTTAAGAGTGCAGACCCTTGTAAAAGATTGAAAGGGTGCAAGTAAACTCAAAAATCTCACTTTCAGTCATTTCTAGAAGCTTATGAAGGAATCTTGCGGTGGTAAGTCCGCTCCTTTTAGGTTCATGTATCCCATGCCTTAAGGAGCTAACCCCTTGATGTGAGGAGCTTATCCCTTTGAAGGAGGACTCTATCCCTTCATAATTAGAACTATAACCTCCTCTTTTGCACTATAAAAAGAGGCATTGGGCAGCCTCAAAGGGAGTTGAAGCTTTAGAGTTGTTTGAGGTAAAGTGTTGTTGGAATTTAGACTCCTTTAACTGAGATTTTATGAGGAGAGATTACATACCTATGTATATCTTGGTTATAAGAGTGCAAGACCTATCAAAGTAGAGGAAATTCCTGCTTCAGACCCTGGGAGGACCTGTTCAACATCAAGGCTGAAAATGTTGTAAGGTTCTTCTATGTTTTCAAAGTTAATACAAATAAGTTTGTTTTTCTCAATAAATTGTCATTTGATTGCTTATTTTATGGATTCCTTGATCACCATAATAGATATGATTGATAAATATATGCTATGCAGGTATTATTGATGTTTTCTTGTTTGTGATTGCAGATCTTCAAAGATAACTCTTTCAGGCGACTAGAGGAAGACTACAATGAACAAGCATTGGATCGAGGTAAGATCTTAACACCTTTGTAGCATTTACTTATTAATCGTTATATATCTAGAGAAAGATAGATTTAATTGTCTATTTGTTGCTAGAATATATTTTGATACTAGGGAGATCGGTCTTGTCTACAAGATCGATTTATCCGGCCAACAAATTGGCGACTCCACTAGGCAATGATTTTGGATTTTTGGTTTTCCTTTGTTTTGACTTAAGAAAATGATTTTTCTGGTTTTTGAATGATGTATATTGGCTTGGGTAGCTTAGGTTTACTTTGCTTTGAAAATTTTTGAAGTATTTTGTGTTTTTATTGAATTTTTCTAGGAACCACACTTTTCCTTGATACACAGTGCGGGCATGTTCACACTTTCCTTGAGTAACCAGTGCGAGACTGCACCTGTTGCTTCTGGGGCCTGCGAACCCTGCCAAAATTTTTGAAATTTCCATATTTCTTCTTCCAGATTAAGTTTAATTTTTATTTAGCTTTCTTAGTATCTAACCAGATCTGTATTTTTTCCTGTCAAAAATTTCTTGTGAGTGAGTTCCAATAGTATTTTTGTTTTGGGTGATTTTCTAGAAGTTTTGCATACTTGAAGTGGTTTTCACTTTGTCTCTATAGTGACTCAAAGATTAGAAGCTTGGAATGCCTTAGATCACACTGGTGTCTTTTTGTCTTCTTTATGAGTCTGACCTGGTTCTTAAATCCATTCTTTTTGAGGAATGGGTTTAGTTTTCTATTTGCAAATATTTGAACAAACTTTGTTATAAGTTCCGAATTTCATTTTTACAAAAGAAAACATATCTGGATTTTTTTTTATTTGTTTGTATTCTGTGCAAATGAATCCTTAGTTTACTGAACAACTAACCAAAGCATTCTCAACAAAAAATTGAAGCTTTTATTCAATTAGATTTTCAAATCTTTTAGATATCAAAATTAGTTTTTCATAGTTTTGAATGCTTTTCTAGAACTTGTAGATCTCTTTTGAAAGAAAATTTTCTTTTGTAGTTTCGAGTCTTGAAAGTGAAAGGGATTTATTGTGAGCGTTGATTGTTTGTCTCGTTTTGAGTTCTTATTTAAAAACAAAAAGATTTTCTTTTCATTTATTCTTCATGTTGAAAGAAAGAATTGTTGTTACACCATTTTTTGGTCATCTAACCTACTATCATTAGATGGACCCAAGTACACCACATAAGACCAATTTTACCCTAAGTAAAATTTCTTTCACTATGTAAAATAACTTAATAAAACACATTTATTAGGTTGTTTATGGTCTAAACAGGAAACCCCGAAAGGAAATATTAAACAAACCTATATTTGTTTGATTTTTCTGGTCATGTTTAACCCAAAACAAAGAAATTAATTAGATAAATCTTTATTTATCTTATTATTTTCTAGGAATAATTATTTAAATCTTATTTAAATAATATTCCTTGTTAAATATGACTAAATCACCTATAAATAATTAAATAAATCATTATTTATTTGATTATCTTTCAACCACTTCCTTAAAATGATAAATAAATCATTTATTTATTTATTATTCACAAATAAAGGGATTTGACCCAAGTCAAATACTTTTTCCCTCCAACAAATATAATAAAATATTCCATAAAAGGTGGATCTAGATTTCGTTAACATTATTTTAATCATGCACCAAGATCTAGAATGACCCAATATTTTGTTATAAATAGGAGGGTTTTTCCTACCATTCTTCACCTTTTGTTGCCTATTAGATCACTCTAGATCTAAACTCTTGGTCTGACTTTGAGCCATTATCATTGTCACATTTTCCATTATTTGTTGTGTGAGCTCCCTTTGATTTCTATCTTTGTCTGGGTTTTCTACACCAACAAGAGAGAGAAATGCTAGATCTGAAGTGCTGAGGACTTCCAAGAACCCATCCCATTGAGGAGAATTGGAAACACCTTCTTGTTTTCCTCCTAGGTGCCCTTAATACAAAAAATTCTTTCAAAAACATTGTTCTTGTCTTGTCTATTGGATGTATGGAGAAAAACCTTATTTTTACTGCTTAATATCTCTCTATACATAGATTTGGTTTTTTGCAGCACTTGTCTTGATCAACTAACTACAGATCTGAAGATATTGGCAGCCACATTTGATGTTAGGGCTATAAGTTATGCGTAGCTAAAGTGGTCTTTTTTCGTACACTTCGACAAAAGATTCATACTAACAACTGGGAACTCCACACGGGTTTTCAATTACGATCGCTGTCGTTTTTCATATTCCTGCATATCCAGCTACTTCAGACCCTAGGGTTTCTTTTCAGATTTTTTTTTTTCCTATTTTCATGTTGTTTTTCACCAATAAAACCCTAAAACATTAAAATCTCTAACTTTCGCGTGTTTCTGGCCCTATTGCGCAGGTGACAGACATCAGCTGCAACTAAGACGACAACTTTTCCGGAAATCTGCCGCCGGGACACCCGGAGCTTCAGGTCGCACTTTTCAGCCCAGAAACTACGACCTGGACCTCTAGGTCACACTTTTCAACCCATTATCTGCGACCTGTACAGAAAACAGGTCAGAACCCATGACCTGCCAATTTTTCTGCTATTTTTTTGGGTTTTTCTGAAGCTTCTGTCAGGGTTTTCCAGCCTCTGTCTCAGCACGTTTCGATCTGTTTCTGATCTGTTTTTCTCATCTAAGTGGGAACATAGCCCCCTAGGGCTTCAGTACCCTCCACTTTTGGTGGAAGAGTTTTTATCCATTTCAGGTGTCTGTTTTTTCAGAGTTTCAGCTCCCCCTTTTCCAGATCTGATACCTCCTTTTCCGATCTCTTTTAATCAACTCTTCTCCCTTTCAAATCACCTCCTGAAGATTTGTTTGGATCTACCTTTAGGGAATCCTCCTTTCCCCATCTGATTTTTGCTAATTTCCTCCTTTTTCCAGCCACCTTGCCTCTGCCTCTTGGCTGTGTTCTACCCCTCTTTTCAGCAGATTTCTCCTTTAGATCCCTGTCCCTTTCAACTCTAGATCTATTGGCCTCTTTTTAGTGTGTTTTGACTAGATTTTTTCCCTCTGTTAGACTAGTTTTGAGAGCCCCGCCTTTTTGGGTTAGATCGATGCATTGATTAGCTGTTAATTTTTTGTTATTTCAGCATTATATACTGTTCTCTGTAGCATTATTTTCAGTTACGCAACACACTTTTTCTCTTGCTCTCAAAACGAAAAGGGTTTAAAAATTAAAATTAACACACGCCACACACTCACCCTAAGCGAAGAAGAGCCTGGTTTACACCGCCAGGCAAAGACTTTAAAATAAATTGACACTGCACCTATCTGCCCTTGTTTCGACATTGTACTCTCTTGATTCTACACCTCCCTGCCTTTGTTGATCTTTCTTCTTCCCCCCGTGCTGTGTTTGTGTTGCCACCATTGCGCCCCCCCAGGCACGCATCCCGGAGACTTCTTGGCCTTCACGCTCAGTTTCCGGTAAGTCGACCTACTCCCTCTCGTCATCGACGAGTTAGTCCTCCTCTGAGTCCGCACTCCGACTCCTCTTCTTATTCATTAGGTTCTCCTTTTACTTCTGGTTCTCCCCCTGTCACCTTCACTATGTCTGGTCCAGGGCCTAACGCTAGCGGTAATCCCAGCCCTAATGTCGGGACTACTACTAGCGGAACCGCCACAGGAACTACCTTGGCTGCACCTTTGCTCCCTTACATGGCAGGCCTCAGCCTCCCTGATCTCAATCAGTTGATCAATGAACCTATCCGCCATGATGTTGGTTGGCCTGCTATGCAAACCAAGCTCCCCTCCGACATCCCTAAGTTCGAAGGCCTTGCTGGAGAAGATCCAACCAACCACGTCCGATATTTCCACATGTGGTGTTCCTCCAATTCCATTACCGATGATTCCATCTGTCTTCGGTTGTTCCAACGCACGCTTACGGGCGAAGCTTCTAAATGGTATGTTGACCAGGCCACCTCTTCCCATACCACCTTTGCGACCATTGCCCAAGCCTTTTTATCTTATTTCCAGCTCCCTCTCCAATACGACACTGGTACAGAGCTTTTGACCTCCTTCCGTCAAACCTCTTCAACCCGCCTTTCCACTCATGTCCAGGAATGGTGGAGAAGACGAAGCTTATGTCGAGCTCCCACCTTCGAGGATCGGGTTTATATGGACTGGTTCCTTCACACTCTCTTACCTCCCATTGGCAAAGATGTCACCTCTCATTTCCCTCAAACCGAAGAAGCCGCCCTCCAAATCGCCTTGAAATATGACCTGATCTACGCTCAGTCTGGTTATGTTTATACCGTCCTTCCTGACCTCCCCAGGCCCGGTGGCGCTAATGCCCTGGGGGCATCTCATTCCACCGACGGTATCGTTGGAGCCCTTTCTCATCCGTATGCTCAACCTCCTATGGGCTATGGTCTCCCTTCAGGAGGGGCCAGCACCTCTAGCACTTTTCCCCCTCCAGGTAGCATGTATCCAGGATACGACATGCCTCATCCTTTTGCCCAACCTCCTGCTTACCTCAATGTTGCCCAACCTAACCATTATCCTTATCCATAGCCTGGTGCTCCAGCTCCTCCAGCATTTGCACTTCCACCTCCCTTGCCTTCTCAACCCCAGCAATAGCACCTACAGCCCCCTCCAGGGCAAGTATTTGCACAGCAGGGCGCGACTAATCCCCCTTCCTCTCAAAGAAGGCGGAGAGGCAATCAAAATAAATCTGCCCCTGGTACTCGTGGACCCAATCCTTAAGGTACTGACCCTAACACCGTTAACTAGCAACAGGGCACTCAGCCCAAGTCGGACAGACCTATTCGCACAAATAAGCCTTGTTCGTGTTGTGGTGTTTACGGTCATTACACTCACGATTGTCCCCTCTTACCGGAAAATGTGGGAGTCTCAAGCCACATTGCGAGGACAACATGCCTCCCCTCATGCTCCCCCTAATGTGGTCTCTACTCAACTAGCTGTGTTTACCGATCCTTTCCCCCAGCAAGGATTCGTGGCTACCCAACCACCTGACGGACAGGTCGCCACTCAACCTTTCCCTTCTGTTTCCTCCGATTACCAGATCCTCATGATGAACTCTGATCCATCTCCAACCATCAACCTTAACCTTCAAACTCGGTCTCACCAGTACCCCAAGCCTTCCGCTCAGTCTGCCCCCGAGTCCCGTTCTTCAGGTTCTACAGAGCCTCTTTCAACATCCAATGGTCCCTTACATATCTCTCAACCCAAAGTTGAGGTTCATACCAAGATTCCTAAGGGACCATTACGCCAAAATGCTACTTTTGGTCGAGCTACTCATTCGTATAGCATAGTAGATGATTTGGCGCAGTCTCCTGCTGCCATTTCCACATTGGAACTCCTCCAGTCGTGCCCTTCCCAAAAGAAGGCTCTGCTATCTGCCATGGGTGCTGTAGATCCTGCTGATGACCAAATGATTGTTTTCAACGCCCATCAATCAAAACATCCCCCTCTTCCTACTTCCGTCGCCTTCCAAATCCCAGTCAAAATCCGTAACGCTAACATTTCTCGGTGTATAATTGATGAGGGGGCATCCACCTGTGTGATGTCCGCTTCGGTTTGGAAGCAACTCGGATCTCCTGAGTTGGCCCCTTCCATGATCACCCTTCGAGTGTGGGACGGCCACGCCTCCCAGCCCATTGGCCTTTTCCGTAATTGTCCTATCACCCTTGCGGGCAAGACTGTTTGCGTTGACGTCGAAGTCATCGACGCCCCGCTAGATTACAACATTCTCTTAGGGCGAAGCTACACCTATGCCTTGTCTACTGTCCCATCCGCGGTTTTTCGCAAGATGTATTTTCCTCACAATGGAAAGATAGTCACTATCGACCAGTTGACGTATCATGAGCCAAAGTCTCAGACCTCCCCTGAGACAACCATCTCTTCTGTAGCCAATAAAAAAACTGTCGATTCCCTGACCAGTGTCTCTCCTGGCGTCTACAAAGATTCTTCTTTGCTTGGAACCTTTCCTGGTCTTCCTCCTCCTCCTATCTTTGATCCCAGCTTATCGAATGTTTGCATGATGCAATCGTCTCGGGCAACCCTTAAGCAGCCTACTGCGGCTAGTCAGCAATCTCAACCTCGCCCACTGCAACCCACTCCTAGCCATTCATCTCAGCCAGCCGGACCTCCTCCTCTTGGCCCCTCTCCTACAGTTGGTATCCATGAGCCCCTCTATTCTCTTGGATCAATTCCTCCCGGCCTTAGCCACCTCGGAGCCATTCCACCCGACCATTACCCCTCCGGTCAGATACTGTTATTCATTCCACCTCCTGGAGTGTTCTCGGTACCTGTTATGGCTACCCTCTCTCTCCCCAACTTGACCCTAGGTATCCCTGTCTGGTACCTTGACCCCCCAGCCACTACCCCACCTGGTCACCCCCAACCCTACCTTGCTTGGAATCTAGTTCAACCGATCCCCACTACCACGGTGCCTCACACACCTCAGCCCGCACCATCTTCGGTCGCGACAGTATCAGGCAACGAGGGCAAAGATCACACAAAAACCACTCAGGACCAAGCTGCCTCGACGAAACCTACCCCTCCTCGCCCGCCAAAGCGTGCTATCCAGTGTGCTTTGTGCGATATTGTTGGTCACGCCACCCATACGTGTTCTAAATTGCCACACCTCAATACCCTGGTCAACAAGACGTTTCCGGAATCTGATATCCCCGAAGTCTACGTCACCATCCCGAATTCTCTCTCGAAAATCAAAACCTTGCGCACAAATCACCCTTGTGCTTTGTGCAATTTCCATAGCCATTACACTCACCTCTGTCCCCACCTTGACGAGTATCGTTCCTCCTTAGATATGTACCACCAATTCAAGGCTACGTATGACAAGATACATTATCACTTGTTTGCGAGTTCTACTTCAGTCAGACCAGAGGATCTTCTTCCTCCCATTCACATTCCTCCTCCTGCTGTCACCAAGACAGAGCCTCCCACCACCATTTTTTACCTATCGTCATCCTTGAGAGATGATTCGCCTAACCACCTACCTGCGGACACTCTCAGCTCCACCTAAGTAGACCTTGGATCTACTGACGTTGCGCATGTCAACCCTCCTCCACAGGATGACCAGTCAGCCATTACTACATTCTAGGGTGGTCCTCCTTCCTCCAGTATTACCATCTTCCAGTCCGATGAAGACATTATGGAAGCCATGACCCACCCTGACTTTCCATGGGATGATATGCACCATCGCGCCTACTTCCTCCCACAGCAGTCCCATGACCAATATGATGTGGAAACTAAAGACTTCATTCCCAAGGAAGTCGATTGGTTCAAAAATCCCATCCCTGCACCTGATGCTTTCGAAGAAGGAAACATGGCCAATATCTCTCCTACCATTAAAATTGACATTTCGGTCAAACCAGGAATCGAAGAATATATCACTGTGAGCGCCCAATGCACCCCGGAAGAAATCGAGGCTTACACCAAGCTTTTCAAAGAATTCCGTGATATTTTTGCTTGGTCCTATTCCAAAATGCCCGGACTCGATCCCACCATCGTCGGACATCATATCGACACATGGCCCGATGCCAACCCAGTCCGTCAAAAATTGAGACCCATTAATCCGTCCAGACGTGATGCTCTCAAAGCCGAAATTGACAAGCTCAAGCAAGCTGGTTTCATCTATCCCATTGAATACACCACTTGGGTGTCCAACCCATTTCCCGTCCTCAAGAAACAAGGCACCATCTGTGTCTGCACGGACTTTCGCGACTTGAACAAAGCTTGTCCCAAAGACAACTTCCCCACACCATTTATTGACCAAATCATTGATGAGTGTGTGGGGCATGAGGTTCTATCCTTTATGGATGGTTTCTCCGGATACAACCAAATCATTATCTGTCCTGCTGATCAACTTAAAACCGTGTTCATCAGTCCGTGGGGAACTTTCGCTTACCGGGTCATGCCATTCGGCCTTAAAAACGTCGGCGCCACTTTTGAACTGGCCATGTCTTATTTTTTTCATGACTTAGCTCATATTATCCTTGTTTATTTAGACGACCTCACGGCACGTTCTAAGCATCGAGCACAGCACCTCCACGATCTGCGTACTATCTTTCTCCGATGTCGCAAGTATAATATCCGCGTTAACCAGTTGAAATGTGTTTTCTACGTTCCCGCCGGTTGCCTCCTAGGCTTCATAGTGTCTAAGGACGGTATCACTCTTGACCCTTTGAAATTTCAAGCCATTCTTGAACTTCCCATTCCGCGCACCTGACGCTAGCTACAAAGTCTCCAAGGTAAAGCTAATTTTCTTCATCGGTTCATTCCTGACTATGCCACCACCGCACATGGGTTCCTTAGACTCCTCCACTCTAACATCCCATTTGTATGGGATACCTATGCTCATGAGTCTTTCGATGCCCTCAAGCAGGCTCTCACATCCGCTCCCTTGATCCGCCCTCCCGACTTTGATAGGGACTTCATCCTGTACATCTCCGCTTCCACCTATTCGATCGCTGGAGTTCTTGTCTAGGAAGATGACAATGGTATCGAGCATGTGATCTACTACGTCAGTAAGAACCTTGTAGGGCCTCCTGTTTCCTACTCGCATGAAGAAAAACTAGCACTCGCTGTCGTGTTCTCGGTCCAAAAACTTCATCATTACATCCTCATGCATTCCACCAAGGTCGTGACTAATTCCAACCCCATGGCTTTCCTATTGAGTCGCTGCATCCTCACTTGGAAGTACGCCTGTTGGGTTGTCATCCTTCAAGAATTTGACCTCAAATTTGTCACACCAAAAAGTAAGAAAGGTTTAGCCCTTGCTGAACTCATTTCTGAATTACCTACTGGAACACAGGATCCCCCAGTTAATGGCGATTTTCCTGACGAGCACTTATTCGCCATTATTTTGGACGATCCTTGGTATGGTGATATCCTCACTTACTTACGAACCCAAAAGTTCGCCCTTCACCTTGATCGTGACGCTCGACGACGTATCTGACACCAGGCTCCCCGCTACCTTCTTATCGGTGACGACCTTTATTGCCACGGTATAGATATTATCCTTCATCGTTGTCTCACGCACGCTGAAGCTGAATAGGTCCTCAATGCCTACCATAGCGGTGCTTGTGGTGGCCACCTCTTCGGTCTCGCTACTGCCCAGAAAGTCATGCGCGCTGGGTATTTTTGGCCTTCCCTCTTCAGTGATTGCATTGAGGAAGTCAAACACTGTCCCAATTGCCAATATTTCGCCCCTAAGGCATGAGCTCCCCCAGCTCCTCTCCATCCTGTCGTCACAACTGGCCCCTTTTGTAAATGGGCCATTAACTTTATGGAGTGTCGCCCGCCATCCGCTAGTAACCATAAATATATCATCGTGGCGGTCGACTATTTCACAAAGTGGGCCGAAGCTATGCCAACATTTAACAACACGGCAGCTACCGCAACCCTCTTTTTCTTTAACCACGCTATCGCTCGATTCGGGGTTCCGAAACAACTGGTCTCTGACCACGGCCAACATTTTGAAGATGAGATATGGCATGAGCTATCCTCACTGTTGGGTTTTGAGCACCAATATTCCTCCTCCTATTACCCCCAAGGTAATGGCCAAGTTGAAGCAGTCAACAAAATCCTCAAGACTATGCTTCAACGAACGGTGAATAAGCACAAAACCAACTGGCATCTTATGCTCTTCCCTGCTTTTTGGGCCTATCAAACTTCTGTTAAAACCGCCACCGGGTTTACTCCTTTCCACCTCGTTTTTGGAGAGGAGGCAGTCTTACCGATCGAGTGTGAAATCCCTTCCTTTCACCTGGCCATTGAACTTCTCCCTGATACCCAACCTCTAGAACAACGACTTATCATGCTTGAGCATGCCTCTGAAGACCATCGTGTTGCATTGCAAACCCTTGAAGCGGCTAAGAAACACACCAAAGCTCAGTATGACCGAAAAGTACAACCTCGTACTTTTCACAAAGGCGACCTTGTTCTAGTATATGACCAGGCCCATGATGTTCTTGGTCATGGGAAGTTCGAATCATTATGGCTAGGCCCTTACATCATCAGTAAGGATCTCGGTAAGGGGGCATACCTCTTAGAGGACTTCGAAGGCAACCCCCTTCCTAATCCTCGCAATGCACTCTATCTTAAGAAATATTACCCTTAGCATTTCCCTTCTGAAATGCATGTTTTATTTTCTTTTAGATAGCCAACATCTTTTTTCATTTTCGTACTTTGATACTTCATGAGGACATACTATGTCCAGAAGGATCACTTCACCTTTCCCCAAAATCGAATTTCCTCACTCTCAACACTTTTACTTGGGGCACCACTTTGCCTCCATACTTGTCATTGTTCGTGTCGATTTTCGTCATGAGCTACCATCTTGTACTCATGTTTACATGGCCCCCCATAGGACCTTCTCTGTGTGGCCGCACCATCAAGTCACCCTTGTTTATAGCATCCAAGTTGAGTCATCATCACATTCATGGAGTCTATCCCGAGTCCCATTGTACCCCGCTATAGTCCTCCATCCTTCATTGCTTGGTCTCTCTCTTGTGTCGCACATTATGACCGTCAGTCCCACTGTCCCCTCTCCCTCATGATACTGTGTCAGTCACTGCCATGTCATTCATGTCCTTTATGCTCTAGCAAGGGAAGTCGTCCATTTGCTCCTCAGTCCCCTCCATTCCATCTTCATCATTGGTATTAGTTTGTCAGTCGCTCTACTATTTTCTCTCGTGCCTTAGTTGAGGAGCTCTCATTGCCTCACCTACGACGGACCTCCTTCTATCGACATCAGCTCCTTCATTCCAGAGGACAGGTCTAGAGAGCGGTGTACCTTGGTTCCAGCTTCCACTCTTATTCGGTGCCTCGGATCAGGCAAAGGGATCTCTCATTTCCCTTTGACTTGATTGTTTCTCCACTTCAGCTCCTTTCAGCATGATCGAGATCCGTATGCTTGATGGTCCAGTGATGTAGCAACAGCTATTGGTGATGCCCGGGTGTGTGTGAGATGTCTCAGCCCTCCTGAGGGGGTGGCCCTGCAGGTAGCCCCCCACATGCTCGGATGATCTCTTCATTACAACCTTCGATGCAACTCCATATATTTGATGATGTCGGCCTTAGCCGCTTGCAACGCCTCTTTGCTTTGCATGTATCAGTCAGATTTTGTGAGCCCTTCCCCGCTTGTAGGGGGCATTTGGGTTGTATTTGTATCTCATGTAATCATATATTATTGTATAAGTCCTGGCTGTTATCCCAAGCACAACATGTATATGGGATCCCTCATTGTATTTCTATCTGGCTCATGTTTATGCCGACTGTACTTTATGGTTCGGTCCCTTTTTTACTGGACACACTATTCTTTTGTACTTTGTCTCGGCGGGCATAGGTATGCCTCCCCCGCCGCCTTTAGCACAGGTACCCTCTCATAAAAAGAGACTTGATTTCCTAAGTAAAATTTCTTTCACTATGTAAAATAACATAATAAAACACATTTATTAGGTTGTTTATGGTCTAAACAGGAAACCCCAAAAGGAAATATTAAACAAACCTATATTTGTTTGATTTTCCTGGTCATGTTTAACCCAAAACAAAGAAATTAATTAGATAAATCTTTACTTATCTTATTATTTTCTAGGAATAATTATTTAAATCTTATTTAAATAATATTCCTTGTTAAATATGACTAAATCACCCATAAATAATTAAATAAATCATTATTTATTTGATTATCCTTCAACCACTTCCTTAAAATGATAACTAAATCATTTATTTATTTATTATTCACAAATAAAGGGATTTGACCCAAGTCAAATACTTTTTCCCTCCAACAAATATAATAAAATATTCCATAAAAGGTGGATCTAGATTTGGTTAATGTTATTTTAATCATGCACCAAGATCTAGAATGACCCAATATTTTGTTATAAATAGGAGGGTTTTTCCTATCATTATTCACCTTTTGTTGCCTATTAGATCACTCTAGATCTAGACTCTTGGTCTGACTTTGAGCCATTATCATTGTCACATTTTCCATTATTTGCTGTGTGAGCTCTCTTTGAGTTCTATCTTTGTCTGGGTTTTCTACACCAACAAGAGAGAGAAATGCTAGATTTGAAGTGCTGAGTACTTCCAAGAACCCATCCCATTGAGGAGAATTGGAAACACCTTCTTGTTTTCCTCCCAGGTGCCCTTAATACAAAAAATTCTTTCAAAAACATTGTTCTTGTCTTGTCTATTGGATGTATGGAGCAAAACCTTATTTTTACTGCTTAATATCTCTCTATACATAGATCTGGTTTTTTGCAGCACTTGTCTTGATCAACTAACTGCAGATCTGAAGATATTGGCAGCCACATTTGATGTTAGGTCTATAAGTTATGCGTAGCTAAAGTGGTCTTTTTTCGTACACTTCAACAAAAGATTCATACTAACAACTGTTTCTTAAGAAATTGCATTTCTCGAACTCTTTCATTTAGCTAGACTTCATTGAAAGAAAAACAAATTGATTATCATTTTAGGTGCATTTTTAGTGTGTTCGGAGTTGAATATTCACATCATCAAAGTTTAATTTCCATACCTATTGACATAAAGAATAGCCCATAAAAACAACGCTTAATTAAAATTGATCTAGTAACTTTTTCTATTTCTAGGGCTCTTATCACCAATATAACTTAGGCTAATATCTTGGAGTAGGGAGTAATTAACTCTCCAAGATAGTAAAAACAAACAAGTAGATAAATCTTGTGGTAGGAAATAAATCCAATTGTAATTGGTACATTCTGGGAAGCTTCTCTTAAAGGAGTTAATCACGAGATCATGTCCAAACCTTTGAGAGAATCAATTCTGTTTCATTGGGAAAGATAGAAGATCTGCGTGCATTACAAAATCTCAGATTAACCATTGTCGAGGAGCCTGGGGTCACTTGTCAATAAACCTCGGATTGACCATGTCGAGGAGCCTTCAAGGGGATTGAGCTTTGTTACTCTGCCCTTGCGCGTAGAATCGGATCGTAGATTGTTCCCCCAGTTGTATTTGTTGTTGTTGGTAACCCTAGTGTCCATAAACTTAAGATTATTTCCTAAGGTGATGGTGAAGGAAAGATACCACTATACCTAGAGAAGATGTCGAATAGACTCACTTGGACTCTCTAGGGGGTTCTCTTCACTCGAGATGGTTTTGTGAAGAAACTTGTGCCAGTCTGTTTCATTAAGCAGGTTGTCAGGGTAACTGTTCCAACCACCCTTTCTGTATTAAAATTCTACTAAGTTGGATTTCATCACCAATAGTGTGTTTAGTACGGGAAGTTACTGTTTGTGTGTGGTTTGAACTATTAGATTTTTTAGGCGTGTGATTCAGTTGTTTGTTCCTTTAGAGACTTTAGGTGTTCTCATTGAAATTTTCTTTGTTTGCATGTGATTAATTGACATTTAATCATGGCAGAATTACCGAGACAATCTCGGAGACTTCAAGGGAAGCCCCCTGAGTATACACCAGGCCAACTTGAAGGGATGCGTGCTCTAGTATCATCAAGTAGCAGTAGAATTAGATCAATAGAAGCCGGAAGTTCATTTATAGTTGTTCATCTTGATTATCAAATACCAACAACAGAACATATTCAAGAGCCGATTTCAGTTTCTGAAGTTACTGGTAGTATTTATCCTTCTAGTGAACTAGCTAACGAACCTGAAATTTCTGAGCCTGACAATGAACCTACTATTTTGGAACCATCTTCAGGATTTATTACTCCAACTTCTAGTGATCCTAGTTCACCTAGGGTAAGAAATATTGTTACTAAAGATCTTCCTACTAGCCTTATTTCTATTGAAGAACTTGTCAGTCTAGACGAAGAAGTAACTCTTCCCGAATCCCTACAGTCATTGAATCTTAGGGAGTGTGAATCTATTTTCTATAGTCCTATTAGGAGTGACGCTTGGTATTTATATTTGACAATTTTTTTAGAAAACCTAGGTCTTGCTTTTTCACCAGCTCGAATTCCTTTTCATCCTACGCCTAGAGGTTATTATCCTTCATCGATCATGTCAGGAGAGTCATCTATGTTTTCCCAAACACCGAAATTTTTTTTACACGGTGGTCCTTCTATTCCTCCGAGGTTGCAGGGTCTTTCTAGTACTTTCTCAGGAGCAACTCCTCAACCGATTGAACAAGTATTATCATCTAGTATTAATGGAGCTAAAATTGAAACGTTGAACAAAGAGAAAATTTTTATGATGTCTGGTAACATTCCCAATCCTCAACCTCAAGGTAGTCAGTTATTGCCTGGGGGGCAACCTCAAGGCAGTCAGTTACCACTTGGGGGGAAACCTCAAGGTAATTTCTTCCCGGGACAAACTGTGGCACAATATTATTTTAGAGAACAACCTCAAGGTTATCAACCTCAAGGATAGTACATACCCCAAGGTCAACCCCAGACTTAGTGTATTCATCAGGGTCCTTATCAACCCCAGATTCAGTACGCGACTCAGGGTTATCAACCTCAAGGTTAGTACCCAACTCAAGGTTTCCAACCACCTTTTGATCAATCATTTGTACAAGGAGCTAGAAATTTACCATTTAATTTTCAGCCCTACGTTCAACCAGTCTATGGTCCTCACGCACAACCTTCTATGGGAAAATACTCCGAAATGAACATGGTGTGGAATCCATCTCAAATTCAATAGACTACACAACCTAATGTGCAGTTACCTAATCAACCTGGACAGCCTTTGGTTTCTGGTCCAACCCAGCAACCTGTCCAGCCTACTGTTCAAATCCCTGTGCCTGGTTCTGTTCAACAGCCTGGGCCTAGTACACCTCAGACTCCACCTCAAACTGCTGCAACTAATACAATGTATGTTCAACCTATAACACCTGTTTCTGGAGTATCTGTATCTCCGGTTTCTTCTATCCCTGCTACCGTGCAAATTCCTCAAGTCTCTGTGCCCCAATCAGGACCTTTAGTTCAGACTTCAGTCCAAATACTTGTAGGACAAGCTAGTACAAGTAAGATTGCCACAATTGCCACAAGTCAAACACAATTCACATATCAACCATACCTAGGACAGTATCAATTTAGTCCCATTGCAGAAAACCCATTTTATCAGTATCAACCGTATCTTGGCTATACTTATCAACAGCCTCAACAACTCAAGCTTGGTCTGGTTAATACTAGTTTTCTGGGAGGTTATACCATTTGTAATGAAAATTTGATTCCAATTTATCCTGAATATCCTCCTCTTGGAACTGGTCTCATTACTCAAGGTTTTTGTGACCCTAACCGTTAGTTACCATTTATTGCAACTTTAGATTTACCTGACTTGTCGCACCTTATGAATGATCCAATTTACTATCTTTCGTATTGGCTGCCAATGCCTAATAAGTTGCCCAATGATATACTGAAATTCGAGGGTAAGTCAGGAGAGGATCCATCAAATCACGTTATGACTTATCACCTCTGGTGTGCATCTAATTTGTTAATTGATGATTCAATCCGCTTACGTCTTTTTCAACGAACTCTTATTGGTCTTGCTGTCAAATGGTACATTGAGTTACCATGATGCTCTTTTAATAATTTCAATCAATTAGCAACTTCTTTCTTAACTCATTTTCAGTTGCTTTTCATATACGAAAATGGCACGAAACTATTGACTTCACTAAAACAATCAACGTCGACATATATTTCTGATCATATTCACGAATGGCGACGTAGAAGGCGTTTAGTGAAAGTTTTCATTCCGGATCAAATTTTGGCGGAATGGTTTATTAAATCATTATTACCCAAAATCACTAAATATGTAGCTAAAGGACGAGTTGTTATTGAAGATAAAGTCATTTCTCAGGCTTAGTACCTTGACCTTGTTTATACACAGTCAGGTACTTTACATGAAAAAATCCCTGATCTTCCAAAACACGGTCAAATAACTGCAGCTCCTTCAGGGTCTCATGCCACTGATGGTATGATTGGTTCAATTATTACTAAAATCAAGAAGAAATCTTCAAATAATTCTTCTCCTATCATAAGTTTACCTAATTCCCCGAAAGGAGATTCTTCCGCTGAATTTTCTGTCGAAATTCATGTCGTAGAGTCATCTATGACCAAATCTAAATATGGTGGTAAAAAGAAGGGGAAGAATAAAAACCAACAAAATTCAAAAGATAAAATAGATAAAAATGAATCTACTGACAAAAAACGCAAACCTCGCTATCCTTGTTTCATTTGCAATGAGGATCATTTTACCAAAGAATGCCCACATCGAGCAGCGGTTTTGAAATTCGTTAAAAGTTCTCAAAGTTGTCTTGAAGGATCCTTTTCCGACTCAAGATAGTAAGATGATTGGTTCTTCTTCGAATGCCTCAGAAGAGCCCATTCTGATTATGTCTCATGTTAGGATTGCGACGCAATCGCAAGATTATGGTAGTAAAAATCTGTTGATGGTAAAGAAGCAGAATCTTCTAATTCGAACACATCAACTACACCTCCTCTTGTTTCTGATCCGCTACAGATCGAGAAACCCAATCCAAACTTAGTAATCAACCCGCCTACTAAAGATGTACTTCGTAAATCATCTTTCAATCCACATGCGAGAGCTGCTCAGAATTACAACATTGTTGAGGACTTAGCTATTTCCCCTTCAGTAATGTCGGCTTTGGAAGTGCTGTAATTGTGCCCAGCATAGCGTAAATTACTCTTGTCTGCCATAGGAGCTATCAATATTCAGGATTCGAACCTAATAATCTTCGATTTAGAGAATAGTACACCTCGCCTACCCCATCAAATGGCTTTCTAGATTCCAGTATTAGTAAAAAACAGACCGTGCTTTCAGACTGTGATTGATGAAGGGGCTTGTACATGTATTATGTCGATCCAGTGTTGGAAATCACTTGGTTCTCCCACACTCAATCAATATTCGACAATTCTTAAGGCTTTTAATGGACGAGGGTTCCATCCTTTTGGTATTTTGCAGAATTTACCTATAGAGGTAGAAGGAAAAACCATAAATCTCGATGTGGAGGTGGCTGATGCAGCTCTTGATTACAACCTTCTCCTAGGTCGCAGTTGGTCTTATGCTATGACTGTTGTTGTTTCATCGGTCTTTCAACTTATCAAGTTTCCACATAAAGGAAATATCGTTACGATCGACCAGCTGACTTATTTTTCATCCGATCCAACCTCTACAAATAGTATTTAGCACATCGGTAAAATGGCTATCCCTTACAAGGATGTCGGCATAGGTTTGATTGAAGATTTCAATTTACTGGGAAATTTTTCCTTTCGTCCTCCTAATGTATCACCTAATATCACAAATATTCATATGATTTCATCAAATACTATTACTTTTGATGATCCTTGGATTGTACCTTCCGATTCCGAGGTGGATTCATTTGATGGCGCCATGCCTTTTAGTCCCTTTGAACTTGCATATCAGGTTGTACAATCATTTTTTGATCCTTCTTCAATTGAAACTAATCCAATGAATGTAATCCATGAGGAATCACTTTCTATATCTATCTCATCTACAACAACATTTCCTGATCTTGTTCATACTGATGAGAAAATTCGTGAACTTTTGTCTATTGATGATTTACCATGGGAAGATCCACATCACCGATCTTCATTTTTACCTGAGCTAGATCATTTTGAAAATGATTTCTCTTCTATTTTTTCTGCTGATTATGTCAAAGAACCATATAATCCATTGCAACATTCTGATTTTGAGTTAAATTTGGAAAATATTTCTCGAACGGTTCCTATTGACATTTCAGTTAAGCAAGGAATTATTGAAAACATTCATATAGGTGCTTCCTGTACGGATGATGAAATCCAAACTTATAAAGCCCTATTTCAAGAATTCTGTGACGTGTTTGCCTGGTCATATGAAGATATGCCTGGCATCGATCCGTCAATTGTTTTCCATGAAATTAAGACTTACCCGGATGCTAAACCTGTCCGATAACACTTACGTCAAATACATCTGCGAAAAGATGCTGTTATCAAAACCGAAGTTGAGAAATTACTTCGTGCAGGGTTCATTTATCCATTTCCTTTAACCGATTGGGTATCGAATATTGTTCCTGTTAACAAAAAACAAGGAACGATAAGAGTATGTATCGACTATAGGGATATTAATCGAGCTTGTCCTAAAGAAAATTATCCAACCCCTTATATTGATCAAATTATTGATGATTGTGCCGGTAGTGAAATGTTCTCCTTTATGGATGGTTTTTTCGGTTATAATCAAATAAACATACTCCCTGTTGATCAACCTAAAACAACTTTCATTTGTCCGTGGGGGACATTTGCTTATTGCAAACTACCCTTTGGATTGAAGAACACTGGGGCAACTTTTTAAAGGGCTATGTCTTACGCATTTCATGACATCAAACACATTGTGTAGCCTTATCTTGATGATTTACCTACCCATTCATCGCGTAGAGCCGATCATCTCACTCATTTATGAGCTATCTTTATGAGATGTAGGCATTATCGAATTCAGTTGAATCCACACAAATGTGTTTTCTATGTAGAATCGGGTCGCTTAATGGAATTTGTTGTTTCGAAATCAGGCATTCATGTTGATCCATCGAAGGTGGAAGCCATCGTAAATCTACTTCCTCCTTTGAATCTTCACCAACTCCAAAGTTTGCAAGGGAAAGCAAACTTTTTACGTCTTTTCATTCCTAACTACGCCGAGTTAAAAAAGGGTTTTACCAGGTTGTTAAAACTGAACGTTCCATTCTTTTGGGATGAGATCGTTGATCAATCTTTTGATGGACTCAAAAATGCGTTGACCCATGTGCCATTATTGCATCCTCCCAATTACAACCAGGATTACTTTTTGTACCTCGCCGCTTCTCATTCCACCATTGGGATGGTTTTAGTTCAGGAAGATGAATTCAACAATGAACATGTGATTTACTATCTTAGTCAAAATCTACATTCGATTGAGATCAAATACTCGCATGTGGAGAAATTGGCCTTGGCAGCTGTCAAAGCTGTCCAAAGATTTCTTCACTACGTCTTATTACGCAAAACCACAGTACTTTTTGACTACAACCCCATGATGTATATCTTGAACAAACAGTTGCTAGGGGGCAAGTATTCCAAATGGATAGTTATCCTGCAGGAATTTGACTTGGAATTTGAAAAATCCAAGGTAAAGAAATCTTTGGTATTTGCTGAACTGATGTGTCATTTCCCGCATACTGATACTGAAACTATGGCAGAGCAGCCCCTTGTGGACGAATCCTTGTTTCTTATCAATAATCTTGATCCTTGGTATGGGGATATTATTATTTATCTTGAAACCCAATCTTTTCGACTTGACATCTCACGATCTCAGCGACGGAAAATACGTTTCCAATCGCAACAATACAATATTATTGGTGATACACTCTATCGTCGTGGAGCGGATTTTGATTTCCGACATTGTCTTATTCATGAAGAAGCTGAGAAGGTTTTGAATGACTGTCATTCTGGAGCATGTGGAGGTCATATGTCTGGGTATGCCACAACCCAAAATATATTCAATGCTGGTTATTTCTGGTCTTCCTTATTCAAAGATTGTATCTATGCAATCCGGAAATGTCATAATTGTCAAAGTTTTGGTCGTAAAATGCGTGCACCACCCGATCCTCTTCACCCTATAATTTTTGTCGGTCCTTTGGCAAAGTGGCGTATTGAATTTATTACATATAACCCTCACTCGACCGGGGGGCATGCGTATATTATCTTAGCGGTAGATTATTTTACTAAGTGGGCTGAGGCGATGCCTACATTTTCGGCAGACGGCAAGACTGCTACAATTTTCATATTCAATCATATAATTGCTAGATTCGGTTTTCCTAAAGCTATTATTATGGATCATGGAAGTCATTTTCGCAATATCATGATGACTGAATTGACAGATCAACTTGGCTTGCGCCACGATAGTTCTACTCCATATTACCCATAGGCCAATGGTCTGGTTGAAGCTATCAATAAAGTTTTAGTCACTATGATCAAACGAATTATTGGTATTCATAAGTCGAATTGGCATACCATGCTATTCTCAGCACTTTGGGCATATCCAACCTCAGTAAAAACGTCAACTGGTTTCACTCCTTTTCAGCTGGTTTATGGTTTGGAAGTTGTGTTACCTATTGAATGCAAAATTTCGTCATTAAAATTAGCCATAGAATTACTCCCAGCTACTTCTGAAGAAGAGAAATTTTTTTTGTACTTATCTCAGCTAGATGAGAATCGACGCACTGCTGCATTAGCAAAAGAGGCTCATGCAAAACGAATGAAAGCTCAGTATGACAGAAATGTTACACCTCACAAATTTTCAGAAGGAGACCTAGTTTTAGTTTACGATCAAGCGAATGATAAGCTAGGGGCTGGAAAATTTGTACGTATGTGGCATGGTCCTTACATTGTTAAGCGAAAGCTGGCAAAAGGGGCTTATGAACTAATAGATTTTGATGAATTCCCTTTGGATAAACCAAGAAATGGGCTTTATTTGAAGAGATATTATGCTTAAATTCTGTGTGGAGATTTTTGTTAGATTAGTTTCTTTATAGCTGGTGTGTCTTAGATTAGAAAATCATGCCTAATTTAGAGTATGCTCTTATCACTATTCCTGCTTATCTAGGTTTTACTCTTGATATTGCAGATGTCAACGTCTCTTCAAATGTACATTGGTTTTGCTGATGGGGCTTGTTGTAGTACACGGAATTTTTCTTCTGCAGCTTGGGTTATCTATTCACCCTGTGATGAGTTAGTATCCATGCATGGGGTTAGCCTTGGTCAAACAACAAATAACATTATAGAATATAGTGCAGTGATTGAGTTATTATCTGAGTCCATATCATTTGGAATTTGGAGTTTGATTGTTAGGTTGGATTCTGAACTCATTGTATTACATCTTAAAAGGGTTTATGCCATTAGAAATCCAGTATTATTACATTTATTTTTATGAGTTCATCTCTTAGAACGTGAATTTGATTACATTGAATATCAGCATATTCCAAGGCGTTTAAATACATTAACAGATGCAGTTGCTTCTAGTATGATAAATAGACATTTGCAATAATCAAAATAGTAAATTACACAACATTCGATAACATGTTACACAAAATAGCTGGTAATAATGATATATCATAGCATAGAAGTGTGTTTCAAAAAATATACATCGTCTTCGATCATAGGTTGAAAAACACCTCATGATCGGCAAAAATAATAATACAAAAGGTCAAAAATGTTATGAGTCTACAAAATTGATCATCCTATCACTGGTGATGATCACGATAAGAAACCACTGCTCGGGCCACCCTACACAGGAACCTCCTAAAAGGTCCCGGGACCCCAATCACATATCTCTATAACCTAAGTGGAATATCATCTATATCAGTCTCTGGAATATCTAGTGTCAAGTGCTCTAGATGATGCTCCAAGTCGGTCAGGATCTCTGCTAATTGGCCCTGTGGGGCTGGTGCTACTGCAGCTGGGTATCTCCTCTCATAAGGCTGGAGAGTGGTTGGTCGTCATGGGCCCACATATGCATTTAAACTTTTGATTATTAGTTTTAGACGATTAAAAATAAAAAAGAATTTAGAACTTAGAAAATGTTGAAAATGGTTTTTACCTGACTCATCCCACTGTTCTCCAGCTAGAAGAACCACGTCTCGGTCGCTGCGGAAGTCCATCCCGTCATATGGAATGTCCTCAATAGCAAAAAATTGGTTGTTCAACCAATGAAAATATGAAAATGTAAATCAAACAACCTCTATGCCCTAGGTGTGACGGGCCATCAAACCATCCAAGGTTCTTGGGCACTGCTTGGATTAACTAGAATGAGCTGTGGAGCCAGTAAGGGAATCCTCTCCAGAGAAAATGAAACCACAATGGATCCGTAGCCAAATTTTTTTATCTTTCCATTTTTTTCTCTGGTCAGTTGGCCTTTCACATTGGCCAATACTTCTTTGCACCAGTTGAAAATGGTGCCTCGGAAACAATCTACTGCAATCCGCATCTGGGATCCAGTAGCCACATGCAGTGCTACACTCCCGCACAGTCTGATAACAATGAATACAATAACTTTAAGCTCAGGTTGGATGATAGTTTTTATATTAATCCGTTTATCCTTGGGGACTATTTGATCATCGAAAAACTCTAGTCGAAGACTAGCGATAGACTAGCCACTTGGCCTAGTCCCAAACAGAGAAATTTGTTCACCCCTCTTGGGAAAACTAGTCAAAAAGTATATATCCTCTAGCTCAATTTCGAGCCGGTGGCCACCAATAACAAAACACTGGTCCTGAGTATTCCATTTGTTTACCAACCATGTCAGGAGGTCTACTTGGGCCCTCATGCCCTGTATGGCCCAGAACTTGTATAATCTGCATGCTCTCAATGCTTCCATTGTAGGAAAATGAAGCATTGCGGCTTCATCTATGTCCTCATGCTCACATTCTCACCAAATAAGCATTTTGAATTTCCTACAATGCATAAAAAGACATATTAGAAAAAACTTGTTTGAAAAATTTTGGGCGGAAATTGAGAAATATAAGTTTTTAAAATCATTGTGTGGGGTCTGCACCCTTTGTTTACACACAGTGCGTAGAAATGCATGGATGCTGTGTGAAAGGTGCGGACCCATGACTTTTTTCTTTGTAGAAAAAATTCGAGGTCTGTAGGTCCTGCGTGTTGCACCGGCGGATCCCCATAGGTGATTTTTTGAAACTATTTTTCCCTTTAAAATGAAATTTAAATCCTAAAAACAAAATGTAAACGGATGAAATGAAAGACAAGGAGGACGTGGATTACCTACAGCTAACGATTTTCGATTCCAATGGACGGATTTTCCAGAATATTCACAGGAATTTTTTTACCCAAAAGCTCTCACTTTTCACTCTGAACTCAAATGGTCAAAATGAAGTTAGAAAAGTCCTTTTTATAAGTTTTTTTGAATAAATGAATTTTTAATTTGTTTATTTTTCACTTTAAAAAGGTAATTTTTAAAAACATTTTTATTTATCTTAAACATGTATGTGTAATCTTTCGAGTGTTTGTGCAGGAAATTGGATTTTTCAGGAAATTTAATCATTTTTCAACGAAGAGAATACTTTTATCAAATTTTCAGACTCTTTCAAAAAATTTACGAAAAAGCGAAACTCTGGAGTCCTATTTTAAGCCCTTTTTAGACTCTCAAAAATTGAAAAGATTTCCGAGCACTTGATTATTCGAACTCGTTAAAGTAAATGAATGATCATCCTTTCAGTATAATTTTACCCCTTTTACAGACTGAAATGGACTATTTGCGAAAAAGGTATACATTGACTAATTACGGTCAATAGAGTTCTCTCCCGCATTATTTAATCCTTTTTCGAGTTCAAGAGACTAAATTTACGAAAAAGTACACCCATGTATTTTTCTTAAATTTTTTCTTCTGACTCCCTAAAATTGAAAAACATCGATTTTCTCCTACTCTGGACTCATTAAAATTTAATAGTAAATAACCTGTTTAATTTTTAACAGGAACGAACCACTCCTTCTTAGGGTTCGAATCTTAAACTAATTTTGACTCATCCGAAGGATGAGCTTATAAACAAGAAAATGTTATCCTCAAGCTTCTCAAAAATAAAGAGGTACTTGCCAGAAATGGTGGGGGAAAGAGAGAAAAATGAACCTTTTTGTAACATTTTTATTATTCGAAAAACCATTAACCACTCTTGAACACGACACTTTTGTTCACCTGGGTTGGGAAAATCCTTTACCTAACAGTTAATCAAACCATATTGAAAAATCTTCAGCTGGTTTCTGGGTATTAGCTTTGGGTCAATTGTCACCAAGCCATCTGCAGTGTCGTTATGTGTTTAAGAGGATAGTTCAAACAAACCATTCATCTGCAAAATATTTGTCTTCCATTTTGACCATCCCTGAGTCGGTCTTTGCCAATATATTTCTTCAAAACTTGATCTATGATTTCATGTTGTGGGCTTGCCTACCACGGATCACTTTCTATCGATGGCAGCTCATTATCTAGGAAGTCTCTCTAGAAATCGTCAGTACCTTGAAATATGCATGCCTCAATGGCAGGTTTCTCACCTTCGATGACAGGTTGCATCATTGACCTTTGATCAAATGATTCTGTGACATGTTCAACTTCAGCTCATTCATTCACATTTCATGGATTGTACTGACTACTTTGAGGGCCATTGACATCACTAGTGGTTTCTCTCACACTTGTTAATAGTTTACATCATTTACTGGTAATCAAGTGGTTTCTACCATGTTCGACTTCGACACATTTATTCACATGGATAGAATTGTACTAGTTCGAGAAGTGGAAATCAAGACCCTAGATCTAGTTTCTACCATCTAGGCTGCAAGGAATTTTGTTATTCATTTACACAGTGGACTATTCATAAACAGATGGCTGTGTCCATACTATGTCTACACATGTCTATACTGTTAATGTAATGAAATCATTCTTGTATCAAAACAATTTAAATCAGTTTTCTAGTTAGTTTTGATTTGAGTATGGGAATGCCTACCTCAGCGATGACATGTCTACATATATATACTTTGCATTGAATTTTTTTACAGGTTCTGACTGGGGTGTCCACAAGAAGATCCTTGAAATGACAAAGTACTTCACTTTTCATACATGACAGACTCTATCTTCATCTATTACAGACTTCGCACTTTAGGGGGCAATCTGTTGCACTAAAAATTGTCACTTTGACATTCTGCTATTTGTATGAGCTCATTATCACTCATACATTCCTCCTTTGCAAGTATAAAACATCATTTCCTCATGTAAAGCCTTAAAAATAAGAGAAAATCTCTTAAAGTCTCTGAAACTCTGGTATCACACTTTCTCTTTGTCTTACCTGCAGTCCCGCACCTAATGGTCATGTCTCCTGCAAACTTGACCACACCTTATCTGTGTTAAGAGTGCGGACCCCTGTAAAATATTAAAAGGGCGCAAGTAAACTCAAAAAGCTCACTTTCAGTCATTTCTAGAAGCTTCTGGAAGGAATCTTACGGTGGCAAGTCTACTCCTTTCAGGTTCATGTATCCCATGCTTTAAGGAGCTAACCCCTTGATGTGAGGAGCTTATCCCTTTGAAGGAGGACTCTATCCCTTCATAATTGGAACTGTAACCTCCTCTTTTGCACTATAAAAAGAGGCATTGGGCAGCCTCAAACAGAGTTGAAGCTTTAGTTTTGTTTGAGGTAAAGTGCTATTGGAATTTAGACTGTTGGGTATGTGTTATATTCTTTCCATGACTAAGCACGTGTGGGGGGATAAGAGGGGGGGGCGATAGCCCCCCCTTTGCGTTGGGTGCAACGGAGGGGTCACAGGGGGGGTGGTAGCCCCTCCTGTCAGGGTCCGACGCAGCGCCCCAGTGAAAATTTTTGGTCCTTAATTTCCGGTGGGTAATCTGTGCCCATGGTTTTGCACATGGTTTTGGGGTACGATGGTTTTCGACCCCTGGTATTTTTGTAGATCTGTTCAAGGGAACTGCGGTTATGTTCTAATCCAGGGTTAATGGATCAGGGTTCATGTATGCTTTGGCATATATATGTGTGTGTGTGTGCGTGTGTGTGTTGTAACACTAAAAGGAATATAATGAAAAATCAAGCTGGTTGTCCCGATTTGGGATCCAGGGGAAAATCTCTGTGTTTATCTGTTTTATGTTATAAGATTCGTGTGTAGATAATTTCTATTCAGGGTTAAAACCTACATTTTGTATCAAAGCTATTTTGGCTTCAAGGGGATGCCTTTGCTGCTGAGGGTTTTTTGCTCAGGCCTGAGGTAGAAATTTTTCAGTGGGAGATCTGCAGGATCGATTCTTGCAGTGAAAGAAGATGGCGAGCAGTGGGAAGATAGAGATCGAGAAATTTAATGGTCAGAGTTTTGAGTTGAGCTTAGATGTAAGATGGAGATCTGTTGGTGGATAAAAGATCGGTGGATGAGTGAATCTGAGTACTAAACAACGGAAATGTCGAGATGAAAGTGGAAGAAAATTTGGATCGGAAGGCAAGAGCACAATACGATTATTGTGTCTCGGTTAGTATTTTTGAATGTATGCGGGGAAATATGGCCAAATACCTTGTGGGACAAGCTAGGGACTTTGTGCCAATCTAAGTCTGGTGAACCGGTGTTCTTGAGGAAAAAGGTGTATAACCACGAGGATGAAGGATGGAGACTCGGTGGCCAGGCATCTGGTGCCAATACTATGGTAAGTTAGCTATCATCTGTTGGTATTAAAATCTTAGATGAAGATAAGTGCATCAGTTTGTTGTGTTCTCTACCAGACTCATGGGACAGTCTAGTTATTGCAATAGGTAGCAATACAACTATCTTGAATTTTGATGACATTGTCTCAGCCTTGCTGTTGGAGGAAATGAGATGGAGAAATATGGAGGGTCAGAATGGAGATGCCTTATCTGTACGAGGAAGGTCCCAAAACAAAAACAAGAATAAGGTTTCGAGTGGGAGATCTAAATCTAGAGGGATATCTAAATCTCTTGGAAAGTTTGTAAAGATGTGCTGGAAATGCGGAGAGGAAGGGAACTACAAAAAGGACTGCAGATCTAAAGCTCCTAAGAAAGGAAAGGGATCTGATGATGCTCCTTCTATACAAGCAAAACCACCTCGGATGAAGGTGGGGATGTGTATTTGGCTTCTTCTTCAAATACACATGTAGATCATGAGTCATGGTTGATTGACTCAGGTGCATCCTTTCACTTCACTCCCCATCAGGAGTGGTTCTGCGAGTATGAGAAATATGATGGTGGTGATGTCTTCCTAGGGGATGATAGGAAGGCTAGAATCATCGAACATGGAAAGGTCAAGCTGAAGCTGCAAGGTGGAAGGATTAGAATGCTTCCTAGTGTTTTGCATATTCTAGCATTGGCCATAAATCTGATTTCTGTAAGCAAGATAGATGATGCAGGTGTAAAAACAATGTTCAAAAAATATGCTTACAAGATGGTTCGGGGAGCACGGGTATTAATACGGGGATTTCGGACTGGAACTCTATACAAGCTACAAGGTAGCACTATTATTGATGGGTGTAACAGTTCTATGGTTCCTGAAAGTGGAGCGGAAAGCCTAGCTGTCTCTGGAGAAAAGACTATGCTATGGCATCAAAGGCTTGGATATATTGGAGAGAAGGGCCTTCAGATACTGCATAGAAATGGTATGGTAGAAGGTATGTCTAATTTCTCTCTGGATTTTGATTTCTGTGAACATTGTGTATATGGGAAGCATAATCGAGTGAGTTTTCCTTCTGGTGCTAAGAGGGCGAACAAGTTATTAGAGCTTGTGCACAGTGATGTGTTTGGACCTGTGTCGGTTCCATCACTAGGTAATTTTTTGTACTATGTTTCATTCATAGATGACTTCCCAAGGAATACATGGATATATTTCTTGAGGAAGAAAATTGAAGTCTTTGACAAATTTAACACTTGTTATTCGTGGAAACCGATGTGAGAAGAAGATAAAGGCGTCGAGGACAAATAATGGTGGGGAGGTCTCGCAAGAAGGAATTTGAAGAGTTCTCGTAAGAAGTGTGGTATATCAATGCAGGTTAAGAATAATCCATACTACCTCAAAGAAAAACAGAAAGTTGTAGAAAGAATGAACAGAACATCGATGGAAAAGGCAAGAAGCATGCTCAGTGGTACCGGGTTAGGACAAGAATTCTGGGCAGAGGCAGTGGAGACTGCATGCTATCTGGTTAAAAGATCACCTTCATCAGTGTTGGAGGATAAGACTCCACATGAGGTATGGACTGGTAAGAAACCCTCTATTTCACATATAAGGGTATTTGGATGTGATGCATATGTACATGTTCCAAAGAATAAAAGGACCAAGTTGGATAATAAATCTGAAAGGTGCATCTTTATTGGGTATAAGGAAGGTTTAAAAGGTTACAAGCTTTGGAACCCGAAAACAAGGAAGGTTGTTTGCAGGCAAGATGTGGTGTTTAGAGAGGTGAAAGATGTTGTTAAACATGAAATCATACCAAAGGAACCTGTGAAGATAGAGTTTGAGCTAAAGGAAGATGAATCAGACTCTACAACACAAGAAGATTAAGAAGAGGAAGAGCCACAAACTCCAGCTGTGAGACGATTAGCTCGAGAAAGAAGACAACCAGAAAGGTATAGTCCATCTGCTTTCTGTTCAGGTTTTACCTTAACTATAACTGAGGATGATCCCAAAACTTTCAGGGAGGCAGTAGATTCAGAGGATGGAAAACTCTGGAAGGAGGCCATGGTTGATGAAATGGCATCCTTGCATAAAAATGATTCATGGGATCTGGTGGAGTTGTCGGTTGGAAGGAAGCCCATCAGGAGAAAATGGGTGTTTAAAAAGAAGATGAATGTAGAAGGCAAGGTGGAGAAATACAAAGCTCGGTTGGTAGAAAAAGGTTATTCCTAGGTGTCGGGAATTGATTTGGGTGATATTTTTTCTCCTGTTGCCAAAGTTACTTCTATTAGATTACTTTTATATGTTGCTGCTGCATTTGATTTTGAGATAGAATAGATGGATGTGAAGACAACATTTCTTCATGGGGATCTAGAAGAGGAGATATACATGAAGCAACCTGAATGCTTTATGGTGAAGGGTAAGAAATAACTGGTATGTAGGTTGAAGAAGTCTCTGTATGGGTTAAAACATATACCAAGGATGTGGTATCAAAAATTTGATACCTATATAAGGGGATTTGGCTTCACCAGAAGCAAGGAGGATCACTCTGTTTATTTTAAATTAATTGGTGACCATGTTATTTATTTGGTCTTGTATGTGGATGATATGTTGTTGATTAGAAATGACAAAGAAATTATCCAAGACTTGAAGACCCAACTGTTCTCCAAATTCAACATGAAGGATCTTTGTGCTGCAAACTATATTTTGGGCATGGAAATTAAAAGAGATCGGGCAAAGAGGAAGCTCTGGTTAAACCAGAGGAAGTATGTCGAGACTATATTGCAGAGGTTCAATATGCAGGATAGTAAACCAGTGAATGTTTCTATTCCTGTAGGCGCAAAGCTATCTGCTGAACAGTGTATCAAGACACAGGAAGAAGAGGAGGATATGTCCCGTGTTCCATATGCAAGTGTAGTGGGTAGCCTGATGTATGAAATGGTCTATACTAGACCAGAAATTGCACATGCAGTGGGAGTATTGAGCGGGTTTATGTCAAACCCAAGGAATGAGCATTGGACAACAGTGAAGCAGGTTTTCAGATATTTACGTGGCACTAGTGATTATGGCTTGTGCTACCAGGGAAGACCAGGATTGGAAATAATGTTGGACATTAGTGGCTTTGTTGATGCAGATTGGGCTGGAGATCTAGACCAAACAAGATCTACAAGTGGGTATGTGTTTAGCCTATTTGCAGGCACAACCAGTTGGATGAGTAAAGGACAGTCTGTAGTGGCTCTTTCAACTACAGAGGCAGAATACATAGCAGCCACTCATGCAAGTAAGGAATTAGTTTGGTTGCAAAAATTGTGTTCAAGTATGGGGTTGGTACAACAAGCTATAAGGATAGACTGTGATAGCCAAAGTGCAATTTTCTTGGCTAAGAACCCTGCATATCATTCAAAGACAAAGCACATTGATTTTCAATATCACTTTGTTAGAGATATGGTTGAGGCTAAAAGGGTGTTGCTAGTAAAGGTGGACACTTTGAAGAATGTTGCAGATGCATTGACGAAGTCTGTGAGCACTCAAAAGTTCTCTTGGTGTAGAGAAAAAATGGGTGTTGAAGAATTGGGCCAATGACTAATCTCTCTTATGGCCCCCTGCGGAAAGAAAACAACAAGTGGGAGAATGTTGGGTATGTGTTATATTCTTTCCACGACTAAGCACGCGCGGGAGGGGATAAGAGGGGGGGCGATAGCCCCCACTTTGCGCTGGGCGTAACGGGGGGGTCACAGGGGGGGCGGTCCTTAATTTCCGATGGGTAGTCTGTGCCCATGGTTTTGTGCATGGTTTTTCACATGGTTTTGGGGTACGCTGGTATTCGACCCCTGGTATTTTTGTAGATCCGGTCAAGGGAACTACAGTTATGTTCTAATCCAGGGTTAATGTATTAGGGTTCATGTATGCATCGGCATATGTGTGTGTGTGTGTGTGTGTGTGTGTGTTGTAACTCTAAAAGAAATGTAATGAAAAATCAAGCTGGTCGTCCCGATTTGGGATCCAGGGGAAAATCTCTGTGTTTATTTGTTTTATGTTTTATGCTCTTGCTATTGTTTATTTTCTATTATAAGATTTGCGTGTAGATAATTTCTGTTCAGGGTTAAAACCTACATAGACTCCTTTAACTGAGATTTTATGAGGAGAGATTACATAGTTGTGTATATCTTGGTTAGAAGAGTGCAAGACCTGTCAAAGTAGAGGAAATTCCTTCTTCGGACCCCGGGAGGACCTGTTCAACATCAAGGCTGAAAAGGTTGTAAGGTTCTTCTACTATTTCAAAGTTAATACAAATAAGTTTGTTTTTCTCAATAAACTGTCATTTTATTGTTTATTTTATGGATTCCTTGATCGCCATAATAGATATTATTGATAAATATATGCTATGCAGGTATTATTGATGTTTTCTTGTTTGTGATTGTAGGTTTTCAAAGATAACTCTTTCAGGCAACTGGAGGAAGACTACAATGAACAAGAATTGGATCGAGGTAAGATATTAACACCTTTGTAGTATTTACTTATTAATCTTTATATATCTATATAAAGATAGATTTAATTGTCTATTTGTTGCTAGACTATCTTCTGATACTAGGGAGATCGGTCTTTTCCGCAAGATCGATTTATTTGGCCAACAATCCATGTTACGGGATCCTTGCCATCAAACTTCCTCATATCCATCTTTGGAATATGGTTGTTCTTCCACCCAACATTAGAGTTTATGAAATCATGATTAACATTTATTTTTATCTCATCATGATTTCCTCTACTATCTTTTCAACATTAGGAAACATTTCTTGTATCAGCTTTGTCAAACCTTCCATGACTGCTTTTATATCATTCTTCATTTTTTCCATGTTGTCCTTCATTTTTTCTTCCATGTCATCCATATTAGCTTTCGTTCCATCCATATAATATTCCATGCAATCCATCTTAGCTTCCACGCCTTTTTTCAAATCATCCATATTATTCTTCATATCATCCTTCTTCGCTTCCACGCCTTTCTTCAAAACTTCCGTTTCATTTTTTTTTCTCTTTTCGAGAGCGAAATTTCCTACACTTACTCTTGTAATTTTGATAGATCATGCTGCAATTATTCATCTTCATGAGTCATAGTAGAGTATTCTGAGGGCTTAATGGGTGTTAAATTCTTTTTAGGGGGAATTTTAGAACCAAATACTATGCTCAATGGGCTCTTGGAATCAATTAAAACTGATTTTTCAAACAAGGCTTATGCAACTTGAAAAAACATACAAACATTTTCTTGGTTTTGAGGAGCTCTAAATTGAAGCTGAATTATCTCTGTAATTATGGAACTTTAATATCTAAAATTTGGTCCTTTAGTAGCCCTCTGAATCTTCTTTTGAATGCCACGAGTCTAACCTGATTTGGATACTTCAAGACAAAGTTATGTCGAATCTCCCACAATGACCTAATTATGGATTGGTTCAGTAGAGCACACTTTCACAGCACGCCACATCTCATTGTTTCCTCCTTCGGCTCTAAAATTGATACAAAGAAAACTACACTCCTTGTACTTGTGGTCAATTTTTACAGAATTCCAATCTGATGCTCAGAGAGAGATTTATGATGATTTTCCCAAGGTCAAATATTTGAGATGAAATTCGGGAGCCTATACAAATGCTAACTTCCACAGATCATATCTCCAAAAATATTGCAAACCAAGATCTGAAATTTTTACAAGAAGTTTCTATAGATTTTGGCTTCGCTTTGTAAATATTTCAGCTTCTGAAACTTCATAGAAAAATAGTTATAGAAAAAATTCCACGATGACCTGTTTAGGTGAAATTTAGGAGCTTGAAAAAATCCTAACTTCCAGAGATCCTATCTCTGAAAATATTGCGAGAAAAAGATCTGAAATATGTACACAAAGTTCCTCGGGATTTCAGCTTTGCAATGTAAAAAAATCAGCTTCTAAACCTTCGTAGAAAAACAGTTATAGCGAAAATTCCATGATGATCTGTTTGGAGGAGCGAAACCCTAGAATCCAAATATCTGATACCAAATGTTATGAAACCAACTCAAAAATAGAAAAAAAGAGAGATCAACGCCTTAGAAATCATCCACTTCGAGGGGGAATTATGGTGGTTATAGGGGTACAACAATAACAATAAGGGGGTTACACTAACAAAAATAACGGACTACACTAGTAATATGGAGACCTAACAAAGCTCAACCTAAGCCTTGTTCAAAATTTCACCACACTCTCTTTTTCCATGCAATTCCCTATATCATACTTCCATAATCACATAACTCTCAGTGCATAAGTATAGCAATATACCAATTATATTACCTTGTTGTGTCAATCACTTTTCCTTGTAGTTGGACACATCCATGCCATCTCTTAAGGGACTCCAATTCCCTTGAAAAATCTAGTTACAACAATACACCAATTGGTATACATGTCAAATACATGTTCATGAATATAATACATATCCACATAATGTTAGACAAGATTACAGTTAAAAAAACTTCTTGTATACAAACCACTCATTCATTTGGAATTGTGGTTACAAACATAGCCAAAATAATTCTCACCCAATTCCTTCATTTTTACCTTTTACCTTGTTGCAAATGATTCTTATTATGTACTATCATATCACCTAACTTCTAGTTATATAGACAAATTAACTGCTACCTTGTCACACTACTACCAAGCATGTTTCCCTGCAACTAATCACACATGTCAATCATATGTTCCAAATATTAAGACAACACATATATTATTTTGAAACCAACCTTTAACAATACTAACAACCATGTCATAATCAACTAATAGCCATACGACATCATGCTATAACTCTCACCTACTTACACTCAAGTAATATCGTTTGTCTCATCACGTAATGTGTTAGTACAACCATCTTAAAAAAAAATCATTCCTTCATGCAATCTTATAGACACATACTCATATCATGCAATTAATAAAACATCCAATCAACTTGTAAACATTCCATGATAGATAAACCAAATTGATGAAATAATCAAACTCATACCTCAATGTATCTCAGGTGAGGCTATCACATCTGCACAATTCAATCCAAATTAGTATGACACAATATCAAAAATATATCGACTCATACCTGAATGTCATAACCATAACCATACACATAGACCAATCTAGATTAGTACAATACACATAACATCAAGAACTTAAATTCGATGACCATAATCATTAGGCATATGACCACAATGAATATAACAACACATTACTACCATCCATGACTATTTGAAGAATGTGCATAAGTCCCTGCTGACCAACTAGCATCTATCATTCATATAATTATATCATAAATATAATGACAGTCATCCATATGACCATAATGCATACAAAATTAATTTAGCCAACATACCTACATTCCAAACAGACAATACCTATATGACGATCTGCTCTTATCCAGAGGTCCAATGCTGCAATCTAGCTCTAATGATCTACAACTCCTTCTCTATCTCAGCCAAAACATCAACATCATAACATACCAATAGCATCATAATGACATAACCTTCATACCATAACCACATGCATGACAACCTTAACCATGACAATGCATCCATAACAACATGCATTCAACCCATCTAGTCCAGGTATTGAACCATGCTCTAGTACCATCCTGTAATGCGCCTCCTCCCATATTTACCCACTTTCACCAGCTTGCCTAGGGTAAACATGAGGTGAGGGGTTATTATGATAAGAATAAACCTCCTATATGACCTTAAGGAAATGGATTCGACAACTAAGACCTTACTAACTTCCCTCAGGTGCCATGCAACCTCTATGAGCAACCCAACACCTCCAGGTGTCCAACACCTGAGATAACTGTCTTTTTACCTAACTTAGAACCCTAGTCACTCCCTCACGAAGGCCTCCAGGTGACTATGAGTATCCAGTTGCTCACATGGGACTACATGAATGCATATGTAGCCTTTTTTATGCTAGTGTTATGTCAGCAATTGAAATATTTAAGGCTATTTTTCCAGGGATGGGGCTTAGCCTTTGTCCAGAATTCTATAAAACATTCAAAAATCATAACATAGATGAAGACAATGCTTGTGTCGAAGTAGGGTCCCCTAGGGTAAAGAAATTTTCAGTATTTTTGGTTAATTTTTTGTTTGTATGCATTGTTGTTAGGTCCCTATATTACTAGTGTACTTGCTTATTGTTATTGTTGTACCCCTGTAACCCCAATATTGTTATTATTATTCCTGTACATTATTATTATTAGGTCCGATAGGATTATATTGTGACCCCATGGAATCCTATATATAAAATGAGGTTTTGTCATTTGTATCATTAGTATCAGAGCTTTGGATTATAGGGTTTCGCTGCTCCAAACAGGTTATTGTGGAATTTTCACTATAACTCTTTTTATAAAAAGTTTCAAAAGCTGAAATATTTACATAGAAAATCTGAAATCTTGAGGAATGTCATGTGAAAATTTCAGACCTTGGTTCACAATAGTTTCAGAGATATGATATGTGGAAGTTGGGGTTTTTTTAGGCTCTCGAATTTCACCTAAACATACCATCATGATAGTTTCACTATAAATTTTGTTCTACGAAGGTTCAAAAGCTGAAATTTTTACAGAGAGAAGCCAAAATCTTGAGGAAATTCGTATACAAATTTCAAATCTTTTTTCGCAATATTTTCGGAGATATGATTTGTAGAAATTAGGGTTTTTTAGGCTCCCGAATTTCATCTTAAATAGGTGACCATGGGAAAGTCATCATAACTCACTCTCTGAGCATCGGATTAGAATTCTTTAAAAATTGGATGCAAGTAAATAGACTATAGTTTTCTTTATATCAATTTCAGAGCTGAGGAGGAAACAATGTCACATGGAACGTTGTACAAGTTCGCTCTACTGAACCAGTCCATAATTAGGTCATAGTGGGAGATTGGGCATAACTTTGCCTTGAAGAATCCAAATAAAGTCAATTTTGTGGCATTTGAAATAATATTCAGAGGGATACTACGGGACCAAATTTCAAATATTTAAGATCCGAAATTAAAGAGAGAATTTATTTTCAATATCGAGCTCCTCAAAAGCAAGAAAAAGGTGTGTATTTTTTTTTGAATTACATAAGTCTTGTTTGAAAAATTAGTTGAATTTATTCCAAGGGCATATTTAAGAATAGATATCAATATTGGGTTTTAAAATTCCCCCTAAAAAGAATTCAACACACATTAAGCCTTCATAAGGCTCAACTATGACTCATGAAGAGGAAGAAATGCAACTTGAGATATCAAAACTTCATGAGCAAGTGCACAAAATTTCTCTATTGCAAAGAGCAGCAAAAAATTAAATGGATGTTTTGAAGAAAGGCGTGGAAACTAAGATGGATGGTTTGAAGAAAGGCATGGAAGCTAGGATGGATGGTTTGGAAGCTAATATGGTTGGCGTGGAAGTTGGCATGGAAGCTAAGATGGATGACATGGAAGCTAACATCGATGAAAAAATGAAAGACGACATGGAAAACATGAAGAATGATCTAAAAATAGACATCGAAGGTTTGGCAAAGTTGATACAAGAAATGTTTCCTAATGTTGAAAAGATAGTAAAGGAAACTCATGACGAGAACAAAATAATGTTAATCGTGATTTCATAAACTCTAATGCTATATGGAAGAACCACTATATTCCAAAGATGGATATGAGGAAGTTTGATGTCAAGGATCCCGTATCATGGATACTAAAGATGGAGCAATATTTTGATCTCAATAATGTGCAAAAAACAAATAAGGTATGCATTGCAAATTTACATCTAGAACAAAATACATTTGTATGATGTCACTGGCTTTGCTCCCGTAAAAAAATTATCACTTGGTAAATTTTTATGGAGGAAATGATAGCACATTATGAGGATACAAAGAGCAACACCTTCTTTAGCCAATTGATAAATCTCAAACAAAAGGGTTCAATGGTGGAGCACATTGAGGACTTCCAAAAATTGAATATAATGGTAACTGATATTCCAGAGGAACACATGATTGATTTTTTCATAGGGACTTTAAAGGATAACATCCAACATGAAGTTTGCATTTGGGAACCTTATTCATTGGAGAAGGCATTCAGGTTGGAAAGAAAAATTGAATGTAAAATTATGGCGACAAGGAAGCCTACCACTCACATCTATAAAGATGGAAGTGTTGCTACTCCTAGACTTGCACAACCTACAACACTGACACCACAAAAATTGGAAGAAAAAATAGCAAAAGGGATTTTCTACAGTTGTGATAGGAAATACACTAAAGGTTATAAGTGTGTTGAGAAGAAATTATTTTACATACAGTGTGAGGAGGAGGAATAAAATGAACAAGAAACTTCAAAAGAAGAGGATATACACTAGGAACCAACCCTAGAAGAACAAGAAATGAGTCCAACCATATCGTGTAATGCTTTGGCAGGAATTACCACTCCTCAAACTCTCAAGATATAAGGAAATATCGAGAAGAAAAAGGTAATAGTTTTGATTGATTATGGTAGTACCCATAATTTTATTCATTGTAAGGAGGCTAAGGAATTGAATTGCTTCCTATACCGAGCACCAAAATGTCAAGTGATGGTTGCAAATGGAGGGACTATAAATTTATCTGGAAAATTCCATAATATCAAGCTAACCATGGGGGAATATCTATTGAATAGTCTAATGCTTTCCATTCCAATGGGAGGTGTTGATGTTGTACTAGGAGTACAATGATTACAATCTTTGGGGATGATAGCTTTTAATTTTCATGAACTTTTCTTGAAATTTTTTTCGGAAGGAAAGGAAGTCGAATTACAGCGTATTGCAGGGAAGCTGGGAAAGATAATAATCTCTAATGTCATGACAAAGCTTCAGAAGAAAGAAAAACGAGGCATAATTGCACAATTATTCTCACTAGAAGTTCCAACCTCAAAATCTTCTATTTCTTCATATCTGCAAAAAGTCTTGGAAAATCATTCCAAGCTGTTTGAAACTCCCAAAGGAATCCCACATATTTTTTATCATGATCATGCTATTCATTTAATTCCAGGAAATTTTCCTCCAGACATCATGCCTTACAGATATCCTTATGTCCAAAAGAGTGAAATTGAACGTATGATTGCAGAAATGTTAGAGGCTAGTATAATTCAACCTAGTCAAAGTTCATTCTCTACTCCAGTAGTATTGGTGCACAAGAAGGATGGATCATGGTGCATGTGTCGGGATTATAGGGAGTTCAATAAGCTCACTATTAAAAATAAATTTCCCATTCATGTCATTGATGAATTATTGGATGAATTAAATGGAGCAATTTATTTTACCAAGTTGGATCTTCATTCAAGATATCATCAAATTAGAATGAAGACTGAAGATATTCTGAAAACAACATTTTGAACTCATGAGGCTCATTATGAATTTTTGGTCATGCCTTTTGGCCTTACCAATGCACCTTCTACATTTCAAGGGTTGATGAATTCCATTTTCAAACCCTTCCTTAGAAAATTTGTGCTAGTATTTTTTGATGATATACTAATATACAACAAGTCTTTGAAGGATCATGTTCAACATGTGGATAGGGTGATCAAATTGTTGGAGGAGAAATAATTATATGCGAAAACATCCAAATGTTTTTTTGGAGTACAAGAGGGGGAATATCTGGGTCATATTTTATCTCATGGCGGTGTTAAGGTAGACCCTAGAAATATTAAAGCCATTAAGGAATGGAAAGTCCCCACAACAATAAAGTATTTGCGTGGATTTCTCAAGGTAACAGGGTATTATCGCAAGTTTGTTAAGAATTATGGGAGAATAGCAGCACCACTAACAACATTATTGAAAAAATATGCATTTTCATGGACTCCTGAATCAACTAAGGCCATTGAACATCTTAAAGAGGCAATGCACCTAGCACCAGTCTTAGCTACACTAGACTTCACAAAAACCTTTATTGTGGAATTTGATGCCTCAGGAAATGGAATTGCTGATTTTTTAATGCAAGAAGGAAGACCCATTGCTTTTGAAATTCGTCCAATCAAAGGAATGTATTTACAAAAGCTATTTATGTCAATGAAACATTAGCAATACTACATGCACTAAAGAAATGGCAACCTTACCAAATGGGAAGACACTTTAAGGTAAAAATGATCATGATAATCTTAAACACTTTTTGGAACAAAGAATATCTTCAGAAGAGCATCAAAAATGGGTCACAAGGATGCTAGGTTATGAATTTGAAATCCTCTACAAAAAAGGGAAGCTAAATGTTGTTGCAGATGCACTCTCAAGAAATAATGAAGATGTGGAAACATTGCTTTGTGCCATTTCTATTATCCAACCAGATTGGATTCCCGAAGCAAGGGATGAATGCAAGAAGGATGAATAAGTGTCGACACTCATTCAAAATTTGCAGCAGGATCCTAGCACATCTGATACATTTAGTTGGAAAAATGATTCCTTATGGTACAAATATCGCTTATATATTTGTAATAATTCCTAGCTAAAAAAAATATTCTTTTGGAATTGCACACTTCTCCTTTAGGAGGACACTCAGGGATTTTTAAAACTTGCCACAGGGTGAAGAAAGAATTTTTTGGGATGGCCTTAAATCTGATATTCAAAATTTTGTGGCAGAATTTTTGGTTTGCCAGCAAAATAAAGTTGAGACAATTAAGACCCCATGTCTTCTACAACCTTTATCCATTCCAAGTCAACATTGGGAGGAGATTTCGATGGATTTTATCACAGGTTTACCTAAGTCCGAAGGAAAGAGTGATGGTGGTAATTGATAGGCTTACCAAGTATGCACACTTTTGTGCATTATCTCATCCATTTAAAGCAAGTACAGTTGTTGCTACATTTATGGAAACAATTCAAAAGCTACATGGAAACCCAAAGATTATTGTAAGCGACATACATCCCATTTTTACTAGAAATTTTTGGATGGACTTATTTTCTTGTTTGGGTACTCAACTAGCTCATAGCTCATCCTATCATCCTCAATCTGATGGTCAAACTCAAATAGTGAATAAATTTTTGGAAGGATATCTTTGTTTATTTGTATCTGATAAACAAACACAATGGGTCAAGTAGTTACCTCTCACTGAATGGTGGTATAACACTTCCTTCCATACTTCAGCAAAAATGACCCCATTTATGGCACTTTGTGGATATCATCTACCTTCCTTCACATCATCTGTAAGAGAAAATTCTAAGTTTCTAGCAGTGGAAGATCACATATTGTTATTATTATGCCCTTACAATATTATTGTTAGGTCGGCTAGGATTACATTGTGACCCCATGGACTCCTATATATAGAATGAAGTTTTTTCATTTTTATCATCCAAGAATTGTTCATTTATGTAATGTATTGGAGGTTACCCCCTCAAAGTGGCTTATTTCTAAGGCGTTGATCTCTCTTTTATTCTATTTTTGGAGTTGGTTTGATAATAGTTGCACATAGATGTCAAGGGGATTTGGGGTAGGTCAAATTCCCTTAATTATTATAATGGGAAAAAGGAAAAACCATGCGTCTGAAACCATGGTATGTGCACATTTGGAAAGATATAAATGTGTAAGATTCGAGAAGGATAGATATCTTCGGTTGATATTTTTTTATCATGGGGTTTTTCTAGGTAGAAAGGCTCCTGCTGGCTGTGTGCGCGGAGACCTTAGTCCTGAGCTCTATGAGAGGACTTTGCTGTCATGTGTGCAGGTGGAAAGATTGTACTAAATAGAAGATATCTTAATAAAGAAGGAAATTTTTGTGCACTATCTGTTACTTACTAAAATTATAGATCTAGATCTGTTCTATTGAATGCGTATTTATTTCAGTAAATGATAAGTCAAATTGGATTGCATCTATGTGTAAGTATTATTCTGCTTTAACTGTTAGATCTAAATTAAGTATATTGATCTGTTCTACGCACGTCTATATTGAAGTAAGGGTTAATTATGTAATGATTTTTTAATGCACAAAGGTTAAGTATTTTTATTATTATCAGGTTGCGCAAAAATGCTTTACTGTTTAAGGGTTTATTTGCAAGTATATCGGGTTTTTGCAGAGGGTTAGATCTAATTGAAATATAATCTGTTACACATATCTGTTAATGCATATTTGTTAAGGGTTTTATCTGTGCTTAGTGTTGGTTTCTTGGGAAGTTCCACCTAGAAAAATAAGCATTAAGGGTAAAACACAAATCAAACACTCCCTCGAGGTGCAGAAACTAGGTCTCGACACCCCCCCATACTGCTTCGGGTGATACTTTGGTCTATGCAATAATATCATTGCCGAATGTGCCAGTAGTTGGAGGGTTTTTTTGGTTGCGCAAAACACTCTGAACTCGATTCAAGACTCCTTAAGCCAACAAATGGTTCTGTTTCTAGGATTGGGATCATTTTGAGGGATATTTGATTTTGTGGCATCTGAAAAAGATCAAACTGAAATATTTTCTTGACAAGAAGGTACATGAATTTGTGATCCAAGAAAAGAGAAGCCCTAAATTGTCTGTTGAAGATTGGGAAAAATGGTATATATTCACAGAGGTCCATGAAATTTTCTTTACTTCCTTTGTGACTGATTTTCAAGAGTGGTTGTCTCAACTCATTGAGTTTCATACCTGCGCAAAAGAAAATGCGATCACCAAGTGGACCCAAGAATTGGTGCAACAATTAGGGAAATATAGCAACAAGATTACCAACACAGTATATCACTAGATCGATAGAGTTCTGTGAGGATTTGTGACTAAATTTTCTAGTGATACTTTTGTATCGTATTCTGCAGCCAAAAGGATATTTTTCAAAGGCCCTAGAGGTAAGTTCTTCACTCACTAAAACCGTGGAGTAAAATGATTTTATCCGAAAAGCATACTCTATACAGCCACATTGAGTGAATTTCCCAAAGAGGCCCATCTAGCTCCATGCATAGAGGTCCTAATATTTCTACATGCAGCAGAAAAACATACATAGTATACCTAGAAGAAGATTTTTTCTATAACCCTCTTAAATATAAATTTGATAGTGAAGAGGAGTCTAAAACAAATAGCTCTGGTGAATCTGCACACTCAAAAGAAGAGGGATTGCAAGATCAGGATATTCTTGGGTCGTTGTCCTTAGTTCAGATCTCATCCACTCCACTCCCAAATTCATCTCATGCTAACAACTCATCTACCACACCTCCACCTCCACCGTTGGATGTTGATATGCCTACTTCCATGAAGTTACCTAATTTATGAGGTGTTGGGAATGGATATGTGCACCAATTGGGAATGGATATGTGCACCAATTCTGGTTTATCACAGATGTTGTGCGGACAATGCAACAGATCAGTAATGGTAATGTTAAGAAAGCACAACTTGCTACTAAATTTTAAGAATGCGTGTTAGATCGGTACATAAGGTATGTAACGATGAACCCTAATGCAACAATTGATAATATCAAGGCCGCATTGAATGAGAAATTCAAAAATCCAAAAGTGTATGCTCAATGTGTGATTAAGTTGAAGGAGATTCGCTATGAAGTAAACAAATATATATGGGAGGCGGATCAATGGTTGAATCACACCATCAAAGATGGAGGGTTTAATATTGATGACACACATCAAAAATAATGGTTCATTTCCATGCTACTGTCGTGTCTGTGTCAGTCCTTCAACCAACATAATATTGTAACATGGGCTACAACTGTAGAGATTGGAATGAAGTTAAAAGCCTCTCTTGTACTAGTTGCACAAGCCAGGGCTCGATAGATCCAAAACCAGTTAGTGCATTTCACTTAGAGATAGAAATTTTGTGCCAAGAGAAAGAGAATGACATATGCACATGTTTATGTTATATACGTTTTAAAATTGATGGGCATCACAAACATCAATGTCTCGTATACAATTACTATCAAGCAACCAGAGGAATAGGTCCACTTAAGAGCGCGTCGGGACCAAGTGGAACTTGTTGAAATTTCCAACAAGAAACAATGAAATTGGAAACCAGAAAGGACAAAAATTTACCACATACTAGTGTGGGATTCTAGTCACACATTGGTCAGAAATTCAGTTACACATTAGTGCTAAAAGTGGGCGTCTAATTTATTTTTCCCTTAAATAAATTGGATGATAAATTGTAGTTTCATCTCATAATCACTTGTATTAGTTAATTAAGCCATGACTACTGATTTAGCTCAATAATTTTGAGTTGAGGGTCTAAGATGAGTCATGTAGAGTGATTCTAATATTTTGGGGGTTTAGTTGTAGTTGTAGAACTAGTGTGGTGTGAGTGTAATCAGTTAACTAAAATTAATTGAGTTAAAATCAGTTTAACCAGTTCTAACTTAGTGATGAATTAGTGAGAGGTCCAGTGAACTAAATGAGGTTTAATTCACAAGTAGTGATCAATCATATAATAGATTATTTTCTATTAATATTTTCATGCATGTCATTTTTGATGAAGACACAATTGAGACATAGGTGAAAGGGAAGATAACTTTCAGTTGTATTATTAGCAAATTTCCTTGGCACAATTACGAGAAGGCCATGATAGATAGCGCAATAAAGGAGGGTTGAATTTCCTATTTAATAGGTATTTATTTCCATATGGATTGTGTGAGAAAGGTTGGGCTTAGCAGAGGCTGAGAATTGGCTAAGAGTTTGTCAATTTTTCCTGAGAATTGGTAGTCAGTTTTGAGCAGGATCAAAGTGAAACAGTAAGGAAAGTGCGGGATTTTCTCGGTGCGAGAAAGCATTGTATTGTTTCATGATTATTTGACTTTTTAAAATATATGATGGGGGTTTTTGAGAATTTTATTTCCCCATATACATATTGTGTTGTTTTATTGATAATTTCCTTCTCTTACATGCATGTGATTGAGCGATCATGTTTTATATTGCACAAATATTGTAGAAGGATTCAGTATATTTTTTTAGTACATCATAAGATCATATTGAATCCGTTGGTATAGAATTTATATATAATTTATACATGGTATCAGAGTGCCGAGAATAAAAATAGAAGACAATAAATCTAGTTTTTCTTGAACATGTTCAAATTTGCAGATTTATTCTTCAGGGTCCAGTAGAAGATCAAGATGTCTTTCAATGTCTTGAGACTCGAATTTTCACTCGAGGGAAATTTGAATTTTATTTCATGGAAGGATATGATGGAGGTAATTTTGGATGAAAACGGGTTGAAGCAATTCATAGATACTGATATTCCCAAGCCCCAGTAGCATATTCCCAACTTCCTGATGCATGGCGGAAGAAGGTAGCAAAGGCGAGAAGGATATTGTTAGGTGGAGTTCAAGATCATATTTTCTTGAGTATCCATGGGAAGTTGAATCCATATGATATGTGGAAGGCCTTGATAGATATATTTCAGAATAGCAGTGACCACAAGAAGTTGGCGCTGAATTACAAGTTCAGAAATATCAAGATGGAAGAGGGAAAGACGATACCAACATACTTGGGGAAGTTCACTCAATGTTGAGATGATCTTGGAAGTGTTGGTGTGACCATAGCCTAGAATGATTTGGTGAGCCTAGAACTTATCGGCCTTCCCAAGAGCTAGCATAGTTACCAGGACTCTGTGAATGGGAGGTAGAAGTTACCGAACTAGGAGCATTTGTGGTCTGACATTGTAATAGAAGAGATAAGGCGAAGCACCAAAGACGGGACCTCCAGCGCCAAAAAAGAAGAATATTTTTCATTACTTGGAAAATGAAAGAAATCCAAGGGAAAGAAGTCCCAAGGCAAATATGGAAATATAGACTTGTCTAGGATCAGGTGTTTACACTGTCATGAGCATGGGCACTATGCCTCAAATTGTCCACAGAAGAAGGCTAGCAAGAAGGAGTCTGCAGTTGTAGAAAGTGAAGTGTTGGCTTCACAGTTCAATATTTATTTTACTGTCATTGCATGCATGGCCAACACTATAATGGTATGCATGTGGTATCTAGATAGTGGTGCCTCGTTCCATATGATGGGGAATAGAGATCTCTTCAGTGAATTGGAGGAGAAGGACCTCCAATAGAACATATAGTTTGGAGATGACAGGAGGTATAGCATTAACGGAATAGATATAGTTACCTTTCAGAGGAAGTATGGCTGCCCTCTCAGACTAGCAAATTTTTTGTATGTTCCAGGCCTAAGGAAGTATATTGTCTCCATAGCGGTACCAGAAGACTGTAGTTATGATGTGATGTTTAGAAAAGGAAAGTTTTTCTTTAAACACAAAGCCACAATACAAGTGAAACATATTGGTGTAAGAGTCAAGAACATGTATGCTCTCGAGGTCGAGGATGCATAAAAAGCTTTGAGGAGAAAAGCATTGGCTAATGATTTGGTGGTTGAGAAGGAGTAGATATCTCTCAAAATGCAGCCTCACAAGAAGTCTCAGAAGGTGGTGGAGTAGCCATAATTGGAGAAGCAGAGAGGAGACCAAGTGGAAGAGTCCACTCAAGAAGATAACTACAGGAGCCAGATGGCCAGAGGGAGTACATGCAGTTATAACTCTAGGTGTGAGGTGGGGCGATGTGAAGATATAATCCCAAGAAGAAATTTAGGAAGGGTCCATTGAGATGGTGTGTCTCATGGATCAAACCTGGCTATGAGGATCCCACAGTATAACAGTAGCAGGAAGTATCAGTTAGATTGATGTAGTTAGATTTCATGAATACATAAATCAGAGTGACAAATGTTAGGTACTGGAGCGCATATTAGAGTTGGCAGTAGTGTAGAGGGCACGGATATAGATGTCAGCAGCAGCATAGAGAGTCTAATATTTAGGTGCATTAGGATCCAACAGTCAAAATAATCTGATGACAAATGCATCATATTTATTTAGTTGTTTAGAGGCTATTCAGTTTTAGGAGTTGTAGGTGAAAATAATACTGGAGAAGTATTGCATGCAAAACATTCCAAAGATACCAGATCAGCATATATTGAATTCCTTTCTTCTTGATAGGAAGTGTTGAAATTTGAAACAATAAACAATGAAATTGGTAACCAGAAAGGAAACAAATTGACCACATACTAGTGTGGGATTCCAGTCACACATTGGTGATGAATTTAGTTACACATTAGTGCGAAAATTGGGCATCTAATTTATTTTTCATTTAAATAAATTGTAATTTCATTTCATAACTTGTATCAATTAACTAAATCATGAAGACTAAGTTAGCTCAAGAATTTAGATTTGAGGGTCTAATATGAGGCATGTAGTATGATTCTAATATTTTGGGGGCCCATTTTGAGTTTTAGAACTAGTGTGGTGTGATGGTAAGCATTTAACTCAAATTAATTGAGTTAAAATCAATTTAAATAGTTCTAACTATGTGATGAATTAGTGATAGGTCCAGTAAATTAAATTAGATTTAATTCACAAGTAGTGATAAATCATATAATTGAGGACTCAATATTAATAGTTGCATGCATGTTAGTTCTAATGAAGACTCAGTTGAGACAGAGGTTAAAGGGAAGATAACTATCATTTGTATTATTAGCAAATTGCACGAGCGCAATTATAAAGTCACACAAAGGCCATGATCGATTGATCAATAAATGAGGTTTTAATTTCCTATTTAATAGAGATATATTTCCATGTTGATTGAATGAGCAAGGCTAGTCTTAGAAGAGGCTGAGAATTGGCTAAATGTTTGTCAATTTTTCCTGAGAATTGCTAGTCAATTTTGAGCAGGATCAGAGTGAAACAATTAGGAGAGTGCAAGATTTTCTCGGTGTGAGAAAGAATTGTATTGCTTCATGATTCTTTGACTTTGTAAAATATATGATAGAGGATTTTTGAGCATTTTCTTTCCCCATATAGATCTATAGTTATGTGACTTATAATTTCTTTCTCTTACTTGCACGTGATTGAGTGATCGTGTTTTACATTTCGCAAATATTGTAGAAGGATTCATTATCTTGTTTTAGTACATCAAAATATCGGATTGAATACATTTTTAAAGAATTTCTATATAATTTATACAAAACCCCCACAACATGGTTCATGATTTCTCAAGTAACTAGTATTCACAAAACAGACTTCTACCTTAGGATTGGTAAATTTGTTCCAGAGCTCAAGCAACCATACTGCAATTTTTTCTGGTCGATGGGACATGATGAGAATAATTGTCACAACTTCAATTTGATTATTGACCGAGTTAGTTTATATAGGATGAAGGCAGAAGGATGAGAACCGGGTTCACTTGCATCTTTGTATTGGCATGTCATATTCCAAGGTAGAGGACGAGGAAGAGGAGGAGGAGTTGGTGGTGGGAGGGGCGAGGTCATCTGCTATAACTACAGAGATGTTGGTCATTACACATGGGATTTTACAAACCCAACACATAAATCCTTCAAGTATTATAGACAGTTTGATCATGTTATTGAGGATTGCCCTATATTAATTGCAAGAATACACAAAAATAATCCTAAGACACCTACTCAAAATATCCAGATGGTAATATTTGAGTTGTGTGAAGAAGAACCTAGTGTGAATATCGTAACTAGGAGTGATGTAGGAACTAGTGAGGATAAAGGAAAGAAAATAGATGTAGATATCTGGATTTGAAAGTCACCTGAAAAAAATGGGTTTGACTTATAGAGGGAAAACGATACCTTTGTAGAAGCTAAGAAATATTTCATAGAGTAGACGCATCAACATCAAGCAAGCCTAAGGACGTGGTCGAAGGAAATGAGTCTGCAAAGATGAAACCATTCTTGTAATCTTGAATTAAATTTTTCTACAATAAGAAGGCAGTCGAGAACCTCCAAGCTTTGATTGAAAACTGCGCTGAGAAAGAACAACCTCAGATGGACGAGAAGGTTGTAAATAATATTTATAAGAACAAAAGAAGAATCAGATGGGAAATGTGCTTGACTTCTCAGATCGGTGAATATGAAATGGATCATTTCATTCTAGATGTAGGGTCTGATGCAAATTTCTGACCAAAGAAGACTTGGGAATGAATGGGAGAACCTAAGTTGGAGAGATCCACTATTCAGTTTTGCATGGTGAATCAAAAAATTATTATTCCCTAAGGAAAAATATTGCAATTAATAATGGATATTCAAGGAGTTAGGGTGCTTGCAGACTTTGAAGTTACCCGGATTATTGATGATACTAACCCATATCCTGCATTGTTGGGTTTATATTGGGCTATCGATATGGACATCATCATCAACCTCAAGCACAAAATTATGGTTTTTGGAAGTAATGGAACCAGGGTCGTGATCCCTTTGGACACTTCAAGAGGAGAAATATATACTAATATGGTGCACGCAGATGATGATGTTGATCATGTTTATAAGTTAACAACGCGGGGTGAAGACTAGATCAATCCAACAAGAGACAGTCAACTTAATTGGGAGAAGGATAGTTCATTATTTTTTTATTCAAATGAGGAGATGGAGAACTTGCAGAACCGTTTGCATGAAGTTTCTACGATGCGTTGTAACCACGCAACCAAAGCTCTATGGTGCATATCCTCATAGGTACAAGATTCACCTTATTATGATGGCATGGGTAGTATTAATTTTATTTTTAGGCGACCTCGAAAATACTGTTCCAAAAGCACAATGGTTCCATGTGCTTGACATCACACAACACTCAACTCCAATGCAATATTGGGATGCATGCAAGGACCACTTCATTGATTGGGAAGAATGTACCCACATGATGCGTCTGTGCCTTGAATGTCCCAATACTTGTGGGGAAGAGACCTATTTAGGAAAAGGCAAACCGTGTGATCACCTGGCTAAATGGACTACAGCATGGGGTAGAGAACCGTAGCCAGAATGGGTGCATATCTTCATCCACACTTTACGGAAGGTACCCATAGACTGGTACCTAGAAACTGAGCTGCGGCGAGGCACTACTTAATGGATAGTGATAACAGAAATTTTCATCCTTACCTTTAGTTTTGAAAGTGGATTTGAATGCCTTGATGGGGCACTATAGGATATTCATTAAGTCATGTTTGACACAAAAAACCCATTAGTTGAACGAGCATCACCCACATGGGAAGCGCACATGAGGGATATTATTAACTGTATGAACATGAAAAATGAAGATATTGAAGAAGAGCCAAGGAACATCAATATTCTGGAGTTTTAAGGAAAAAGCGTAGCTGTTGGGCCTAGGGTTGAATTACTGATGTAACTAAGCCACTAAATATTAGGAAATATTGGCATAGAGGAACATCTCAAGTTGGCGCAGATAGGGGACTACTGGGATGATGATATAGTGGGAAAGGTCGTTGAGTTACTAAATGAATATCAGGATCTTTTCCCTATGAAATTTTCTGAGTTGAAGGGTGTTTTAGGAGATCTCAAGGTAATGAAGATCACACTAAAACCAAATGCGCAACCTTTCAAGCAGCACCCATACCAACTGAATCCAAAATACAAGCAGAAGGTCAAAGAGGACTTACATAAAATGTTTGTTGTAGGGATCATTGAACCAGTAGAAGAATCAGATTGGGTAAGCCCTATGGTGGTTCAAGAAAATAAGGTGAAAGGAGAAATCAATATTTGTGTGGATCTACACAAATTGATTATGCGTGCGTACATCACCCATTCCCGACTCCATTTTTTGATGAACTGCTGGATAATGTGGGTGGGAAGGAGGCCTACTCATTCATTTATGGATTTTCTGGATACCATCAGATAAGTATCGCGCCCGAGGATAGAAGCAAAGCAATTTTTGAGACAGAATTGGGGTCATTCCAATATATGGTAATGCCATTTGGTTTGAAAAATGCGCGAGCCATATTCTCGTGCATAGTAGTAACTGTGTTCAAAGAATGCATCCATAAGTTTTTAGAAGTGTAATTTGATGACTGGACAATATTTGTCTTATTAAAGAAGCATGTTTCTAGAATGTGCCTAATACTGGATACTTATTAAAAGTATCAGATCTTGTTGAATCTAAAGAAGTGTATATTCTGTGTCCCCTCTGGGATTTTTTTGGGTCATATTGTGTGTCAGTATGGATTGATGGCAGATCCAGCTAAGATTTTTGTTATTGTTAACTTAGAGGTTCCAGCAAATTTAAAATAGTTGCAATCAATTTTGGGGAATACTCGATATTTCAGGAAGTTTATTCAAGGCTACGTGCTAATTACTGTGCCAATGGAGAAGTTACTAAATAAAGATGCCTCTCTTTGTTGGGATGAGGAATTTCAGAAGATTTTTGAGCTACTTAAGGAGAAAATGGTAACTCTGCCTATATTGGTATTCCCAAACTAGGCAAAGGAATTCAATGTACATGTGGACGCTTCATGTATCACGCTATCCATTGTACTCGTGGAACCAGGAGCCAAAGATATTGATCACCCAATTTAATTTGCAAGCAGGAAATTGTCGAGCACTGAATGCAACTACTCCACAATAGAAAGGGAAGGATTAGCTATGGTCTACGCATTGCAAAAGTTCCACCACTATCTACTGGGAGGTCATTTTAAGATGTTTACTGATCACTCTTCTTTGAAGTAACTACTCAACAAGCATGTGCTATATGGGAATATTTGCAGATGGCTTTTATTATTTCAGGAGTATGACTTTGAAGTAATTGTGAAACTAGGGAGACTAAATGTTGGGCCAGACCATCTATCATGCATTGAAAATGGAGAGGAGCCAACTAACTTGGAAGAAGGATTACCAGACACACAACTATTTTCCATTAAAGTAGTGGATGATCACTTCGCAGATATCATTCATTTTATGACTACTAGGAGTGCTCCTGACAAGTATACAGTTAAGCAGAAGAAAGAGTTGCTTTTGCACACAACTAACTTTACTTTACTTCTCGGATAGTTATATGAGATGGGGGCGGATGAAATATTTAGGAGATATGTGCTGGAATTCAAAGACAAGGTATATTAGCAAAACTTTAAAAATGGATTGCAGGAGGTCACTATGCAGGAAAAATAACCGCGCATAAGATCTTATGGGCTGGTTTGTGGTGGCCCACTGTGCATAGTGTCACACACTAATATTTATGTGCTTATGACGTATGCCAACATACATGGAGACCATCACGTAGAGATTAAATGTCCTTGCACCCACAAGTGACTTTGTAATAGTTTTACAAATGGGCCATTAATTTTGTAGGACCAATCAACCCTACCAGAAAGAAGACATGTGTGTGCTACATCATCACTTCAATGAACATATGACCAGATGGGTAGAAACTAAGGCTGTGAAGGATTGTAGCATAGATAAAAATCCATTCTTCATTTTTTAGAATCTCTTGACAAGGTTTAGATGTCCTAATATTTCGATGAGTGGCCAGGGTACACACTTTTTGAATGAAACAATTCAAACTTTGACTAAAGAATTCAAGTTACACCCTCAGAAGAGTACACCATATCATCCTCAGGAAAATGGTGCAGTGGAAGCTTTTAATAAGATTTTTTAGAATGCACTCACTGAGATTTTCAATGTTAATCATAGTTATTTGGATGTGTGTGTACCTTCGGCTCTGTGGGCATACATGAATAGCTGCAAGAATTTGATAGAAAAGACTCCTTTCCGATTGGTGTATGGGTAGGAAGTTGTGATGCCAAAGGAGAATATTGTCCCAAGTCTGTACATTGTAGCAATCACTAACATGGGTGATCAGGATTCTATGGAAGAATGATTGCCACATTTTGTTTTGCTGGAGGAGGAAATATTCATTGTAGGTTTCCATCAGCAGGTGCAAAAGGCGCATGAAAAATATTGGCATTACAGGCACATTATGCAAAATGGTTTTAAGTAGTATGATTTGGCTCTACTATATGACAGTAATTTTGTGCACCACCCAAGTAAGTTTTAAATGCATTGGCTTGGACCATATGTTTTCAATGGAATCACAGAGGGAGGTGTGGTACGACTAGCCACCTTAAGCGGGGAAGACCTTCCTAGGTATGTGAATGGAAGTCGGCTGAAGCCAGACATGGATGACCCTATCCCTGCATAGCACCTCAGAGAGTTGTGAGAGGGCGCACGACCATAAAGAAGTCTATATAACATTGGAAAAGTGGGTATGTGCAACAAAGATGGTGAAAGCATAGCTATCTATGAAATACATGTAGTGGTTGCACTCAGAGGATGAAGGAGTCAAAAATCTGCCAAAAACTAGCCATTGGAACAGTAAATCTGGAGAAGACTACTTTATTACCATTTGGAGAGTGGCTAAACTGAATTTAATGAAGCGATTATGCCAGATTTGGAGCCATTTTAGTATTTATGGGGCTCCATCACTGAACACCAGACCGTTTAGTCCGTTCCATCACTATAAATATGACAAGAAGGGTCCCATTACTTCACTTTCCTTTCTAAGTGATTTGTGCACATTTCTATCATTATGTTTTCTAAATCATATGTCTAGCATCAACTCTCTTTTCTATGATACAATGGACCAATGCAGGTTGGGTTATTTGATTCCTCCAAGTATGATTGTTGCCTAACCTACCCCATCTGCAATGTAGGCTAATGACACTCCTTTACAGGCTATTGAAACCCCTATGCATGCACCCTAGCTGTAGAAATATAAGAAGGGATAGTCTTCAGGGACTTAGAAGTCATCATGCAAGAAGACCTCAAAGCCTAGGCCGATCCTCGCAGAATGCCAGAAGAGATCTATGGACGAGATGCCTGAAGTAATTATGGAGGAAGAGTTTTTTGAGGAAGTAGATCCACTCTAGCGCCTAACCATGTATGTGGCACCGCACAAAGAATCCGTGAAGGTCACAAAGGACCTGGATAAGGTTCGATATTATATCAATTCTTCATTGATCCTCGAATATGTGTCTTTTGAGGGGGATGTGTATTCCAAAATCCTCCTACTGCAGATGGAATACTAGGACTTGGCTGACCATAAGAAGTTCCCTGAGCACATGCCCTCGATGTACTTGAAGCTGATCACCTTGGATGAGGGGGTGATCAAGGTTGAGCTGAAGCCTTAGGCATTGGGATTGCAGAAGTTGTGGGAGGACCAACTATGTGTGCCAGCTACTCGCCCTAGTGCACGATGAATGTCTCTGGCTAGGACAGCTAATTCCAATTGATGCAGATTTGTTACACCGTATCACCAACCTGCCCTGTCAGGGGGAGGACCCTGCGAGAACCTTTGGAGGAAAGTTCTAGGCATGGAAAATTGCAGACACAATTAAGGAAAAATATAAGGTATCACACAACACTCGAGGGTTTGTCTTCAGTGAAATCAATGACCCCGCAATACAATTTTCCATGCTAATCCTCACCCTTTAAGATGATGAGGAAGTTTCGACCGAAAGAAGTTTCAGCCCATGTGATTGCTTTAGCTAGGTGATGTGAAAAAGGGGTGTAGTATAAATGGGCAAAGTACCTGTGCGCAAAGTTTTGGGTGAATGTTCATGAGGTATAGGAGGATGGAAATTTTATTTATTATCCTTCGTTTATACTACTAATTGCGCTGATTGGTTGGTGGACGACAGCTTAGGCCTAGTTCCCAGATATTGAGCCCGATATTTTTGAAGCTATGCGATATGCGACAGTGTGGAACTCCAAGCTTCCCTCGAGAATCACTGAAAAAAATATTTTGGGTGATATTTTATTCTGAGTTTTTTCAAGTAGTGCATTCCAAGCCACAATTTTTGTCGATGTTGTATGAGCAGTACAAGCACATTACGAACTTCAAATCCACCTTTCACAGTATTCACATGCGCGTGAAGGGAGATGTTGAAGGTGTTTGGTATTAGCTACCTTACATGGTCATGGAGGATGACCTTACACTTGTTACAATAGAATTTCCAGCCTTATGGTTAGTAGCATGCACCACTAGAGGTGCCTCATCTTCAGTACCCCTAAAAACTCCTACAAATTCATGCATGCCTAAGGATACCTAGCAAAAGGATAAAGATGCAGAGAAAGAGACGGATCCAACCACGATGGGTGAAACCATTGACATGGATAATGATATAGAGGATAAATAAGGTGACCACGTCGGGCACCTTCGAAAAATATAGGTTCACCAAAAGGCACTAAGCGAGGATCTCAGATCTCCCCAAGCATGTGCAAAAAGAGGAATGGATTAAAGAAAATAGGGACAGAGGCCCTGACCCTTACAGAAGAAGACCTGAACGAAATTTAAAACATAGTAAAAGTTGCAAACAAGGATCTCTGGACTAATGTGGAGTCTCAATACAAGTCAGTCCTTGAGGATGTGAAGCATGGTCTCTAGGAGCTCCACGTGCAAATGAGCATGATCTAAGCGAGCATGCAACAAGTGAGCATGCAGCAAGCGAGAATAGGACAAGCGAGCACATAACCCCTCATCACTATTATCCCATTTCCTACAAATAACAAGGTATTCATGTTGCAAGACCTATAGTTAAAGTTGAGCACACTCAGTTTCACGCCAATGTGTAAGCCTGCACTGAGGTAGGCATTGACTTGGCTATGCTTCCCGATCAAAAGCTATATGCAATGCATATTATGATCATGGATGAGCTGCAGTAGTGAGAGGTCCATGCCTCAAAGGTTGTTATCAATAATAGGTGATCATGATGAAGAAGGGACATCATAATGCATAAGAGGCTCATCGGGCTGCTTAAGATCAGTGTGTTGAGTTAGAATCCATGATCAACTGGTTGTGTGGTGACCTCCCTGAAGTCATAGTACCTGCCACCATTGTGCCTATAGTTAAATTAGAAAGATTAGTAGCCAGGTTGAAGGCCTCGCATTCGGAGATAACAACATTCTGCGTCAATCTCAAACAAAAGATTGCAGACCTCCAGATGAAGTTGCAGCCAGAGACGCCTCTACAAGTGCAAGCACAACGCACTATAGTCATACAGGAATCCAATGCTAAAATAATAGATGTCGTGGATTCTTGATGTAAGCTATTTGAAGAAGCCATGGAACTTTGGACATCCATCCAAGATGGCCCTATCATCCCGCAGCTAAAAGAAGAGTTGAGGGCCAAAGAGTAGAAGTTCAATGAAATTTAGGTCACTGTGCTGACCCTTGTGCTAGCTTAAAGACTCACCACATTACAGGAGATTCATGCCATTCAGAGGGAAATCAACATACTGCACCAAAGAGAGCACTTGTTGAATGAAAAAATAAAACCATAGGTGGATGAGGCCTTGCAACTCTTGCAAACCATTGAGGGAGCCCTCAAAAATCTGTAGCAGACCCAGAGAAGCATCATCTTGGCTGCCAAAGGACAAACCATAGAAAATTTGGTGGAAGAGCTATAGAGAACTGCCGCTCAATGTATCGAAGTCCTATTTCCATTTCAAATTTCCGTGTAGGTGCTTAAAGTCAAAATGTAGGTATTTTGACTAGAGTGATTCGGGACGAGTCACTAGATTGTGCTAGGGTCCTATTGGAGTAGGGCACCCCTGGGGTAAAGAAATTTCAAGTATTTTTGGTTAATTTTTAATTTGTACGTGTTGCGCGCAGATTTCAAGGTGCTTTGGGGTGGGTCAAAGTCCATTAATTATTGTAATGCGAAAAAAGGAAAAACATGAGTCTCAAACCATGGTTTGAGACCATGGTATGTGTGCATTTGGAAAGATATAAATATGTAAGAGTCGAGAAGGATAGATATCTTTAGTTGATATTTTTTATCTTGAATGTAGTGTGCATATATTGTTGATCTGGGTTTTGTCTAGGTAGAAAGGCTCCTGCTGGCTATGTATGTGGAGACCTTAGTCCTAACTTGTGTGCAAGGAGCCTATTGCTATGTGTGTAGGTTGAAAGGTTGTACTTAATTGAATATCTCTTAATAAAGAAATAAATTTTGGTGAACTCAGACTTTTACATGATTTTTTTGGTTAACTCTCTTAGATTTTTTATGTTCGCTATCTGTTTCTTACTGCAATTATAGATCTGGATCTATGATATTGAATGCATATTTATTTCAGTAAATGATAATTCAAATTGGATTTCATTTGTGCACAAGTTTTATTCTGATTTAACTGTTAGATTTTAATTAAGTATAGTGATATGTTCTGCGCAATTCTCTATTGAAGTAAGGGTTAATTCTATAATGATCTGTGAATGCTCAAGGGTTAAGTCTTTTTATTATTATATATTCACGTGAAATGAATTTATTTTTTAAAGGTTTATTTCAAGTAGATTTAATTTCTTCGAAGGCTTAGATCTTATTGAAATATAATCTGTTACACATATTTGTTAATGCATATTTTTTAAGGGTTTTATCCACGCTTAGACCTAGTTTCTTGGGAAGTTCCACGGAAACAGATAAGCATTAAGTAATGGTAGAAAACAAATAAAACTCTCCCTCAGGGTGCGGAAACCTGGTTCTAACACCCCTCATGCTAATTCAAGTGAGACTTTGGTTTGTGCAAGAAAATCATTACCGAAAGGACAAGTACTTGGAGGATTTTGTTGGTTGCGCAGAACACTCTGAATCTAGGTCATGACCCCTTAATCCAACAAATTGTAACCAAAAATTGAAACCAAGACTTTACCTGACCTTCCCCAATCGGGACTGAAATTTCGTTAAAGAATTGGTAAATCTGCAACCTATAGGTCATGAACACAAGTTTTAACACAAGGGACTGAAAATTTATCTAAGGTTTAACAAGAAGGGTAACTTCCTTCTCACATTAGTTGCTATAAAATCAATTAGGTCTTTCATTCATTATTATTTCAGTTACAAGTAAAATCACTAATAGATCCAAGATTGATATCTGGCATATAACCATGCTTATAACCAACATATAACTATATAAATAACACTGCAAGAACAACCAATTCTTTATTTTTTCCAATCACCCCCATGCCATATTCCAAGAATGAATGTGGGATCTCATGGGATAAACCAACCCAAAAACAACTAAGGGAATCCAGAGGTTAAACCACCTTCACCCTCACCATACCATGATCTCACCTAAACCAGTGCCAAGATCACAAAACTGAACCGAGCTTGGATGTCTCAAAATTTCTTCTCCAATACCTTGAGGAATTTTCCTGTCTCCACACTCAGTCCTTGCCATGTATCCAGCCATTACTGGTCAAGAGATTCCTAGGCATTTGGGAATTTTCTTGGGACCAGCTCACCCAGATCCAAAATGTTCCAGTAATCCAAAGCTCAAACTGAGAAAAGTCCCATCACACGATGGTTATTCAGAAATTTCAAGGCTAGGCTAAAATCCACTATCCAACCTAGGAAAACCCGCTCCAATGAAAACAAAAGAACCAAATACCAACATGCACATACCATGCATGTCAAAACCAGCTAGGAAATCATATATGCAACCTGTTACCTACAAATATTCCTATTGAAGCTGCTTGATCCTAATTTTCCTTGATTCATCCTTTCTTTCCATTGATTTCCTTGGATTTCCTTTCCTTTCCCTCATTTTATTTCTTTCTTTATTTCTCCTCTTGGTGCTCTTCTCCTCTCTGAGACTAATTCCAAAACTAAATTGACAAAATATTGTGAATTGATCCTCACAATCCTTTTTATCATTGATCCCTCTATTTTATTCAATTTTCCGTTATTTTCCTTCCATTTCTTCCTCACATGAAACCTGTGACGTTTCACTTTCCTCTTATCATAATTTCCATTATTTTCATAAATAAAATGCCAATTGATGCCTCTTTTCCCTTTCAAAGCCTTTGGCTTTTTCTTTACCAATTTCCACTTAGCCATAAACACATCAAGGGATGACAACTAGGATATTTTTCTTGACATTTAGCTTGAAATGTGTGTCCCATGACCTTGGTATTGTTTTTCCTTTATTAAATTTTATTACATGAACTTTTAACAAGGGTTTTTAGAAATAGGCTATTCACTTGTAGTTTGTGCTCATTCTTCAGAAAGCATATTTAATACACCTTTATTCTTTGATTAATGAAATACAGATAGTAAGGGGATTTTGAGCAATTTCTTTCCCTTAGATAAATATTTATGTATGTGTGTTATTTCTTATTGCATGTGTTATGATTTTTGTTCTAGATTGTGAATTGAATTCTCCAAAGCAGTAAAGTATATTTGAATCTTGTAATTTAGTCAATTTCATGAGAAGTTTCAAATCTACATGCAATTTCTACATAATTGTTTTGTCAACTTCATTTACTGAACTTCCACATCGGATTTTATCCTCACCCACTCCACCATTCAAGTCCCCCTTCCCATGCTTCATCCCATCACATGATAATCAACCAATCTTTGACATACCATTTGGAATGTAGTAGTTTTAAAGAAAAACAAGTCGATGCTTATCTTTACTTGTTTTGAATGAATGATTGTTAAATTGAATTACTTAGAGACATGAATTTAGATACTCAAGGATAAGGTAGAGGATGGTGAAGAAGGAATAGGCTTGTTTTTTGGTGGGATTCACATAGAGATAAAAAAAGTTTTTTTTTTTTTTTCCTCTTTAACATAGACTTGGATGGATTTCACTAGCTATCCACCGCAAGTCATATTAATATTTTTCATCACAATATTTCTTAAATTTATCCTATGTATAAAAATAATCCAAATCCATCCTTGAGTCCTCATCCAAGCATACAAGAAAACCCTGGACCTCAACTTAATAAAAACACTACAAATTTCAATCATGGGTGGAATCTTATCTTAAAAAAACTTGATACAAATGATAGGTTTTTGGGAGTTGAATCTAAATTTACCCATCATATTTCAAGTCGTTCTTACTAGTATGGTATCACACATGTATTCCTCGGCCTCTTAGGGATCTAATCCTAATTTTCACTTAAAAAAATGGTATTTTTCCCATTGTAAATAAACATGCTCGCTCTAATATTCCTCCAATTGATAACCCTCATGTTAATACATTAGCTAATAAATCCATCCATTTTGAGTCCCTATATTATAGTTTTAATAATACTAGCCCTGGAATGATTCCTAATTAGGGCAACATTCCAGAGGAATTTCTTGACTCCACGACCTCTTCATGAAATGCTATTGGAGAGTGGAAACAAATGAAAGTAACGTGGCCTAAATTTTCAATGGAAGGATTATTGATAGAATAAGATAATAATTCGATCATTTTCACATATAAATTCTGACATGTTTGCTGCATGTATTTTAAATAGTGATGTTTTTCTTTATGTGCATTTTTGGAAGCATATTTTATGATTGCACAATTTTGGCTTTATGATCGACACATGGATAGACAATTTTGGGACTTGTGTGTGTTTGTGTGTTTGTAAATATTTGAATGGTCAATTTCATAATTGATATTTTTTATCTGATGCATGGACATATTACGAATATACGATGATTGTCATGCATTTTCTATTTAAATTATTATGATTTTAAATGTTGATGGATGTGGGTCCTCCCATTTTCATATCACTCCCTATTTTTAAGAGCCCAACCCTATTTTTCTTACCTTTTAAAAATTAATTGAGCCTTAATTAAACCAGAAGGATAATTACTTTAATTTAAAAGAAACAACTATGTAATTGTTTTCAAAGAGTATGATTACAAATACAAGCTCACTAAAGGAAGACAAGATCTCTCGACTACAACACAAGTTGGTATTTTTTACTGTGTTTATATATTTTTGACCTACAAAATTTGATCTACATGGTTTCTTTTAAATAGCAGTATAGATGGAGGTAAATAGCATTTCTTGTTGTAAGAGGTATCATACATTTCAATCACTGATGATTTGTAACTATTGAAATTTTGTTGATATTGATATTGGCTCTTCTTGCAGTATCATACCAGTATCCGAACATGACTTTTGAGTTCGTTGCATATTTTTATAAATTAAATGACAGAGAAATGGAGCACATAATATTGCAAACAAATAAAAAAATCATAAATAAGAGAGACATGGATATACACGGTTCACCCAATTTGGGCTATTTCATGGAGAAATAGTCAGTACTTCATTTTATATTATCCAACAAAATGAAGGGATACAACCTACAACAAATCTGTTGTAACTTCCTTTTCACTCTCACACAATCTCCTCTCTTCTTCTCGCACAAAATAATACACAATTGTAATATAATTCCCTCATATAAACCAAGGGTTTTCTTATAGGTCAAAAATACCTAAATTAACATAAATTCTACCATTAGATAGTTCTCCTAATGAATGACTTAGATCGACTATGAAATTACAATAATTTATGAGTGAAATTTTCTTTATTTTTCACTTTTTGGTTGCTACCCCTGAACCCACACTATGGGGGGGCTAGGAAGGGAAAATTTTAAAGATGGGAAATTATTTTGAAGTTTAAAACATTCGTGAATCTCACTAGTCCCTAATATGAAAACTATAAAATTTTTATTGATATATTTGTAAAATTATTAAAATTTATAATGATTTTGTATAGACTCTCTATATAATTTTTGCAATTTTTAAGTTAAAATAATTTTATATTATAAAATTTGGGCGAATCATTTTTATAAAAAATGGAAATTGACAAATCTTTTTTATGGAAAAAACATGGAAAATTAGCCCATTTGTGAATATTAGTCCCTAAAATTTTGCATGGCTAGGTGGCTACCACAACTCTCCCTGGACCCCCCGCCCCCCCATGACAATAGTGGAGGGATATCCCTCCCACACCCCACTTCAGGGGCTGGGATCCAACCATGGTTGAAACAAAAACCTCTTAACAATTAAGAAGATACTCAAGCTCCACACCCAACAATATGGTTTCGTTTGTGAGTTTGGATTTAAAAATCCAGTCATTTCGCTTACTTCCATGTTCCAAATTTCATTCATTTATATAATTTTTCCTTTAAATGTGTTAATACTATTATGGTTTGATAAAAAAATTCTTTTTTCTCTTGTTACTTCGAAGTTCTACCATAGTTTAATCATTTTATCAACCGATCATAGTACCCAATTTATTTTTCTATCTAGAAAAGGATTCATAAAGGTGTAGGTGCAAAATATTATTCATTAACATCCTCCTTGGCTACCATACTAGGGAGCAAAAATTGATCACCCCCATTTCTCTTGTTTTATCCTTTTTGAGATTTTGTTTGATCTATTCACTATCTTAGTTTCCTTTCTAACTATTTTTTTTCCATGTTGTCTATTACTGTCTTCATTTGATTTGATTTTAGAATCATGAAAATACCTCAAATTTTTTTACCAAGAACTAATAGGACAATATAGCCTTGTCATTATGGTAAACAACATAAGAAACTGCACCTGAAATTTTCAATCAAGTTTATTCATATGCCTTTACTATTTTGTTTTTGAGATATCTATATGAAAGGGTAGATATTATTGAACAAATTACTATTCCTACACTCTTTCAAGTAAATAAAATTTATGAATTTTAATAATCAAAGAAATATTTTAGCTGGTTTTGTTAACCTCACTTTAGGCACTGCCAAAACTAGAGAACAAATAGAGAGGTTTTAGGCCGCTCTACTTCACGATATGAAACCATTGGTGAGAAATTACAATATAATATTGCAAGAGCTTAGCTTAATTAAATTCTCTTATAAACATATTCCTACACCTATGCACCAACCCTGATCTTCACAGTATAATCCTAAAATTCCTCATCAATCATGATGCTTACATCAAACACCTAAAAACCCCTTGACAATCACATCGACTAAGGGGAAAATCACGAGAGTACAACTCTTTATCCATTTTTAAGGTTTGAAATAAATTTTTATCAAATCTAAAAAATGCTCTCATAAGATCTCTCTTTGAATCTAATATCGTATTTTTAACCAACTACCCGTATTTAATATCCCACCTCTTAAAAATGGTTGTTCCACCTTTAGGAAATGTTTATAGTAACTACAATCCCACCATCAATCTTAATAATCCTAATCGAATTATAATAAATATGGGTTATTTGAATTTTATGAAGACCCAAACTCATTTCCTTCACATGTGAAATTTCGCTTGAACTTGCCTCCTACAATGATCCCATTACCAAAATTTAAAGATTAACTACCTAAATTTGTTGGTAATGGAACTTGCAACATCAAAGAACACTTAAGAGCTTTCTTGAATGTCTACAAAAACATTGGGGCTAATGTTGAGGATGTGTGTATGAAACTCTTTTTCAATTCATTAGGAGGGAACTTAGCTACCTCTAATTTTTATGGTTTCCCTCCTAATAGAATTTACACCAAGGCCAAATTATCTTACTACTTTAAATCCACTTATGGAAAACAAAAAAAACTTGCAAAATGGATCAAAGAATACAATAGCATGGATTTACAACTAGAGAAAACTATCAAATATTTTAATCTGATATTTACTAAAATTTATAACCAAATTCATTAATTTATAAGCCCACATAAAAAGTGGCTATGATTCACTATTATAACATCATTCCTCCATCCTATATAGTTAGGCTTGAAGAGAAATATATCAATAACCTAGCTTCGACCCTACAAACTTGTTTCAAATTCAAAGACTGAAATTTAGGACTAGCATTCCTTTGAGTTAATATAGTAAAAGCTTTGAAATGAATGAAATCTTGCAGTTGATCCAATATATGAACAATTGAATAATTTATTTTGAGTGCAAGGTTTTTCCATACCGAAATAAACTACATTCCCAACTATCTCTCAACCTACTTCCTTTTCCTCTACAATAAGAGCCTTCCTTGTAAACCATCCCTAGTGCAATTTTTGTGATGACTATTAAGACAACTATTGTTGTTTGAGATAACCTAAGGTCAATAAGTTATACCAAAGCATCTAAAATATTTGTTGTTTTTGAATAGTTGGATGACCAGGGAACAATTTTTGAAACAAGTGATTTTAACTTAGAAAGATCCTTAATAAAACAAAGGTTGTTCTTTAAATACTTATGGTTAATTTGATTTTAAGTGGAATGGATAAGAATAATCTAGAGAAGTATAAATGATTTAATATTCAGATAGAGTATTTCACCATTTATAAGAAGAAATTATGAAAACTCTGTTTTCATAACCAAAAAAATATAATCAAGTCATAACAGGAACCTTTGTGTAATTAAATTTCAAGATGAGTTTACAATAACATATAGCCTTGTAAATTAATCTCTTAATCAAACTACAACTTCACAATGTATCGAAAACGAAACTGAGATTCAATTAAATTTCCAATCAGATAACTGTTAATGAATTAAATTATATGAAGAACACATAATGAAAAACACAATAGAAATAACTCACGGGAATTAAAGCCATGTGAATTAAATCTAGAATCCTTTATTATATAAAAAATGCTCCATCTATTACGAATCTATCTGATAACTAGCTCATGGGTGAAACCTTGAATACTTCCATGAGTGAAGTATTTAAACTAAAATAAAATAACAATAAATTCCTGAGTGACAAGGCAAGCTATAATTTGATCCAAAGGAATGAATTTGCATGTTTGGCCCTGTTTTGATGGAAAATTGTTGTTGAGTTGCCATTATCCTGTTGCTGCACTAGAAAAACTGATTTGTCTTCTATTCTTGATATTCGCATAGATTTTCCCACCGTTCTTGATCTAGAATTGAAACTTTAATTAATCTACGATAGATTTCATCTACCTTAGTATACTTAGAAAAAGTAGGTTTTACAGTAAAAATATGTTTGATCTCATGCTAGATAAAACTGATATTTTCAATAGTTTCATAAAATTCCCTGCATGTCATTGAACCTTAAATAGAGGACATAGATGATGCCCTTACTATTTCTTTAAGCTTCTTCATGTAATATTCCCTAGGCATTAATTTATCATTTATTACAAATAGTGAAGGAAGACATTTCTGGTTCAATGCATCAATTCTTCAAAGAAATATGTTGATAGCAACATCAAGAGTGTGACACTTCTCTGTAGGCTGCAATACTAAGTTATTTTTGAACAAAACTTTCTTCACCTCAAGAATGGTCTTAGTCCTGTCATATACCCCTAGATCATCCAATTCTCGGCTATCTTTAGCATTTAGAAACTTTATAATGTTGTTGGATTTATTAGGCATTTCTCCCAGTTGAGTATTTATATGAGTAATGGTTTGATTTTCCTTTTCCACTAATTCCTTTTGTTCAAAGATGATCTAGACACATAGATATATTTCACTCATTTCCTCAACTATGTTGTTCCAAATAATTTCCTTGAAATTACCAAGAGTGTAGCCAATTGAAGCTTGATTTTCTAGTTTCTTTCATATTTCTACTTGATTCTGAGCTCTTTGAAGCTCTGCTTCATGGAATGTGTTAGAATTATTTTACTGATTCTATAAAAGTTTCACTTGATCTTATAACTTCTTAATTTCTTCAGTATGCAAGGTCATATTTTGGAGTGTAGTAGACAATTGTTCTGCACTATCTCCTTTACTAGTGGTATAAGATAGAGCAGTAGGAATAACTATAATAGGAAGTGCTTCTAAAGGAGCAATTTGTTTATCTGACTTCTTGCTTTCTTTAATCAACTTCTCCATCTTTGTTTCCATTTTCTTCAACTGTGTATTCTATTCTATAATGATTTTCATCATGTCTGTCCTTTGTGTCTTTGTCTCTTCAATCTCTTTAGCTAAAGGATCTTCTGTTGCTGGTAGTTTTAAATGCTTCCTTAATTCTACAATATCTGCATTATTTTTCTTAATCAGCTCCTCTATAGCATTGATTTTTGTAGGATCATAACCCAATTTTATCACCAAATATTCCTAGGTTTTAATCCTAGTATCTTTGGCAAAGGCTAAAACTTTTTCCATGTTGAGCTGTGAACGGAAATTTGCTAATGTGACCTGCAATTTGGACAAGGTCATAGAAGTGTTAGTTACAGTGGAGAAAATAATTTCCTCAATTTGCTTATGCATCTCCATTTGATCAAAGGGATGTATTTCCTTAACATAAAACTCAACAAATGTCTTCTTATAATCTGATTCTCCTTTGGGCTGGAGAACTTGTGCCTGAATAAATGCCATTAGCATTTTTCCTTTCTCTGAGTCAAACACTGACAATAGCATGCTTTGGGCACCTGAGGTTTGTTTCCAAAATTGATTGTATGTGTTTTTCTTCATGGACTAATTTTTTAGTTTTATTTTCTTGAAGATATCCATGGTGCTTTCTATGGCTCGCTTGAAGTAGATGTATCTGTGTGCATAATTTGCTAATGCTTTGTTGTAGTCATGGAAGTGGTAGGAGAATGTGTAGACTGCTCACCTACTAGTGAAGATACAAGATGCCTATTAGTATTGATAGGAGTCTATTTCTTTGAATCTTTTCTAAGGCTTAATCTAGAACTAATCTTAGCCTTCTTTCTATACATGATTTAAATCTGTTGCTAAAGGTATTTGTCTCTAATGGGATCCTTCTTCTCTATTCATTTTGGTTGTCTTCTCTTGTTTTGTAGGAGTCTCCACCATTGATGAAGAGACTTGTTGTTCTTCTGCCTCATCTAATGTATTCTCTATCCACTTTTTTTGGCTCTTATATTTTCTATTTCTAGCCTTGGTGTGTGAAAATAAGGAGTAGATTTGGTTTCTACCCTTAATTTGGAAATTGTCCCTTGTTGGAACACCTAATCCTCTATGGGTAGGTGTGGAATGCGAAAAGTCACAATGGAGTCCAAGTGACCTTCGAATGTGAAAGCAAGAGTCACACCATTGTACTATAAATGTACATCATGTATAATGGAAAAATAAGAAAGCCTCATGCTTATCCTTCATTGTGTGTTGAGTCTCTTGTGTGTGTGTGTTTAACATGGTGTTTAACATCCCTAATGGATCATATGACCAAGTGAAGCTAAGATCAAACTACATTTTCTTCAATAATTGGTCTCCATCTTCTCCTACTTTCCTATTGTTGAAGATGAATAGGCCAACCTATGTTTTTATCTTAAACTGAGACTTTTTCTTGGCAGAAACAAAATGGACCTAATCTATTTTGATCATCTTCCTGATGAATTCTAAGGTAAAAATCCTCATTGGGAGGAATTTTGGCAACTTATATGTTTGCAATTCACATCCAAAAAATATTATCTATGTGTAATTTTCATATAAGTACCAATATCCTGTTTGTACCTTTTATGACAACTACAAAATATTTTGGATTTCTTCACTAATTCTTGGTTCTTTTCTGTTGCTCAGAATTCCAATGGCTGGGTGAAAAAAACATCTCAATGAACTTTTTATATGTGAAATCATTATGATCTTTCATAACCAGGGTGGTCCACAAAATGACTGACTGTTGGTCTCCTTTCTCATTCAGTTTCTGCAATGACAAGTTCATGTTGTCCCCCTGAAAGTATAGGAACATGTAGACTAAGACAGAGGTATATTTAAATACCTCCTCTGTGTGAAAATTGACCAACTTCCAATGAATAGAATCTACAAGGAAATGACTGAAATTAAACACAATTGAAGATTTGGTATCATTAGAAAATATTGATAAAAATCCTATAATGGCCTCATCTACATATTGATCAAAGTAGTATCCAAAAAGGTAAGATATAACAATGGTTATATACTTGGTTCTCTCAGGAAATAGGGATGAAGGATAAGGAGGATTTTTCTCCAGTAATGAAGCACCTTGTGCTAAGAATAATTCTAGATTTTGGTCTCTATTAGAAAATTCTAATTTCTGGTATATTTCAACCAGGTCTTCAATAGAAAATGGGGTACCATTGTTGACTATGGGGGCTAACATCATTTCATCAACAACCTAAGGGGTTATGGTAAACAAAACTTGTCCATTAGAATTGGTTATGGCCCTTTGGCTTGGAAAATATGAGGCATGGAATTTTCTAATGAAATATGTAGTGTTGTGGGTAGGAGGAAAGATATAATGAGGTAGGTTTGACTCCAAGAGCTATATTTCATCCGATTTGTCAATCCATTTATCTTCGAGCTAGCAATACATCTCGAGAATGTCAAGCTCACAAAGTGTTTCATGAATCCTATAGTCTCTATTATCCATAGAGATATGGTGAAGATCTACATGAGGAAATATCAAAGGATTGATGGTTTGCTTTGGTCCCTTTTCCTTGGGAGGCATGATGGCTAAGGCTAGAAGTGTAATTTGATTGAGAATATAGGTAATTTATCGAACAAACAAAGCATTCTAGACAGGGAACAAAAAGGATAATTGGAATGAACATATGCTGGAAGCTTGCCAATGTTTGATTCTAACGAGCAACCTGCAATTAAAAATAGTAATTCTATAACCTGTAAACAAAATAAAAGAATATTTATATAGAAATTTAGGTTTTCCATTGGTGGTGTGGGTTAACGGTTAAGCCAATTGAATGCTTAACTGACTGTTAATGGAGGGGATTGATGTGATTTTTTGAATTTTAATGGGAAAATGAGGTTAACGGGCAGATGAGATGGCATATGAGGTGGCGGCAATGAAATGGTGGATGCTCAATAGTCAAGTAACTGGTAATGGTATCGGAAATCATCCTTTCAGAGGGGGGGTTGAGTGGTTTTCGGTTTTTCTCATGGGGGGTCTGAAAGGCTGAGGCGTTGACATGTATTAACGGGATGTTTTAAATTGCCACTGAGTTCATCTCCCCCCCCCCCCTCCCCGGGTGGTAAATATTGTTTCGCGAAAGGGAGATGAAAGGCTATGAGAGCCATTGGATACTGAAATGTGTGGGAGGACAGTCAAATGTGTGGAGATGGGTTGGTGGGGTCGGGTGTTGTTTTAATAAAATGTCAGGGAATGATATAAAGGGATATGGCTTAGGAAAATGAAAATGAAAAGGGATGAAAGGCGAGGTGATTTAATATGGTTTTAAAACTTAGGATATGGGTAAAAATGCTTAAGATAGTGTTCATTTTTTGGGAATAACCATAAAAATATTTCTTCTTTTATGGCGCATTTAGACTAGCAGCCTGTGCAATTTTTACAAATTTAAAATGAAGCTTTCCTTTTCTTTTGCTTCCCTAGCATTTTATTTTTCTTTTCCTTCTTTATTTAGGGCAGCTAACACCTATCATTTTATTGATATGGATGCCTATAAAACATAACTTTTTCCTAACATTTTTAACTTTTTCATTATTTTGCATCCATATCCTACCTTAACATTTTCAAAATTATTTGACTAATTATGCTAAATTATCAAAACTAGAAAATGTTACAATATTGGCTTCATCTGGGGACTGCTTCCCCCTGTGGGATGCGGAGAACAAGCAGATCCAAAAGCCTTCTCCTCGGGCTATGGAGTCCTTGTTGCAAAAGATACTCACTTGAAATTTTCAAAAATAAATAAACTCTCTGAATATTTACTGATGTTGAATGAATGAAGAATCAATACTAAATCTAATGTTTCAAGGACTTCCCATTGACTAGCAATGAGTAATACTCTCCTTCCAAATTCTGTAGTATAAATTTATTGTTCCCTTTGACTTCTAAACTAATAAATGGACCAAACCATAGGTTATCAAATTTTGCATGTTTTCCTTTTTCTTATCGTCTTATATCCCATATGAACACAACGTCACCTTTCTTAAAATTTCTTTCTCTTTCTTTTCTGTCAAACAACTCTTTCATCTTGTTCTGCTATTTTCTTAGCTGATACTGAATTTCATCCATGTCTTCATTCAACTCAAAAATTTGATTAATCCTTCTTGAGAAATCATCTTTTTCTTCATAAGATTCCTGGAGAAATCTCATAATAGGTAAATCTAAATGAGTAGGAAAGATTGCTTCCTTACCATAAACTAATTGGAAAGGAGACTTGCCTATTGATCTCTTAGGAGAAAATCTGTTTGCCCAAATGGCATGGATTAAGTGGTTGTCCCAAATCTTTTTATGATCTTCAAGAGTCTTCTTAATTACCTTAACTAAGCTCTTGTTGGAATATTCTGCAAGTCCATTACCCTGAGGATAATATGGTGTAGAATGATGTAGTAGGATTGAATATTTTTTATAGAACTCGCCCATTTTAACACTGTTGAAGGCTGTTGCATTATCTGTTACAATTTTTTAGGACATCAAAATATTGATAAGATATTCTTTTCAAGGAATTTAATACAATAATATCAGTTGCATTTTTAACAGGTATGGTTTCTGCCCATTTGGTAAAATAATCAGTAGTAGTTAGAATCCATCTGTGTTGATTACTTGATTGTGGATGAATTTCACTAATAATGTCCAACCCCCATTGCAGAAAATGAGCATCAACTGATACTAGAACCAAAGGAAGTGCTGACAATTTTTTTTTCCTTCAAATAATTGACATTGTACAAAACTTCTTACTCTGACTTTAACTTCTTCGAAAACTGAGAGCCAATAAAAACCTCCTTTCAAAATTTAGTAGGTTGCTGCTCTCCAAGCATAGTGTCCACCACAAAATCCTGCATGGAATTGATCTATAATTCCCTCTGTTTCATTTTTAGTTGAACAAATAAGAAGAATATTTAGAGGGTATTTCTAGTATATATTACCATTTATAATGCAGTATTTTATTGATTTGAGCTTTAGATTTTTTCATTGCCTCAGGTTAAGATCAAATGGACATTAAAAATTTCTGAGAAACTGCACAATATCAGAATACCAATTAGATATTAGATACTTCTGATATATGTGAACAAGAATGGATTGATCCAAAGGTTGGGTTAAAATAGTTTTGACAACATGATTAGCAACATAGGAAATAATATGTGAATGCAGGACATAGGTTCTAAAGGATGCGAGGGCTTGAATTAAGGCATAAGATTTCTTTTCCATAATATCATACCTAAGTTCAACATCCCTCATAACTTTTGAAAAGAAAGCTATAGATTGGTCATCGCCATTGGTGTGCTTTTGTAAAAGTATAGTAGCCAAGGTTGTCTCGAATGCAAAAGAAAATATGCTAAAAGGTAAATAATAATTAGGACTAGCTAATGCAGGAGCCTTAGATATTGCCTTTATGATTTGATCGAAAGCATATGTAGTTGGAACTATCCATTTGACTTCATTGTTTTTCTTTAGCATATCAAATATGTCCTTTACTGTCTCTGCATAATTGGGAATGAACCTTCTGAGAAAATTAATCTTTCCAAGGAAGGTTTGAATCTCTTTCTTATTCCTTGGTAGAGAAAGAGTCTGAATGGATGATACTCTCTTTGGGTCAATTATAACTCCATTCTTAGAGATTATGTGCCCTAGTAATTTCCCTTCCTTTACAAAAAATAAATATTTCTCTGGATTGATGGATATTCCAAATTTCTCGCACCTGTTAAAAACCTTTCTCAATTGTTTTTGATGATTTTCATTAGAATCAGAAAAAAAATTAAATCATGCAAATTAATAACAGTAAATTCAGTAGTTTTACCTACAAATGCTAGATCCATTGCTCTCTAAAAAGTGGCTCCAGCATTATTTAACCCAAATGGAATCTTGGCATACATAAATGTACCCCAAGGAGTGGTGAAAGCAATTTTCTCTAGATCATCTTGACATACGATGATCTCGTTGTAAACTTAAAATCCATCTAGCATAGAAATCCTTCTTGTTCCTGAAATTTTTTGAAGTAAATAATCCATTTTAGGCAATGGATATTTATCTTTTAAGGATGATTTGTTCAAGTTTCAGAAGTCTACACATAGCCTAATCCCACCATTTTTCTTCCTAACTGGAACTAGGTTAGCTACCCAATTATAATACCTTAAAGGTAAAATGGTATGAGCATCAAACAACGTTTTAAGTTCTTTTTCAATGGTTGGAAGTAGTATGGGATTATTTCTTCTTAATTTAATTTGAAAGGGTTTTTACTTTGGTTTTAAAGGAGTATTATTCTCTATCAAAGCTGTATCATAAGTTTTTAATTCGTTATAAGACCAGGCAAACACATCTTTGTAATTTTAAAGAAGATTCAAGTATTTGAGTTTCACATCCAAAGGCAATGTTGATGATAACTTAACATTTCTTATGTTAGGTCCCTATATTACTATTATAGTCCCTTATTGTTGTTAGTGTAACCCCCTTATTGTTATTATTGTACCCTTGTAACCCCCATATTGTTATTATTGTGCCCTTAAATTATTATTGTTAGGTCGGCTAGGATTACATTGTGGCCCCACTAGGATTATAGTGTGGCCCCATGGACTCCTATATATAGAAAGGAAGTTTTGTAATTTGAATCATCCAAGAATTGTTCATTCATGTAATGTATTGGAGGTATCCCCCTCGAAGTGGCTTATTTTTAAGGCGTTGATATCTCTTTTCTTCTCTTTTTGGAGCTGGCTTCACGACATTTGGTATCAGAGCTTTGAGATTCTAGGGTTTCGCTGCTTCAAACATGTCAGCGTGACATTTTCGCTATAACTATTTTTCTACGAAGTTTAAGAATCTGAAATTTTTAGAGTGTGAAGCCAAAATCCTGAGGAACATCATCAAAAAATTTCAGATCTTGGTTCACAATATTTTTGGAGATATTACCTTTGAAATTTAGGTCATTTTGCAGGCTCCTGAATTTAACCTAAATGGGTCATCGTGGTATTTTCGTAATAACCTTTTTTCTACAAAGGTTCAGAAGCTGAAATTTTTGGAGTATGAAACCATAATCCTGAGGAACATCATCAAAAAATTTCAGATATGTTTTTACAATATTTTCGGAGATATGATCTGTGGAAGTTAGGGCTTTTTGAGGCTTATAAATTTCATCTCAAAGAGGTGATCGTGGGAAAATATTCATAGCTCTCTCTCTGAGCATCAGATTGGAATGTTGTAAAAAATGGTTGCAAGTGCACAGACTGCAATTTTTTTCTATCAATTTTAGATCCAAAGGAGGAAACAGTGACCTGTGGCAAGTGGTACAAGTTCGCTCTACTGAACCAGTCCAAAACTGGGTCATTGTGGGAGATTGGACATAACTTTGGCTTGAAGAATCCAAATCAGATCAGACCTATGGCATTTTAAAGAATCTTCAGAGGGCTACTACAGGGTTTAATTTCAGATATTTAGGATTAGAAATTATATAGATAATTCAATTTCAATATCAAGCTCCTCAAAAGAAAGTAAAAGGTGTGTATTTTTTTTTCCGAATTGCATAAGTCTTGTTTTAAGAATCAAGTTGAATTGATTCCAAGAGCATATTGTAGAATAGATATCAATATTGGATTCTAAAATAGCCCCCAAAAATAATTTAACACCCATTAATCCTTTCAAAATATCTACTATGACTCATGAAGACGAAGAATGGCGACATGACATATCAAAATTACAAGAGCAAGTGCAACAAATTTAGCTCTCGCAAAGAGCAACAAAAATGACATGGAAGTTTTGAAGAAAGGCGTGGAAACTAATATGGATGGTTTGAAGAAAGGTGTGGAATATAAGATGGATGTTTTGAAAAATGGCATGGAATCTAATATAGATGGCGTGGAAACTAGCATGGAATCTAAAATGGAAAACATGAAGAATGATCTAAAGTCAAACATGGAAGGTTTGACAAAGTTGATACAAGAAATGTTTCCTAATGGTGAAAAGATAGTAGAGGAAGCTCATGATGAGAAACAAATAAATTTTAATCATGATTTCATAAAATCTAATGCTGGCAGGAAGAACCACCATGTTCCAAAATGGATATGAGGAAGTTTGATGTAAAGGATCCTGTAACATGGATACCACAGATGGAGCAATATTTTCATCTCCATAATGTGAAAAACACACAAAAGGTACGTATTGCAACTTTACATTTAGAACAAAATACATTTGTATGGTATCGATGGCTTTGCTCCCGTAAAAAAATTGTCACTTGGTCAACTTTTACGAAGGAAATGATAGCGCATTATGAGGATACAAAGAGAAACACCTTCTTTAGCCAATTGATAAATCTCAAACAAAAGGGTTTAATGGGGGAGCACATTGAGGACTTCCAAAAATTGAATATAAGGGTAACTGATATTACAGAGGAACACAGGATTGATCTCTTCATAGGTACTTTAAAGGATAACATCCAACATGAAGTTCGCGTTTTGGAACCTGATTCATTGGAGAAGGCATTCAGGTTGGCAAGAAAAATTGAATGTAAAATTATGGCGACAAGGAAGTCTACCACTCACTTCTATAAAGAGGGAAGTGTTGCTACTCCTAGATTTCCACAACCTACAAGGTTGACACCACAACAATTGGAAGAAAAAAGAGCAAAAGGGCTTTGCTACAGTTGTGATAGCAAATACACTAAAGGTCATAAGTGTGTTGAGAAGAAATTATTTTACATAGATTGTGAAGAGGAAGAAAAAAATGAACAAGAAGAGGATATACACCAGGAACCAACCCAAGAAGAGGAAGAAATGAGTCTAACGATATCGTGTAATGCATTGGTAGAAATTACCACTCCTCAAACTCTCATGATAGAAGGACATATCAAGAAGAAAAAGGTAATAGTGTTGATTTATTCAGGTAGTACCCATAATTTTATTCATTGTAAGGTAGCCAAGGAATTGAATTTTTCCCTATACCGAGCACCAGAATGTCAAGTGATGGTTGCAAATGGAGGAACTATAAATTTCTCTGAAAATGCCATAATATCAAGCTAACCATGGGGGAATATGTATTGAATAGTCCAATGATTTCCATTCCTATGGGAGGTGCTGATGTTGTACTAGGAGTACAATGGTTACAATCTTTGGGGACGGTAGCTTTTAATTTTCAAGAACATTTCTTGAATTTTTTTTCAGAAGGAAAGGAAGTTGAATTACGGGGTATTGCAGGGAAGCCAGGAAATATAATAAACTATAATGTAATGACAAAGCTTCTAAAGAAATAACAACGAGGCAAAATTGCACAATTATGCTCACTAGAAGTTCCAACATCAAAATCATCTATTTCTGCAAATCTCCAAAATTTCTTGGACAATCATTCCAAGGTTTTTGAAACTCCAAAAGGACTCCCACCTATTCGTGATCATGATCATGCTATTCATTTGATTCCAGGAAGTTTTCCTCCAAACATTAGGCCTTATAGATATCCTTATGTCGAAAGGAGCGAAATTGAACATATGATTGCAGAAATGTTAGAGGCGGGTATAATTCAACCTAGTCAAAGTTCTTTCTCTGCTCCTCTAGTATTGGTACACAAGAAGGATGGATCATGGCACATGTGTCCAGATTATAGGGAGCTCAATAAGCTCACCATTAAAGATAAATTTCCCATTCCTATGATTGATGAATTATTGTATGAATTACATGGAGCAATTTATTTTACCAAATTGGATCTCCATTCAGGGTATCATCAAATTAGAATGAAGACTGAAGATATTCCGAAAATAGCATTTCGAACTCATGAGGGTCATTATGAATTTTTGGTCATGCCTTTTGGCCTTACCAATGAACCTTATACATTTCAAGGGTTGATGAATTCCATTTTCAAACCCTTTCTTAGAAAATTTGTGCTAGTATTTTTTGATGATATACTAATCTACAGCAGGTCTTGGAAGGATCATGTTCAACATGTTGACAGGGTGCTCAAACTATTGGAGGAGAAACAATTATATGCAAAAACATCCAAATGTTTCTTCGGAGTACAAGAGGTGGAATATCTGGGTCATATTGTATCTCACGAGGGTGTTAAGGTAGACCCTAACAAAATTAAATCCATTAAGGAATGGAAATTCCCCACAACCATAAAGCAGTTGCAAGGATTTCTTGGGTTAACAGGCTATTATCAAAATTTTGTTAAGAATTATGGGAGAATAGCAGCACCTCTAACAACATTATTGAATAAAAATGAATTTTTATGCACTTCTGAAGCAACTAAGGCCTTTGAACATCTCAAAAGAGGCAATGTGCCTAACACCAGTCTTAGCTACGCCAGACTTCACAAAAACCTTTATTGTGGAATGTGATGCCTTAGGAAATGGAATTGGTGTTGTTTTAATGCAAGAAGGAAGACCCATTGCTTTTGAAAGTCATCAAATCAAAGGAAAGTATTTACAGAAACCTATTTATGAGAAGAAAATGTTAGCAATACTGCATACACTAAATAAATGGAGAACTTACCTAATGGGAAGACACTTCAAGGTAAAAAATGATCATGATAGTCTTAAACACTTTTTGGAACAAAGACTATCTTTAGAAGAGTGGCAAAAATGGGTCACAAAGATGTTGGGTTATGACTTTGAAATAATATACAAAAAATGGAAGCTAAATGTTGTTGCAGATGCACTATCAAGAAAAAATGAAGACGTGGAAGCATTGCTTTGTGCCATTTCTATTATCCAACCAAATTGGATAAACAAAGCAAGAGATGAATGGAAGAAGGACAAAGAAGAGTGGACACTCATTCAAAAGTTTCAACAAGATCCTAGTACATCTGATACATTCAGTTGGAAAAATGTTTTCTTATGGCAAAAAGATCGCTTATATCTTTGTAAGAATTCCCAACTAAAACAAAATATTCTTTTGGAATTGCACACTTCTCCTTTAGGAGGACACTCAGGATTTTTAAAAACTTACCACAGGGTGAAGAAAGATTTTTTTTGGGATGGCCTTAAATCTGATATTCAAAAGTTTGTGGCGGAATGTTTGGTTTTCCAATAGAATAAAGTTGAGACAACTAAGACCCTGGGTCTTCTACAACCTTTATCCTTTCCAAGTCAATGTTGGGAGGAGATTTCAATGGATTTTATCACTGGTTTACCTAAGTCTGAAGGAAAGAGTGTCATCATGGTTGTAGTTTATAGACTTACCAAGTATGCACACTTTTGTGCATTATCTCATCCATTTAAAGAAAGTATAGTTGCTACTACATTTATGGACACAATTCAAAAGCTACATGGAAACCCAAAGGTTGTGAGTGACAGAGATCCCATTTTTACCAGAAATTTTTGGACAAAGTTATTTTCTTGTTTGGGTACTCAATTAGCTCATAGCCCATCTTATCATCCTCAATCCGATGGTCAAACTGAGATAGTAAATAAATGTTTGGAAGGATATCTTTGTTGTTTTGTATCTGATAAACAAACACAATGGGTCAAGTAGTTACCTCTAGCTGAATGGTGGTATAACACTTCCTTCCATACTACAACAAAAATAACCCCATTTATGGCACTTTATGGATATCATCCACCATCCATCACATCATCTTTAAGAGAAATTAGAAGTTTCAAGCAATGGAAGATCACATCGAGCGTCAACAAGAAGTTCTCCAATTCTTAAAGGACAACTTGAATTTGGCACAAAATCAAATGAAACAACAAGCAGATCAACAACGCAGCGAGAGAATTTTTGATGTAGGAGACTGGGTATTTTTACAGTGACAACCATACAAACAAATGTCCCTCAAGCAAGCTAAGAAGGATAATAAATTATCGCCAAAGTACTATGGTCCTTACAAGTTGTTGCAAAAGATTGGTACTATGGCATACAAATTGGAGCTTCCTGCTTCTTCACGAGTGCATCCAATTTTCCATGTTTCATGCTTAAAGAATTTTATAGGTGAAAATATTCCAGTTCAAACAATATTGCTAGAACTTGATGAGGAAGGAAAAATCATATTGGAACCTGAAGCGGTCACGGAAACAAGAAATCGACAGCTATGAAATCGATCAATTTCAGAGTATCTCATCATGTGGAAGAACTTACCCACTAAATATTCTACATAGGAGGATGAGAATTTTATACAGAAGCACCCAGAGCTACTCAAGTGTTGAGGAAAACACTTTTTTGAAGGGGAGGGGCATGTTAGGTCCCTATATTACTATTATAGTCCCTTATTGTTGTTAGTGTAACCCCCTTATTGTTATTATTGTACCCTTGTAACCCCCATATTGTTATTATTGTGCCCTTAAATTATTATTGTTAGGTTGGCCAGGATTACATTGTGGCCCCATGGACTCCTATATATAGAAAGGAGGTTTTTTAATTTGAATCATCCAAGAATTGTTCATTCATGTAATGTATTGGAGGTTTCCCCCTCGAAGTGGCTTATTTCTAAGGCATTGATATCTCTTTTCTTCTATTTTTGGAGCTGGTTTCACAACATCTTACATCATCTAAAGTCCCAATATTTCATTCTTCAATTTCTTCAGGTGATTTAGACAAAGGGTTTTTAGATACATCATTATCATCGAATAGTTTTCCCAATGGAATTAATCCTTTAGGAATAAAATTATTAGATAATTGAATGATATGATGATCAAGAATTTTAGGTTTAAATTATTTTTCTAGATTTTGGTGATTTAATTCTTGAATATCTCTTTGGTCTTCTTCAATTTTCATATTTGAGAATTCATCGATGACTTGAAGGAAAGACTTTAATTTTTCGTTATCTTCAAAATTTTGCCAATGTTTAAGGTTATTAGGGATTGATGGTCTGTATTTAACTTGAATTTGGTACTCTAATGATACTGGCTGAGGGATTTTGAAAGAGCTTGTTGAAACAACAAGCGAATCAGCATGCATATTTTCATCTCTGGGAATAGCAATTATGTTAAATCCAAATAAAGAGTTTTCAATTGTATCCCAAACTTAGTTTCTATAGGACCTAAGCCTCGGTTGTTTAATTTGACACAGGTTTCTAACCTGCTTGACTATAAGCTCAGAATCAAAGAAAACACTGAAGTTTTTAACCTTTAAACTTTTTTCCAGCTCAACACCAAGACGAAAACTATGATACTCAGTGTAAGGTCCCACCTTACCTACCATAATTATTATAGAGAAATATTTTATTAAATCAAAATGTGATATATATATATATATATATATATATATTTGTAGGACATAGAAGCTATTGATGTCCATTACACTATACTCTAAATTCTACTAACTTATCCTCAAAGCTACAAGGTTCAACGTTTATCAACATCCAAAAAATACAACCATAATACTTGCTTCTCAAGACTAAAATCACCTTTAAAATATAAATTATTTAGTCGGATGAATAAATGTCAACCTCTATGAACAACAATTTACAATAAGCTAATTGTTAATTCTGTTGTAATTAAATGTGTTCAAGAGTGACTAATTTGATTTTGTCCTAAATAACATGCTTATGAATTATTTTCTTAAAAGGATAATTCAAATTATATAGGGTTGGCATCCAATAATTAGGAATTCATATGTGATCTAATATTGCAACAAATTACTTACCCCAATTTTGACTTTTCAGCAGGACCTTTAACTCAATGGATTTATTACACTAGAAACACCTTAATTGAAAATCTTAAATTAAATTAAGCCTTTTTGTTCTATACATGGTTCATAAACGTAATTAGATGCAACCATTGAACATTATGAAAAAAAATTTACAAGCACGAAATGTACAGCCATAGAGGCATTTTGTCAAGCACTTACAACAACAAACCAAAAATCCTACAATCTCATTTATGAATTCTATCAAACACATAGTATGAAACTTCTCTAGAGCTGTAAAAAGAGGATGAAAAAATAATTTTATCCATTAAAACATTTTCATCTAATTCATGGCAGCCTACAAGCTTCGTCCATTAGGACTTGTTGTCAATCGATTCAACATTATACAAGAAAATACTTCTACAACCATTACGAAATTTCATCACATTTGGTGTGCAACACTTCATATACATGTAAGTTTCACCAAACAACCAAACAAGAAAAAACTATGAAATAAACCACAAAAATACATAATATAATTCGATCCACATACTTGACAGTGAATTTTGACAACTCCAAGAGGACGGATGTATGCTCCAGCTGCAATAAGAGTATGCTCCAATGCAAATATCCTTACCAACTCATCATGAACCACCCGGTCTTCCTGCCAACCATATCCAAGAAGAACTCCTCCCCCTGGAACCCCCGAGCTGCAAAAGCTCACAACCAGTACCGCAATACAATAGTAGAGAGAGAGATGCAAGGCAAACTAAGGAAGATAGTTTTCACTTCCTCTAAATACCACTCATGTTCAACCTCAATAGATATTTAGTAGATTAGTAAGGAATTCAAATTTGTTTTGGAAGAAACTGGATACTTTCCATATCTCTCCCTCTCACAATATTCCTCAAGTCTCTTCCACTCTTAGCATCACCCTCCTCTGCTAAGTAAGAATACATGAGACTCATATATAACAGGAGAAACCAATTCTTGTCATAAAGGAGTAATATGCATGCATTGTATTCCATTTAGAGGAGTGTAACTTATGCCATTAAGGAGAGGTATGCATGCCTTATTTAAGGAGAGTGTAACATATGCATTAAAGAGAGTGTAAGAGGAATATTTTATGACATATATTTAATGAGTGTAAGAGGAATATGCCATTCCTTGATGAGTGCATAAAGGAGAGTGTAATGTAATATTTAAAATAGAGAGAGTTACATAGAGCCATGAGAGTCATGAAGGAGATAGGTGTGAATTGATTGAATAGATGAAGTTAATTTGTAATTCCCTTTTAATAAAATATCATAGTCTCATAAATGATAATGATAATACTAATAATATTGAGGATTAATTCAATATTGAACTATTAGGATTGATTAAAGATAATTTAATTTAATTTCCTTCAACTATGCTTGATTACCAATTTACCCAAGGAGATTTACTATTTTTGGAAAGTCATGGTTGAGATGCTAGACATGAATTTCTATTTTTAGAAATTCATTCCAAAATTGTCAGATTGAGATTATATTTAAGGAAATTTATCCATGAGTGGTATTTTTCTTTCGGAGAATAGTGATTCCGCACCCCTATTTCATGCATCTTCGTGCCTTAGTAGATTGAGGACTTCGCGCCTTGATCTACTCCAAAGATCTAAGATTCCATATCTTGACCTTTTTAATATTTAGGACTCCATGCCCTAAATATACAAGACTCCACATATTTATATTTCTTGGATTTAGGACTCCACGCCCTAATTTCCATGCTTTCTCATCTATTGTGATTTGAAACTTCGCGTTTCTCCTTATGGTACTGATTGTGAGCTTTTACCCATTTGATGGTTCATTGGTAAGGCCTTGTTTGAAGACTTGCACACATCACAATCTCATAGATGAAAGGAATCTTATGAATTTCATAATGAAATTAAATTAACCACATTTTACCATGAATGGTGCATGACTTCCACAGTCATTTAGGTTTTGAATAAATGACTTCTATGGTCATTCATAATTGAACATCCTTGTTGGAAAATGATCAGGTCCCCTACCACATCTTTCTCAGTACAATGTTAGACATATATATAACCATGCAAGTCATGTATCATCCATAAACCATAATTTAACAATTTTTTTCCACATAAACATGAGCATCCATGGGTCTATGTGTCTCAATATAGGATCTCCATCCATGTCATACACCTGATACATAAGCTAGATGCAAAAAGAGAAACATATGCATAAAATCATATAAAACACATAATCAAATATACCACACATAAGGTAAAATACAACTGTATAAATTTTTTTTCCCAAACCAGTGGTCAATCTTCCATGCATAAACATAAGAGGAAATATAACTATGTATATAAAACATTGTTACCCAATCCAGTGATCACTATGACATATATAAACATAAATAGGAAATACAATCATGTATATAAAACATTATTCCTCAATCTAGTGATCAATATTACATATATATATATATATATCTCATCAAAAATAACCCTTAATAGGAGTGACAAAACTATACTAGGAAAAATAGGACACTACATACTCCCCCTCTTGGAGTAAACTTAGCTCGAAGTTTGACTAAACAAAAAAGGAAACTCCATATGCATAGAAGATGCATCTTCCCAAGCGGCAGAACTAGGATTGTACTGGTCCCATTGGCCCTTTACTTGGTCCACCATGTGACGTCTGAGTTGTTGAGTGCGGTGGTCCAAATTGAAAACTGGCTCTTCCTTCAGAGTCCCCTCACCTGTTACCTGTAATTGATGCTAATCTAAAATGTGAGAAAGATCATGAACATACTAACGCAACACTGGATTATGAAATACATCATGCATGCGATGAAAAAATGGTGGTATAGAAAGACGATATGCCACAGGTCCTATCATTTCGATGATCTCAAAAGGCCCAACAAATCGAGGAGAGAGCTTGTATCCTTTCCCAAATCTAATAGAGATTTTCTAAGGTTTTACTCGAAGAAAAACAAATTCCACTTCTTTAAAACTACGATCCATTCTATGCATGTCAACATATCTCTTTTGTCTATCATGTGCCTCCTTTAAAATTTGTCTTATATGACACACCTGTTCTTCCATTTCTTGAAGAATTTCAGGACCTACCGAGATTTTGTCCTCTAATCTACCCCAACTTAAATGCGTTCTAGATGGTCTTCCACATAATAGCTCATAAGGGACCATACCAAGAGAGTGATGATAACTGGTATTGTAAGAAAACTCCACTAGAGGAAGATAATCTTCCCACTTAGCTTTTTGATCCATTACATACATTCTAAGCATGTCCTCCAACACTTGATTTACTCTTTCAGTTTGACCATCAGTTTCTGGATGATAAGTTGTACTGAAATTTAATTATGTCTAAAGATCTCCCTGGAAACTAGTCCAAAATATTCTTGTGAATATAGAGCCCCTATCTGATATGATTTTCTTCGGAAAACCATGAAGTCTAACAATCTCCTTTATAAATACTTGTGCTATTTCAGCTACTTTGTACGTATCCCTAACGTGTATAAAATGGGCACTCTTAGTAAGCTTATCCATCACCACCAAAATGGAGTTATGCCTTTTGGTTGTTTCAGGTAATCCAACAATAAAGTCCATAGATATTTCTTCCCATTTGGACTCAGGAATGTTATGCTGCTGAAAAAATCTTGCTGGATGACCATGCTTTGCTTTAACTAGCTAACATTCCAAGCACTTTGCCATAAGATTTGCTACATACTTCTTCATGCCTATCCAAAATAATTTTTTCTTTCAATCAAAATATATATTTTCAACTCCCGGGCGAGCCATATATACTGCATGGTGAGCTTCTTTCAAAATGAACTCACGAAGCCCATCTTGATCTTGGACTACAATCCTTTGCATAAATCTCACCATTTCATCATCATCACAAGAATAGGCTTCTACCTTTCTTTTCTTAGCCTCCTCCCCACAACGAGAAACTTTAACCTCCTTACACCAATCATCTACATCCTGTGCCCTCAAGGTGCGCTCCCATAAATAAATCTTCAGTGGAATTACTGAAATGATGCGTGGCCTTTGACTAAGTGCATCCGTGACTTTTTTCAATGTATCCTTGATGTAAGTTATGTCAAAATAATATTCACTTAGGTGTTCTGACAACCTTCGTTTTCTATCATTAAGATCACTTTGAGTAAATATATGCTGCAAACCTCTATGATCTATTTTCAATTCAAATTTCTTTCCCACCAGATAATGTCATCAAAGTCGCAAGGCATGAACTATGGCTGCTAGTTCTAGATCATGGGTTGCATATTTTTCTTCATAACGCTTTAACTTCCTAGAGGCATATGCAATCACCCTACCCTCTTGTGATAAAATGGCACCCAAACCACCTTTTGACCCATATGTACATACTATAAATGGTCTATCCATATCTGTAACATTCAGTACCAGAGCTTTAGTCAAACATTGCTTGAGCTTGGAAAAATCTTGCTCACGCTCATCTCTCCATTTAAATCACTCTACCTTCCTAAGCAATGAAGTGATTGGGCTAGCTATTTTTGAAAACCCTTCCAAAAATATCCATAGTATCCTACCATACCCATGAAACTACACACTTCATGTGCATTAGAGGGTGTTGTCCATCCTGAGATTCAATCAATCTTTGTTGGGTCAACCGAAATTCCTTCACTGGAGATAATGTGTCAAAGATAATGGTTTTTTTATTGAAAAAAAGAACATTTGGACATTTTTTCATAAATCTTATTTTCTCTTAAGCATTGCAATACCACACTTAGGTGTTTCTCATGCTCTTTGGGGGAATTTGAATATATTAGGATGTCATCAAGGAAAACTTGTACAAATTTGTCCGAGTACTTCCGAAATACACCATTAATCAAACTCATAAAAACTCCTGGGGAATTAGATAACCCAAAGGGAACAACCATGAACTCATAATGACCAAAACGAGTTCGAAAATAAGTTTTGGAAATATCCTCTTCTTTAACTCTAAGCTGATGATATCTTGATCGAAGATCGATCTTGGAGAATACAGTGGCTCCCTTCATTTGATCAAATAAATCATCAATGCAAGGAAAAGGATATTGATTTCGAATAGTTACTTGATTCAGTTTCCTATAATCAACACACAGCTGAAGAGATCCATCATTCTTCTTTACAAATATCACACGAGCTTCCTAAGGTGAAACACTAGGTCTAATCATACCCCGATCCAATAACTCTTGAAGTTTCACTTGCAACTCGCAAAGTTCAACAATAGACATTCGATAGGGAGCTTTGGATATAGGTTCAGTACTAGGCTTAAGCTCAATGGATAAGTCAATCTCACGCTTTGGAGGTCAACTAGGCAAATCCTCTGGAAAGACATCATATAATTCTACAAGGAAAGGATATTGTTCAAAGGATGAAAGCTCTACCTCATTTAAAGTCATTACAACATACATTTGACATTTTTTTCTAAGACTTTGCTTCATCTACAAGAATGACATAAGTCTTAAGGAAACAGGTCTTCTTTTCCCATGGAGAACCATAGATTGACCCTCATCACCCAAAAACTGAAGGGTTTTGCCTCGACAATTGAGCAAGACCAAGCAGGATTCAAGCCATTCCATCCCAATTATCACATCATAGTGAACAAGTGGCTTCACATAAATATTCACATGTGTGACACATACTCCCAGGTCTAAAGGGCACTCTTTCACTAAGTATTCAACCTTTTGAGATCGTCCTGAGGCCATCTAAACCTGATCGAAATCATCTTTCTCTATTGCCACTAATTTACATTTCATTAAAAAATTAGGAGAAATAAAACTTTTATTTGCACTAGGATCAATCAAAATAGTAACATCCATACCATTTAGCTTACCAGATGCTTCAAACACAATAGATTGATGCTTGACTTGGTGATTCCGCAACAATGCATGAATCCTATGGGATCTAACCGTATCTCTAACAGTGGCTTGTTCCTAATCTAATTGCGCCTCAGTCTTCTTTTCAAGGAAATATTTCTCATAATGAGGTCCTCCATAAGTCCAACATCCATTAGTGGAAGCAGCTTTCATAAATTTGACCCTTTTATTAGGTGTTTCTTGAGTGCGAGCACTACTTTGCTGAAGTTGTCGCCTTTGTTGGCAATATGATGCATAGTGTTGTCCTTGATGGCAACCCACTGAATGAAGATGAAGACATGATATTGTTGGCATGTGTTGTCCTTGATGGCAATACACCTGATGAAGTTATTCTTGACTTGATGGACTTGGTAAATGATGTAAATCTGATGTGATATGATGTTTGTTGACAATATGATGTAGAGAGTTGTTCTTGAATGGCAACCCACCTGATGAAGATGATGGCAACTTACTTGATGAAGTTGTGCTTGATAGAATATGCCTTGATGAACCTGTTTAAAGATGAAAATATGATGTATCTACAGAGAGTACAGAAGGTAATGAAGAAAGGAATTCAATATGTGCTAGATCTATGATGAAAAGAGTATGTCTCAAGGCATACGCGGATTTGCCTAGGAGAAGTCGCGTATGCACGCGGTAAAATACGTGCCAAGTCGCGTATGGGCAAAAGCGCTCATAAAGTGCAAAACCAGGGGTAACCACCATGGTATTGACCCATTGTATTGGGTAATGATTCGTCTAAATGACCCCGTCTAGGAATACCATCAGAAGTAATGTGGTTTTGGCTCATGGTATTGAAAAAGGGTAAACCTATATAAAGAGAAGAAATTCATTGTACAAATTATGAGTGTGGGTGCAAGATGTCTGAGCTTGAATGAATACTTCTCTCTGAAGTATATCTGAATGGAAAGGGTTATAGTTGAATGATAGATCTGAATGCATGATGCACCAATGAAGAAAATGATGAAGAAGGGTATCTAGATCTGAAATGTATGTGTACTTGCTAGATCTGTTTATTGAATGTTTAGATCTGAGATGAGGCGAACATCTGTCTGAAGTAAAGGGTTAAATCTGTGTGATGTATCTGTTCTAAAGAATTGCAATGACCTAAATATCTGAAGAACCATACGCTAGTTCGCCGCAGAGGAAGCGCGTATATACGCATCTTCGATGAAGAGAAAGCACGTATGCGCAATGAAATTAACTCTATAATATGTACAGAAGTATACGCTGGTTTATGTGAACGGAAGCACGTATATACACGACATCAGTGAAATGAAAGCGCGTATGCAAACTTGGGTTTGCTGAAGTCTGTGGTAAGAAATGTTTGATCTGTTCTGCTGGTTTACTAATATCTGTCAGTGAGTTATATGTATCAGTTTCATGTTTGACTGTGCTTAAAAGTATGGAGTGGGTCCAGTCTGAAAATATGATGAAACGTGGCCTGCAAGTGGTGTCCTAAAGGAAGATTTGGATCCAGTGTGAAAATTGATGAAATGTGGTCCATAGAGGTGCTGAGGGTTGTAGCCTTCAGTCAGGGGGTTGTAGCTCCCTTCCAGGTGAGGCTGGTAAACGAGATCAGGGGGTCGTAGCTCCCTTCCAGGAGAGGCTGGTAAACGAGATTAGGGGGTCGTAGCTCCCTTCCAGGAGAGGCTAGTAAACGAGTCGGGGGGTTGGAGCTCCCTTCCAGGAGAGGCTGGTAAACGAGCGCAGGTGGGTGCCTGCGTGCTGGTAGGAGTCTGCACCAGCACATATGTTGTAAGATGTTTTCTCTATAATAAAATATTGAAGTCTGAGCAACTGCAGCGGTGGTTTTCTCCCGACTTGGGTTTCCACCTAAAAATCCTGGTGTTCATGTGTGATGCTTTGTGTGATGGTTTATTCTGTTCTTACCGCACATGTTTACTGTTTATAGAACATCTAATGAATGAATGATGGAATGATATAAGTGAAGAACTAATGGCATAATTAGATCTCTGTGTATACGCGAGTTTTATGAAGGATATCCACGTGTATACGCTAGTTGGCTTCAGCAAAGTAGCGTATGGGTTTTAGAAGTAAGAAAAAGTAAAAAGTTTTGAATATGCAGTAAATACTGATTCACCCCCCCTCTCAGTATTTTCCCCAACAGCCTTGAATTATTTCCTTGGTTCTTAAAAGTATGGTTCTTTTGGAATCCCTATGATGTGAACCACCTAAATTATTTCTTACATATTGGCCTCCTCTTCGAGGAGATTTCCCATGGAATGATAGATTTGTGGTTTTATCCCCGCCTTTGTTGCCCAACAATTTTTCCTCGACTATAATTTCTTGTTGCACTACCTAATGCAATGTAGTAGGCCTCAAAATGTGCATCTTCTCCTTTATAATAGGATTCAACCCATACAAAAACTTTTTTACCTTGAGGGCTTCGGTATTTAGATGGATGGCATATCTAAGAAATTCCATGAATCATGCCTCATATTCAAGGATTGTCTTAGTTCCTTGCTTAAGATCATGGAACTCATTCAACTTCCTCTCCAAGTATTCATCAGGAAGGTACTTTGCTCGAAATTTTTCTTCAAATCATTCCCATGTCAAGGTAGACATGGAGTACCCCAATTGGGACTCTAAGTTCCTCCACCATAATAGTGCACTCTCCTTAAGTTGGTAAATAACCAACTTTTCCTTTTGGTTGCTAGAATATGTTAGGTCCCTATATCACTAGTATAGTCCCTTATTATTGTTAGTGTAACCCCCTTATTGTTATTATTGTACCCTTGTAACCCCCATTTTGTTATTATTGTGCCCTTAAATTATTATTGTTAGGTTGGCTTGGATTACATTGTGGCCCACTAGGATTACATTATGGCCCCATGGACTCCCATATATAGAAAGGAGGTTTTGTAAATTGTAGCATCCAAGAATTTTTCATTTATGTAATGTATTGGACGTTGCCCCCTCGAAGTGGCTTATTTCTAAGGCGTTGATATCTCTTTTCTTCTATTTTTGAAGCTGGTTACACAACATTTGGTATCAGAGCTTTGGATTCTAGGGTTTCGTGGAATTTTTGCTATAAATTTTTTTCTACGAAGTTTCAGAAGATGAAATTTTTAGGGGTACGAAGCTGAAATCCTGAGGAAACCTTTCAAACAATTTCAGAGCTTGGTTCACAATATTTTTGGAGATATGATCTGTGGAAGGTAGCGCTTTTTCAGGCTCCCTAATTTCATCTCAAAGAGGTGATCGTGGTAAAATATTCATAACTCTCTCTCTGAGCATCGGATTGGAGTGCCGTAAAAATTGGTCATTAGTACACATAATTTAGTTTCTTGGCTATCAATTTCAGACTCAAAGAACGAAACAGTGACACTTGGAAAGTCATACAAGTTCGCTCTACTCAACCAGTCCAAAATTGGGTCATTGTGGGAGATTGGACATAACTTTGTCTTGAAGAATCCAAATTAGATCAGACCTGTGGCATTAGAAAGAAGCTTCAGAGGGCTACTATAGAGCTGAATTTCAGATATTTAATATTCTCAATTATATAGATAATTCAATTTCAATATCGAGCTCCTCAAAGCAAGTAAAAGGTGTGCATTTTTTTTTTCCGAATTGCACAAGTCTTGTTTGAAGAATCAAGTTGAATTGATTCCAAGGGCATATTGTAGAATAGATATCAATATTGGATTCTAAAATGGCCCCTAAAAAGAACTCAACACCCATTAAGCCTTTAGAATGCTCTACTATGACTCATGAAGACGAAGAATGGCAACATGACATATCAAAATTACAAGAGCAAGTGCAACAAATTTCGCTCTCGCAAAGAACAACAAAAAATGAAATAGAAGTTTTGAAGAAAGGCATGGAAACTAAGATGGATGGTTTGAAGAAATGCATGGAAGCTAAGATGAATGATTTGGAAGCTAAGATGGATGGAATGGAAGTGGGCATGGAAGCTAAGAAGGATAATAAATTATCACCAGAGTACTATGGTCCTTACAAGGTGTTGCAAAAGATTGGTACTATGGAATACAAATTGGAGCTTCCTGCTTCTTCGCGAGTACATCAAGTTTTTCCATGTTTCATGCTTAAAGAAGGTTATAGGTGAAAATCTTCCAGTTCAAACAATATTTCCAAAACTTGATGAGGAAGGAAAAATCATATTGGAACCTGAAGCGGTCATGGAAACAAGAACTCGACAACTACGGAATCGATCAATTTCAGAGTATCTCATCAAGTGGAAGAACTTACCCACTGAAGATTCTACATGGGAGGATAAGAATTTTATACAGAAGCACCCGGAGCTACTCAAGTGTTGAGGACAACACTTTTTTGAAGGAGAGGGGCATGTTAGGTCCCTATATCACTAGTATAGTCCTTTATTATGGTTAGTTTAACCCCCTTATTATTATTATTGAACCCTTGTAACCCCCATTTTGTTATTATTGTGCCCTTAAATTATTATTGTTAGGTCGGCTAGGATTACATTGTGGCCCACTAGGATTACATTATGGCCCCATGGACTCCTATATATAGAAAGGAGGTTTTTTAAATTGTAGCATCCAAGAATTGTTCATTTATGTAATGTATTGGAGGTTGCCCCCTCAAAGTGGCTTATTTCTAAGGCATTGATATCTCTTTTCTTCTATTTTGAAGCTAGTTACACAACATAATAGTTCTACAACTCAAAATATAGGTGCATTTTTTCCAACCAAGCTTCTACTACCTCCCATTTTGTGGTACCCTTAAAGATAGAAAGCTTAACTTTTTCCAACTCTCTATGTGCATCTCCATCAGATGGTATTTCTTGCCTTTCTGCTTGAGATGAAGAACCAGGCACTGAAGGATTTCCCCCAACCCTATTAATCAATAATTTAGTCATATTTTGGAAAGATAACATCATATCCCTTACTTCCCTAATGGATATTTGTTAATATTCTTTGGCTTGGGGAGATGGAGATGAGACTTCCTTCCACCTCCTTGATGCTCTCTCCATGATTACTTAACCTGACCAAAAAAAATCAGGTAAGTAAATAAAGTACTTAGCTTTGACTATTATCAGGCGAGCCCTAGGTCCTAGAGTTTTCAACTTGGGCTCTCATACCTTATGTAAGGTCCCACCTTACCTACCATAATTATTATAGAGAAATACTATATTAAATAAAAATGCGATATTTTTTTTTTTTGTAAGGCATAGAAGTTATTGGTGTCATTTACACTACACCTTAAATTCTACTAACTTATCCTCAAAGCTACAAGGTTCAAGGTTTATAAAGATCCAAAACATACAACCATAATAATTGCTAATCAAGACTAAAATCACCTTTAAAATATAAATTATTTAGTGGGATGAATAAATGTCAACCTTTATGAACCACAATTTACAATAAGCTAATTGTTAATTCCGTTGTAATTAAATGTGTTCAAGAGTGACTAATTTGATTTTGTCCTAAATAACATGCTTATGAATTATTTTCTTAAAAGGATAATTCAAATTATATAGGGTTGGCATAAAATAATTAGGAATTCATATGTGAGCTAATATTGCAACAAAATACTTTTCCCAATTTTGCTTTTCAGCAGGACCTTTAACTCAATGGAGTTATTACACTAGAAACACCTTGATTGTAAATATTAAATTAACTTAAGCCTTTCTGTTTTATGGATGGTTCATAAACGTAATTAGATGCAACCATTGAACATTATGAAAACCAATTTACAAGCATGAAATGTACAGCCATCGAGGCATTTTGTCAAACACTTACAACCATTATCTCTTTAAGGTGTTTTCACAACAATTAGCTAACATGAATCTAAAATTACATGACTTCATTTTTTTTTTTGTGAGTAGTGTCAATAATTGAACTTAAGATATAAGTAGACTATTATCCATATTCATTGTTAAATCTATACCAATGAATATAAATATTTAGGAATTTTAAACATAGCTCATAATGTGGTAAGGTACAACCATTGGGAAAATTTCACAAACAGTTGGTAGTCATAAAACATGTTACCATAAGGTTATTTAAATTTTTAAAGTATTAACCATTTAGAATTTAAACACAATTTCCAAGTATTTAGCCTATATTAGATTCATCAGTATAAATTATTAGGCATATCCAATATAAAAAGAACCAAACAGCAAAATAAAACAACAGGCAGCAAATATACAAAACATAACAGATTTGGGAATTGGTGTCGAAAAGCTTGATTTTTGAAATCAAAGTTGGGGTGAAATGGTCTATTGGTATGGATACCCCCTGATGTTGAGCTGAATCACAACAGGGATGCCTAGAAATGTGATTCTTCAAAACAACAACCCAAAAATCCTACAATCTCGTTTATGACTTCTATCAAACACATAGTATGAAAACTTATCTAGAGTTGTAAAAAGAGGAGGAAAATGGAATTTAAGCCATTAAAAAATTTTCATCTAATTCATGGCAACCTACAAGCTTCATCCATTAGGACTTGTTTTTAATCGATTCAACACTATACAAGAAAATAGTTCTACAACCATTACGAAATTTCCTCAAATTTGGTGTGAAACACTTCATATACATGTAAGCTTCAACAAAAAACCAAATAAGCAAAAGATATGAAATAAAATACAAAAATACATAATAAAATTTGATCCACATACCTGACAGTGAATTTGTACAACTCCAAGAGGATGGATGTATGCTCTAGCTCCAATAAGAGTATGCTCCAATTCCAATATCCTTACCAACTCATCATGAACTACATGGTTTTCCTCCCAACAATATCATAGAAGAACTTCTCCCCCTATAACCCCCGAGCTGCAAAAGCTCACAACTAGTACCGCAATACAACAGTAGAGAGAGAGAGATGAAAGGCAAACTAAGGAAGATAGTTTTCACTTCCTCTAAATACTAGTCATGCTCAACCTCAATAGATACTTAGTAGATTAGTAAGGAATTCAAATTTGTTTTGGAAGAAATTGGATACTCTCCATATCTCTCCCTATCACAATCTTCCTCAAGTCTCTTCCATTGTTGGCATCACCCTCCTCTCCCAAGTGAGAATACATGAGACTCATATATAAGAGGAGAAACCAATTCTTGTCATAAAGGAGTAATATGCATGCAATTTATTCCATTTAGATGAGTGTAATTTATGCCATTAAGGAGAGGTATGCATGCCTTATTTAAGGAGAGTGTAACATATGCATTAAAGTGAGTGTAAGAGGAATATTTTATGACATATCTTTAATGAGTGTAAGAGGAATATGCCATTCCTTGATGAGTGCATAAAATAGAGTGTAATGTAATATTTAAAATAGAGAGAGTTACATAGAGCCATGAGAGTCATGAAGGGGATAGGTGTGAATTGATTGAATAGATGAAGTTAATTTGTAATTCCCTTTTAATAAAATATCATAGTCTCATAAATGATAATTATAATACTAATAATATTGAGGATTAAGTGAATATTGAGCTATTAGGATTGATTAAAGATAAGTTAATTTAATTTCCTTCAACTATGCTTGATTACCAATCTATGCAAGGAGATTTACTATTTTTGGAAAGTGATGCTTGAGATGCTAGACATGACTTTCTATTTTTAGAAATTCATTCCAAAATTGTCAGATTGAGATTCTATTTAAGGAAATTTATTCATGAGTGGTATTTTTCTTTCGTATAATAGGGATTCTGCACCCCTATTTCATGCATCTCTGTGCCTTAGTAGATTGAGGACTACACGCCCTGATCTACTCCAAAGATCTAAGATTCCATAACTTGATATTTTTAAATATTTAGGACTCCATGCCCTAAATATAGAAGACTCCATGTCCTTATATTTCTTGGATTTAGGAATCCACGCTCTAATTTCCCTGCTTTCTCATCTACTGTGCTTTGAAACTCCGTGTTTCTCCTTATGGTACTGATTGTGAGATTTTACCCATTTGATGGTTCGTTGGTAAGGACTTGTTCGAAGACCTGCACACATCACAATCTCATAGATAAAAGGAATCATATGAACTTGAAAATGAAATTAACTTAACCACATTTTACCATGAATAGTGCATGACTTCCACAGTCATTTAGGTTTTGAATAAATGACTTCCACAGTCATTCATAATTGAACATCCTTGTTGGAAAATGATCAAGTCCCCTACCACATCCTGCTCAGTACAATGTTGGACATATATATAATAATTCAAGTCATGTATCATCCATAAATCATAATGCAACCATTTTTTTTCCACATAACCATGAGCATCCATGGGTCTATCTGTCTCAATCCAGGATCTCCATCCATTCATACACATGATACATAAGTCAGATGCAAAAACATAAACATAAGCATAACATCATATAAAACACATAATCAAATATACCACACATAAGGGAAAATACAGCTATATAAAACATTTTTCCCAAATTAGTGGTCAATCTTCCATACATAAACATAAGAGGAAAAATAACTATGTATGTAAAACATTTTTACCTAATCCAGTGATCACTATGACATACATAAACATAAATAGGAAATACAATCACGTATATAAAACATTATTCCTCAATCTAGTGATCAATATTCCATATATATAACTCATCAAAAATAACCCTTAATAGGAGTGACAAAACTATACTAGAAAATATAGGACACTACACTCAGCCACGTCACTGGTAACCTCAAATTCAAGTTTACATGACTGAGTATTGTTTTCTTTATTTGGTGAAATTAAAACCATTCCTTCTCCTGCTCCTTCCTTTGAGCAAGACCCATCAAAATAATTTTTCTAGATATCTGATTCTACAATATTTGGTTTAGAAACTATATTTTCAATGGAAAGTTGAGTATTTGATGATTTTTGAGAACATAACTGAAAGCAACTGAAATCTTGATCTATTACATAGGTGGGTTTTTTCTTCATCAGCTCTGCAAGCAGTGTGAAGAAATCTAACTTCCCTATATAACCTCAAATGCTCACCTCCATAGACTGGAATAGTAGCAAAAGACATGTCCATCTAAAGTTATCCACTAAGTTTAGCACATCATGATCTAGATAGAAGCATGCCAAGTTTGGGTGGAATATCAATGACAACAATTTCGAATACTATACTCTTGACAGGTATTTAGACTAAGGTCACAACTATATTTTCGATCAATCCTAGACATGGTACTTTCCTTGAATGAAAGGTGTAAATATCATGGCAGGAATGAGTAACTTGTAATTGAAGCTGGTCTATAATTACCTTTTGCATCGGGTTGTGTGAAGCACCAGAATTAAGAATACAATTATACAATAAAATATCATGAGTCTTAAAGGTCACATGAAAAGGTGGAAAAATTTCATCGATCGTATTAGAACTAGGGCCAAACACTATTGAGGGATTTTCGTCTTGCAAACTGATAACATCTCCCTCAACATCTACACTAGAGGACTGTATCCATTTAGATACTTGATTTTTATAATCAGGATTTTTGAAAAGTTCAGCTAAAGGTATAGGAACCTTGACCCTTTCCAATTCTTTTTCAATATTAAAATTTGTCAAAAGGATTTTGTCAGATGAATCTATTTTAATGGATGACTCTGTAGTCTGAGGTGTTGAAGTTTGTGTTTGAATGGATTTTACTGTAGGTTCCATGGTAGTGGTAGATTTTAGAGGTCTACCTAGGCCTAGTCTTTGTCTTAGATCATACCATTTATTTAACTCTACAATGAGGAATTCAGAAAATGCTTGGTATTTTGAAAGTTGAGTATCTTCTTGCTCTTGTTCCAAAGACTTCTTTGAAGATGAAGGGACTATGGCCATTTTTTCTACTGACGAATAAAAATTATTAATACCTTCAGTGATTACTGGGGCTGTATCCTGTGGTTTTTGATCATTGATCAACAAAGGAGGTTGAATGTTTTGATCTAGACTATGGAGAATTTGAAGTTGAGGAGCTCTCTATGATTTATTTTGATTTTTATTTTGAGGTATAACATCAATTTTCTGAGAAGTTCTAGGTTGTGATTCAATTTTAGAGATCCTATTGGAAAGATTTAAAAGTAAAGATGTGTTTACGTCAATTTTATGATCTTAAAGTTTGGATTTGGAAGAGGATGATTCATTAAGCTTAGCTTTTAATTTTCTTTGTTCTTTCTCATCTTTAACTTTAGTTTTACCAGAAGCTGACCTATTGGCTTCTACCTCAATAACATTACTCTGCATGTCTTATAGTGTGTTAGAAACTCTTTTTCTTAGCATAACTGCAAAGTCATCACCAAATTCTTTAGAAAATATGATGTTTGCAGCTGCTACTGGAGGTTTACAATCAACAGGTATTTTTGGTAGAGTTTGTTAAACATTTTAATAAATTCAGCAACTGGTTCACCAGGATTTCTCTTCAATTCCCAAAATTCAGTGATAAAATAGACAACATATTTATTTACCCCCCATTGTTTTTTGAATATAGTTATAATCTCATTCCATGTTTAAATAGATTCAGCTCTAAGTTGCATAAACCAGATCCTATTTTTTTATTCTAAAGGTTGTACAAATAATCTCATGTAAACATCTTCATGCTTGATGCTCATATTATTAGTGAAATCTAGGAAGGCTAATATATGATCCTCTACTGAGGGACTTGTTTCTCCATCAAATCTTAGTAAATGTTTCAGATATCCATTAGGAAAATTTTCCAAGTTGTTAGGAAGAACAAGATCAGCATACCTTGCTAGCACAATGGGTCGAAAAGCCATAATAGTAGGAGGGGTATGGGGTGTTTGAGTGGATGATGAAGATGATGATGAATGGGTATTATAAGATGGAGGAGAAAATGAAGGAAGAGGAGGGTGAGAGGCTTTTAAAGGGATTTTAACAATCAACATTTGAATTGTTGGTGTTAAATCTTCTTCCTTTTATTCAAACAAAGGATTATAATAAACAAAGAATGTATCTTCTTGTTTATTATAGGTTGATGGAATAGAATAATAAATTGGGGTATTGAAATATATAGGTTTAAATTCATGTAAGTGTAATCCCAATTCTTTCTCAGATGTCGGTGAGTCTAAAGGGAAGGATGGAACTTGATATGACTCAAGTTATTATGTTAACAAGGATGCTTGAATATATACTCCTCTTGAATAAAGTTCGAAAACCCTAGGAGTTACTTGAGTCCAATCTGGATGAGATGATACTAATGAAAATGGATTTACAGATGAAAAATAATCAGAATGTAAAGATGAAGAGGAATAAGAAGGATTTTTCTATTTTCTTCTTAAAGAAGCTTCCCTAATAATTTTTTCTGGATCTGGTAAAGGATTAACAATCTCTGATTCATAACATGATCTAGTATGCTTAAAGGGAGCCAACTTGAACCAGTGGAATCGCTAGGTGAAACATTGACCTATATCCTTACCCTTTATTCACCTCAAAGGAAAGGTAAAATCGTTTCCCCAAGGAAAATTTAGCTTTTAATTCTTCGTCTTCCCAAAAATGGCCCCAATCTCATGTTGTCCTTTGAGATAACCTAAGGTCGATATGTTATGCCAAATCATATATATATATATATATATATATATATATATATATATATATATATATATATATATATTGAATATTTGGATGACCACTGAAAAATTTTCGGAATATGTGATTTTAACTATATAGGAGATAAAAAAAAAAGGTTTTTCTTTAAATACATATGGTTAATTTGATTTTAAGTGGAATGGATAAGAAGAATGTAGAGAAGTATGAATGGTTTAATATTTAGATAGAGTATTTCACCACTTATAAGAAGAAATTATGAAAATTATGTTTTCATAATCAACAAAATATAATCAAGTCATAACAGGAACCTTTGTGTAATTAAATTTCAAGAGGAATTTACAATAACATATAGCCTTGTAAATTAGTCTCTTAATCAAACTACAACTTCACAATGGATCGAAAAAGAAACTGGGATTCAATTAAATTTCCAATCGGATAATTTTTAATGAATTAAATTATATGAAGAACACATAATGAAAAACAAAATAGAAATAAATCACAGGAATACAAGCCATATGAAGTAAATCCAAAATCATTTATTATATCAAAAATGCTTCAGCTATTGTGAATCTGTCTGATAACTAGCTCAAGGGTGCAACCTCGAATACTTCCATGAATGAAGTATTAAAAAAAAGAAGAAGATTACAATAAATGCTTGAGTGACAAGGGAAACTATAATTTCTCGAAATTAATAGAAAGGAAAGGAATTCGATCCAAAGGAATGAATTTGCATGTCTGGCCATGTTTTGATGGAAAATTGTTGTTGAGTGGCCACTATCCTGTTGTTGCATTGGAAAAACTAATTTGTCTTCTATTCCTGATATTCGCATAGATTTTCCCACCATTCTTGATCTAGAATTGAAACTTTAATTAATCTACGGTATATTTCATCTACCTTAGTATAATTAACAAAATTAGGTTTCATAGTAAAAATATGTTTATCTCATGCTGGAGAAAACTGATATTTTGAATAGCTTCATAAAATGCCCTGCCTGTCATTGAAACTTTTATAGAGGACATAGATGCTTCCCTTACTGTTTCTTTAAGCTTATTCATGCAATCTTCCCTAGCCATTAATTTATCATTCATTACAAATAGTGAAGGCAGACCTTTCTAGTTCAATGCATCAATTCTTTAAAGAAATATGTTGATAGCAACATCAAGAGTGTGACACTTATCTGTCAGCTACACTACTAAGTTATTTTTTATCAAAACTTTCTTCACTTCAAGAATGTTCTCAGTCCTATCATCTACCCCTAGATCATCCAATTCTCAGTTGTCTTTATAATTTAGAAACTTTATAATGTTGTTGGTTCTATTAGGCATTTCTCCTAGTTGAGTATTTATATCAGTAATTGTCTGATTTGCCTTTTCCACTAATTCCTTTTATTCATTGATGATCTGGACACATGGTCATATTTCATTCATTTCCTCAATGATGTTGTTCCAAATAATTTCCTTGACATTACCAAGAGTGTAGCCAATAGAAGCTTCAATTGCTGATTTCTTCCATATTTCTACTTGATTCCGAGCTCTCTAAAGTTTTGCTTCATGGAAAGTGTTAAGGCTTATTTTTTTTATTCTCTAAAAGTTTCACTTGATCCTGTAACTTCTTAATTTCTTCAGTCTGCAAGGTCATATTTTGGAGTGTAGTAGCCAACTGGTCTATAGCATCTCCTTTACTAGTGGTAGAAGATATAGTTGTAGGAATAGTTGTAATAGGAAGTGCTTCTAAAGGAGAAGTTTGTTTAGTTGAATTATTGATTTCTTAAATCAACTTCTCCATCTATGTTTCCATTTGCTTCAACTGTGTATTCTGTTCTATAATGAGTTTCATCATGTTTTTCCTTTGTGTCTCTGTATCTTCAATATATTTAGCTAAATGATCTTCTATTGCTGGCAGTTTTAACTACTTCTTTAATGCTGCATTATCTGCATTATTTTTCTTAATCAACTCCTCTGCAGCATTGATGTTTGCAGGATCATAACCCAGTTTGATCACCAAATATTCCAAGGTTTTAATCCTGGTATCTTTGGAAAAGGTTGAAATTTTTTCCACGTTGATTTGTGAGCGAACATTTGCTAATGTGACCTCCAATTTGGACAAGGTCATAGCAGTTTTAGTTATAGTGGATAAAATCATTTCCCCAGATTGTTTATGCATCTCCATTTGATCAATGGGATGTATGTCCTTAACATCAAACTCAAGAGATGTCTTCTTATAATCTGATTCTCCTTTGGACTGAGTAACTTCTGACTGAAGAAATTCCATTAGCATTTTTCCCTTTCTCTGAGTCGAAGGCTGACAATAGCCTACTTTGGGCGCGTAAGTTTTGTTTCCAAAATTGATTGTATGTGTGTATCTTCAAGGCTTTATTTTTTAGTTTTATTTCCTTAAATAGTAGATGTACCTGTGTGCGTAATATGTTGATGCTCTGTTGTAGTCATGGAAGTGGTAGGAGGTTGTGTAGACTTCTCACCTACTAGTGAAGATACAAGAGGCTCATTAGTATTGATAGGAGTCTGTTGCTCTGAATATTTGCTAAGGCTTAATCTGAAACTAATCTCAGCCTTATTTCTATACATGATTTTAAATCCCTTGCTAAAGATATCTGTCTCAGAAGGGGATCCTTCTTCTCTATTCCTTTTGGTTTTTTTCTCTTGCTTTGTAGGATTCTGCACTGTTGATCAAGAGAATTGTTGTTCTTTTGCCTCATGTAATTTTTTCTCTATCCACTCTGGCTGGTTCTTATAATTTTCTATTTCTAGCCTTGGTGTGTGAAAATAAGGAGCAGATTTGGTTTATACCCTTAATTTGGAAATTATCCCTAATGGATCATATGACCAAGTGAAGCTAAGATAAAACTACATTTTCTTCAATAATTGGTCTCCCTCTTCTCCTGCTTTCCTGCTATTGGATATGAATGTGTAAACCTATGTTTTTATCTTAATCTGAGACTTTTTCTAGGCAGCAAAAAAATGGACCTAATCCATGTCGATCATCTACCTGATGAATTCTAAGGAAAAAATCCTCATTGGGAGGAGTTTTGGCAACTTATATGGTTCCAATTCACATCCAAAATTTATTATCTATGTGTAATTTTCATATAAGTACCAATCTCTTGTTTGTAAATGTTCTGACAGCTGCAAAATATTTTGGATTTCTTCACTAATTCTTGGTTCTTTTTTGTTGCTCAGCTGGGTGAACAAACATCTCAATGAACTATTTAGATGTGAACTCATTCTAACCTTTCATAACTATGGTGGTCATGAAAATGACTAACTGCTGGTCTCCTTTCTCATTCATTTTATGCAATGAAAATTTCATGTTGTCCCCCTGAAAGTATAGGAACATGTAGACTAAGATGGAGGTATATTTAAATACCTCCTCTATGTGAAAATTAACCAACTGCTGATGAATAGACTCTTCAAGGAAATGACCGAAATTGAACACAATTGAAGGTTTGGTATCATTAGAAAATATTTATAAAATACTATAATGGCCTCATCTAAATATTGATCAGAGTAGTATCCAAGAAGGTAAGATATAACAATGGTTATCTGCTTGGTTCTCTCGGGGAATAGGGATGAAGGATAAGGAGGATTTTTCTTCTATAATAAAGCATCTTGTGCTAAGAATAATTATAGATTTTGGGCTCCCTTAGAAAATTCTAATTTCTAGTATATCTCAACCATGGCTTCATAAAAAAATGCGGTACCATTGTTTACTGTGGGGGCTAGCATCATTTCATCAATAGCCTGAGGGGTTATGGTAAACAAAACTTGTCCATTGGAATTGGTTATGGCCCTTTGGCTTCGAAAATATGAGGCATGGAATTTTCTAATGAAATAGGGATTGTTGCGGGTAGGAGGAAAGATATAACAAGGTAGGTTTGACTCCCAGAGCTAGATTTCATCTGATTTGTCAATCCATTTATCTTCGAGCCAACAATAGATCTTGAGAATGTCAAGCTCACAAAGTGTTTCATGAATCCTGTAGTCTGTATCATCCGTAGGGATATGGTGAAGATCTACAGGAGGAAAGATCAGAGGATTGATGTTTTCCTCTTGTCCCTTGTCCTTGGGAGGCATGATGGCTAAGTCTGGAAGTGTAATTTGACTGAGAACATAGGAAATTTCTCGAACTAAAAAAGTGTTCTAAACTGGGAACATAAAATATAATTGGAATAAGCAGGTGCTGGAAGCTTGACATTGTTGGATTCTAATGAGCAATCTGCAGTTAAAAAAATAATTATGTAATCTGTAAACAAAATAGAAGAAGATTTATATACAAATGCAAGTTTTCCGATGGTGGCGTGGGTTAACGGTTAAGCCAATTAAATGCTTAATGGACTGATAATGAAGGGAATTAATGTGATTTGTTGAATTTTAACGGGCGAATGAGGTTAACAGGTGGATGATATGGCAGATGTGGTGGCAAAAGTGGAATGGCAGATGCTCAACATTTAGGTGAGTGTTAACGGTATCAGAAATCAGCGTTTCGGAGGGGGGGTTGAGTGGTCTTCAGTTTTGATCATGGGGGGTCTGAAAGGCTGAGGTGTTGACACGTATCAATGGGATGTTTTGAATTACCACTGAGTTCGAACCCCCACCCCCCAGTGGTAAAGCTTAGTTCACGAATGGGGACCGAAAGGCTATGAGAGCCATGAGATGTCGAAATATGTGGGAGGACCGTCAGATCTGTGGAGATGAGTTGGTGGGGTCGAGTGTTGTTTTAATAAAATGTCGGGGAATGGCATAAAGTGATATGGCTTTGGAAAATGAAAATTAAAAGGGATGAATGGCGGGGTGATTTAATATGGTTTTAAAACCTAGGATATGGGTAAACGTTCTTAGGATAATGCTCATTTTTGGGAATAACCATGTAAATATTTCTTCTTTTATGGCACATTTAGACTAGTAACGTCTGCAATTTTTACAAATTTAAAATGAAGCTTTCCTTTCCTTTTTCTTCCCTAACATTTTATTTTTCTTTGCCTTCTTTATTTTGGGGCAGCTAACACCTATCATTTTATTGATATGGATGCCTATAAAACATAAAATTTTCCTAACATTTATAACTTTTTCATTCTTTTGCATCCATATCCTACCTTAAATTTTTCAAAATTATTTGACTAATTATGCTAACTTATCAAAACTAGATAATGTTAGAACAACAAGAAAACTTGTGAAGTCATATGAAGGATAATATAGAGAGGTTTCTTGGGAAGAATCATATGCCTCTTTCTCCTAGCACTGTTATAAATATTATTTTAATGGATTGATGAAAAAAATAACATTGTAAATACCAGCCAAAAATTAAAATAAATATTTCAGAAGAATTCTTTCGATCACAATCATTCTCCCAACAATCTACCTCAAACACTAAATATGTTGGACATTCAATTTTAATTTCAATCCAAAAAAAGATACCAAAAAATATCATATAATATAATATTTGTATAAGAAAAAATAAAATGTTACATTACTTGATCTATCTTAAACTCCTGAGCAAATTTCCAATTTAAAAAAATTTCCTTGTGAAACAATAAAGAGCACAAGCCTCTTTTGTATCCATCATTGAGATGGAAGATGAAATTGTGCCTTTTTCAAAATAGGGATTTGGAGAAATAACCAACCACAAACAACCTAATAACACTCCTTTTCATGTGTTTTATGAATATCTTTGATAATATTTCTCATTTTTGTTTAATTGAATGAGGTTTTGGTCTGAATATGATGTCTAAAAAGTTCATGAAGGAACATTGACTTCCATGTACCAATTACGTCTTAAGAAACATGTTTGCATTAAATAAGTAGAAACAAGATACTATTATAAAATATGTCATTCTCATTATGTGCTCTCACCACAAAATTCGTACATGTAATATTCAAGTCATCGACATGCCTATGGGTAACTATTAAATAATCCTTGGTATACACAACCAACCACTAATTGGGGGTTACTACTCAGTGTATGACTATCACATTATCATTCTTAACGGTCCTAAAAATATAATTGTGTATAGGTAAGAAAGAATAGTACCATATATTGAAAACCGTCCCCAACCATATGTTAAATACATAAAGGATGACCGAGGAATCTACTCTAGATTCAGTGAAGAAGAGGTTGTAAATAAAAATACTATGGGTGTTCCTTCATATTTTTATTTAATTTGGAATATGTTTTTTGATTTAGAATCACCACGGGAGTGGAATGTTGGATTTGGAATATGTTTTTTGATTGAGAATCACCACGGGAGTGGAATGGTGCCAACATATTCTTACAAAATCAATTTGGAAAATTTCATTCATTCTCTTATATCTTGAATTTTTCATGTACTAAAAACATTATAGAGTTTGAATCTTTTCTCCATGGATTAGATAATTCCCTTCATCTTGGGATTCATAATCTCTCTGTTTTCTAGGATTTTGAGTTAATTCTTAATTTAGTTAAAATACTTTATACCCTATCTAACGAGTTCATGAGATGTTATACTACCCTTGCTTCAGATGCTATTATGAATTCAAAATTTTTAGTATCACACATGCCAACAAGAGCATGAATAATATAGGTTATGGTTTCGAAATGTATGCCCCAAAGCCTGACTAACTTTAAATTTTTAACAAAATCAATTTCATTGTGTTGAAATTGTTAAAAACACACTTACCGACAATGATGAATCCTGGTAGATCTTCAATGATGACCAAGATCTTCTATATTTCATCAAAAATGAAACCAAGGAGTCATCTCAATTAATCAACCTTGGAAATAATAAATACCCAAAGGGTATTGTCCTTTTGGAGGATGCTTTTTCAGTGAGTGGTTCCATTAAAACTCCTATTTCAAACAAATCACTCTCGAAAATTATTTGTAAGAATATACACGGAAATATCAGAAATGATTTTAATCCTAAAATGTTACATATCTCTAAAACCTTCTCAGTTGAATAAATAAACAAGTTTTTTCACCTCTTTCACGATTTTTCTATTGTATTTTCTTGGTCTTATAATTATTTAAAAGGCTTTGATCCTTGTATAATGATCCATGCTATACCTATTAAAAGGGATTTCCAACATGTTAGGCAGAATAAAAAACCTATCAACCCAGCTCTCAAGGAAAATATTAGGGGAAAATTAGATAAGGTGTTAGTTTTTGATATTATATACCTAGTCAAATATTATAAATAGATGGCTAACTTAGTTTCTATTGGAAAGAAAACTAGTCAAATTCACTTAGGTGTTGAATTTCTTCCCTAGAATAAAGCTAGTGTGAATTAAGATAATTTCCCACTGCCTAATATGGAATTGATTTTGGAACAAGTGGACGGTTCTATTATGATGTGAATTTTATATGGTTTCTCCAGCTACAAGAAAATTTTCTTTAAATAGAATGATATGCATAAGACAAACTTCACAAATAAATGGGGAACATTTGCCTTCAACAATATACCTTTTGACCTAGTAAACGTTGGAGGTATGTTTCAGAGAGCAATGGACATAACTTTCGATCACCTGATGAATAATTATCCAAGTCTATTTGGATGATTTGGTAGTTTATTCAATGAAGAAAACTGATATTTTTTTTACCATGTTGCAATTTTTTTACTCATTGTAGAATGTATGGAATATCTCTAAATATTGCCAAGTCAACTCTTGGTGTCAAATCAGGAAAAATGCTTGGACACATTTTTTTTATTTAGGAATTAACATAGATCACAAAATGGTATCAACTATTTAGGTTCCATCTCCCCCTATTTTGAAAAATATATCCAATCATTCATGATAAAAATAAATTTTGTAAGGTGATTCATTCCAAATTTTGCAAAAAAATTCAAACAATTTCATAATTTGTTGGAAAATGATAAATCATTTAATTGGAATATGTCCACTTAGAATAAATTTCAATAAATTAAGTATTCCATTGCAAAATTTCATGTTTTATCTACTCATTATTTCACTAAATATTTTATCATATATACTAATGCTACATAGGAATCAAATTATGCCACCTTAACACAAAAAATAGTCAAGGAAAAGAACGAAATATAGTTTTTACCAGTAAAATATTGTGTGATGAAGCCATGAAATATTGAATACTTAAAAAACACACTTATTCTCTTGTAAAGGATGTTGAAAAGTTCAAGCATCTTATTCTTGGAAAGCACAATGAGGTAAGGACATAGTTACTAGCTATAAAAATTTTGTTTTTACAAAATTTAATGTTTAGTAAAGTATCACACTGGTTAACTAAAATAAAAGAACATGATCTCATTGTAACCACCGCCAATACAATAAAGGGTAGATACATAGCCTAACATATTTCCCAATACTTGGATCATCCCAAGGAGTTTGAAACACAAAATAAATATTTTGCACAATTATTCTATGTCTAAGATCAGGAGTTTGAAATTCATCATCATCCTTGGTATCATAATATAATATTTTATTTGACTCATCAGATATTCCAAAAAAATTTAGATAAAATCCAAAGGAGAAAACTTCATTTGGATGCTTTAAAATATGTTTGTTTTTGGTAATATATTTTTCATGAAATCTCTTGAAGTTGTACTCGTGACATCTGTAGATGATCAATTTTTAAATCATATTTTGAAATATATTAATAGATCATTAGAGAAATGTGATAATATTGGTGGAAATTTCATTGTAACATCCACTTCTTATAAATTATGAGAACTAGCTATTTTTGGCCACACATCTTTCATGATACCTTTACATTTTCCAAAACATGTAATGGATGTCAATGTACAACTGGAAAATTAAAATACTCCACCATGGCTTTTGAAATCATCATCACCACCTAACCCTTTGTTAAATGTGGCTTGAATTCATAGGCCCAATCAACCCACCTTCTCAATTTTCCACATCATTATTCTGATTGTGATAGACTACTTCACTAAGTGGTATGAAATAATCCCTCTAAAAGGGACACTCAATATTAGGTAATGCAATTATTTAAAGAAACTTTACTACCTATATTTGGAATGCATATTCACATTTTATTTGATAATGAACCTTCTTTTGTTTCTAGTAAAATTTCTCTTTTATATAACAGGTTCAATATTAAGCATACTTTATCATCTTCTTACTACACCTAGGGCAATGGGTTAGTAAATTCAGCAAATGAGAATCTGGTCAATATCCTTAAAAATATTATATATGGTAATCCCAAGAAATGGTACCCTTTTCTCCCTTATGTATTGTGTCACCCCTTTTCATCTTGTGTTTGGGAAAGAATCATTCATGCATGTTGTGCTCCAATTATCCTCTTTCCATATAGCCTTCCAAATTGAATAATTTAAGGAATCAAACTTAATTAATAGATATCATGCTCTCCTAGCTCTCGATAATTAAATAATTTTTTCCTTAAATCATATCAAAAGAAGGAAAATTACTCTAAATAAATACCATGATCAGAAGGGTAAGGATACGACCCTTTAGGAAGGCCAAAAGGTCTTATTATATGACACTTTGCATGCTAATAAAGGAAAACATACTAAATTTCAAATACTTTGGATTGGCCCAGATGAAATTAATGCTAAGATTGAGATTTATTCCTATATATTGAAGGATGATGATGGAATTATATTACCATATCCTACAAATGGATCTTATATAAAAAACTTCATTGATTCTATTGCAGGTTAGGTTCAACCACAAATCTATATTTGGTATAAATTTCTACATTTTATCTTATTTTATTTTTAGTTATTTTTTTTAACTTGTTATTTTATCTATTTCCTTCTTGTTCCATTGTTGATTTTGTGTTTAATGTTTGAAGAATGTCATATATCTATCTTTGATAAATATTTACACAATACAACAAATTATTTTTTCTTAGCTACAACTTGCTCAAAAGGTGAAGGTAGTGACGTTAAGGCTAGATTATGGTATCATATTTCCTTTATACCATAATTAACTATAATTAATTATTATTACTCTAGTAAGATAATGATATATAACTTGAGTTTTCTCTAGGAAAAGGTTTCCATAATGGCCTCTATTTTTTAAAGTTACAAATTGATAAGTGAGTACATCTCTTGCACTCTTCAATTTGGGTGAGGGAATTGGATCCAATTATCTTATTCCCCTTTCATTTATGTGAAACCATAGATTATGAACTCAATATATACAGCTATATTTATCTACGGAGTCACCATACGTTGACGCTAACTTTCAAAATCTTATGATTTTGTAACAGGCTACAAAATCTCCACCTTTTTCATGTTTGGATAGACCCTAATTGGCCACCAAGAACCTTGTTTTCACCATCCTAAAAAAAAATTATTACCATGATTGGAAAGGGAGGACCACTCAGATTCCTTACACTTGACATTACATCAACTATTTCTTCGATATAAATGTGTGTGAATATTTTAATGGTTGCAACTACTACATATTTATTTTAGTTACCATCTTCAAAACATTATCATTGCACTCTTAAATCACTCATAGCTTGTACGACCTTATATATATATATATATAATGTTTTTTGAACTAATTGATCACTATAACATTTGTAATGGTACATAATTTATATGGTTGTGGCAGGAATCTATGATATAATGGTTGCTTGTATTGACATAAATTTGTGATGGACCATTAAAGTTGGATATAAATTCGACATTGTATTTCAAGAAAACTTTACCTTTTTATGATTATGTGGTGTATATATTCGTGTTTGTTTTGATGTGACTTTATTCCTATTCAATGAAAATGCTTCATTCATTAATGTTTTAATGTGCCCAAATTTTGGTGAATTGTATATTATATGAATTTATGTCATAATGGACATTGCTGTTCAAATTCTAGTGCACTTGTGATATATTTATTGTATGGTTTTATGGTGGGTTGATTTTATATGTTTGGTGAAATAAAATTATGGGACTTATATTGAGTTGGACACAATATAATTTTGGCACTGTGAATGACATGTTATTAGCTATATTATAAGTGCATACATTGATATTTGGTTTTCTTTGTTATTATATGATAATTGAAATGGAAAGCATTCCATGTATTAATATGTAACGTGTCTAAATTTTGTTAATTGGTATTTTGTTGGAGTTACACATTGGAAACTCACCCTTGGGCATGATGTGACATGGTCACCCATTAGTATGAATTTTCATGGTGATATAATGTAATGTAGGACTTGGTTTTTAGTTGTATACACTTTTACAAACATGTATGGATTCCATTGGGTCCTCTACCTTAATTTCATGACCTTGAAACTGATAATGCTATCTTGTAATTTAATGATCCTCAACTATGCAGACACTACATGTAAAATTACTTCTAGCGAACGTTATAACGAAGGACTTTAGTGCTATAAAATTGGAAAAAGTTGTTAGAAAAACCTATCCTACAACATTTGTTTGTAGTAATGGATGTTTTAGCAGAGATGATAACGAAACTTGATCACAACTAAAAAAGTATGGGTGACCAAAGGTTTTAGTAGATGTTTTTTTATTGGTGTGCTTAATGGTAAAATAGTGTCAGTGTGATAACTGTATAAATACATCGGGGATGTATACTTAATAAAAACATTGGGGCATTGAACACAAAGAATATCGATGCCAAAAACATTACGTATATATAAAATAAATGCCCCATGTCATATTTTTCAGGAACGACAGTTGTGGAGGCCAAAAAATATTGTAGACTCAGTGCTTTTATTTAAACTCACAACACAGGTGCTTATGATTTGTATAAAATCACTAAGTGTGTTACTAATATAAAAGAACCGGTGTTGTTAATTTTAATAATGCACTAGAGCTAGAAACAATATTTTGTAGCACTGAGGCATTAGCTCAATGAAAGCACTAGTGTTTTAAGAATTACAATGCACTAGGATGCTAAATGCAAATAATACCGGTGCTTAAAGAATATAAGGCCATGGTGTTGTAGTTTTCAAAAAAGGCATCGACCATACAAAAATCTTGTCATAACGATGCTTGTAGATAAAATAATGCACCAATGCATGTTTAATTTATAAAAGCACTGGTATTTTGTATGAGAATTTTTATTTTTTTAGAAACATCGACCCATGACAAAGAAATTATTGTGATTTTTAAATCCTTTATTCATTGAAAAATCAACATAAATCTCATAACAATATTCATATAGAATAAATTTTTATTAGCACATTTGTATATGATGTTTGGATTAATTTTTTATATCATCAATTTTCACATCTGTTGAATATAATATTTAATCATCCATATATTTAATCAGTGGTGTAATGTGTAATATTCCTAAATTAGCACACAGCTAACTGGAATATTAAATTTTGATTTTTCTCTTAGATGGAGTAATAAGAGGGTATGGAGAGCCATAAATCTCCTTAGTAGGAATAAAAGACACTCCTAGTGTGAATGGAGGTCATCTAAAAGCTAGATTGAAGACCATTAGGTGTGAAAAGGGGATGGAGCATGAAGACTGGGTCAACTTTGACCAAATCAACAGCGTTGTTATGGAGGAGTGGCATTCATGATGGGACATCGCAGTTTTGGAGGGAGATTGAATACACGGAAGTAGTGACCTAATTGAGTGGGTCCAAGGGTGAGGAAACTCATCACTTATATAATTAAGAGGATGGCAGCCATAGGGGATTATGTTTTAGATTATTATTTTGATATGGACTATTTATACTTGTGCTCCCTTCAGCTGTTTAGCTAAGATCACAGTGTTGTTTAGCACAGGGTGTTCCTGAGCGAGAATCCCACCTCTTTCCTTGACAGGCCTCTTAGAAGAGTATTACACTAAATTTTCCACTATCCGGCATCATGCCAAGCTCCATCCTTGTTCTACATCATAGTTTCTACAGAGTATTGCGTTTTGTTGCAGGGTGTAGCAGTGGAGGATTATATTGGGTGTCTTCAGAGCTAGTTCTCCGGTGGAGGAAGGTTCCCTTCCATTGGGAGGCTAGTAAATAAGCCCCTTGAGATTTCTAGACATATTTTGCATTAGGCCAAGGAGTATTTATCCCCTAAAATGAAATTTAGTTCCAGATCTGTGTTATTTTAGGGAGGATTTACACAGGTGGTTACAGTGTATGTTTTGGGCATTGATTTCTTCAGTGGAGGAGCTATTATTTCATCCAGAGGATCTATTGGAGAAGAGTCATAGGATTCTACATCGGCTTCAGTCATATCTTCTCATTTCCATTGTTGCAACATACCTTCAGCCCTAGGGCTGCAGCTTAAATTGGCACCTTGTGTGCATTTTCCAGAAACCCTCTTGGATTATCTTGGAAAGGTGATATAGGGCCTAGATATATATGAATAGCATCCATTGAGGCATATATAATTGTATTTAAATTTTTGTATGATCTCCAGTTGTGGTTATGCATTCTATTACTGCATTGTAGCAACTCTCCGTCATTTTGTTTAGTAGCATCAACTCACTTTTTAGAGTGATTATTCATGGGAGGCTTGTTTACTCCTATTGTATGATTTGTGCCTTTATATATTATGTGTATTAGCTGATTATAGGCTAAATAAGATGTTTCCATATTTATATTCTATGTTTATGCATTCGTGTACACTGTTATTTTCAGTTTTATGCACCATATTCCTACTTTTCCCATTTGGGAATATTACAGTGGTATCAAAGCATAATCTTGGCTCAGCCTGTGGATCTCAACCATCATGCTATCAGGAGAATAAGAAGAAGAATAAAAATATCATAATGATGGAAAGAATGAGTTTAATCTCATCTCTTTTCAAATCTAAGAGGGACCTCACCAAGGAGGTCAAGCAAAGAAAAGTGGATAAAAAAAATGAAACCACACTAGGGTTTCAAGATGAGGAAGGTCCATGTACTTCCTATCAACAAAAGAAATATTTGGTATTGCATAGAGCTCCAAAGAAACATACTATGCCCTTTCCTTTTGAAGAAGAAGACAAGAGGCATGGAGATGGAGGGAACTTGATCATGAGATTCTAAGTGGTATCTTATAGAATACAAATCTCAAACAAGGGCTTTCAAGGAGAATCTAACTCTCCCACATTTCATTCAGCTCAAAGAAGAAAGGAGACCTTGAAGCAATAGATTTTTATTGTCTACTTTTGATGGGTTATACACATGCACAACAAGAGCTTTTGGAATGAAGTTGGATGCATTTTTCCTGCTACATCTAGTAGTAGAGAAAGATGTTGTGTAGATTTCAGCGCTGCACCTTGAGGGTGAAGCAAAAATTTGGTGGTTCAGCCATTTGAGTCATGCAAGAGTGACTTCATATGCAAACTTTACTCAAAGGTTGATCAAGAAGTTTCACAAGAATAAATTAGGGGAGAAGAGGCCTTCACCATCACTTGGTGCACGAGCACTTGCATCAAGAGAAATAACACTTGCACCTTTGCAAAGTGGTCTTGATCTCTTGACATTTAGAATCCCATGCACTATTATGGAGATGCACGAGGAGGAGGATACTTATGCCACCGCTGATGTAGCCATATAAGAGCAGCCATCTTCATCAATAGTTGGGGAAGTCATCACACCTGAGGATGGAACCCTTGTAGCAGTACAAGATGTTCCCAAGCTTTACCAAGGTATGCACATATTTCCATTTCCTATTATTACAACACATCATATGGAGGATTATGGAAACATGCCAGCAAGGCAAATGCATGACCTAGGGTAAAAGCACATTTCTGATTTGGAGCAACATATTATCACTGCGTTGAGGACCCTTGATTTGTTTAAGGAGAAGATATACAATCATATAGGTTATTCATTTTTGAGCTACACACAACTCTTGTGGTTGGGGTGTAGATTGTTGGAGGATGGGATGAGTATTGTCCTAAACAATGCAATGCAAAACTATGTGTTCAGCATTGAGCATGATTATGAGACAACAGATGCACCATCATGGAGATTAGCAGCGCTATCATTGAGAAGCAGTGATGAGTTGGGGGCCAACTAATATTGAGACATTATGATGACCAACACACTTTTGTAGCAGTGGATAGGTAGATGATTGATGGAGGACATCTTATGATGGGTGACATCTTCCATTATTATGATGGATACTTCTTGATGAGCACTTCACATCTTAATGAGAATTTTTTCCTACATCTTATTTGGATCCTTATGCGGTCAAATTGGTCATTGATGAGTGGTCTTCATTTTTGAGATCTCCTAGAGATTTCATTTCAACATCCCATGAAATGAAAAGATAGCAATCTGATTTTGGAGAGTGGTATTCTACATTGGATGGATACCTATTTTGAGCATGATAGTAGACACTCACCATTGGTTGGATGGGTGATGTTGATAAGAAAGAGGTTGGAAAGCCACTTGCAGAGCTATGACACAGGGAAGAAGGAGGCAAAGCTACGTTGTCTACTCTTGAAAAGAGTTTGTTCATCATGTGACACATTATATTTCAAGGCGTATATGGTTGGATGGGACTTGGCATGGCACTTACATTATATGGCAGCATGTAGTTTGGGTGCATTGTGTTGATATGAAATTCTTCATGTCAATCATAATGTTTTCACCTCATGATTTGTATGATGGAGGTGTGAGGAGGTAGCAAGATCTATTGTTTCTTTGGATACTCTTGGTAGAGTATGGGTTGAATTTCTGAGATACTTAGCCTAATATTTCAAGATAAAGGGATGGCACAATCAAAGTGCAAGGAGGCTACCCTTCAGCATTGAAGGATCGGGAGGTACTTCCACATAGGAAGAAATCTCCCACACATAGAAGCATGATGGTCGATGACTTTGGCATAAGGCATTTCAAAGAATATGAAGTGGCAAGAGCCTTATCACCAAGACCAATAGCACTGTCACTTGGGAGTATGGATCTATTGATGGAGTGTTCCAAGGCGAGTATGCATCCCTTCATTTTTCAGACTTTTATGAGGATATTATCATGGGAGGGCTCATCCATGGACCTCACTTTCAGCTTACTCACAATGTATGGTAATAAATGTATTTCTGTACTTATTGATCATTTCATAGAGTATTTACATTCTCTCGCAATCTATGTATAGTGCCTTGATCCACAAGAGGGCAAGATTATCTTTGGGTTTCATGGTCCCTTTAGAACCAACATTTGTGATGGAGATAGCCCTTATTTGCATGACTTTGGGAAAATTTGGTGTGATTTTTGTTATGCTCAGCTAATTTATAGTGCCATTTACTACCTCTTAGTAGATGATAAAACTTGCACAGCTAGAAAATTGTTGGGAGACAACTTGCCACATGATGTTCTAAAACAACAGTTGGTAAAACTATGTTGTATCCACTGGAGAAACCATTGGTACCATCTAAACTTGCACATAACCTTGAATATTTTTCTGATTTTGTATACCACATGGTGGTGATGTACCATTCACTTTGTATGGGATGGCTTGGGCTCATGAAACTAGGGAAGGGGTATTTGGAGATCTAGTTGTCCTTTTGTATCTTGAGGGCAACATTATTGCAGCCCAATATCAGTAGAAGCTCTAAAATTTCCATAAGTGGAGAGAGAGACAGTGTGGGGTAGGCCATTTGGTCTATCATGTTCAGTTATGCAGCCCACCTACACTGCAGGGGCCAAAGGTGGAAGAATTTTTTCAGGAGTTACCATTTTGGGGGGTGACTCACTTTGTGTGGATGATAGCTTTGGGCTTGGAGTTTCACATGGGAAGGAAGGTTCCCAGTTATTTGTTGATCCCATGCCTCAAGAAGGCCTCTATACAACATATAGTTGCCTCCATGGATATCCCACTTGTTCATGATGAGAGCCATTTTTATTTTTCACCAAATGCATACCTATACACTTGGGAGGAGCAGCTTGAGGGCATATTGATGAGAGGACATCTTGGTCATTGGAGGAAATTATCATATGAGGATGCTACAGGAGGAAGAGGAGAGGCTCTTCAGTTCTATCCTTGCAGTTGCTTAAGGACAAGCAAAATTTGGGAGGGGAGGACTGTAATATTCCTAAATTAGCACACAGCTAATTAGAATATTAAATTTTGATTTTTCTCTTAGATAGAGGAATAAGAGGGTATGGAGACCCATAAATCTACTTAGTAGGAATAAAAGACACTCCTAGTGTGAATGGAGGTCATATAAAAGCTGGATTGAAGACCCTTAGGTGTGAAAAGGGGCTGGAGCATGAAGACTAGGCCAACTTTGACCAAATCAACAGCTTTGTTATGGAGGAGTGCCATTCATGGTGGGATAACGTAGTTTTGGAGGGAGATTGAATGCATGGAAGTAGTAACCTAATTGAGTGGGGCCAAGGGTGTTGTGAAACCAACTCTAAAAATAGAATACAAGAGATATCAACGCCTTAGAAATAAGCCACTTCGAGGGGGAAAGCTCCAATACATTACATGAAAGAATAATTCTTGGATGATACAAATGAACAAAACCTCCTTCTATATATAGGAGTCCATGGGGCCACAATATAATCCTAGTGGTGCCACAATGTAATCCTACCTAACCTAACAATAATAATGTAAGGGCACAATAATAACAATATGGGGGTTATAGGTGTACAAAAATAACAATAAGTGTGGATACACTAACATAATAAGGGACTACACTATTAATATAGGGACTTAACATGCCCCTCTCCTTAAAACAAGTGTTTTCCTCAACGCTTGATTATTTCTTGATGCTTCTGTATAAAATCCTCCCATGTAGAATCTTCTACAGGAAAGTTCTTCCACTTGCTAAGATACTCTGAAATTGATCATACTTGTCGAGTTCTTTTTTCTGTGACTACTTCAGAACTTCTTTCGATGTGATGTTGATCTTCTTGTTGTTTCATTAGGTTTTGCACCAGAGTTAGGTTATCCTTTGAGAGTTGGAGAACTTGTTGTTGATGCTCGATGTGATATTGCACTAATTTATCATCCATATTAGCTATTATTTGATCCTTCAAACCATCCAACTTAGCCTTCATTTCTGCTTTCAATCCATCTATGTCATCTTTGGTTGCTCTTCGTAAGATCGAAATTTGTTGCACTTGGTACCATAATTTTGATATCTCATACTGCAATTATTCCTCTTCGTGCTTCATAGTATAGCTTTTTGAGAGCTTAATGGGTATGGAATTATTTTTTGGAGGCATTATAGAACCCAATACTGATAAAAATTCTAAAATATGCCCTTGGAGTCACTTCAAACTTGTTTTTCAAACAAACGTTATGCAATTTTAAAAACCAAATACACACATTTTTCTTACTTTTGAGGAGCTCAATATTGAAATTGAATAATCGCTGTGATTTTGATCTTCAATATCTGAAATTTGGCACTGAGGTAGCTCTCTGAATTCTCTTTTGAATGCCATAGGTCTGACCTGATATATATTCTTGAAGGCAAAGTTGTTACCACTCTCCTATGATGACCTAATTATGGACTGGTTCAGTAGAGCGAACTTATACAACTTGCCACGTGTCACTATTTTCTCCTTTGGATCAAAAATTTATAGAAAGTAAACTAGAGTCCATGTACTTCCAGTCACTTTTTACATAATTCCAATCTGATGCTCAGAGAGAGATTTATGAATATTTTTCCATGGTCACCTCTTTGAGATGAAATTCAGGAGCTTGAAAAAGACCTAACTTCCACGGATCATATCTCCGCAAATATTGCGAACCAAGTTCTAAAATTTTGCAAAGATGTTCCTCAGGATTGTGGCTTCACTCTCTAAAAATTTCGGCTTTTGAAACTTCGTTGAAAAAACGTTATACCTCAAATTCCGCAATGACCTTTTTAGATTAAATTTAGGAGCCTGCAAAAAGCCCTAACTTCCACAGATCATATCTCCGAAAATGTTACGAACCAAACTCTGAAATTTTGTGACGATGTTCCTCAGGATTTAAAATTCCCACTATAAAAAATTAACCTTCTGAACCTTCGTAGAAAAAACGTTATAGTGAAAATTCCACGATGACCTGCTTGGAGCAGCGAAACTCTAGAATCCAAAGCTATGATACCAAATGTTGTGAAACTAGCTCCAAAAATAGAAGAAAAGAGATATCAATGCCTTATAAATAAGCCACTTCAAGGGGGAAACCTCCAGTACATTACATGAATGAAAAATTCTTGGATGATACAAATGACCAAAACCTCCTTCTATATATAGGAGTCCATGGGGCCACAATATAATCCTAGTGGGGCCACAATGTAATCCTAGCCAACCTAACAATAATAATGTAAGGGCACAATAATAACAATATGGGGGTTACAAGTGTACAAAAATAACAATAAGGGGGACTACACTAACATAATAAGGGACTACACTATTAATATAGGGACTTAAAAAAGGGTGAGGAAGATCATCACTTATATAAGGAAGAGGATGGAAGCCATAGGGGATTATGTTTTAGATTATTATTTTGATATGGTTTGTTTAGACTTGTGCTCTCTTCGGCTTTTTAGCTAAGATTGCAGTGTTTTTTAGCACAGGGTGTTCTCAAGCGAGAATCCCACCTCTTTCCTTGAGAGGCCTCTTGGGAGAGTATTGCACTACATTTTCCACTATCGGGCATCATGCCAAGCTCCATCCTTGTTCTACAATAGAGTTTCTATAGAGTATTGTGTTGTGTTGCAGGGTGTAGTAGTGCAGGATTATATCGGGTGTCTTCAGAGCTATTTTTGCAGTGGGGGAAGGTTCCCTTCCATTGGGAGGCCAGTAAAGAAGCCCCTTGAGCTTTCTTGACATATTTGGCATCAGGCCAAGGAGTATTTATCCCCTACAACATAGTTTATTTTTAGATCTACATTATTTTAGGGAGGAGTTGCAAGGGTGGTTGCAATGTATGTTTTGGGAGGTGATTTCTTCAGTGGAGGAGCCATTCTTTCATCCGAAGGATATATTGGAGAAGATTTATAGGATTCTACATCAGATTCAGCCATATCTTCTCATTTCCATCGTTGCAGCATACCTTCAGCCCTAGGGTTGCAGCTTACATTGGCACATTGTGTGCATTTTCTGGAAACCCTCTTGGATTATCTTGGAAAGGTGATATAGGGCCTAGATCTATATGAATAGCATCCATTGAGGCATATATCATTGCATTTAATTTTTTTTATGACCTCCAGTTGTATTTATGCATGATATGACTACGTTGTAGCCGCTCTCCGACATTTTTTTTAGTAGCAGCAGCTCACTTTTTAGAGTGATAATTCATGGGAGGCTTGTTTACTCCTATTGTATAATTTGTGCCTTCATATATTATGTGTATTAGCTGCTGATTTTCTAAATAAAGTGTTTCCATATTGATCTCCTATGTTTATGCATTGATGTACACTGCTATTTCCAATTTTATGCACCATATTCCTGCTTTTCCCATTTGGGAATATTACATAACTTTTCACAAAAAATATAAAAAATTAAAATGTATTTTATTATATATGAAAATATACTCTTTATCATACAAAATGGGATATTTATTGGTTACCCCTTGTCATTCAATTGGGACACTATGTCTATTACATTAAACAAAATGTCTGATTTTCACAGACAATTATTTCACAAAGTACAACAACTTGCATTGACATCCAAAGACATCATCATTCTTCTTTGGAACAATTTTTAGTGCTCAAGCTATTTCCATGACTTGATAATTTCAAAAAATATTTCATTGATTGCATCATTCTTTTCGTATTCTTGATCATGTTCCATTTGCAAACATAAAAATAAAGTGTAATGAGTGTATCTACATTGGTGAGAATAATGAAAAATGAAATAAATAATATACATCAATGTAAATTGAATATAAATGTATCATAGAAAGAAGTGACTCATGAACTGTAAACATGGTTTGAAAACCATGTCTCATTCCTTGTTGCGACAACTCTTCTATTGGCTTAGTTCTGTACTTTGTATCCTACAAGTTTTATACCCCATTATAAATCATAGATTTAATATAAAGTATTTTTTTTTAATATTAATTATAACTCAGAGAAGTAAAACAACATAGAAACTTGCAAATTCCATAATTAATTTTTGATATGCTAACAGGTACTCACAACCCATATTTAACCCAACGTCAATCAATTCTTCTTATGACTCTTCTTTGTATGTTAGCACCTATTTGAAGACATTCAAGGATGGATTAGTAGTTAAAGTGTTGCAACAAACAGATCTATAAATGGAAAGATATTAAGCAGTAAAGTAAAGAGTTTGCTCCATGCATCCAACAGACAAGACAAGAACACGATTTTTAAATGAATTTTTATATTACAGGGCACCTGGGAGGAAACAAGAAGGTGTATCCAGATCTCCTCAATGGGATGGGTTCTTTGTAGTCCTCAGCACTTCAGATCTAAGCTTTCTCTCTCTTGTAGATGTAGAAAACCCAATGCAGAAAGTAGAGCTCAATGGGAGCAAATGGTAGAAAAATGAGGCCAAGTGTATAGATCCAGAGTGATCTAATAGGCAACAAAAGGTGAAGAATGATGGGGAAAACCCTCCTATTTATAACAAAATATTGGGTCATTCTAGATCTTGGTGCATGATTAAAATAATGTTAACCAAATCTAGATCCACCTTTATGGAATATTTTATTATTATTTGTTGGAGGGAAAGGGTGTTTTGACTTGGGTCAAATCCCTTGATTAGTGAAGAATAAATAAATAAATGATTTATTTATCTTTTTAAGGAAGTGGTTGGGATATAATCAAATAAATAATGATTTATTTAATTAATGGTGGTTGATTTGGTCATATTTAACAAGTAATATTATTTAAATAATTATTCCTAGAAAATAATAAGATAACTATGGGTTTATCTCATTAATTTCTTTGTTTTTGGGTTAAACATGACTGGGAATAATAATTAAATTATGGTTTAATTAATTATTCCTTTTGGGGTTTCCTAATTAACATAGTGAAAGCAGTTTTACTTGGGGTAAAGCTGGTCTTACATGGTGTACTTGGGTCCATCTAATGATGAAGAGTTAGATGACCAAAAAATGGTGTAACAGATTGCCCCCCAGCGTGCGAGTGTCAGGAGCAAATCGTATGACCGAAGTACGTTGTAAGAAAACAATCACTAGACAACAAAAGGGTATGTCAGAGAGAGAAATATGAGGTAGATAATGTGCTGAAGGACTAGACCCGGAGGAGACGAGACTCGCAGGTGCAACAAGTCTCTGTTATGAGAGGGTACCTGTGCTGAAGGCGGCGGGGGAGGCATACCTATGCCCGCCGTGACAAAGTACAAAAGAATAGTGTGTCCAGTGAACAAGGGACCGAACCATAGAGTACAGCTGGCATAATCAAGAGCGAGATAAAAATACAATGAATAGTCTCACATACATGCTGTGCCTGGGATAACAGCCAGGACTAGTACAATATCATCTGAGTACATGAGATAAATACAACCCAAATGCCCCCTGTAAATGGGGAAGGGCTCACAAAATCTGACTGATACATGCAAATCATAGAGGTGTTGCAAGTGGCTAAGGCCAACATGTGTGGTTGGAGGAGCGGCATCAAAGGCTGCAATGAGAAGAGGTCATCCGGGCATGTGGGGGGCTACTGCGAGGGCCACCCCTCATGAGGGTAGAGACATCTCACACATATGAGGGAATCATCAAGGCTTCTTCTTCAGGTCACTCTTCTTCAGGTCCTTTGGGCATCCGGTATCCTGATCTCGATCATGCTGAAAGGAGCTGGAGAAGCAACCAAGTCAAAGGGAAGTGAGAAATCCCCATGCCTGATCCGAGGCACCAAACAAAAGTGGAAGCTGGAACCAAGGTACACCGCCCTCTAGACCTTGCTTCTGGAATAAATGTGCTGAGGTCGACAGAAGGAGGTCCGCCGTAAGTGAGGCAATGAGAGAACCTCAACTAAGGCACGAGAGAAGAGCAATAGAGCGACGGACAGACTGACACTAATGATGATGGTGGAAATGGGAAGGATGGAGTGGCGAATGGACAACTTCCCTTGTTAGAGCATAAAGGGCATGAATGACATGGCAGCGACTGACACAATATCGAAGGGGACAGGGGACAGTGGGGCTGAAGGTCATGAGATGCGACAAAAGAGAGGAACCAAGCAAAAAAGAATGGAGGGCTATAGTAGGGTGTAAAAGGATGCAGGATAGACTCCATGAATGCAATGATGACTCAACTCGGATGCTCTAAGCAAGGGGGACTAGATAATGCTGCCACACAGTAAAGGCCCCAATGGGGGGTCATAGAAACATGAGTACAAGGGGGGCACTCATGACGAAAATCAACACGAACATGGACAAGTAAGGGGGCGATATGGTGCCCCCAGTACAAGTGTCGTAAGCGAGGAAATTCGATTTTGAATGGAAGTGAGGTAGCTGCATGTTGGACGAAGATGGGTCCTGGTGCAGTAGAAAAAATGAAACAACAGATGCTGGCTCTCTAAAAGAAAAATAAAACATGCATTTCCGAGGGGAAATGCTAAGGGTAATATTTCTTAAGATAGAGTGCATTGCGAGGGTTAGGAAGGGGATGGCCTTCGAAATCCTCTAAGAGGTATGCCCCCTTTCCAAGGTCCTTACTAATGATGTAAGGTCCTAGCCATAATGAGTCAAACATCCCATGACCCAGGACATCATGGGCCTGGTCATAAACGAGAACAAGATCGCCTTCGTGAAAAGTGCGAGGCTGGACTTTTCGGTCATACTGAGCTTTGGTGCGTTTTTTGGCCGCTTCCATGGTTTGTAATGCAATACGGCGGTCTTCGGAGGCACGCTCAAGCATGATAAGTTGTTGTTCTAGCGGTTGGGTATCAGGGAGAAGTTCAATGGCTAGTTGCAGAGAAGGAATTTCACACTCGATCGGTAAAACTGCCTCCTCTCCAAAGACGAGGTGGAAAGGGGTGAACCCGGTGGCGGTTTTGACAGAGGTTCGATAGGCCCATAAGGCAGGAAAGAGCATGAGATGCCAGTTGGTTTTGTGCTTATTCACTGTTCGTTGAAGCATGGTCTTGAGGGTTTTGTTGACTGCTTCAACTTGGCCATTACCTTGGGGGTAATAGGAGGAGGAATATTGGTGTTCAAAACCCAACAGTGAGGATAGCTCACGCCATATCTCATCTTCAAAATGTCTGCCATGATCAGAGACCAGTTGCTTGGGAACCCCGAAGCGAGCTATAACATGGTTAAATAAAAAGAGGGCCGCGGTAGCTGCCGTGTTGTTGAACGTTGGCATGGCCTCGGCCCATTTGGTGAAATAGTCGACCGCCACGATGATATACTTGTGGCTACCAGATGATGGCGGGCGACACTCCATAAAGTCGATGGCCCATTTACAAAAGGGACCAGTGGAAACGACCGGATGGAGGGGAGCTGGTGGAGCTCTCGCCTTTGGGGCGAAATGTTGGCAGTTGGGACAGTGTTTGACTACCTCAATGCAATCACTGAAGAGGGAAGGCCAAAAATACCCGGCGCGCATTATTTTTTGGGCAGTAGCAAGACCGGAGAGGTGGCCACCGCAAGCGCCGCTATGGTAGGCATTAAGGACCTGCTCGGCTTCAGCGTGTGTGAGGCAACGACGAAGGACCGTATCAACCCCGCGACGATAGAGGTCGTCACCAATAAGGAGGTATCGGGGGGCTTGGTGTCGGATACGTCGACGAGCCTCACGGTCAAGGTGGAGAGCGAACTTTTGGGTTCGCAAATAAGTAAGAATATCGCCATACCACGGGTCATCGGAAGTAATGGTAAACAGGTGTTCATCAGGAAAATCGTCATTAATGGGAGGGTCTTGCGATCCGGTAGGTAATTCAGAAATAAGCTCTGCGAGGGCTAAGCCTTTCTTACTTTTTGGGGTGACAAATTCAAGGTCGAATTCCTGAAGGATAACGACCCAACGGGCGTACTTCCCAGTAAGTATACGACGACTCAGTAGGAAGGCCATGGGGTTGGAATTTGTCACAACCTTGGTGGAGCGCAGGAGGATATAATGACGAAGTTTTGGGACTGAGAACACGATAGCCAGCGCTAATTTCTCGTCATAGGAATATGAGACAGGGGGTCCCACAAGGTTCTTACTGACATAGTAGATCACATGCTCGATGCCATGGTCATCCTCTTGGATAAGGACTCCAGCGACCGAATAGGTGGAAGCGGAGATATATAGGATGAAGTCCCGATTAAAGTCAGGAGGGCGAATTAAGGGAGTAGATGTGAGAGCTTGTTTGAGGGCATCGAAAGACTCGTGAGCATGGGTATCCCAAACAAAGGGGATATGGGAGCGTAGGAGTCTAAGGAACCCATGCGCAGTGGTGGCGTAGTCAGGGACGAACCGACGAAGGAAATTAGCTTTGCCTTGGAGGCTTTGGAGCTGGCGGAGGGTACGCGGAATGGGGAGTTCAAGAATGGCTTGAACTTTCAAAGGGTCAAGAGTGATACCGTCCTTAGACACGATGAAGCCTAGGAGGCGGCCGGCAGGAACGCAAAAGACGCATTTCAACGGGTTAAGTCGGATATTATACTTGCGACATCGAAGAAAAATGGTGCGCAAATCGTGTATGTGTTGCGCCCGATGCTTAGAACGTGCCGTGAGGTCGTCTAAGTAGGCAAGGATAATATGAGCTAAGTCATGGAAGCAATAAGACATGGCCCGTTGAAAGGTGGCGCCGGCGTTTTTTAGGCCGAAAGACATGACCCGGTAAGCGAAAGTTCCCCACGGACTAATGAACGCGGTTTTTAATTGATCAGCAGGACGGATAGCAATTTGGTTGTATCCGGAGAAACCATCCATGAAGGATAGGATCTCATGCCCCGCACACTCGTCAATGATTTGGTCGATGAACGGTGTGGGGAAGTTGTCTTTGGGACAAGCTTTGTTCGGGTCGCGAAAGTCCGTGCAGACACGAATGGTGCCTTGTTTCTTGAGAACAGGAACGGGGTTAGAAACCCAAGTGGTGTATTCGATGGGGTAAATGAAACCAGCCTGCTTGAGCTTATTGATTTCAGCTTTAATAGCGTCACGTCGGGAAGGATGAATGGGTCTCATCTTTTGGCGGACTGGTTTGGCGTCAGGCCAGGTGTCGATATGATGCTCGACAATGGCAGGATCGAGTCCGGGCATTTCAGAATAGGACCAGGCGAAGATATTGCGGAATTCTTTGAAAAGCTTGGTGTAAGTTTCAATTTCTTCCGGGGTGCATTGGGCACCCAATGTGATGTATTCTTCGATTCCTGGTGTGGCCGAAATGTTAACTTTGATGGTAGACGAGATATTGGCCATGTTTCCTTCTTCGAAAGCGTCAGGTGCAGGAATGGGGTTTTTGAACCAATCAACTGCATGGGGGATGAAGTCTTTGGTTTCCACAGCATATTGGTCGTGGGATTGCTGTGGGAGGAAATATGCGCGATGGTGCATATCATCCCAGGTAAAGTCGGGGTCGGTCATGGCTTCCATGATGTCTTCATCAGATTGGAAGATGGGAAGATTGGAGGCAGAAGGGACACCCGAGGGAGTAGTGGTGGGGAACGGTGCATCATGAGGAGAAGGGCTCATATGGGCGATATCAACAGACCCAAGGTCGGCTGAGAAGCTGAGGGGATCAGTAGGTTGAGTGGCTGGTGAATTAGGTCTCAATGATGATGACAGATACAAAATGGTGACGGAGGGCTCCGTTGGCTTAAAAGCGGGAGGTGGAATGTGAATGTCCTTTGGTCCGAGCGAAGCGGCCTTGAATTGGCGGTACAAGTCCAAGGAGGAACGGTACTCGTCAAGGCGGGGACAGAGGTGGGTGTAATGGCCGTGAAAATCGCACAAGGCACAAGGGTGGTTTGTGCGCAAGTGTTTGAGTTTTGGGAGGGAGTCGGGGATAGTGACATGGACTTCTGGGAGATCAGAGTCGGGGAATGTTTCATTGACCAGAAGCTTGAGGTGGGGCAATTCAGGACACATGTGAGTGGCGTGACCGACAACATCACACAAAGCGCATCGAATGGCGGGCTTTGGTGGCCGTGGGGGATTACGGGATGTCGGGGGGGCTGGATCGTTATGGGTTGCCCCCCTGCGGGCTTTGCCTATCTTCTCGGGAGCCGGCACAACAGGAGAAGGGTCCGGTGGAGGTGCTGGGGGCACAGAGGCTATGGAGGAAGCGAGGGGGATCGGTTGAACCGGTGTCAAAGCCATATAAGGTTTGGGGAGACCAGGGGGGGTGGCGGCTGGGGGGTCAAGGTACCAGACCGGAATGCCCAAGGTCAAGTTAGGGAGAGAGAGGGTGGCCATGACGGGGACAGAAGATACTTCAGGAGGGGGAGCCAAGAAGGGGATCTGTCCAGCGGGGTAATGACCAAGAGGTACGGCTCCGAGATGGGCAAGGCCAGGGGGAACCGAGACGGGAGGATGAAGAGGTTCGGGGATACCAGCTGTGGGGGGAGGGCCAGAAGGAGACGGTCCGGCTGGCTGAGATGAATGGCTAGAAGCGGGTCGCGGAGGGCGGGGAGGAGGTTGCGGACTAGCCGAGGCAGGCTGCTTACGGGTGGCCTGAGACGATTGCATCATGCAAACATTCGACAAGCTGGGATCGGTAACAGGAGGGGGGGGAAGGCGAGGAAAAGTACCCAGCAGGGTAGAATCTTTATAGACGCCGGGGGAGACACTGGTCAAGGAATCGACGGTTTGCTTGTTGGCTACGGAAGAGATTTTCGTCTCGGAGGGGGTCGGAGACGGCGGCTCATGATAAGATAGCTGGTCAATGGTGACTATCTTCCCATTATGTGGAAAAGACATCTTGCGGAAGACCGCGGAGGGGACAGCAGACATGGCATAGGTGTAGCTTCGCCCCAATAGAATGTTGTAGTCTAAAGGGGCGTCAATGACTTCGACATCAACGCAAACGGTCTTACCGGCGAGAGTGATGGGACAGTTATGGAACAGGCCAATAGGCTGGGAAGCATGACCGTCCCACGCTCGAAGGGTGATCGTGGAAGGGGCCAGCTCAAGGGATCCGAGTTGCTTCCAAACCGAAGCGGACATCACACAGGTGGATGCTCCCTCATCAATTATACACCGGGATACCGTGGCATTCCGGATTTTGACAGGGAGTTGGAAAGCAATGGAAGGAGGAAGAGGGGGATGGTCCGATTGGGTGGCGTCAAAAACAATCATTTGGTTGTCAGTAGGAGCGAGGGAAGGGGAAGGATCGGAGCGCATCATAAGGATCTGGTAATCAGAGGAACCAGAAACGGACGGGGGAGGGGCTACATGGCTGTCGGGGGGTTTGGTAGCCATGAATCCCTGGTGAGGGGCAGGCTCAGTGAACGCAGCTGGCTGGGTAGTGGCCACATTAGGAGGAGCGTGAGGGGGGGCGTGTTGTCCGCGCAATGTGGCTTGAGACTCCCACATCTGTCGCATCTGGGGTAAGAGAGGGCAATCGTGAGTGTAGTGACCGTAAACACCGCAACACGAACAGGGCTTGTTTGTGCGAAGCGGCCTGTCCGGCCTGGGCGGAATGCCTTGAGGCTGGTTGCTAGTGTTAGGGTCCATACTAGAATTGGGTCCTCGGTTACCGGGGGCAGATGGGTTCTGGTTGCCTCTCCGTCTTCTTTGAGAAGAAGGGGGATTAAGCGCACCCTGCTGTGCAAATACTTGCCCTGGAGGGGTTTGTAAGTGCTGTTGCAGGTTGTGAGGAGGCAAGGGAGGCGGAAGCGCATATGCTGGAGGAGCTGGCGCACCAGGCTGTGGATAAAAGTAAGGGTTGGGTTGGGCGACATTAAGGTAAGCAGGAGGTTGGGCAAAAGGAGGAGGCATGCCGTATCCTGGATACATGTTGGGAGGGCGAGTGCTAGAGGTCTTTGGCCCCCACGAGGAAAGGCCATGGTAACGAGGGAGGGTGAGCGAGAGGGTGGGAAAGAGATCCAACAATACCGTCGGCGGAATGAGATGTCCCCGGGGCGTTAGCGCCACCGGGCCTGGGGATGTCAGGAAGAGCAGTATAAACATAACCAGATTGAGCGTAGATCAGGTCATATTTTAAAGCTATTTGGAGGGCGGCTTCTTCAGATTGAGGAAAGTGAGAGGCGACATCTTTGCCGATGGGAGACGGGAGGGTGCGAAGGAACCGGTCCATGTAAACCCGATCTTCAAAGGGAGGGGCTCGACATAAGCTCCGTCTTCGTCGCCATTCCTGAACATGGGCAGAAAGGCGTGTGGAAGAGGATTGCTTAAATGAAGTCAAGAGCTCCGTACCAGTGTCGTATCGGAGAGGGAGCTGGAAGTACGACAAGAAGGCTTGGGCAAGAGTCTCGAATGTGGTATGGGAGGAAGTGGCCTATTCGACATACCATTTAGAAGCTTCGCCGGTAAGCGTGCGTTGGAACAAACGAAGACGGATGGAGTCATCGGTAATGGAGTTGGAGGAACACCACATGTGGAAAGACCGGACGTGATTGGTTGGGTCTTCGCCATTAAGGCCCTCGAACTTAGGGATATCAGAGGGTAACTTGGTAGGCATAGTGGGCCGGGTAGTATTATGGTGAATGGGGTCGTTAATCAACTGATGGAAATCGGGGAGGCTGAGGCCTGCAATGTACGGCAGCACAGGGGTGGCCGGAGTAGTGGCTGTGACGGTTCCGCTAGAAGTAGGGCCGGCATTGGGGCCGGGAGAACCGCTAGCATTAGGCCCTGATCCGGACATGGTGAAGGTAAAAGGAGTCGGAGGGGGAGAGCCGGAAGGAGAAGGGGGATCCGATGAATCAGGAGAGGAGTCGGAGTGCGGACTCGAAGGTGGACTGGCTCGACGACGACGGTGCGGAGCAGGTCGATCAACCGGAAACTGAGGATGAAGGCCAAGAAGTCTCCGGGAAAGGCGCCTTGGGGGTGCAATGATGACAGGAAGAAGGAAACCGACAAGGGCAGAAAGGGACAGAATCAATAAGGTCAAGGGCAGATAAGGTGCAGTGACGATTGATTTTAGAGTCTTTGCCAGGCGGTGTAAACCAGGCGCTTCTTCACTTAGGGTCAGTGTGTGGTGTGCGTTAATTTTAATTTTTAAACCCTTTCCGTTGTTGAGAGCAAAAAAGTGTGTTGCGTAGCTGAAAATAAACCTACAGAGAACAGAGTAAAATGCTGAAATAACAGAAAAATAACAGCTACGTATGCATCTATCTAACCCAAGAAGGTGGGTCTCTCAAAACTATGTTGAAAAGAAAGGGAAAAACTATGGAAACACACACAAGGGAAGCTCAACAGATCTAGGGTCAAAGGGGACAGAGATCTGGAGGATAAAGCTGCAGATAAGGGGTGCAGATCACAGCCAAGAGACAGAGGCAAGGTGGCTGGAAAAAGGGAAATCAGCAAAAATCCGGGGGGGGGCAAGGCAGAGGCCTTTAGGGGAGGTCCAAACAAAACGACAAGAGGTGATTTGAAAGGAAAAGAGGCTGATTTCAATGGATCTGGAAGTGAGGTCACGGATCTGGAAAAAGAGGGGGCTGAAGCTCTGAAACCGACGGCTGAAACAGCTGAAACTCTTCCACAAAAAGTGGAGGGTACTAAAGCCCTAAGGGGCTGGGTTCCCACTTAGATGAGTAAAAGCAGATCAGATCTTGGTCAAGGCGGGGGTGGGAACGGTAGAAAACCACAGCGAGAAATTTGCGCGGGAACGAGAAAATTACGAGAAAAAATCTTGGAAAAGGCGGGATAGGGTTACGACTGATCGGGATAACCTGAAAGACTGGCCAAGGGCATGCCCACTGGGCCACAGCGGCCAAGGTGCGACCCCAGGCGGGTTTGTTGTGAGATTTTTACGAAAAATTGCCGTCTCGGAGTGCGGGTGGTGTAAACACACCTGTATAATAGGACGAAACACGGAAGTTAGAAATTTTAGGTTTTAGGGTTTTATGTGAGAAAAATGACATGAAAAGAGAAAAACTAAGCAGCTAAAAAAGAAGCCCTAGGGCCTGAAGTAGCTGGATATGCAGGAATATGAAAAACGACAGCGGTCGTAATTTAAAACCCGTGTGGAGTCGCTATTTGTTAGTATGAATTCTTCGTCGAAGTGTACGAAAAAGAACCACTTTAGCTACGCATAACTAATAGCCCTAACAACAATAGAGGCTGCCAAACATCTTCAGATCTGCAATTAGTAGTTAAAAATGCTGCAACAAACAGATCTATAAATGGAAAGACATTAAGCAGTAAAGTAAAGAGTTTGCTCCATGCATCCAACAGACAAGACAAGAACACGATTTTTGAATGAATTTTTATATTACAGGGCACCTGGGAGGAAACAAGAAGGTGTATCCAGATCTCCTCAATGGGATGGGTTCTTTGTAGTCCTCAGCACTTCAGATCTAAGCTTTCTCTCTCTTGTAGATGTAGAAAAACCAATGTAGAAGGTAGAGCTCAATGGGAGCAACAATGGCAGAAAATGAGACCGAGTGTATAGATCCAGAGTGATCTAGTATGCAACAAAAGGTGAAGAATGATGGGGAAAACCCTCCTATTTATAACACAATATTGGGTCCTTCTAGATCTTGGTGCATGATTAAAATAATGTTAATCACATCTAGATCCACCTCTATGGAATATTTTATTATTATTTGTTGGAGGGAAAGGGTGTTTGACTTGGGTCAAATCCCTTGATTAGTGAAAAATAAATAAATAAATGATTTATTTATCTTTTAAAGGAAGTGGTTGGGAT